>JAGSMV010000043.1:0-600000 GCA_029286815.1 Troides helena | reverse complement strand
ATTTAATCAATGGTCGTGTGTTGTAACATAGTATAAAAAAATTTAAAGTATTTAATACTATACTGGTATGATAGTGCTCGTAGCGTGTCTCATGCGGGAGACCGTGTAGGTACCGCCGCAGCGCGTATTGCAGCCGACACACAGTACTGTGCGGACATTGCTGTGATCCGGTTTGAAGGGCGCTGCAGATATCACTAATGGTAGCGTCTCTGTTGGTTGCCGAAGACCGTCTAGGCACCATAGCAGCGCCTATTGCAGCCGACACACAGTACTGTGCAGACATTACTTTGATCCGGTTTGAAGGGCGCTGCAGTTGTTACTGGTGGCAAATCTATATTGCCGGAGACCGTCTAGGTACCACTGCAGCGCCTATGGCAGTCGACACACAGTACTGTGCGGACATTACTTTGATCCGGTTTGAAGGGCGTTACTAGTGGTAGTGTTTCTGTTGCCAGAGATCGTCTAGGTACCACCGCAGTGCCTATTGCAGCCGACACATTACTGTGCGGATATTATTGTGATCCGGTTTGAAGGATGCTCATGTATCAGACGACGAGCGCAACGTTATGCAGTGTGTATCACCCTAACTTGCTCCTTATAAGCGGGCGTATCATTTACCATCAGGTGAACGTCCGCTTCGTCGCGCTCCGGAGCCCCACTGGTACACTCGGCGAATACCAGGTCCCGGTAACAGTAGTGACGTACCCGCGTAAGCTTCGATAGGGAACCGAAAGAAATCGAAGATCAATGGCGCGTGGAGCCCCACGGCAACCGGAGCGTGAAGGGAACAGCGCGGGCGGTAAAAAGAAAGCTTTTATTTATGGCTTCATACTGCACAAACCGGACACGAATGGGGTTCGGTCACGTGAAAACAAGTGAACGCGCCGACACGGCAACACTCGCATCCGGCTCGGTGTGATCTGCAGATGTTTACAGGATATTTATTTCTTGTAATGCATACGTACTTCATCGTTTTGTGTGTAATTGACTTCGGGCATTTTCGTTTGGCGCCGTTTACGCTGTTGCCATGGCAACGGTTGCTATAGAAAGTAATATGCAGTCTAAATAGCAAAAGGAACAGCTAGTATATATGTACTGTATAGTATGTAAGCATATCCAGCCTCTCGCTCTAAACGTATGGAGAGTGACAGAGATAGAGATAGCAATATTGAAAGGTATAATACATTATGTATTGGATCGTAGTGACTTTCCCGCGCTTTTTAAATGTTGCTGTCAATTGTTTTTTTTTTTTTAAAAAAGTCATATGTAAATATTATTCAGGCAATAAACAGTAATGTACTGTTTCGTTTAGAGTAAGTTTGCTGGTGGTAGCATTGCAGCTGACACACAGTACTATGCGCACATTACTTTGATCCGGTTTGAAGGGCGTTGTAGCTAATTTAATTGCTGTGGTAACGAGACTCCACGTTTATGAGCGGGTGTATCACTACCAATCAATTGAACGTCCGACAGTCGTGTAAAGACCATTGCTTTTGGTTTTAAAAAAAAAAAATTGTCTCTGCCACGGATGTGGTACTGCATCGCTCATCACTAACACGCAAAATGCGTGAGTAGTTGAAAAAAAAAGTGTCAAATATCAAAACCGCGGTGTCGAGTGTCACCTCGTGCTGAGTGTCACTTTACAGGCTGACGTAGGCAAAGGGAAATGAAAACGCGTATCAAATTTTAAAAGCGTGCAAAAAAAAATTGGAGCGAAACATTTTTCGGCATAGACAATTTTTTTTTTGAGTGTGACATTGGTATTGTCCGTTCAGCCTAAAAATAATAACGAAAATGAATTAAATATGCCAGCAGTAAAATAAATTTATTTTACTGCTGGTGTTGCCGCAGACCGTCTAGGTGCGGACGTTGCTGTGATCCGGTTTGAAGGGTGCTGCTGCTATCACTGGTGGTAGTGTCTCTGTTGCCGGAGACCGTCTAGGTACCGCCGCAGCGCCTATTGTAGCGGACACACAGTACTGTGCGGACATTGCTGTGATCCGGTTTGAAGGACCAATAGCTATTACTGGTGGTAGTGTCTCTGTTGCCGAAGACCGTCTAGGTACCACCCCAGTGCCTATTGCAGCCGACACACAGTACTGTGCGGACATTGCTGTGATCCGGTTTGAAGGACCTATGGCTATCACTGGTGGTAGTGTCTCTGTTGCCGAAGACCGTTCAGGTACCACCCCAGTGCCTATTGCAGCCGACA
The DNA here is from genome assembly GCA_029286815.1 of Troides helena. NCBI lineage: Eukaryota > Metazoa > Arthropoda > Insecta > Lepidoptera > Papilionidae > Troides > Troides helena. The sequence continues at coordinate 597,788 of JAGSMV010000043.1, read as the reverse complement.
GACAGTACCGTGCGGACATTGCTGTGATCCGGTTTGAAGGACCTATAGCTATCACTGGTGGTAGTGTTCTGTTGCCGAAGACCGTTCAGGTACCACCCCAGTGCCTATTGCAGCCGACAGACAGTACTGTGCGGACATTGCTGTGATCCGGTTTGAAGGACCTATGGCTATCACTGGTGGTAGTGTGTCTCTGTTGCCGAAGACCGTCTAGGTGCGGACGTTGCTGTGATCCGGTTTGAAGGACCTATGGCTATCACTGGTGGTAGTGTCTCTGTTGCCGAAGACCGTCTAGGTACCACCCCAGTGCCTATTGCAGCCGACAGACAGTACCGTGCGGACATTGCTGTGATCCGGTTTGAAGGACCTATGGCTATCACTGGTGGTAGTGTCTCTGCTGCCGAAGACCGTTCAGGTACCACCCCAGCGCCTATTGCAGCCGACAGACAGTACTGTGCGGACATTGCTGTGATCGGTTTGAAGGACCTATGGCTATCACTGGTGGTAGTGTTCTGTTGCCGAAGACCGTCTAGGTACCACCCCAGTGCCTATTGCAGCCGACAGACAGTACCGTGCGGACATTGCTGTGATCCGGTTTGAAGGACCTATGGCTATCACTGGTGGTAGTGTCTCTGTTGCCGGAGACCGTCTAGGTACCACCCCCGTGCCTATTACAGCCGACAGATAGTACTGTGCGGACATTGCTGTGATCCGGTTTGAAGGACCTATAGCTATCACTGGTGGTAGTGTCTCTGTTGCCGAAGACCGTCTAGGTACCACCCCAGTGCCTATTACAGCCGACAGACAGTACTGTGCGGACATTGCTGTGATCCGGTTTGAAGGACCTATAGCTATCACTGGTGGTAGTGTCTCTGTTGCCGGAGACCGTCTAGGTACCGCCGCAGCGCCTGTTGCAGCCGACACACAGTACTGTGCGGACAATGCTGTGATCCGGTTTGAAGGATCAATAGCTATTACTGGTGTTAGTCTCTGTTAGACATTCGGCTTTATAACCGACTCCAGTTATTACCACGGTGAGCCCGAGCCCCTGGATGCGGCAGAAGTAGTGAGGAGTAGATGTGCTACAGAGGTCTGGAGAGCTGGTGCTCACCGGAAGACGCAACGCCACCACTGCGGGACCAGGATCCCGAACAGCATACACTAGCTGATCACCCTGGGGAATCCCATCAACAAAGCCTGATGAACAGGATCGTACACGATCTTCCGCTAGTAGCAGTAGCGGCTTCAATGAGGAGCAATGGTGCTTGTGCAGCACTTCCGCTCGGAGATGGAGACGGTCGGTGATGGTAATGCAGCACCAGCTCTTCAGCGCTGTAGTCTCGGGCTAGTAGGAATAGGAGTAAGGTAAGCCCTGCCTGTATGAGGCGACTAAAAGGGTCTAGGAGTTACGCTAGCCTTGAGGGTGGGGGCCCTTATCGCTCAACAAGCGAACCTGCGTGGGACAGCATAGAAAGGTTAATCCCCTCCTTAGAGGCGTGTTCTAACTGTAGAAGGGTACTGCGTGCTCTAAGAGATCCCGGGATTCCCCGAATGCGCCGATGCAGACCAGCGAGGGGGTATTAGTAAGAATCTCATATAACCCTGACTACCCTCCAGATGTAGAGTATCTTTCGAGGATTTCCGCCCTATTGCGCCTATTGCAGCAGGCAAACAGTGCTGCGTAAATAATACTTTGTTCCGGTTTAAAGGGCGCTGTAATTAGTGAAAGTACTGATATAACGAGACTTAATATCTTAAGTGATACGCCCGCCTATAACTTAGTGACAGTTAGGATTTTGTTTACTGCACCCCAATATTGAGCCCCGTCACCCTAATAATCATACTAGGTACAGCGCCCTTCAAACCGGATCACAGTGACGTTTGTACATTACTCTTCAGTCGCTGCGATGTTGCCTACACGGTCTCTGGCAACAGAGACATTACCACCCGTAACACGTACAGAGTCCTTCAAACCGGATCACAGTAACGTTAGTACATTAATGTTCAATCGCTACGGTGATACCTGCACGGTCTCTGGTAACAGAGACACTACCACCAGTAACACTTACAGAGTCCTTCAAACCGGATCACAGTTACGTCAGTACATTAATGTTCAGTCGCTACGGTGATGCCCACACGGTCTCCGGCAACAGAGACACTACCACCAGTGAATCATCAGAGTCGGATTATGCTGGTCACCATCCACCAACCATGTGTAATTTAATTAGGTCGCGTGTCAACTTCAGACGACTACCATCGTACCATCAGCATCGGGTTTCGAGGACGCACACTGCAACTTAAGGAAGGCGCCGGTCTGGTGTCCGTTTGCATTACAACAGTGCCAAGCTACAACGGGAGTGGAGCAAGCGCGAGCGGAGAGCGATACCTAGCAGAAATTGTTTTTATTCTGATCCGGTTTGAAGGGCTCTGCAGACAGTAATAACTTAAGTAACGAGATTCGATATTCGGCTTCATCACTAACGCATCATCCAAGAGTATGTTCATCACCAGTCCGAACTGGTGGTGTAACTCAAGCGGATGGCCGGCTCCTGTAACTTGGACCACCGCCGTCACTTAATGTTACGTAATCACACCGTTCAACTTACAAGCGCTAAGTTATTGGGTCGCTTAATATGGGACGCGATGATATAACAGTTTGATACGCATATATATACGAGTTTGTATAGCGACCGTTACCATGGCAACCGCGAAGGCACACCAATCGGAAACGACAAATACTAGTCAATTAGAAATGAAACGATGAAGGACGTTCATCTGATGCTAAGTGATACGCCTGTACAACAGGGACCACAAGTTATAGCTGCAGCGTCCTTCAAACCGGATCACAGTATTGTTCGCACAATACTGTGTGTCGGCTGCAATAGGCACTGCGGGCCGTCCGAAGACCATCTAGATACCAACCTAGACGGTCTCCGGCAACAGGGACACTACCACCAGTTATAGCTGCAGCGTCCTTCAAACCGGATCACAGTATTGTTCGCACAATACTGTGTGTCGGCTGCAATAGGCCCTGCGGGCCGTCCGTAGACCATCTAGGTACCAACCTAGACGGTCTCCGGCAACAGGGACACTACCACCAGTTATAGCTGCAGCGTCCTTCAAACCGGATCACAGTATTGTTCGCAAAATACTGTGTGTCGGTTGCAATAGGCCCTGCGGGTTGTCCATAGACCATCTAGGTACCAACCCAGACGGTCTCCGGCAACAGGGACACTACCACCAGTTATAGCTGCAGCGTCCTTCAAACCGGATCACAGTATTGTTCGCACAATACTGTGTGTCGGCTGCAATAGGCACTGCGGGCCGTCCGAAGACCATCTAGATACCAACCTAGACGGTCTCCGGCAATAGGGACACTACCACCAGTTATAGCTGCAGCGTCCTTCAAACCGGATCACAGTATTGTTCGCACAATACTGTGTGTCGGCTGCAATAGGCCCTGCGGGCCGTCCGTAGACCATCTAGGTACCAACCTAGACGGTCTCCGGCAACAGGGACACTACCACCAGTTATGGCTGCAGCGTCCTTCAAACCGGATCACAGTATTGTTCGCACAATACCGTGTGTCGAAAGCTGCAATAGGCCCTGCGGGCCGTCCGTAGACCATCTAGGTACCAACCCAGACGGTCTCCGGCAATAGGGACACTACCACCAGTTATAGCTGCAGCGTCCTTCAAACCGGATCACAGCATTGTTCGCACAATACTGTGTGTCGAAAGCTGCAATAGGCCCTGCGGGCCGTCCGTAGACCATCCAGGTACCAACCTAGACGGTCTCCGGCAACAGGGACACTACCACCAGTTATAGCTGCAGCGTCCTTCAAACCGGATCACAGTATTGTTCGCACAATACTGTGTGTCGGCTGCAATAGGCACTGCGGGCCGTCCGAAGACCATCTAGATACCAACCTAGACGGTCTCCGGCAACAGGACACTACCACCAGCTATAGCTGCAGCGTCCTTCAAACCGGATCACAGTATTGTTCGCACAATACTGTGTGTCGAAAGCTGCAATAGGCCCTGCGGGCCGTCCGTAGACCATCTAGGTACCAACCTAGACGGTCTCCGGCAATAGGCACACTACCACCAGTTATAGCTTCAGCGTCCTTCAAACCGGATCACAGTATTGTTCGCACAATACTGTGTGTCGAAAGCTGCAATAGGCCCTGCGGGTTGTCCATAGACCATCTAGGTACCAACCTAGACGGTCTCCGGCAATAGGCACACTACCACCAGTTATAGCTGCAGCGTCCTTCAAACCGGATCACAGTATTGTTCGCACAATACTGTGTGTCGAAAGCTGCAATAGGCCCTGCGGGCCGTCCGTAGACCATCTAGGTACCAACCCAGACGGTCTCCGGCAATAGGACACTACCACCAGTTATAGCTTCAGCGTCCTTCAAACCGGATCACGGTATTGTTCGCACAATACTGTGTGTCGAGTTGCAATAGGCCCTGCGGGTTGTCCATAGACCATCTAGGTACCAACCTAGACGGTCTCCGGCAACAGGGACACTACCACCAGTTATAGCTGCAGCGTCCTTCAAACCGGATCACAGTATTGTTCGCAAAATACTGTGTGTCGGCTGCAATAGGCCCTGCGGGCCGTCCATAGACCATCTAGGTACCAACCTAGACGGTCTCCGGCAACAGGGACACTACCACCAGTTATAGCTGCAGCGTCCTTCAAACCGGATCACAGTATTGTTCGCACATTATTGTGTATATATTGTGTATATATATATAATTATTAATATTAATAATAATAAATAATAGGGTATGCGCATAAAATAATAAAAACTAAAAATCGTTTCTATCTACTCCAAAGGATATTTCTAGAAATGATGAAAATGGAACTCGACCTCAATATATGGTAAGATATACACCAGCTCATACATCTCGTATATATATATATATATATATATATATATATATATATATATATATATATATAATATATAAGGTTGGCAAATATCTCCCTTCCGCCTTTTTGTCTTTCGAATTTCGCGGCTATGTACAAAGCGCTACAGAGCTCGTATCTGGCAATACTATACATAATTTGAAAGGTCTTGACATAACCTACAAAACGATGCTATGCATAATTAGTTTGGATATTGCGTTCAACAGTTATAGACGTGTAAACATGGAGTTCACTAACGCCGAAAACGCGCTATTTTAATGTTTTCCTTCGTTAAAGGCAAATCCGCTAGAGAAACGTTCCGTGAGATTAATGGTGTTTTGGGGATGGTACTCTATCAGTTCGAACCGCGGAGGAATGGTTTCGACGATTCAGAGCCGGTGAAAACGACACCATGGATAAGCCAGCCGGCGGCAGACCTGTGACGACAAATACCGATCAAATCATGGACTACATCGAGTTAGACCGGCATGTGGCATCTCGTGACATCGCCCAGGAGATGGGAGTTAGTCACCAAACCATTTTAAACCATCTGCAGAAGGCTGGATACAAAAGCTTGATGTTTGGGTGCCGCATGATTTGACGCAAAACCTTCTGGACCGAATCAACGCCTGCGATATGCTGCTGAAACGGAACGAACTCGACCCATTCTTAAAGCGGATGGTGACTGGCGACGAAAACTGGATCACATACGACAATATCAAGCGAAAACGGTCGTGGTCGAAGGCCGGTGAATCGTCCCAAACAATGGCCAAGCCGGGATTGACGGCCAGGAAGGTTTTGCTGTGTGTTTGGTGGGATTGGAAGGGAATCATCCACTATGAGCTGCTCCCATATGGCCAGGCGCTTAATTCTACCATCTACTGCGAACAACTGGACCGCTTGAAGCAGGCGATCGACCAGAAGCGTCCAGAATTGGCCAACAGGAAGGGTGTAGTGTTCCACCAGGACAACGCCAGACCACACACTTCGTTGATGACTCGTCAGAAGCTACGGGAGCTCGGATGGGAGGTTTTATCGCATCCACCATATAGCCCGGACATAGCGCCAAGTGATTACCACCTGTTCCTGTCCATGGTGAACGCCCTTGGTGGTGTAAAGTTGAACTCAAAGAGGCTTGTGAAAAGTGGCTGTCCGAGTTCTTCGCAAATAAGGAGGGGGGCTTCTACGAGGGAGGTATTATGAAGTTGCCGTCTAGATGGAAACAGATTATCGAACAAAACGGCGCATATTTGAACTAAATCCGATCACTGTAACACTTTTTATAAAGCATTGAATAAAGAGCAAAAAAGCGGAAGGGAGATATTTGCCAAACTAATATAAAATATTACCCGCACAACTCACGGGAGCTAAGCCAACCTCCACCAGCCCTCTGAGAAGGAAATGGAATGGAGTATGACAGGAGAGAAGAGTATGGAAGATAAGTATGGGACCAAAGAAGAGTATAAGGAATTAAAAAAAAAAAATGTACAGAATAAGTATATCATAGATGATAACTGAACTGTAAATTAAATGCCCTGACCCAAATTACGCAGGGGAACGAAAAAAAAAAAAAAAAGAAACAACGTAATGCGCCTATTGCAGCAGGCACACAGTATTGTGCGGATATTACCGTGATCCGGTTTGAAGGACGTTGTAGCTATTACTGATGGTAGTGTCTCTGTTGCCGGAGACAGTCTAGCTACCACCGCAGCGCCTATTGCAGCCGACAGACAGTACTGCGCGGACATTACCGTGATCCGGTTTGAAGGACGTTGTAGCTATTACTGATGGTAGTGTCTCTGTTGCCGGAGACAGTCTTAGCTACCACCGCAGCGCCTATTGCAGCCGACAGACGGTACTGCGCGGACATTACCGCGATCCGGTTTGAAGGACGTTGTAGCTATTACTGATGGTAGTGTCTCTCTGTTGCCGGAGACAGTCTAGCTACCACCGCAGCGCCGCCTATTGCAGCCGACAGACAGTACTGCGCGACATTACCGTGATCCGGCTTGAAGGACGTTGTAGCTATTACTGATGGTAGTGTCTCTGCTGCCGGAGACAGTTTAGCTACCACCGCAGCGCCGCCTATTGCAGCCGACAGACAGTAATTGCGCGGACATTACCGTGATCCGGTTTGAAGGACGTTGTAGCTATTACTGATGGTAGTGTCTCTGCTGCCGGAGACAGTCTAGCTACCACCACCGCAGCGCCTATTGCAGCCGACAGACAGTACTGCGCGACATTACCGTGATCCGGTTTGAAGGACGTTGTAGCTATTACTGATGGTAGTGTCTCTGTTGCCGGAGACAGTTCAGCTACCACCGCAGCGCCTATTGCAGCCGACAGACAGTACTGCGCGGACATTACCGTGATCCGGTTTGGAAGGACGTTGTAGCTATTACTGATGGTAGTGTCTCTGTTGCCGGACACAGTCTAGCTACCACCGCAGCGCCTGTTGCAGCCGACAGACAGTACTACGCGGACATTACCGTGATCCGGTTTGAAGGACGTTGTAGCTATTACTGATGGTAGTGTCTCTGCTGCCGGAGACAGTCTAGCTACCACCGCAGCGCTTATTGCAGCCGACAGACAGTACTGCGCGCGGACATTACCTTGATCCGGTTTGAAGGACGCTGTAGCTATTACTGATGGTAGTGTCTCTGTTGCCGGAGACAGTCTAGCTACCACCGCAGCGCCTATTGCAGCCGACAGACAGTACTGCGCGACATTACCGTGATCCGGTTTGAAGGACGTTGTAGCTATTACCGATGGTAGTGTTCTGTTGCCGGAGACAGTTTAGCTACCACCGCAGCGCCTATTGCAGCCGACAGACAGTACTGCGCGGACATTACCGTGATCCGGTTTGAAGGACGTTGTAGCTATTACTGATGGTAGTGTCTCTGTTGCCGGACACAGTCTAGCTACCACCGCAGCGCCTATTGCAGCCGACAGACAGTACTACGCGGACATTACCGTGATCCGGTTTGGAAGGACGTTGTAGCTATTACTGATGGTAGTGTTCTGTTGCCGGAGACAGTCTTAGCTACCACCGCAGTGCCTATTGCAGCCGACAGACAGTACTGCGCGGACGTTACCGTGATCCGGTTTGGAAGGACGTTGTAGCTGTACTGATGGTAGTGTCTCTGCTGCCGGAGACAGTCTAGCTACCACCGCAGCGCCTATTGCAGCCGACAGACAGTACTGCGCGACATTACCGTGATCCGGTTTGAAGGACGCTGTAGCTATTACCGATGGTAGTGTCTCTGTTGCCGGACACAGTCTAGCTACCACCGCAGCGCTTATTGCAGCCGACAGACGGTACTGCGCGGACATTACCGTGATCCGGTTTGGAAGGACGTTGTAGCTATTACCGATGGTAGTGTCTCTGTTGCCGGAGACAGTTCAGCTACCACCGCAGCGCCTATTGCAGCCGACAGACAGTACTGCGCGGACATTACCGTGATCCGGTTTGAAGGACGTTGTAGCTATTACTGATGGTAGTGTCTCTGTTGCCGGAGACAGTCTAGCTACCACCGCAGCGCCTATTGCAGCCGACAGACAGTACTGCGCGGACATTACCGTGATCCGGTTTGAAGGACGTTGTAGCTATTACTGATGGTAGTGTCTCTGTTGCCGGAGACAGTCTAGCTACCACCGCAGCGCCTATTGCAGCCGACAGACAGTACTGCGCGGACATTACCGTGATCCGGTTTGAAGGACGTTGTAGCTATTACTGATGGTAGTGTCTCTGTTGCCGGAGACAGTCTAGCTACCACCGCAGCGCCTATTGCAGCCGACAGACAGTACTGCGCGGACATTACCGTGATCCGGTTTGAAGGACGTTGTAGCTATTACTGATGGTAGTGTTCTGTTGCCGGAGACAGTCTAGCTACCACCGCAGCGCCTATTGCAGCCGACAGACAGTACTGCGCGGACATTACCGTGATCCGGTTTGAAGGACGTTGTAGCTATTACTGATGGTAGTGTCTCTGTTGCCGGAGACAGTCTAGCTACCACCGCAGCGCCTATTGCAGCCGACAGACAGTACTGCGCGGACATTACCGTGATCCGGTTTGAAGTGCGCTGTAGCTATTGTAATGCGCAATGTGGTGCAGTATATATCATCCTATCGACATGTTATGGGCAGGCGTATCACTCACCATCACATCACCTACCCTATATACTTGATATATAACATATATGTTTGGAAATATACCACAGATTATATAACATAATATAAACAGACCACTTAATATTCCCAGTGCTGGGATTCAAGGTCTTTTACAAGGGAGACGACGTCTTTATCTAGTGCACCGAGAGAGTACTTATTTGTAGATGTAAGCGTGGACTTGTTCGCGACGTTTTTCAGTTCCCACACAGTGGGAATCGAGCCCACATCCCGAAATATATACACAAGCTCACAAAGCAGAGATGCGACGTATATTAATTAATGTCAATGACAGAACGTAAAAATTCAATATGTCCTCCGCTCAGTTTTCTCTATTGTATCGAAATGGACAAAGGTTTATATACCATTATGCCTCGTATTTTTTTTTAATTTTTAAATTGTTCTATGATACTTGTATTAATTATTGGATATTATTAATAATGGATTGAATTTAGAATAAAATAATTAATGAAATATATTATTTATTTCTTTTATTTGCGCGGGTGCAATTGTGTTGTTGTTTTTTTTTTTTGAAGTTGTTTTATGTCTACCATTTTGTTTGACCATACGGGTGAAAATGCGTGTGGTGGTGCGCGACGAAGTGGGGGTGGGTCACCGCGCAAACTCCGATTGGTTTGTAGGTTTATTGCGGGTTTGGAGCCTGTGCCGTGTGTTCCGGCTTTGACATTGAAAAATTAAAAAATAAACTTTTACTTTTGATTTCGTGCGACGATAGAATCAAAGGGTTACTATATTCAGCCAAGTGATTTTTAAATCTATCGTGCGGCTAGTGATGTGACGTTTGTGTTCTTTTTTTTTTTAATCGCCAGTGGTGTTAGTTTTGTTGCGCTGACTTTAATATGGCGGCTGATATATCCAAAATGGTGAGTGGCGTTTTTTTTTTTTTTATTAAAACTGGTATATGACAAATTAGTATTGCAGTGTAAGCATTGATATAAAATGTTTTAATAATTATTATTGAGAAAAAAGGATTAATTTAGTATAAAATTGTTTTTTTTATATATTTTATCAATTGCATTTTTTTTTTTTTTATTCAATAAATTGTCTGTGAGATTTAAGCGATAGATACAACGTTGAGCACAGATTAAAGAAAGTATTAAATAAATACTCCTTGTTAGTATACTTCAGCGTATTTGAATAATTCAGTGAGAATATTAGTTAGTAAAAGAATTGTGTTAACTTACAATTATTTCTGTCTCCGGCAAAGAGCTGGTGGAACCTGAGGAAGTCGGGTCTGCCGCCGAAGAATTTCCCGTTCTGGTTGAGCACCTCCCTGATCAGTTCCAGGTTGTTCACGACCATGCATTGGGCGCTTCCTAATTGTATGCTGAAGATATCCCCGTACTGCTTGGCCAGGTCCGTGAACGCTTGGAAGGGCGACTCGTGCCCGCCCAGGAGGTGCAGGCTGCCGATAACAGGCAGGGGCGTCGGCCCCGGCGCCTGTCGCAACCCCGTCGTACTCTCCGCCCCGTATTTGCTCGACTTCCTCCACGCGCTCGTCCGGCGCGTGTAAAGCTTATAGGCCACCAGGGCGATTACAGCGAGAACTAGCAGCGCACTCATCTTGATTATTTTCCTAAAAAAGAAATTTTTTTATCGAGTGGCAACACTAGTTTGACGGGAGTTTTGGCGGGAACCAGGAGCGTTCGCCGGCCGGCACTGCGTCAGCTGGCCGCGCGTCCGCCATTTTATAGTCGCGCCATTTGCATTTTAGGCCTGCGCTACGCCCGTTAGCATTGCACTCGAAGCAGTGTATAACCAACTTTATTTCCATACACATATAGAGTTCCGAAGGTTGCGGTGTTAGTTTAGTCGACTTATACCGTACACTGAATATAGTATATATTTATATTTAAGTTGTTTTCGTTTGAAAATCATATCATACGTAACTGGAGTTGAAAACGTATTATTCGTAAATATTTATTGATTAATACAAATCGTATTTATTTTATGACAACAAAATAATGCAGAGTTCAAAATCGGGCTCCGCTTTTTTATGAATATTATAGAAGCCGTCATAGCTCGGTGCGTAATGTACCACGGAGTTGCAGGTTCGACGCCGTACATGAACGGAAATATCGTGAGGGAACTAATACGTTCCAAGATGCTTCCATTTGATATACAACCCGTACTTAATGCATTGACTTAATCGTAGTGGGATAAAACCTGGATTCCCACTTGTGGGAACGAGTGGGCTATTCATTAAACTGTTAGTGATAACCGCTGAATAATATCAGAAATTTTGAAACAAAATATATTCACACACATATAAACATATTCACTCTGATCGTCATTTTATGACGTAAGATGCGTTCTGTTTATCTTACAGCGCCCTTCAATACGGATCACAGTAATGTTTATACAATACTCTCTACGCAGTAAAAGTAGTTGACAACAGAGATCTGTCACCGCTGCTTTGGAGTAGTTATGATGGAGTTTCTCATAACCCTTACAATGATTGTAGAGGATGATGTGGGCTCTAGTCATCGTGATATTGTTATTATACGGCTAAACTAAACAGCCGTCATATATACGACGACGCGTGCACTCGGTCGGCTAATACATTTGCTTTAATCAAATTTGAACTGTATCATCTATAAAGCAGCGTTCATTTGAACAAGCGATTTGTGTAGCCGTGTGTACCGCGGTATGGTGGATAATGCTGCAAGCGTATTTAATCTTAATAAATATAAACTTAGAGTTGATATTGTAATGGCCGCCTGGCGTATATGGATGGAGTAACGATGACGTCACACCAATGGACGGTCGACTAGTCGGACAGTTACAGATTGTCCATGGCTGTCGGACACCGTCTAGGTACCGCCGCAGCGCCTATTGCAGCCGACACACAGTACTGTGCAGACGTTACTGTGATCCGGTTTGAAGGACGCTGTAGCTATCACTGGTGGTAATGTCTCTGTTGCCGGACACCGTCTAGGTACCGCCGCAGCGCCGATTGCAGCCGACACACAGTACTGTGCAGACGTTACTGTGATCCGGTTTGAAGGACGCTGTAGCTATCACTGGTGGTAATGTTCTGTTGCCGGACACAGTCTAGGTACCGCCGCAGCGCCTATTGCAGCCGACACAGTACTGTGCAGACGTTAATGTGATCCGGTTTGAAGGACGTTGTAGCTATTACTGGTGGTAATGTCTCTGCTGCCGGACACAGTCTAGGTACCGCCGCAGCGCCGATTGCAGCCGACACACGGTACTGTGCAGACGTTACTGTGATCGGTTTGAAGGACGTTGTAGCTATTACTGATGGTAGTGTCTCTGCTGCCGGACACAGTCTAGGTACCGCCGCAGCGCCTATTGCAGCCGACACACAGTACCGTGCAGACGTTACCGTGATCCGGTTTGAAGGACGCTGTAGCTATCACTGGTGGTAATGTTCTGTTGCCGGACACCGTCTGGGTACCGCCGCAGCGCCGATTGCAGCCGACACAGTACCGTGCAGACGTTACCGTGATCCGGTTTGAAGGACGCTGTAGCTATCACCGGTGGTAATGTCTCTGTTGCCGGACACAGTCTAGGTACCGCCGCAGCGCCTATTGCAGCCGACACACAGTACTGCGCAGACGTTACTGTGATCCGGTTTGAAGGACGCTGTAGCTATTACTGGTGGTAATGTCTCTGTTGCCGGACACAGTCTAGGTACCGCCGCAGCGCCTATTGCAGCCGACACACAGTACTGCGCAGACGTTACTGTGATCCGGTTTGAAGGACGCTGTAGCTATCACTGGTGGTAATGTCTCTGTTGCCGGACACCGTTCAGGTACCGCCGCAGCGCCGATTGCAGCCGACACACAGTACCGTGCAGACGTTACTGTGATCCGGTTTGAAGGACGCTGTAGCTATCACCGGTGGTAATGTCTCTGTTGCCGGACACAGTCTAGGTACCGCCGCAGCGCCTATTGCAGCCGACACACAGTACCGTGCAGACGTTACTGTGATCCGGTTTGAAGGACGCTGTAGCTATCACCGGTGGTAATGTCTCTGCTGCCGGACACAGTCTAGGTACCGCCGCAGCGCCTATTGCAGCCGACACACAGTACCGTGCAGACGTTACCAGATCCGGTTTGAAGGACGCTGTAGCTATCACTGGTGGTAATGTCTCTGTTGCCGGACACAGTCTAGGTACCGCCGCAGCGCCTATTGCAGCCGACACACAGTACTGTGCAGACGTTACTGTGATCCGGTTTGAAGGACGCTGTAGCTATCACCGGTGGTAATGTCTCTGTTGCCGGACACAGTCTAGGTACCGCCGCAGCGCCTATTGCAGCCGACACACAGTACTGCGCAGACGTTACTGTGATCCGGTTTGAAGGACGCTGTAGCTATCACTGGTGGTAGTGTCTATGTTGCCGGACACCGTCTAGGTACCGCCGCAGCGCCTATTGCAGCCGACACAGTACTGTGCAGACGTTACTGTGATCCGGTTTGAAGGACGCTGTAGTTATCACTGGTGGTAATGTCTCTGTTGCCGGACACCGTCTAGGTACCGCCGCAGCGCCGATTGCAGCCGACACACACAGTACTGTGCAGACGTTACCGTGATCCGGTTTGAAGGACGCTGTAGCTATCACCGGTGGTAATGTCTCTGTTGCCGGAGACCGTCTAGGTACCGCCGCAGCGCCTATTGCAGCCGACACACACAGTACTGTGCAGACGTTACTGTGATCCGGTTTGAAGGACGCTGTAGCTATTACTGGTGGTAATGTCTCTGTTGCCGGACACAGTCTAGGTACCGCCGCAACGCCTATTGCAGCCGACACACAGTACTGTGCAGACGTTACTGTGATCCGGTTTGAAGGACGCTGTAGCTATCACCGGTGGTAATGTCTCTGTTGCCGGACACAGTCTAGGTACCGCCGCAGCGCCTATTGCAGCCGACACACAGTACTGTGCAGACGTTACTGTGATCCGGTTTGAAGGACGCTGTAGCTATCACTGGTGGTAGTGTTCTGTTGCCGGACACAGTCTAGGTACCGCCGCAGCGCATATTGCAGCCGACACACAGTACTGTGCAGACGTTACCGTGATCCGGTTTGAAGGACGCTGTAGCTATCACCGGTGGTAATGTCTCTGCTGCCGGACACCGTCTAGGTACCGCCGCAGCGCCGATTGCAGCCGACACACAGTACTGCGCAGACGTTACTGTGATCCGGTTTGAAGGACGCTGTAGCTATCACCGGTGGTAATGTCTCTGCTGCCGGACACAGTCTAGGTACCGCCGCAGCGCCTATTGCAGCCGACACACAGTACTGTGCAGACGTTACCGTGATCCGGTTTGAAGGACGCTGTAGCTATCACCGGTGGTAATGTCTCTGTTGCCGGACACAGTCTAGGTACCGCCGCAGCGCCGATTGCAGCCGACACACAGTACTGTGCAGACGTTACTGTGATCCGGTTTGAAGGACGCTGTAGCTATTACTGGTGGTAATGTCTCTGTTGCCGGACACAGTCTAGGTACCGCCGCAGCGCCTATTGCAGCCGACACACAGTACCGTGCAGACGTTACCGTGATCCGGTTTGAAGGACGCTGTAGCTATCAATGGTGGTAGTGTCTCTGTTGCCGGACACCGTCTAGGTACCGCCGCAGCGCCTATTGCAGCCGACACACAGTACTGTGCAGACGTTACTGTGATCCGGTTTGAAGGACGCTGTAGCTATCACCGGTGGTAATGTCTCTGCTGCCGGACACAGTCTAGTACCGCCGCAGCGCCGATTGCAGCCGACACACAGTACTGCGCAGACGTTACTGTGATCCGGTTTGAAGGACGCTGTAGCTATTACTGGTGGTAATGTCTCTGTTGCCGGACACAGTCTAGTACCGCCGCAGCGCTCATTGCAGCCGACACACAGTACCGTGCAGACGTTACCAGATCCGGTTTGAAGGACGCTGTAGCTATCACCGGTGGTAATGTTCTGTTGCCGGACACAGTCTAGGTACCGCCGCAGCGCTCATTGCAGCCGACACACAGTACCGTGCAGACGTTACTGTGATCCGGTTTGAAGGACGCTGTAGCTATTACTGGTGGTAATGTTCTGTTGCCGGACACAGTCTAGGTACCGCCGCAGCGCTCATTGCAGCCGACACACAGTACTGCGCAGACGTTACTGTGATCGGTTTGAAGGACGCTGTAGCTATCACCGGTGGTAATGTCTCTGCTGCCGGACACAGTCTAGGTACCGCCGCAGCGCCGATTGCAGCCGACACACAGTACCGCAGACGTTACCGTGATCCGGCTCTGAAGGACGCTGTAGCTATTACTGGTGGTAATGTCTCTGTTGCCGGACACAGTCTAGGTACCGCCGCAGCGCCTATTGCAGCCGACACACAGTACCGTGCAGACGTTACCGTGATCCGGTTTGAAGGACGCTGTAGCTATCAATGGTGGTAGTGTTCTGTTGCCGGACACCGTCTAGGTACCGCCGCAGCGCATATTGCAGTCGACACACAGCACTGTGCGGACATTACTGTGATCCGGTTTGAAGGACGCTATAGCTATCACTGGTGGTAGTGTCTCTGTTGCCGGACACAGTCTAGGTACCGCCGCAGCGCATATTGCAGTCGACACACAGCACTGTGCGGACATTACCGTGATCCGGTTTGAAGGACGCCGTAGCTATCACTGGTGGTAGTGTCTCTGTTGCCGGAGACCGTCTAGGTACCGCCGCAGCGCCGATTGCAGCCGACACACACAGTACTGTGCAGACGTTACCAGATCCGGTTTGAAGGACGCTGTAGCTATCACTGGTGGTAGTGTCTCTGCTGCCGGACACCGTCTAGGTGCCACCGCAGCGCCTATTGCAGCCGACACAGTACTGTGCAGACGTTACTGTGATCCGGTTTGAAGGACGCTGTAGCTATCACCGGTGGTAGTGTCTCTGTTGCCGGACACCGTCTAGGTACCGCCGCAGCGCCTATTGCAGCCGACACAGTACCGTGCAGACGTTACTGTGATCCGGTTTGAAGGACGCTGTAGCTATTACTGGTGGTAATGTCTCTGTTGCCGGACACAGTCTAGGTACCGCCGCAGCGCCTATTGCAGCCGACACACAGTACTGTGCAGACGTTACTGTGATCCGGTTTGAAGGACGCTGTAGCTATCACCGGTGGTAATGTCTCGTTGCCGGACACAGTCTAGGTACCGCCGCAGCGCCTATTGCAGCCGACACACAGTACTGTGCAGACGTTACCGTGATCCGGTTTGAAGGACGCCGTAGCTATCACCGGTGGTAATGTTCTGTTGCCGGACACAGTCTAGGTACCGCCGCAGCGCCTATTGCAGCCGACACACACAGTACTGTGCAGACGTTACTGTGATCCGGTTTGAAGGACGCTGTAGCTATCACCGGTGGTAATGTCTCTGTTGCCGGACACAGTCTAGGTACCGCCGCAGCGCCTATTGCAGCCGACACACAGTACTGCGCAGACGTTACTGTGATCCGGTTTGAAGGACGCTGTAGCTATCACTGGTGGTAGTGTCTCTGTTGCCGGACACAGTCTAGGTACCGCCGCAGCGCGTATTGCAGCCGACACACAGTACCGTGCAGACGTTACCGTGATCCGGCTCTGAAGGACGCTGTAGCTATCACTGGTGGTAATGTCTCTGTTGCCGGACACAGTCTAGGTACCGCCGCAGCGCCTATTGCAGCCGACACAGTACTGTGCAGACGTTACTGTGATCCGGTTTGAAGGACGCCGTAGCTATCACCGGTGGTAATGTCTCTGTTGCCGGACACAGTCTAGGTACCGCCGCAGCGCCTATTGCAGCCGACACACAGTACTGTGCAGACGTTACTGTGATCCGGTTTGAAGGACGCTGTAGCTATCACCGGTGGTAATGTCTCTGTTGCCGGACACAGTCTAGGTACCGCCGCAGCGCCGATTGCAGCCGACACACAGTACCGTGCAGACGTTACCAGATCCGGTTTGAAGGACGCCGTAGCTATCACTGGTGGTAGTGTTCTGTTGCCGGACACCGTCTAGGTACCGCCGCAGCGCCTATTGCAGCCGACACAGTACTGTGCAGACGTTACTGTGATCCGGTTTGAAGGACGCTGTAGCTATCACTGGTGGTAATGTCTCTGTTGCCGGACACAGTCTAGGTACCGCCGCAGCGCCTATTGCAGCCGACACACAGTACCGTGCAGACGTTACCGTGATCCGGTTTGAAGGACGCTGTAGCTATCACCGGTGGTAATGTCTCTGCTGCCGGACACAGTCTAGGTACCGCCGCAGCGCCTATTGCAGCCGACACACAGTACTGCGCAGACGTTACCGTGATCCGGTTTGAAGGACGCTGTAGCTATCACTGGTGGTAGTGTCTCTGTTGCCGGACACAGTCTAGGTACCGCCGCAGCGCGTATTGCAGCCGACACACAGTACTGTGCAGACGTTACCGTGATCCGGTTTGAAGGACGCTGTAGCTATCACCGGTGGTAATGTCTCTGTTGCCGGACACCGTCTAGGTACCGCCGCAGCGCGTATTGCAGCCGACACACAGTACCGTGCAGACGTTACTGTGATCCGGTTTGAAGGACGCCGTAGCTATCACCGGTGGTAATGTCTCTGTTGCCGGACACAGTCTAGGTACCGCCGCAGCGCGTATTGCAGCCGACACACAGTACTGCGCAGACGTTACCGTGATCCGGTTTGAAGGACGCCAGCTATCACCGGTGGTAGTGTCTCTGCTGCCGGACACAGTCTAGGTACCGCCGCAGCGCCGATTGCAGCCGACACACAGTACTGTGCAGACGTTACTGTGATCCGGTTTGAAGGACGCTGTAGCTATCACTGGTGGTAGTGTCTCTGCTGCCGGACACCGTGTAGGCACCGCCGCAGCGCATATTGCAGTCGACACACAGTACCGTGCAGACGTTACCGTGATCCGGTTTGAAGGACGCTGTAGCTATCAATGGTGGTAGTGTTCTGTTGCCGGACACCGTGTAGGCACCGCCGCAGCGCCTATTGCAGCCGACACACAGTACCGCAGACGTTACCGTGATCCGGTTTGAAGGACGCTGTAGCTATCACCGGTGGTAGTGTCTCTGTTGCCGGACACCGTGTAGGTACCGCCGCAGCGCATATTGCAGTCGACACACAGCACTGTGCAGACGTTACCAGATCCGGTTTGAAGGACGCCGTAGCTATCACTGGTGGTAGTGTCTCTGTTGCCGGACACCGTCTAGGTGCCACCGCAGCGCCTATTGCAGCCGACACACAGTACTGTGCAGACATTACTGTGATCCGGTTTGAAGGACGCTGTAGCTATCACTGGTGGTAGTGTCTCTGTTGCCGGAGACCGTCTAGGTATCACCGCAGCGCCTATTGCAGCCGACACACAGTACTGTGCAGACGTTACTGTGATCCGGTTTGAAGGACGCTGTAGCTATCACTGGTGGTAGTGTCTCTGTTGCCGGAGACCATCTAGGTACCACCGCAGCGCGTATTGCAGCCGACACACAGTACTGTGCGGACATTACTGTGATCCGGTTTGAAGGGCGCTGTAGCTATCACTGGTGGTAGTGTCTTTGCTGCCGGACACCGTGTAGGCACCGCCGCAGCGCCGATTGCAGCCGACACACAGTACCGCAGACGTTACTGTGATCCGGTTTGAAGGACGCTGTAGCTATTACTGGTGGTAATGTCTCTGTTGCCGGACACAGTCTAGGTACCGCCGCAGCGCCTATTGCAGCCGACACAGTACTGTGCAGACGTTACTGTGATCGGTTTGAAGGACGCCGTAGCTATCACTGGTGGTAGTGTTTTGTTGCCGGACACCGTGTAGGTACCGCCGCAGCGCCTATTGCAGCCGACACACAGTACTGTGCAGACATTACTGTGATCCGGTTTGAAGGACGCTATAGCTATCACTGGTGGTAGTGTCTTTGTTGCCGGACACCGTGTAGGTACCGCCGCAGCGCGTATTGCAGTCGACACACAGTACTGTGCAGACGTTACTGTGATCCGGTTTGAAGGACGCTGTAGCTATCACTGGTGGTAGTGTCTTTGTTGCCGGACACCGTGTAGGTACCGCCGCAGCGCTGATTGCAGTCGACACACAGCACTGTGCGGACATTACTGTGATCCGGTTTGAAGGACGCTGTAGCTATCACTGGTGGTAGTGTCTCTGTTGCCGGACACCGTCTAGGTACCACCGCAGCGCCTATTGCAGCCGACACACAGTACTGTGCAGACATTACTGTGATCCGGTTTGAAGGACGCTGTAGCTATCACCGGTGGTAATGTCTCTGTTGCCGGACACAGTCTAGGTACCGCCGCAGCGCCTATTGCAGCCGACACACAGTACTGTGCAGACGTTACTGTGATCCGGTTTGAAGGACGCTGTAGCTATCACCGGTGGTAATGTCTCTGTTGCCGGACACAGTCTAGGTACCGCCGCAGCGCCTATTGCAGCCGACACACAGTACTGTGCAGACGTTACTGTGATCCGGTTTGAAGGACGCTGTAGCTATCACTGGTGGTAATGTCTCTGTTGCCGGACACAGTCTAGGTACCGCCGCAGCGCCTATTGCAGCCGACACACAGTACTGTGCAGACGTTACTGTGATCCGGTTTGAAGGACGCTGTAGCTATCACTGGTGGTAATGTCTCTGTTGCCGGACACCGTCTAGGTACCGCCGCAGCGCCGATTGCAGCCGACACACAGTACTGTGCAGACGTTACTGTGATCCGGTTTGAAGGACGCTGTAGCTATCACCGGTGGTAATGTCTCTGTTGCCGGACACAGTCTAGGTACCGCCGCAGCGCCTATTGCAGCCGACACACAGTACTGTGCAGACGTTACTGTGATCCGGTTTGAAGGACGCTGTAGCTATTACTGGTGGTACTGTCTCTGTTGCCGGAGACAGTCTAGGTACCACCGCAGCGCCTATTGCAGCCGACACACAGTACTGTGCGGACATTACTGTGATCCGGTTTGAAGGACGCTGTAGCTATCACTGGTGGTAGTGTCTATGTTGCCGGACACCGTCTAGGTACCACCGCAGCGCCTATTGCAGCCGACACACAGTACTGTGCAGACGTTACTGTGATCCGGTTTGAAGGACGCTGTAGCTATCACTGGTGGTAGTGTCTCTGTTGCCGGACACAGTCTAGGTACCGCCGCAGCGCGTATTGCAGCCGACACACAGTACTGTGCAGACGTTACTGTGATCGGTTTGAAGGACGCTGTAGCTATCACTGGTGGTAATGTCTCTGTTGCCGGACACAGTCTAGGTACCGCCGCAGCGCCGATTGCAGCCGACACACAGTACTGTGCAGACGTTACTGTGATCCGGTTTGAAGGACGCTGTAGCTATCACCGGTGGTAGTGTCTCTGTTGCCGGACACAGTCTAGGTACCGCCGCAGCGCCTATTGCAGCCGACACAGTACTGTGCAGACGTTACTGTGATCCGGTTTGAAGGACGCTGTAGCTATCACCGGTGGTAATGTCTCTGTTGCCGGACACAGTCTAGGTACCGCCGCAGCGCCGATTGCAGCCGACACACAGTACTGTGCAGACGTTACTGTGATCCGGTTTGAAGGACGCTGTAGCTATCACCGGTGGTAATGTCTCTGTTGCCGGAGACCGTCTAGGTACCGCCGCAGCGCCTATTGCAGCCGACACACAGTACTGTGCAGACGTTACTGTGATCCGGTTTGAAGGACGCTGTAGCTATCACTGGTGGTAATGTCTCTGTTGCCGGAGACCGTCTAGGTACCGCCGCAGCGCCTATTGCAGCCGACACACAGTACTGTGCAGACGTTACTGTGATCCGGTTTGAAGGACGCTGTAGCTATCACCGGTGGTAATGTCTCTGTTGCCGGACACAGTCTAGGTACCGCCGCAGCGCCGATTGCAGCCGACACACAGTACTGTGCAGACGTTACTGTGATCCGGTTTGAAGGACGCTGTAGCTATCAATGGTGGTAGTGTCTCTGTTGCCGGACACCGTCTAGGTGCCACCGCAGCGCCTATTGCAGCCGACACACAGTACTGTGCAGACATTACTGTGATCCGGTTTGAAGGACGCTATAGCTATCACTGGTGGTAGTGTCTCTGTTGCCGGACACAGTCTAGGTACCGCCGCAGCGCCGATTGCAGCCGACACACGGTACTGTGCAGACGTTACCGTGATCCGGTTTGAAGGACGCTGTAGCTATTACTGGTGGTAATGTCTCTGTTGCCGGACACAGTCTAGGTACCGCCGCAGCGCCTATTGCAGCCGACACACAGTACTGTGCAGACGTTACTGTGATCGGTTTGAAGGACGCTGTAGCCATCACTGGTGGTAATGTCTCTGTTGCCGGACACAGTCTAGGTACCGCCGCAGCGCCTATTGCAGCCGACACACAGTACTGTGCAGACGTTACTGTGATCCGGTTTGAAGGACGCTGTAGCTATCACTGGTGGTAATGTCTCTGTTGCCGGACACAGTCTAGGTACCGCCGCAGCGCCTATTGCAGCCGACACACAGTACTGTGCAGACATTACTGTGATCCGGTTTGAAGGACGCTGTAGCTATCACTGGTGGTAGTGTCTCTGTTGCCGGAGACCGTCTAGGTATCACCGCAGCGCCTATTGCAGCCGACACACAGTACTGTGCAGACATTACTGTGATCCGGTTTGAAGGACGCTGTAGCTATCACTGGTGGTAGTGTCTTTGTTGCCGGACACCGTGTAGGTACCACCGCAGCGCGTATTGCAGCCGACACACAGCACTGTGCGGACATTACTGTGATCCGGTTTGAAGGACGCTGTAGCTATCACTGGTGGTAGTGTCTCTGTTGCCGGAGACCGTCTAGGTATCACCGCAGCGCCTATTGCAGCCGACACAGCACTGTGCAGCCGACACACGGTACTGTGCAGACGTTACTGTGATCGGTTTGAAGGACGCTGTAGCTATCACTGGTGGTAGTGTCTCTGTTGCCGGAGACCGTCTAGGTATCACCGCAGCGCCTATTGCAGCCGACACACAGTACTGTGCAGACGTTACTGTGATCCGGTTTGAAGGACGCTGTAGCTATCACTGGTGGTAGTGTCTCTGTTGCCGGAGACCGTCTAGGTACCGCCGCAGCGCCTATTGCAGCCGACATACAGTACTGTGTGAAAATTACTGTGATCCGGTTTGAAGGACGCTGTAGCTATCACTGGTGGTAGTGTCTATGTTGCCGGACACCGTGTAGGTACCGCCGCAGCGCCTATTGCAGCCGACAGACAGTACTGTGCGGACATTACGGTGATCCGGTTTGAAGGGCGCTGTAGCTATCACCGGTGGTTATGTCTCTGTTGCCGGAGACCATGTAAATACCACCGTAGCGCCTATTGCAGCCGACAAACAGTACTGTGCGGACATTACTGTGATCCGGTTTGAAGGACGCTGTAGCTATCACCGGTGGTAGTGTCTCTGTTGCCGGACACCGTGTAGGTACCGCCGCAGCGCATATTGCAGCCGACACACAGTACTGTGCGGACATTACCGTGATCCGGTTTGAAGGGCGCTGTAGCTGTTACTGATGGTAGTGTCTCTGTTGAAGGAGACCGTCTAGGTGCCGCCGCAGCGCCTGTTGCAGCCGACACATAGTACTGTGCGGACATTACTGTGATCCGGTTTGAAGGACGCTGTAGTTATCACTGGTGGTAATGTCTCTGTTGCCGGAGACCGTCTAGGTACCGCCGCAGCGCATATTGCAGTCGACACACAGTACTGTGCAGACGTTACTGTGATCGGTTTGAAGGACGCTGTAGTTATCACTGGTGGTAGTGTCTCTGTTGCCGGACACCGTGTAGGTACCGCCGCAGCGCATATTGCAGCCGACACACAGTACTGTCTGTCGGCTGCAATAGGCACTGCAGTGGTACCTAAACGGTCTCCGGCGACAGAGACACTACCACCAGTAATAGCTACAGCGCCCTTCAAACCGGATCAGAGTAATGTCTGCACAGTACTGTCTGTCGGCTGCAATAGGCACTGCAGTGGTACCTAAACGGTCTCCGGCAACAGAGACACTACCACCAGTAATAGCTACAGCGCCCTTCAAACCGGATCACAGTAATGTTCACACAGTACTGTCTGTTAGCTCCCATAGGGGCCGTCGTATAGCTACCAGTATAATGCCTCGACGGTCTCCAGCAACAGAGACACTACCACCAGTAATTAAGCAAAGCACTTATATATACAATGAAAATGGTGTTCATTTGTTCGTCAATCACTCGAAAACAAGTGAACGCGCCGACACGGCAACACTCGCATCCGGCTCGATGTGATCTGCAGATGTTTACAGGATATTTATTTCTTGTAATTCATAGATACTTCATCGTTTTGTATGTAATTGACTTCGGAAATTTTCGTTTGGGCCCTTTACGTTGTTGCCATGGCAACGGTTGCTATAAAAAGTAATATGCAGTCTAAGTAGCAAAAGGGACGGCTAGTATATATGTACTGTATAGTATGTAAGAATATCCAGCCTCTCGCTCTAAACGTATGGAGATAGACAGAGATAGGAACATATATGAAAATTATTTTAATAGAAAATAATCTTTCTGTGGCGGTTTAGATGGCGCGAACGACTGCGTCTACACGCGCCTCTTCCGTTCCTCTCGCACGCGCCGCTGCGTCCGCTATCGCGATCCCGCTCACTCTAACTGTATCCGAAACTTCCCGGCAATATGGAGCAACATTCAGATACAACGGTGAACGTCTGAATTATTCAATAATTTATAAAGTGCGCAACTAAAAATAAACCCGCCGACGGGCCCCGACCTGATAGAGGGAGACACACGATCCGTCCGCGGACCGGAAGCGCACAGGAGCGGAAGCGCTGAAGCTGGAGGCGCTGATGCAGGAGGCGGTTTAAATGAGCATCAACTAGGCATTCACTACTAAGACAAAAGACATTATACTACATAATATGGCGGCTTGTTACTTCAGTAATTACACTACAGCGTCCTTCAAACCGGATCAAGGTAATGTTCGCACAGTACCGTGTGTCGGCAGCAATAGGCGCTGCGGCGGTGCCTACACGGTCTCCGGCAACAAAGACACTACAATCAGTAATAGCTGCAGCGCCCTTTAAACCGGATCATGGTAAATTTGGTACTGTACTGTTTATCGGCTGCAATGGGAGCTGTGGCGGCCCCGAGACGGTCTCCGGCAACAGAGACACTACAATCAATAAACGCCACAGCGCCCTTCAAACCGGATGACGGTAATGTTTGCACAGTACTGTCTGTCGGCTGGATCAGGCGCTGCGGTGGTATATAAACGGTCTCCGGCAACTTATACACTACCACCAATACCTACGGCGCCCTTTAAACCGGATAAATGGCCTTCTCCAAAGACCTCAAGACCCGCCAGTGGGTACCTGCGACGTTCACCATACCGTCATACCGCCTGCAGCAACGTCTTCCACAACCACTCAACACTTGGTCACCCATTCGAAATATATTCCAAGAAAAAAAAAAAAATGGTTTCCTTTAAAAAGAAACTGGAACTCGATTCAAATGCGACGAGCTGAATATGGAAAGGAGTCCAATTGTCCAGGACAAGTTGCGTCATGGCGCCGTGGAGGATCTGTTTATGCTGGTCACAGGCGAAAATATTTTTTTTTTAAGGTAGAATGAGAAATTTTTTGTATACTCTTCTGGAGGGTAGTCGGAGTTTTGTAAGGATTTCTACCCACGGAATCCCCTTCGGTGGTCATTTTGATCGCTGGGGAAGGTCACTGGGTCTCCGCCCGTAACAGGCAACCGCCAGCTTTTTCAATACTACCCTCGTTGTCGGTACCTCACCATCAGGAGATCAGCTCCATTGTCCTCTTCAAGGTAGTTATAGGACCGAGAGGACTTTCATCCTGATCACCAATTCCGCAACAACCTTTTTTAATCTTGACCTAAATGTCATGTTAAGTGACAATGAGACTAAAGTTTTTTTTTTTTTTTAACGACGAGTCGAAGGCTTCCACTTGATATTAAGTGATACGCTTGCTCATAACATGGCGCTAGTTAGAGTGATGTACACTGGACCATATTAAGCTAATCGCCTGATCTCGTTACGTTATTAATTACACTAGCTACAGCGTCCTTCAAACCGGAACACGGTGATTTTTGCACAGTACCATAAGAGATCTTATCATCAGGAGATTTCTTAGGTACACACTGGTAGTACGTCCGGAGACTAAGTACCACTGCATCGGCAAACGTTACTGTTCCGGTTTGAAGGGCGCTGTACCTAGTGAATTAAAGTAATGAGTCTTTATGTGAATATGTCTGCTATTAATATATAATAGGTTAGGTCTAGATCATATCTAGACCACAGTGTCTGTGAGGAGTTCAGTATCGTCCCGGAAACCATAGACAATAAAAGACGTATAGACAAACCTTTTTAAATAGATCCTGTAATCGAAGCCGTAGAGGTGGCCATCATCACCTTACCCACTGAGACGTTCACTTGATAATAAGTGATACGCCGGCCTATAAAAAACTAGCACTAGTTAGTATGATATACACAGCGACACATGCACTCATCACAATACTAGCCTAATTTTATTAGCCGCAGCGCCCTTCAAACCGGATCAAAGTAATGTCTGCTCAGTACTGTCTGTCAGCTGCAATAGGCACTGCAGTGGTACCTAAACGATCTCCGGCGACAGAGACACTACCACCAGTAATAGCTACAGCGCCCTTCAAGCCGGATCAGAGTAATGTCTGCACAGTACTGTCTGTCGGCTGCAATAGGCACTGCAGTGGTACCTAAACGATCTCCGGCGACAGAGACACTACCACCAGTAATAGCTACAGCGCCCTTCAAGCCGGATCAGAGTAATGTCTGCACAGTACTGTCTGTCGGCTGCAATAGGCACTGCAGTGGTACCTAAACGATCTCCGGCGACAGAGACACTACCACCAGTAATAGCTACAGCGCCCTTCAAGCCGGATCAGAGTAATGTCTGCACAGTACTGTCTGTCGGCTGCAATAGGCACTGCAGTGGTACCTAAACGATGTCCGGCGACAGAGACACTACCACCAGTAATAACTACAGCGCCCTTCAAACCGGATCACAATAATGTCTGCTCGATCTTCGGCAACAGAGATCTATCACCGCATTACCGACCAATTTACTTTTTTGTGGGTGAATCCTGCAGCAGAAGGGTCCGTTCTGGATCCCCCCTATCCAACCCTTATGCTGTGGGGGTAAAAGAAGGGTTGCGCTGGACCCTTAGCGGCTGAACCACCACGGTGTGCTGTACCCTGGTCCCGACAGCCAGAGGTCTTGATGAGGATCTTAGAGTGGAACTGGAGTTCTCCACCTTCATTCATCAGTAATAGGAGACCCTTTATGCTTGGTAATGGATAACCCTGGATTCCACCACCATGGCGTCAGTTGGAGGGTGGTTGACGTGAATCATCCCCCTACGAGGTATCCGCCTCCTGATGGGTGTTCTTCTCTCGCTGCCTCTGCAGGCTTTCTCCATTACCTTCTCCCTGAAGGCCACACCAACGTCATCCAGCTGCTCTCGCTACTGATCCTGGCATCGACGAGGTCTTGGCGCTGGGCATCCCATGCTGAAGGTTCAAGGGTGTGCTGCACAGGTACTTAAAACACCCATGACCTGGAAGTACCTGGACCAGACGGAAGGTCAGTGACCCGTGCCACCTGTCCATCCAACTCTAATAATCCCCATTCTCTTGATGGATCCTGTTCTCCTCGGATCTCGGATCAGATGAAAGAGACTGCCTCCAGATCTTCAGCACCTACCTGATCTTCAGCATCAGAGACCTACCACAGTCAAACCCAAATTTTCCACTGAACATCAGCTCCCGTCGCCAAGGTCCGTGGAGTAAACAGGATTTGTATTCCGACCCTCGACTTGGTTACGAAACCACTGAGTCACATGGAGACCTGTTGCATTCAACCCAGGGTTGTCACCTCATATAAACTGTTTTCGATGACTAAGTACCACCACTGTACCACCGTAGCTACTTCCGGTGAACTAACATTACTGTTATCCGGTTTAAAGGATGGTTTTACTAGCGATGTTACTGCGGTAACGAGACCTAATATCTTAGGTTCTATATCATCACACACACATATATATATTGTCCTGTCTTGCACTTTCTTTGGTTGCTCTATTTTCTTTATACCTTTCCTTTATTAGATAAGCTGTCCCATAGAGCGTCCATAGATATAAGTATCTATAGACTGCTGAATGGGTATTAATTAAAAAAAATAAATCTAACAGTCGACAACCATAAACGGTCAAAATGGAAGCCAATAGAAATGTAATTGGAACAATCCCGTGTTAAATTCGTTGTCACTCTGTTTTTATTCTAGGAATAGACATTTTGTTTTTCTAGATTTGACCCCAATCGTTACACGACGTCTCGCGCTCCGGATATATTTTTTGTTCGTTTTATTATTCGAAGTATATCAGCGCGACGTTCACCTGATGCTAACTGCAAATAACATCATTACTTCTTCAACATCAGTATCAGAATCTACCTTCTGTGAATGTACCTTCTCAACATATACTCTTTCAGCATGTACCTCTAGTGAATATACCTCCTCAGCATATACTCTTTCCGCATGTACCTCTAGTGAATATACCTTCTCAACATATACTCTTTCAGCATGTACCTCTAGTGAATATACCTCCTTAGCATATACTCTTTCAGCATGTACCTCTAGTGAATATACCTTCTCAACATATACTCTTTCAGCATGTACCTCTAGTGAATATACCTCCTCAGCATATACTCTTTCAGCATGTACCTCTAGTGAATATACCTCCTCAGCATATACTCTTTCAGCATGTACCTCTAGTGAATATACCTCCTCAGCATATACTCTTTCAGCATGTACCTCTAGTGAATATACCTCCTCAGCATATACTCTTTCAGCATGTACCTCTAGTGAATATACCTCCTCAACATATACTTGTTCAGCATGTACCTCTAGTGAATATACCTCCTCAGCATATACTCTTTCAGCATGTACCTCTTAGTGAATATACCTCCTCAGCATATACTCTTCAGCATGTACCTCTAGTGAATATACCTCCTCAACATATACTCGTTCAGCATGTACCTCTAGTGAATATACCTCCTCAACATATACTCTTTCAGCATGTACCTCTAGTGAATATACCTCCTCAGCATATACTCTTTCAGCATGTACCTCTAGTGAATATACCTCCTCAACATATACTCTTTCAGCATGTACCTCTAGTGAATATACCTCCTCAACATATACTCGTTCAGCATGTACCTCTAGTGAATATACCTCCTCAACATATACTCGTTCAGCATGTACCTCTAGTGAATGTATATCCTCAGCATATACTCTTTCAGCATGTACCTCTAGTGAATATACCTCCTCAGCATATACTCTTTCAGCATGTACCTCTAGTGAATATACCTCCTCAGCATATACTCTTTCAGCATGTACCTCTAGTGAATATACCTCCTCAACATATACTCTTTCAGCATGTACCTCTAGTGAATATACCTCAACATATACTCTTTCAGCATGTACCTCTAGTGAATGTATATCCTCAGCATATACTCTTTCAGCATGTACCTCTAGTGAATATACCTCAACATATACTGTTCAGCATGTACCTCTAGTGAATATACCTTCTCAACATATACTCTTTCTCAGCATGTACCTCTAGTGAATGTATATCCTCAACATATACCTTTCAGCATGTACCTCTAGTGAATATACCTCAGCATATACTCTTTCAGCATGTACCTCTAGTGAATGTATATCCTCAACATATACCTTCTCAACATATACTCTTTCAGCATGTACCTCTAGTGAATATACCTTCTCAACATATACCTTTCAGCATGTACCCTAGTGAATATACCTCCTCAACATATACTCGTTCAGCATAAAATTTAGTGAATATACCTCCTCAACATATACTCGTTCAGCATGTACCTCTAGTGAATATACCTTCTCAACATATATACTCTTTCAGCATAAAATTCTAGTGAATATACCTCAACATATACCTTCTCAACATATACTGTTCAGCATAAAATTCTAGTGAATATACCTCCTCAACATATACTGTTCAGCATAAAATTCTAGTGAATATACCTTCTCAACATATACTGTTCAGCATGTACCTAGTGAATATACCTCCTCAACATATATACTCTTTCAGCATAAAATTCTAGTGAATATACCTCCTCAGCATATACTCTTTCAGCATGTACCTCTTAGTGAATATACCTCCTCAACATATACTGTTCAGCATGTACCTCTAGTGAATATACCTCCCAACATATACTCGTTCAGCATGTACTTAGTGAATATACCTTCTCAACATATACTCTTTCAGCATGTACCCTTAGTGAATATACCTCCTCAGCATATACTCTTTCAGCATGTACCTCTAGTGAATATACCTCAACATATACTGTTCAGCATGTACCTCTAGTGAATATACCTCCTCAACATATACTGTTCAGCATGTACCTCTAGTGAATATACCTTCTCAACATATACTCTTTCAGCATGTACCTCTAGTGAATATACCTCAACATATACCTGTTCAGCATGTACTCTAGTGAATATACCTCAGCATATACCTTCAGCATGTACCTCTAATTGAATATACCTCCTCAGCATATACTCTTTCAGCATGTACCTAGTGAATATACCTCCTCAACATATACTGTTCAGCATGTACCTCTAGTGAATATACCTCAGCATATACTCTTTCAGCATGTACCTCTAGTGAATGTATATCCTCAACATATATACTGTTCAGCATGTACCTCTAGTGAATATACCTTCAACATATACCTTCAGCATGTACCTCTAGTGAATATACCTCCTCAACATATACTCGTTCAGCATGTACCTCTAGTGAATGTATATCCTCAACATATACTCTTCAGCATGTACTTAGTGAATATACCTCCTCAGCATATACTCTTTCAGCATGTACCTCTAGTGAATATACCTCAACATATACTGTTCAGTATGTACCTCTAGTGAATATACCTTCTCAACATATACTCTTTCAGCATGTACCTCTAGTGAATATACCTCAACATATACTGTTCAGCATGTACTCTAGTGAATATACCTCCTCAACATATACTCGTTCAGCATGTACCTCTAGTGAATATACCTCCTCAACATATACTCTTTCAGCATGTACCTCTAGTGAATATACCTCCTCAACATATACTCGTTCAGCATGTACCTCTAGTGAATGTATATCCTCAACATATAGTCTTTCAGCATGTACCTCTAGTGATTGTACTTTCTCAACATATACTCTTTCAGCATGTACCTCTAGTGAATATACCTCCTCAACATATACTCGTTCAGCATGTACCTCTAGTGAATATACCTCCTCAACATATACTCGTTCAGCATGTACCTCTAGTGAATATACCTTCTCAACATATACTCTTTCAGCATGTACCTCTAGTGATTGTACTTCCTCAACATATACTCTTCAGCATGTACTTAGTGAATATACCTCCTCAACATATATACTCTTTCAGCATGTACCTCTAGTGAATATACCTCCTCAGCATATAC
The DNA here is from genome assembly GCA_029286815.1 of Troides helena. NCBI lineage: Eukaryota > Metazoa > Arthropoda > Insecta > Lepidoptera > Papilionidae > Troides > Troides helena. The sequence goes on along the minus strand of JAGSMV010000043.1, from coordinate 567,098 downwards.
TCTTTCAGCATGTACCTCTAGTGATTGTACTTCCTCAACATATACCTTTCAGCATGTACCTCTAGTGAATATACCTCCTCAACATATATACTCTTTCAGCATGTACCTCTAGTGAATGTATATCCTCAGCATATACTCTTTCAGCATGTACCTCTAGTGAATATACCTCCTCAGCATATACTCTTTCAGCATGTACCTCTAGTGAATATACCTCCTCAACATATACTGTTCAGCATGTACCCTAGTGAATATACCTCCTCAGCATATACTCGTTCAGCATAAAATTCTAGTGAATATACCTCAACATATACCTTTCAGCATGTACTTAGTGAATATACCTTCTCAACATATACCTTTCAGCATGTACCTCCTAGTGAATATACCTCCTCAGCATATACTCTTTCAGCATGTGCCTCTAGTGAATATGCCTCCTCAACATATATACTCTTTCAGCATGTACCTCTAGTGAATATACCTCCTCAACATATACTCGTTCAGCATAAAATTCTAGTGAATATACCTCCTCAGCATATACTCTTTCAGCATGTACCTCTGAGTGAATATACCTCCTCAGCATATACTCTTTCAGCATGTACCTCTAGTGAATGTATATCCTCAACATATACTCTTTCAGCATGTACTTAGTGAATATACCTCTCAACATATACTCGTTCAGCATGTACCTCTAGTGAATGTATATCCTCAACATATAGTCTTTCAGCATGTACCTCTAGTGATTGTACTTTCTCAACATATACTCTTTCAGCATGTACCTCTAGTGAATGTACTTCCTCAACATATACCACTTCAGCATTTATGTTCTGTGAATGTGATTCTTCAACATGTACTCCCTCAGCATGTACTTGCACTTGTGAATGTACTTCCCCAACACCTTCAACAATTACTTCCTGTGAATGCATTTTCTCATCATGTACTCTCTCAGCGTCAACCTCTTGCGCGTGTACTTACTCGAAGCTCTCCCTTATGTCCTTTGGTGTGGCTACTTGTCAAGCGGCAAACGTCCCCTGACCCCGATTATGTGACCCAATTTAGTCTCTCACGAGAGGCCACGGGAATTCATTACAGTAGAACAAAGAGTGCACTCATACTATCAGCCTATTAAATCAAGGACCATAATAATTACATTTTTTTTTTCGTGTAGAGCATCCTGCACTAGTTAGGATGATATACACTACACCACGTTGTACTCGTCACTCATAAAAACGTGACGCCGGTTAGGTTGATAAATTATCAAGTCGTATCACGCAAATAATTCCAATAGGTAGTACCTGTCGACGGGCTGAATGGAAGCTGATCGTAGTAAGACTTGGAAAAATTGTGTCGTGGTTTGAAGGTGGCTGTCATAGATATTGTATATACTACTTTCTTCATTTTTAGTTTTGTCGTTTCATTTATCCCATTTACTTCTCCTATTCTATTTCTATTATTCTCCCCATCTTTCACTCTCTACTTTAACATCCGATTTCCTTCTCCCATTCCGTTTCTATTATTCTCCCCATCATCTTTCACTCTTTATTTCATCATTCTTTTTCCTTCTTCAATATTCCAAGCTCAATGAGGAACTCTATAAAGTTTATTTCTTGACAGTGTTCTTAATATTAATAATATTGACAGTGTCAACTGCTGTGCATACATTTCATTTACTTCTTGTTATCTTCTTCTTCTTATCAGCCGGGTAAAGGCCTCCTTCGAGGATCCTCATCGGAGATGGAAGGGCTTAGCCCCACCACGCTGTACCCATGCGGGTTGGTAAATGGCCAGAGCCCTGTGTGTAGTTTCAGGTGTACTGAGTGCTGGTGACGCTGACGTGGACTCCAGAAGATGTTGAGCTGATCTTCTACACCTCTCCCTCTTCTTCTCTCGTTGTACCGCTTTAGATACCTCATGATCACGGTGAAGAGCGGTGAAGAGCGAAGGTCCAGAGGCGCGGCGCCACCGTCGCTGATCGTTTTCCCCAATACATGCATATATGTATGGTTGGACGTGGGTAGTTCACCATTAATATAATTCCGGAGCCCAGTTGTATATATTCATGGATCGCGGCCTTAACTTTGCCGGGTCATGTATAAACCATTAAAAAAAAAAAAAGAATCCGTCTTAAAATTTCGAAAGAGGGTATTACTATTCTAAATCGTTGCGTCAGCGGCTTTAATATTCACCGGGGATATGATTTTTTTTTTTTTTTTTTATCAATTACCAGTTGTCACCCGACAGATGTTTTACTGCTCGTGTACGTTTATATATCATAGCTGGATTGGATAGTCTTGATCTAGCAATGGAGAGGGATTGTTTTTGATTCAATAACGTCATAAGTGACGAGACGAGCGCGACGTTCACCTGATAAGCGATCATTGTTGAGATAAGATGGTAAGAAAAGACACTATAGTAATTACACTAGCTACAGCGCCTTGCAATCCGGATCAGAGTAATGTTTGCATAGTACTGTTTGCCGGCTGAAAAAGGTGCTGCGGTGGTACCTAGACGGTTTCCGGCAACAGAGACCTAACAACCAGTAACAGTTACAGCGTCCTTCAAACCGGATCACAGCAATGTATGCACAGTTCTTTATGTCGGCTGCAATAGGCGCTGCGGTGATACCTACACGGTCTCCGGCAATTGAGACCTAACCACCAATAACAGTTACAGCGCCCTTCAAACCGGATCACAGCAATGTATGCACAGTTCTTTATGTCGGCTGCAATAGGCGCTACGGTGATACCTACACGGTCTCCGGCAATTGAGACCTAACCATCAATAACAGTTACAGCGTCCTTCAAACCGGATCACAGCAATGTATGCACAGTTCTTTATGTCGGCTGCAATAGGCGCTACGGTGATACCTACACGGTCTCCGGCAATTGAGACCCAACCACCAATAACAGTTAAGCAGCGCCCTTCAAACCGGATCACAGTAATGTATGCACAGTTCTTAATGTCGGCTGCAATAGGCGCTGCGGTGATACCTACACGGTCTCCGGCAATTGAGACTCCAACCACCAATAACAGTTACAGCGCCCTTCAAACCGGATCACAGTAATGTATGCACAGTTCTTATGTCGGCTGCAATAGGCGCTGCGGTGATACCTACACGGTTCCGGCAATTGAGACCTAACCACCAATAACAGTTACAGCGCCCTTCAAACCGGATCACAGTAATGTATGCACAGTTCTTTATGTCGGCTGCAATAGGCGCCACGGTGATACCTACACGGTCTCCGGCAATTGAGACCTAACCACCAATAACAGCTACAGCGCCCTTCAAACCGGATCACAGTAATGTATGCACAGTTCTTTATGTCGGCTGCAATAGGCGCTACGGTGATACCTACACGGTTCCGGCACTGAGACCTAACCACCAATAACAGTTACAGCGCCCTTCAAACCGGATCACAGTAATGTATGCACAGTTCTTATGTCGGCTGCAATAGGCGCTACGGTGATACCTACACGGTCTCCGGCAATTGAGACCTAACCGCAATAACAGTTACAGCGCCCTTCAAACCGATCACAGTAATGTATGCACAGTTCTTATGTCGGCTGCAATGGGCGCTACGGTGATACCCACACGGTCTCCGGCAATTGAGACCTAACCGCAATAACAGTTACAGCGCCCTTCAAACCGGATCACAGCAATGTATGCACAGTTCTTATGTCGGCTGCAATAGGCGCTGCGGTGATACCTACGGTCTCCGGCAATTGAGACCTAACCATCAATAACAGTTACAGCGCCCTTCAAACCGGATCACAGTAATGTATGCACAGTTCTTTATGTCGGCTGCAATAGGCGCTACGGTGATACCTACACGGTCTCCGGCAATTGAGACCTAACCACCAATAACAGTTACAGCGTCCTTCAAACCGGATCACAGCAATGTATGCACAGTTCTTTATGTCGGCTGCAATAGGCGCTACGGTGATACCTTACACGGTCTCCGGCACTGAGACCTAACCACCAATAACAGTTACAGCGCCCTCAAACCGGATCACAGTAATGTATGCACAGTTCTTAATGTCGGCTGCAATAGGCGCTACGGTGATACCCACACGGTCTCCGGCAATTGAGACCTAACCACCAATAACAGTTACAGCGCCCTTCAAACCGGATCACAGTAATGTATGCACAGTTCTTTATGTCGGCTGCAATAGGCGCTACGGTGATACCTACACGGTCTCCGGCAATTGAGACCTAACCACCAATAACAGTTACAGCGCCCTTCAAACCGGATCACAGTAATGTATGCACAGTTCTTTATGTCGGCTGCACAGGCGCTACGGTGATACCCACACGGTCTCCGCAATTGAGACCTAACCACCAATAACAGTTACAGCGCCCTTCAAACCGATCACAGTAATGTATGCACAGTTCTTAATGTCGGCTGCAATAGGCGCTACGGTGATACCTACACGGTCTCCGGCAATTGAGACCTAACCACCACAACAGTTACAGCGCCCTTCAAACCGATCACAGTAATGTATGCACAGTTCTTAATGTCGGCTGCACAGGCGCTACGGTGATACCTACACGGTCTCCGGCAATTGAGACCTAACCACCAATAACAGTTACAGCGTCCTTCAAACCGATCACAGTAATGTATGCACAGTTCTTAATGTCGGCTGCAATAGGCGCTACGGTGATACCTTACACGGTCTCCGGCACTGAGACCTAACCACCAATAACAGTTACAGCGCCCTTCAAACCGGATCACAGTAATGTATGCACAGTTCTAATGTCGGCTGCAATAGGCGCTACGGTGATACCTACACGGTCTCCGGCAATTGAGACCCAACCACCAATAACAGTTACAGCGCCCTTCAAACCGGATCACAGTAATGTATGCACAGTTCTTATGTCGGCTGCAATAGGCGCTACGGTGATACCTTACACGGTCTCCGGCAATTGAGACCTAACCACCACAACAGTTACAGCGCCCTTCAAACCGGATCACAGTAATGTATGCACAGTTCTTTGCGTCGGCTGCAATAGGCGCTACGGTGATACCCACACGGTCTCCGGCAATTGAGACCCAACCACCAATAACAGTTACAGCGCCCTTCAAACCGGATCACAGTAATGTATGCACAGTTCTTTATGTCGGCTGCAATAGGCGCTACGGTGATACCTACACGGTTCCGGCAATTGAGACCCAACCACCAATAACAGTTACAGCGCCCTTCAAACCGGATCACAGCAATGTATGCACAGTTCTTTATGTCGGCTGCAATAGGCGCTACGGTGATACCTTACACGGTCTCCGGCAATTGAGACCTAACCACCAATAACAGTTACAGCGCCCTTCAAACCGGATCACAGTAATGTATGCACAGTTCTTGCGTCGGCTGCAATAGGCGCTACGGTGATACCACACGGTCTCCGGCAATTGAGACCTAACCACCAATAACAGTTACAGCGCCCTTCAAACCGGATCACAGTAATGTATGCACAGTTCTTTATGTCGGCTGCAATAGGCGCTACGGTGATACCTTACACGGTCTCCGCAATTGAGACCTAACCACCAATAACAGTTACAGCGCCCTTCAAACCGGATCACAGTAATGTATGCACAGTTCTTAATGTCGGCTGCAATAGGCGCTACGGTGATACCTACACGGTTCCGGCAATTGAGACCTAACCACCAATAACAGTTACAGCGCCTTCAAACCGGATCACAGTAATGTATGCACAGTTCTTTATGTCGGCTGCAATAGGCGCTACGGTGATACCTTACACGGTCTCCGGCAATTGAGACCTAACCACCAATAACAGTTACAGCGCCCTTCAAACCGGATCACAGTAATGTATGCACAGTTCTTAATGTCGGCTGCAATAGGCGCTACGGTGATACCTTACACGGTCTCCGGCAATTGAGACCTAACCACCAATAACAGTTACAGCGCCCTTCAAACCGGATCACAGTAATGTATGCACAGTTCTTTATGTCGGCTGCAATAGGCGCTGCGGTGATACCTACACGGTCTCCGGCAATTGAGACCTAACCACCAATAACAGTTACAACGCCCTCAAACCGGATCACAGTAATGTATGCACAGTTCTTAATGTCGGCTGCAATAGGCGCTACGGTGATACCTACACGGTCTCCGGCACTGAGACCTAACCACCAATAACAGTTACAGCGCCCTTCAAACCGGATCACAGCAATGTATGCACAGTTCTTTATGTCGGCTGCAATAGGCGCTACGGTGATACCTACACGGTCTCCGGCAATTGAGACCTAACCACCAATAACAGTTACAGCGCCCTTCAAACCGGATCACAGTAATGTATGCACAGTTCTTTATGTCGGCTGCAATAGACAATGCAGTGGTACCTAGACGGTCTCCAACAACAGAGACACTACCACCAGTAATAGCTACAGCGCCCTTCAAACCGGATCACAGTAATGTATGCACAGTTCTTAATGTCGGCTGCAATAGGCGCTACGGTGATACCTACACGGTCTCCGGCAATTGAGACCTAACCACCAATAACAGTTACAGCGCCCTTCAAACCGGATCACAGTAATGTATGCACAGTTCTTTATGTCGGCTGCAATAGGCGCTACGGTGATACCTACACGGTCTCCGGCAATTGAGACCTAACCACCAATAACAGTTACAGCGCCCTTCAAACCGGATCACAGTAATGTATGCACAGTTCTTAATGTCGGCTGCAATAGGCGCTACGGTGATACCTACACGGTCTCCGGCAATTGAGACCTAACCACCAATAACAGTTAAGCAGCGCCCTTCAAACCGGATCACAGTAATGTATGCACAGTTCTTAATGTCGGCTGCAATAGGCGCTACGGTGATACCTACACGGTCTCCGGCAATTGAGACCTAACCACCAATAACAGTTACAGCGCCCTTCAAACCGGATCACAGTAATGTATGCACAGTTCTTAATGTCGGCTGCAATAGGCGCTACGGTGATACCTTACACGGTCTCCGGCAATTGAGACCTAACCATCAATAACAGTTACAGCGCCCTCAAACCGGATCACAGTAATGTATGCACAGTTCTTTATGTCGGCTGCAATAGGCGCTACGGTGATACCTTACACGGTCTCCAACAATTGAGACCTAACCACCAATAACAGTTACAGCGTCCTTCAAACCGGATCACAGCAATGTATGCACAGTTCTTTATGTCGGCTGCAATAGGCGCTACGGTGATACCTACACGGTCTCCGGCAATTGAGACCTAACCATCAATAACAGTTACAGCGTCCTTCAAACCGGATCACAGTAATGTATGCACAGTTCTTTATGTCGGCTGCAATAGGCGCTACGGTGATACCTACACGGTCTCCGGCAATTGAGACCTAACCACCAATAACAGTTACAGCGTCCTTCAAACCGGATCACAGCAATGTCCGCACAGTACTATGTCGGCTGCAATAGGCGCGGCGGTGTTACCTAGCGGATACACTACCACCAGTACATTTTCCCTATTACGTCTTAAATTACCACAGACTAAACAAACATTCGTTTTTTTTTTTTTCTGCCGGAAGATTTTTGCGTAGTTTTTTTTTTCACGACCCGCTCTGACCCAATTTATTCCGGTTGTTGTCAAAATTTCGTTGAAAACATCGCCGGTGCGCAGGGCTGCCACTGCTTCGTTGAGAAATATAAAAAAAAAAAAATTTTTTTGGCGGCAATAGAACTTTGCATATAATTAGATTACAAACTAATTAATAAAGTACGTATTTTATATTTATCTATCTATACAAATAATGTAATTGAAACGAACAAAATGGCGGACATAACGGCACAAGGCATTCTCTCTTACAGCCAATACAATTTTTTTTTTCATTAATTGTCACTGTTATATTTATCATCATCTGATAAGTCCACTGCTGGGCCAACCACACCGAGGATCTCTACACTGAAAGGACCAATAGCTGTTACTGGTGGTAGTGTCTCTGTTGTCGGTGACCGTCTAGGTACCGCCGCAGCGCCTATTGCAGCCGACATATAGTACTGTGTGAAAATTACTGTGATCCGGTTTGAAGGACGCTGTAGCTACAATTGGCGGTATTGTCTCTGTTGCCGGAGACAGTCTAAGTACCACCGCAGCGCCTATTGCAGCCGACACACAGTACTGTGCGGACATTACTGTGATCCGGTTTGAAGGGCGCTGTAGCTAGGGTATCGATACTAAACATTTTATATATCAGGCGACGAGTGCAATGTGGTCCAATCCATACCATTCTAACTAGCGCCGTGTTATCCTCGGACGGCGGTAAGGAGTTCCCATCCATACGGAGCCTGAGTCAACCCCACCTGAACGCCGTGCAACCTGATCAACAGACCAGGCTCTGACCACCAACCCTCACTCCACCAGCGCGGTGGCTTTAAGCCCAATCCCTCCCAATGTGGGAAGTCGTTGGATACGGATAACGCAGGAACGAACCGCATGGAGATCCTTGAGAGGCCCATGCCCAGCGGTGGCATTCAATTCCATTGTACTGTTAAAAAAAAAAAAAATTATTGGTTTAGACAATCTTCTTCACCTACCCGCTTTTTCTGTTACACCCTCTCAACCCTCTCTTTAGGGTTTCAATTTAAAAAAACCATTCCAAGCTGACCTATACTCAGCATAAGGAATAATCCTACCAAATTTCAAGTCTCCAAGCCACATGGTTCCATAGATACTGTGATCCGGTTTAAAGGACCGGGTGAACGTCCCGCTGCTTCAGTTGCTTTATCAGCGGTGCTATACAACCTCTGTTTACCTTTGGCTGAATATTTGTAACGTTTGCCTGTATAAATAAAATAGAAAAATAAAAGGTATTTTCCCGCCATTATGTGACGTCCCTACCCGCACGCGGAAATGGCTGCCGCATATACGATAATTCAAATGGCGACCTTCCGCGGCGGGCGGGTAGACGCGAAAAAACATCGGCGAATATGGATTAACGCGGCCGAGGCGGCATCGGCTCAGCTGTTCCGAGCTGAACGTTAGAACATTAAAAAAAAAAAAAAAAATTTTAGGTCCCTATTAGACACCGTCTAGGTACCGAAACTGGTATTGCACCCGACAAACGGTACTGTGCGAATATTACTTTTGTCCGGTCTGAAGGGCGCTGTAGCTGTTACTGTTGGTTCGGTCTCTATTGTCAGGATCGTCTAGCTACCACCGCAGCACGTAATGCACCCGACAAAGAGTACTGTGCGAACATTATCGTGATCCGGTTTGTAGGGCGTTGTAGCTGTTAACTGGTGGTTAGGTCTCTGTTGCTGCAGACCGACTAGGTACCACCGCAGCGCCTATTGCAGGCGACAGACAGTGCTGTGCAGACATAATAGTGATCCGGTTTGAAGGGCGTTGTAACTATTACTGGCGGTAGTATCTCTGTTGGCGGTGACCGTCTAGGTACAAACGCAGCGCTTGTTGCAGCCGATAAACCGAACATTACTGTGATCTGGTTTGAAGGGCGCTGTAGCTAGTGAAATTACTGCGGTAACCATATTGAATCGCAATTTAAGTGCAATGTACATAATCCTAATTACCGCTATGTTATAAGCAAGCGTATCACTTACCATCAGGTGAACGTCGCGCTCGTCTCTTCACTGTCTAATAAAAAAAAAAAAAAAATTCTATGTCTATCGACGCCATCTTATCGTATGGACGAATTCGACAAGATGGCGTCGTTATTATTCGCATATATATTTTTGCTTGACATTTTCGTGAATAAGTGTTATAGGTTTTTTTTTAAACTACCCGATCGATGAGAACGTTCACCTAATGGTAAGTGATACGTATCGGAAGTGTCCCGTGTTCGATTCCCAATGAGCTCGAGAGTACAGTGATGAAGAAAAGCTTTCAGAAACGGGCATGAATAGGGAACTCGTGGACATAAGTTTTTTTGCACCGAACTGCGCTCGTCGCGTTCACATATATGAGATCTTGAGTCTCGTTAGCCTAGTAACGAAATTAGCTACAGCACCCTTCAAACCGGATCACAGTAATGTGTGTTAGCTGCAATAGAAGCTGCGATGGTGCCTAGATGGCCTCTGGCAACAAAGGCACTACCACCAGTAATAAGTATAGCGCCTACTACTTAAGATTACTAGGGAGTATTTTCACAAGTCACAACGCCCTTCAAGCCGGAAGTATTATTATTCACACAACTGTACATACAAACAGTTAAAAAGATTAGAAGTTCCAAACTTTTACTCTGACCAGCTACTCCGTATCTGAAGACTTTGAGTACGGAAGTGCCAATTTCTGAAACCAAATATTAGTTTGTAAATGTTACAGTGTTCCGGATTGAAGGGCGCTGTAAATTACTAGTATAACGAGACTCAAGATCTCATGTTACTATTGACCGTAATGCTCACCATACGACATATAGTTAGGCGGTATTTTACACGGCGCCGTGTAGTCGGCCTCCGTAAAGTGTCATACTACCGGCTCAACACACGGCACCGTGTATTCGGCCTCCGTAAAGTGTCATACTATCGGCTCAACACACGGCACCGTGTAGTCGGCCTCCGTAAAGTGTCATACTATCGGCTCAACACACGGCACCGTGTAGTCGGCCTCCGTAAAGTGTCATACTATCGGCTCAACACACGGCACCGTGTAGTCGGCCTCCGTAAAGTGTCATACTATCGGCTCAACACACGGCACCGTGTAGTCGGCCTCCGTAAAGTGTCATACTATCGGCTCAACACACGGCACCGTGTAGTCGGCCTCGTAAAGTGTCATACTATCGGCTCAACACACGGCACCGTGTAGTCGGCCTCCGTAAAGTGTCATACTATCGGCTCAACACACGGCACCGTGTAGTCGGCCTCCGTAAAGTGTCATACTATCGGCTCAACACACGGCACCGTGTAGTCGGCCTCCGTAAAGTGTCATACTATCGGCTCAACACACGGCACCGTGTAGTCGGCCTCGTAAAGTGTCATACTACCGGCTCAACACACGGCACCGTAGTCGGCCTCAATAAAGTGTCATACTACCGGCTCAACACACGGCACCGTGTAGTCGGCCTCCGTAATGTGTCATACTATCGGCTCAACACACGGCACCGTGTAGTCGGCCTCCGTAAGTGTCATACTATCGGCTCAGCACACGGCACCGTGTAGTCGGCCTCCGTAAAGTGTCATACTATCCCGGCTCAACACACGGCACCGTGTAGTCGGCCTCCGTAAGTGTCATACTATCGGCTCAACACGGCACCGTGTAGTCGGCCTCCGTAAAGTGTCATACTATCGGCTCAACACACACGGCACCGTGTAGTCGGCCTCCGTAAAGTGTCATACTATCGGCTCAACACACGGCACCGTGTAGTCGGCCTCCGTAAAGTGTCATACTACCGGCTCAACACACGGCACCGTGTAGTCGGCCTCCGTAAAGTGTCATACTACCGGCTCAACACGGCACCGTGTAGTCGGCCTCCGTAAAGTGTCATACTATCCCGGCTCAACACACGGCACCGTGTAGTCGGCCTCCGTAAAGTGTCATACTACCGGCTCAACACACACGGCACCGTGTAGTCGGCCTCCGTAAGTGTCATACTACCGGCTCAACACACGGCACCGTGTAGTCGGCCTCCGTAAAGTGTCATACTATCGGCTCAACACACGGCACCGTGTGGTCGGCCTCCGTAAGTGTCATACTATCGGCTCAACACGGCACCGTGTGGTCGGCCTCCGTAAAGTGTCATACTATCGGCTCAACACACGGCACCGTGTAGTCGGCCTCCGTAAGTGTCATACTATCGGCTCAACACACGGCGCCGTGTATTCGGCCTCCGTAAGTGTCATACTATCAGCTCAACACACGGCACCGTGTAGTCGGCCTCCGTAGTGTCATACTACCGGCTCAACACACGGCACCGTGTAGTCGGCCTCCGTAAAGCGTCATACTACCGGCTCAGCACACGGCACCGTGTGTCGGCCTCCGTAGTGTCATAATTATCGGCTCAACACACGGCACCGTGTAGTCGGCCTCCGTAAAGTGTCATACTACTGGCTCAACACACGGCACCGTGTAGTCGGCCTCCGTAGCGTCATAATTATCGGTCAACACACGGCACCGTGTAGTCGGCCTCCGTAAAGTCATACTATCGGCTCAACACACGGCACCGTGTAGTCGGCCTCCGTAGTGTCATACTATCAGCTCAACACACGGCACCGTGTAGTCGGCCTCCGTAAAGTGTCATACTATCGGCTCAACACACACGGCACCGTGTAGTCGGCCTCCGTAGTAAGTCATACTATCGGCTCAACACACGGCACCGTGTAGTCGGCCTCCGTAAAGGTGTCATACTATCGGCTCAACACACACGGCACCGTGTAATGGCCTCCGTAAAGTGTCATAATTATCGGCTCAACACACGGCACCGTGTAGTCGGCCTCCGTAGTGTCATACTATCGGCTCAACACACGGCGCCGTGTATTCGGCCTCCGTAAAGTGTCATACTATCGGCTCAACACACGGCGCCGTGTAGTCGGCCTCCGTAAAGTGTCATACTACCGGCTCAACACACGGCACCGTGTAGTCGGCCTCCGTAGTAAGTCATAATTATCGGCTCAACACACGGCACCGTGTAGTCGGCCTCCGTAAAGTGTCATAATTATCGGCTCAACACACGGCGCCGTGTATTCGGCCTCCGTAAAGTGTCATACTATCAGCTCAACACACGGCACCGTGTAGTCAGCCTCCGTAAAGTGTCATACTATCGGCTCCAACACACGGCACCGTGTAGTCGGCCTCCGTAGCGTCATACTATCGGTTCAACACACGGCACCGTGTAGTCGGCCTCCGTAGTGTCATACTATCGGCTCAACACACGGCGCCGTGTAGTCGGCCTCCGTAAAGTGTCATAATTATCGGCTCAACACACGGCACCGTGTAGTCGGCCTCCGTAGTAAGTCATACCATCGGCTCAACACACGGCACCGTAGTCGGCTCCGTAAAGTGTCATACTATCGGCTCAACACACACGGCACCGTGTAGTCGGCCTCCGTAAAGTAAGTCATACTATCGGCTCAACACACGGCAATCGTGTAGTCGGCCTCCGTAAAGTGTCATACTACCGGCTCAACACACGGCACCGTGTGTAGTCGGCCTCCGTAAAGTAAGTCATACTATCGGCTCAACACACGGCACCGTGTAGTCGGCCTCCGTAAAGTCATACTATCGGCTCAACACACGGCACCGTAGTCGGCCTCCGTAGTGTCATACTATCGGCTCAACACACGACACCGTGTAGTCGGCCTCCGTAAAGTGTCATACTATCGGCTCAACACACGGCACCGTGTAGTCGGCCTCGTAAAGTGTCATAATTATCGGCTCAACACACGGCACCGTGTAGTCGGCCTCCGTAAAGTGTCGTCATACTATCGGCTCAACACACGGCACCGTGTAGTCGGCCTCCGTAAAGTGTCATACTATCGGCTCAACACACGGCACCGTGTAGTCGGCCTCCGTAAAGTGTCATACTACCGGCTCAACACACGGCACCGTGTAATGGCCTCCGTAAAGTAAGTCATACCATCGGCTCAACACGGCACCGTGTAATGGCCTCCGTAAAGTAAGTCATAATTATCGGCCCAACACACGGCACCGTAGTCGGCCTCCGTAAAGTGTCATACCATCGGCTCAACACACACGGCACCGTGTAGTCGGCCTCCGTAAAGTGTCATACTATCGGCTCAACACACGGCACCGTGTAGTCGGCCTCCGTAAAGTGTCATACTATCGGCTCAACACACGGCACCGTGTAGTCGGCCTCGGTAAAGGCGTCGCGCTATTAGCTCGTCACACGGCGCCGTGTATTCGGCCCGCATTGCCCCGTACAGATTCATATAATTCACGATTTATTATACCGGCCGCCTCTATAACTTCAGTGCCCACGCGCGCAACGTCAGAGCGCACGCGAACATATAAATAACAGACAGCCCACGCAGCATTCCCACGGCTGGGACATTGCGCATTAATCAATTATTAGATATTCATTTTGTTATTTAATTGACAGGGTTGCCACAATATTATTAAACCATCGCTATTAAACTCGTCGCAAACATAGATCTGGTGGTAAGATGGCGTATACTGCACCATCAGTTCCAGTATACTTGGTATCTTCAGGCAGCAATCGAGTACAGGGGTGTAAGGATCCAAGTCACCCTCACCAGCTCGTCGAGGGTCTGGCTCCAGCCAATCACCATCACCATTATCGGCCGACGTGGGCCCATCGATCGATCCTGTGCTGCTGCATCCAGCTGCTTCCCCCAACCTTCACCAGACCATCAGACCTCCCACACCACGTCTTCCGATACGCGGTCGCCATTAGAGGACCCTGGGACTCTGGGTCAGGCCTATGTCCAGCAGTGGACGTCCATCGGCTGATGATGAGACGAGGTAGACCTCAACAGTAATAGTCACCTGTCCATAAGAATATTGCGATGGGATATTTACACTGCAGAGCTGTTGTCATCGTTCTTATGACATAAGATGAGTGCAAATAATACAGTGATCCGGTTTGAAGGGCGCTGTAGATATTAGTGGTAGTAGGTCTCTGTTGTCGGAGACCGACTCGCTAGGTCCACCAGGACTCCTATTACAATCGACAAACATTACAATGAAAATATTACCGTGATCCGGTTTGAAGGGCGCTGTAGCTATTACTGGTGACAGTGTCTCTATTGCCGGAGACGAACTAAGTACCGCCGGATCGCCTATTGCAGCCGACAAACACTACTGTGAAAATCATTACCGTGATCCGGTTTGAAGGGCGCTGTAGCTATTACTGGTGACAGTGTCTCTATTGCCGGAGACGGACTAGGTACCACCGGATCGCCTATTGCAGCCGACAAACACTACTGTGAAAATCATTACCGTGATCCGGTTTGAAGGGCGCTGTAGCTATTACTGGTGACAGTGTCTCTATTGCCGGAGACGGACTAGGTACCACCGGATCGCCTATTGCAGCCGACAAACACTACTGTGAAGATATTACTGTAATCCGGTTTGAAGGGCGCTGTAGTTATTACTGGTAGTAGATCTCAGTTGCCGGAGACCGACTCGCTATTTACCACTACGATTCCTATTACAGCCGACAAATGTTACCGTGATCCGGTTTGAAGGGCGCTGTAGCTAGTGAAATTACTAAGGTAACAGCACTCAACATCTCGTGTCTCAGGCGGAGAATGCTATTTGATATAGTGTACAACATCCTAACGCCGCGCTATGGTCAAGCGTATCACTTAATATCAGGTGAAATTATTTAATTGTATTAAATATATATATATAAGTTGACAACCCTATTATCGATGCTATACATAAATCCTAAACTGGCAGCACTTAAGTACAGACAGCAGCAGGAGTAATGGTGAAAGTAAACTTAATACCAAGTTGCGGTGTTAAGTTGCACCGCTTATTGATTAAGCGGCGACCTTAGCTTAGTCCGACGTGACGTCAGCGGAGGGCCTTCCATATATATAGCAGCCAATTCACATCCCCACTGGTGGGGCCTAACCTCAATATGAGGGCGATTGGGCCATAGTCACCTCGCGGGCCCAATGTTAGTGACGTCACCTCAGAATAAAGTCTTATTCATGATCGGGTTTCCCCGCGCTTTCCTTCACCGTTTGTATGCCGCTGTTGTAACTAAAGTTCACATATATACACAACTTAAATATTAGTCATCGGTCGATGACGAGATTCGAACCCGCGACCTTCAGAATGAAAGCCGCACCCTCTAACCATTAGACCAGCGAGCTACTACTACTTGCTACCTTCTACTACCTGACGTGAAAGATAAGCTGGTATTAAGCGATACGCTTGTCTATACCATGGGGGTAGTTAGTACGGTATACGACGTATTAGTTTCGTCGCTAAGATAATACCGTTGTAGCGCCCTTCAAACCGGATCACAGTAATTTCCGCACAGTACTGTGTGTCGGCTGCAGTAGGCCCTGTGTTGGTACTTAGACGGTCTCCGGTAACAGAGACACTACCACCAGTAACGGCTGCAGCGCCCTTCAAACCGGATCACAGTAATTTCCGCACAGTACTGTGTGTCGGCTGCAGTAGGCGCTGTGGTGGTACTTAGACGGTCTCCGGTAACAGAGACACTACCACCAGTAACGGCTGCAGCGCCCTTCAAACCGGATCACAGTATTTTCCGCACAGTACTGTGTCGGCTGCAATAGGCTCTGCGGCGGTACCTAGACGGTCTCCGGCAACAGAGACACTACCACCAGTAACGGCTGCAGCGCCCTTCAAACCGGTTCACAGTATTTTCCGCACAGTACTGTGTCGGCTGCAGTAGGCGCTGTGGTTGTACTTAGACGGTCTCCGGCAACAGAACACTACCACCAGTAACGGCTGCAGCGCCCTTCAAACCGGATCACAGTAATTTCCGCACAGTACTGTGTGTCGGCTGCAGTAGGCGCTGTGGTTGTGCCAGACGGTCTCCGGCAACAGAACACTACCACCAGTAACGGCTGCAACGCCCTTCAAACCGGATCACAGTAATTTCCGCACGGTACTGTGTCGGCTGCAGTAGGCGCTGTGGTTGTGCCAGACGGTCTCCGGCAACAGAACACTACCACCAGTAACGGCTGCAACGCCCTTAAAACCGGATCACAGTAATTTCCGCACAGTACTGTGTGTCGGCTGCAGTAGGCCCTGTGTTGGTACTTAGACGGTCTCCGGCAACAGAACACTACCACCAGTAACAGCTGCAGCGCCCTTCAAACCGGATCACGGTAATGTCCAGTACTGTGTCGGCTGCAGTAGGCGCTGTGGTGGTACTTAGACGGTCTCCGGTAACAGAGACACTACCACCAGTAACGGCTGCAGCGCCCTTCAAACCGGATCACAGTAATTTCCGCACAGTACTGTGTGTCGGCTGCAGTAGGCCCTGTGTTGGTACTTAGACGGTCTCCGGTAACAGAGACACTACCACCAGTAACGGCTGCAGCGCTGGCACCAATAGGGGTTGATGGGAGCCCGAGCCTCGTCTGTTGATCATCATGCTGCACCACGAGCAGGTGATGGAATCTGTGAGTTGCTGGGTGGGTACCCTTATTTAAATTTCCTGCCTGCTTATATAAGGTAGTTGGACTAAAAATGAAAAAAAAAAAAAAAAAGAATTAAATTCACGGTCATTCGTTTCGAAACGCGCGCCGCCGCCGGCCGGCTATTCGAAATTCAAATAAACACAAACATTATTCAAATGCAGCGCGCGCCGGCTGACGTACATAGAGCATGCATATTGTATCCAGACCGAATAAATATTGAGGCCCTCGCGTTCGGATACAGCGCGCGACGGGGCTGCCGTCCACAGATTATATATATATAATATATATTTTACGTTCTACTAATCGACGATTTTCAGTGATACAATATCCATACGGTGTCGAGTCTTATTATACCAGTAATTTTAATAGCTACAGCACCCTTCAAACCGGATCAAAGTAATGTCCATACAGTACTGTGTCGTCTGCAATAGGCGCTGCGGTGATACCTAGACGGTCTCCGGCAATAGAGACATAACCATCAATAACAGTTATAGCGTCCTTCAAACCGGATAACGGTAATGTTTGTACACTACTATCATATTTTTGCGACGAGCGCAACATGTTGCAGTGTATGTCATCCTAACTAGCGCTGTGTTATGGACAAGCGTATCACTTACCATCAGGTGAAGGTGAGAGACCGTCTGTGAATCATTGCAGCCGACACACAGTAGTGTGCGGGCATTATTGTGATCCGGTTTGAAGGGCGCTGCAGCTTTGACTGATGGTAGTGTCTCTTTGCCGAATACGCCCAAATACCATTGCAATGCCTACTGCTGCCGACAAATTATACTGTGCGGATGTTACTGTGATCCGGTTTGAAGGACGTTATAGCTAATATAATTACTGGGGTAACGATATTCAATATCTTATATTTTAATGACCAACGCAATGCGGTATGTATCATACAATCGCCAAAAACATGAATTAAAAAAAAAAAAACTGGTCTACCCTGCCGTGCGGGTATCCGAACGCGCCGCGCCCGCGCCTAACGGTCGGGAACAGTGTCGAAAATAGCATAAACAAGGAGCGTTATACATTCATCCGACACTGAAGCGTCCGGTTTACAGTTACACATGAATATAGCAGGCGCCCGGTTAAATATTCCGGTAGCCGGGCGTGCGGACCGGGCGACGGCCGGCGGCGTCCATGTTTGCAAGATGGCGGCGGCCGGAAGATTCGCGCCATTGCTAAGTACGTTACGGGAGACTGGAGGTGCTATGTGCGGGCGCACCGCAGCGCCTGTTGCAGCCGGCACACAGTACTGTGCGGACATTGCTGTGATCCGGTTTGAAGGGCGCCGCAGCTATTACTGGTGCTAGTGTCTCTGTCGCCAGAGATCGTTTAGGTACCACTGCAGTGCCTATTGCAGCCGACAGACAGTACTGTGCGGACATTGCTGTGATCCGGTTTGAAGGACGCCGCAGCTATTACTGGTGGTAGTGTCTCTGTCGCCAGAGATCGTCTAGGTACTACCGCAGCGCCTGTTGCAGCCGGCACACAGTACTGTGCGGACATTGCTGTGATCCGGTTTGAAGGGCGCCGCAGCTATTACTGGTGCTAGTGTCTCTGTCGCCAGAGATCGTCTAGGTACTACCGCAGCGCCTGTTGCAGCCGGCACACAGTACTGTGCGGACATTGCTGTGATCCGGTTTGAAGGGCGCCGCAGCTATTACTGGTGGTAGTGTCTCTGTCGCCAGAGATCGTCTGGAGTACTACCGCAGCGCCTGTTGCAGCCGGCACACAGTACTGTGCGGACATTGCTGTGATCCGGTTTGAAGGGCGCCGCAGCTATTACTGGTGGTAGTGTCTGTCGCCAGAGATCGTCTGGAGTACTACCGCAGCGCCTGTTGCAGCCGGCACACAGTACTGTGCGGACGTGCTGTGATCGGTTTGAAGGACGCCGCAGCTATTACTGGTGGTAGTGTCTCTGTCGCCAGAGATCGTCTAGGTACTACCGCAGCGCCTGTTGCAGCCGGCACAGTACTGTGCGGACATTGCTGTGATCCGGTTTGAAGGACGCCGCAGCTATTACTGGTGGTAGTGTCTCTGTCGCCAGAGATCGTCTAGGTACTACCGCAGCGCCTGTTGCAGCCAACACACAGTACTGTGCGGACATTGCTGTGATCCGGTTTGAAGGACGCCGCAGCTATTACTGGTGGTAGTGTCTCTGTCGCCAGAGATCGTCTAGGTACTACCGCAGCGCCTGTTGCAGCCGGCACACAGTACTGTGCGGACATTGCTGTGATCCGGTTTGAAGGGCGCCGCAGCTATTACTGGTGGTAGTGTCTCTGTCGCCAGAGATCGTCTAGGTACTACCGCAGCGCCTGTTGCAGCCGGCACACAGTACTGTGCGGACATTGCTGTGATCCGGTTTGAAGGGCGCCGCAGCTATTACTGGTGGTAGTGTCTCTGTCGCCAGAGATCGTCTAGGTACTACCGCAGCGCCTGTTGCAGCCGACACACAGTACTGTGCGGACATTGCTGTGATCCGGTTTGAAGGGCGCTGCAGCTATCACTGGTGGTAGTGTCCTGTCGCCAGAGATCGTCTAGGTACCGCCGCAGCGCCTATTGCAGCCGGCACACAGTACTGTACGGACATTGCTGTGATCGGTTTGAAGGGCGCTGCAGCTATTACTGGTGGTAGTGTCCTGTCGCCAGAGATCGTCTAGGTACTACCGCAGCACCTGTTGCAGCCAACACACAGTACTGTGCGGACATTGCCGGATCCGGTTTGAAGGGCGCCGCAGCTATTACTGGTGGTAGTGTCTCTGTCGCCAGAGATCGTCTAGGTACTACCGCAGCACCTGTTGCAGCCAACACACAGTACTGTGCGGACATTGCTGTGATCCGGTTTGAAGGGCGCCGCAGCTATTACTGGTGGTAGTGTCTCTGTCGCCAGAGATCGTCTAGGTACTACCGCAGCGCCTGTTGCAGCCGGCACACAGTACTGTACGGACATTGCTGTGATCCGGTTTGAAGGGCGCTGCAGCTATCACTGGTGGTAGTGTCTCTGTTGCCGGAGACCGTCTAGGTACTACCGCAGCGCCTATTGCAGCTGGCACACAGTACTGTGCGGACATTGCTATGATCCGGTTTGAAGGGCGCTGCAGCTATTACTGGTGGTGGTAGTGTCTCTGTTGCCGGAGACCGTCTAGGTACTACCGCAGCGCCTATTGCAGCCAACACAGTACTGTGCGGACATTGCTGTGATCCGGTTTGAAGGGCGCTGTACCTAGTTAGATTACAGGGCTAATGAAACTGAACATACTGCGTCTCAGACGACGAGCGCAATGGGGTTGTTGTGTATATCATCCTAACTAGCGCCATGTTATAGGCGGGCGTATCACTTACTAACAGGTGAACGTCCAGCTCGTTTCGTCGCTTATATACAACCGATGTTTCGGTAGCGAGGGGTCTCAGGGTACATTGTTCACCCCTGTTTACACCCTCTAACCCCCAGTTGGAGGGTTACCCAGTTCCAACCCCCAACCCCCAGTTAGCGAGGAGTAAAGCATCCACTAAGCAGCACCTTCATTTTCTTCTCTCTCGGCTTCACTCTTAACATAGTGATCGAGATCATCATTCCAGACGACATATACCAATTTGAGTTGACCTTTAAATCAAACACTTTATTACTAACAAAAGATCTGAATAATTTATCTTGGTAAAGGTTAGTACTTCTCTTTTAGTACTTCTATCCGTCTAGATCTTGTCAATTGACTACATTCGCTGATGGTATGTCAATACCATCAGCGAATGTAGAGCTACCACCTATCTTTATCCACCTATCGTTTCGAGCTGGAAAATTAATTTAAGCGACATCTGTTGACTTAATTATAACAAAACTAATTAATTTCTTTATTAATACAAAATAAAATTAAAACGTTTGTGATTGCGTCATTTGTAAATAGATGGCGCTGTTTTCAATAATTTTATTTTTCAATAGGAACTGAAAATTCCCGATCGAGTTAACTGTGAAAAAAAAATTTAATTTTTTTTTTTTTATTAATTGAAACGATGAAACCAGTGAGACGTTCACCTGATAATAAGTGTTACGCCCGCGCATAACAGCGCTAGTTAAAATGATATACTGGTGATAGGTTTCTTTTGCCGGATTTCGTCTAGGTCGCCGCATAGAGCCTTTTCTATCGCCAAACAATAGTGCGCAAACTTTACTGTGTTCTAGTTTGAAAGGCGCTGTAGCAAATGAAATTATTGGTGTAACTTAATATCTCATGTCTCAAGATGACGAGCGCAATGTGATGTAGTGTATATCATGCTAACCAGCACCATGTTATTATAACATAAAATGTTTACATTATCCAGTTATATTTTGTTATATGGGATCCATAACTGTCTCCACTGCCTTTCGACTCCGTAAAGAGTGGTTCTTCTGTCTTATTGATATCCTTCCACTGTAGTTATCCAAAGTGTAGTTATTTTTGTAGCCGATGTATTAATTATACTAGCTGGTCTGTGGTCGCTGACCGCTGACCCTCGCAACTCTCCAAGGAAGGATCTAATCTATTCTTAATTGATCTCTGAATGGCAGAATAAATATCTCTACCAAGTTTTGAGTGTTCTCGTCTAATAGTTTCAGAGGCCTCACGATGAGTTAGGGATTTTTTTTTATAATGAAGTGCGCTGGTATCTTTGACCGCCATAGCAGCTTCATCAGACTCAGGGCTCACTGATCTGGTATCCGCGACCTAAATTATAAATCTCAGAAGATATATATATATATATATATATATGTACTAGCTGTATCCTTCCCTCTTTGCTGACGGTAATGTAAATATAAACAGCAAATGACTTTCTATAGTAAGCGAATGAAAATATTTATAAAAGTGAGATATGAAACGATGAAGGATCAATGAAGTTCAAAAAATAAATATCCTGTAATAGTCTATAAATCACCATGTTCCCGTTCACTGATTTTTACGTGATTGGCGAAACGTTGGCTTTTTTTTATAATTCATGCTATACTTTTTATCAATGACTTCCGTCCTTCAAACGTGCAACGTTATGGCCGTCGATCCATCGGACATACGATCGTCATTCGGTATAATAATTCACATAAATTATTATACATAAATATTATTAAGCAACGGCATGAGAAAAAACATTTTACGATTTCAGATTTTTTTTTATTGTTTTAAATATTATTACAATTATTTAGGCTATCGAGTGGCAGCCGCGTAACTGGAAACGAAGTGTTAGCTCCTCACAAAGTGAACCGACGATCTGGTGAGAGTCTCAGGAAGCATCTGGATGCGAGCAGGTCAGCACCGATCGATGTGGAAATCTATGAGGAAAGCCTAAGTCCAGCAGTGGACGTCTATAAACTGATGATGATTTAAATAAGTATTTCAACGTATTTTCTAGACCAAAGAAAATTTATACAAAAAATTTAACTTTAATCGCCAACAGATGGCGCTGTTATAAATAATGATTATTAACTAAAATTGTGTAACAAATAGTGTTATTTATTGCCTGGAATTAACAAGCCGGTATATAATCATTCTTTTTCTATTGGTACTAACAAACAGTTATGTGCAAACATCACGGTGTTCCGGGTTGAAGGGAGTTGTAGCTATGATATTACTGGAGTAATGAGGCTTAACATCCTACGTCTCCATTATATCATAACCTAACTAGCGGCAGTTCATTAATGGCGGCCGTGTCACCATCAGATGAACGTCACGCTCCTTTCCTAGCTTCATTGAATAAAAAAAAAAATGGATTTAAATAAAACTTAGAAGAAAAAAAAACAAGGAAATGATGAGGAATATTTCCATAACATCAGCTTTGTCTACAGACGGTCTCCGGCAATTGAGACCTAACCATCAATAACAGTTACAGCGCCCTTCAAACCGGATCACAGCAATGTATGCACAGTTCTGTATGTCGGCTGCAATAGGCGCTACGGTGATACCTACACGGTCTCCGGCAACAGAACACTACCATCAGTAACGCCCTTCAAACCGGATCACAGCAATGTATGCACAGTTCTGTATGTCGGCTGCAATAGGCGCTACGGTGATACCTACACGGTCTCCGGCAATTGAGACCTAACCATCAATAACAGTTACAGCGCCCTTCAAACCGGATCACAGCAATGTCCGCACAGTACTGTCTGTCGGCTGCAATAGGCGCTACGGTGATACCTACACGGTCTCCGGCAGCAGAGACACTACCATCGGTAACGCCCTTCAAACCGGATCACAGCAATGTATGCACAGTTCTGTATGTCGGCTGCAATAGGCGCTACGGTGATACCTACACGGTCTCCGGCAATTGAGACCTAACCATCAATAACAGTTACAGCGCCCTTCAAACCGGATCACAGCAATGTATGCACAGTTCTGTATGTCGGCTGCAATACGCGCTGCGGCGGTACCTAGACGGTCTCCGGCAGCAGAGACACTACCATCGGTAACGCCCTTCAAACCGGATCACAGCAATGTCCGCACAGTACTGTGTGTCGGCTGCAATAGGCGCTACGGTGATACCTACACGGTCTCCGGCAGCAGAGACACTACCACCAGTGATAGCTACAGCGCCCTTCAAACCGGATCACAGCAATGTATGCACAGTTCTGTATGTCGGCTGCAATACGCGCTGCGGCGGTACCTAGACGGTCTCCGGCAATTGAGACCTAACCATCAATAACAGTTACAGCGTCCTTCAAACCGGATCACAGCAATGTATGCACAGTTCTTTATGTCGGCTGCAATAGGCGCTACGGTGATACCTACACGGTCTCCGGCAATTGAGACCTAACCATCAATAACAGTTACAGCGCCCTTCAAACCGGATCACAGTAATGTATGCACAGTTCTTTATGTCGGCTGCAATAGACAATGCAGTGGTACCTAGACGGTCTCCAACAACAGAGACCTAACCACCAATAACAGTTACAGCGCCCTTCAAACCGGATCACAGTAATGTATGCACAGTTCTTTATGTCGGCTGCAATAGGCGCTGCGGTGATACCTACACGGTCTCCGGCAACAGAACACTACCATCAGTAACGCCCTTCAAACCGGATCACAGCAATGTCCGCACAGTACTGTGTGTCGGCTGCAATAGGCGCTACGGTGATACCTACACGGTCTCCGGCAATTGAGACCTAACCATCAATAACAGTTACAGCGCCCTTCAAACCGGATCACAGCAATGTCCGCACAGTACTGTCTGTCGGCTGCAATAGGCGCTACGGTGATACCTACACGGTCTCCGGCAATTGAGACCTAACCATCAATAACAGTTACAGCGTCCTTCAAACCGGATCACAGCAATGTATGCACAGTTCTTTATGTCGGCTGCAATAGGCGCTACGGTGATACCTACACGGTCTCCGGCAACAGAGACACTACCATCGGTAACGCCCTTCAAACCGGATCACAGCAATGTATGCACAGTTCTGTATGTCGGCTGCAATAGGCGCTACGGTGATACCTACACGGTCTCCGGCAACAGAGACACTACCATCTGTAACGCCCTTCAAACCGGATCACAGCAATGTATGCACAGTTCTGTATGTCGGCTGCAATACGCGCTGCGGCGGTACCTAGACGGTCTCCGGCAATTGAGACCTAACCATCAATAACAGTTACAGCGCCCTTCAAACCGGATCACAGCAATGTCCGCACAGTACTATGTGTCGGCTGCAATAGGCGCTACGGTGATACCTACACGGTCTCCGGCAACAGAACACTACCATCAGTAACGCCCTTCAAACCGGATCACAGCAATGTCCGCACAGTACTGTGTGTCGGCTGCAATAGGCGCTACGGTGGTACCTAGACGGTCTCCGGCAACAGAGACACTACCACCAGTGATAGCTACAGCGCCCTTCAAACCGGATCACAGCAATGTTCGCACAGCACTGTGTGTCCGCTGCAATAGACGCTGCGGCGGTACCTAGACGGTCTCCGGCAATTGAGACCTAACCATCAATAACAGTTACAGCGCCCTTCAAACCGGATCTGGCAATGTCCGCACAGTACTGTGTGTCGGCTGCAATACGCGCTGCGGCGGTACCTAGACGGTCTCCGGCAATTGAGACCTAACCATCAATAACAGTTACAGCGCCCTTCAAACCGGATCACAGCAATGTATGCACAGTTCTGTATGTCGGCTGCAATACGCGCTGCGGCGGTACCTAGACGGTCTCCGGCAACAGAACACTACCATCAGTAACGCCCTTCAAACCGGATCACAGCAATGTCCGCACAGTACTGTGTGTCGGCTGCAATAGGCGCTACGGTGATACCTACACGGTCTCCGGCAGCAGAGACACTACCATCTGTAACGCCCTTCAAACCGGATCACAGCAATGTCTGCACAGTACTGTGTGTCGGCTGCAATACGCGCTGCGGCGGTACCTAGACGGTCTCCGGCAACAGAACACTACCATCGGTAACGCCCTTCAAACCGGATCACAGCAACGTCCGCACAGTACCGTTCGTCGGCTGCAATAGGCGCTGCGGTGGTACCTAGACGGTCTCCGGCATCAGAGACACTACCATCAGTAACGCTCCTTCAAACCGGATCACAGCAATGTCTGCACAGTACTGTGTGTCGGCTGCAATACGCTGCGGCGGTACCTAGACGGTCTCCGGCAACAGAACACTACCATCGGTAACGCCCTTCAAACCGATCACAGCAATGTCCGCACAGTACCGTCTGTCGGCTGCAATACGCTGCGGCGGTACCTAGACGGTCTCCGCAACAGAGACACTACCATCAGTAACGCCCTTCAAACCGGATCACAGCAATGTCGCACAGTACTGTGTGTCGGTTGCAATACGCGCTGCGGCGGTACCTGAACGGTCTCCGGCAACAGAGACACTACCACCAGTGATAGCTACAGCGCCCTTCAAACCGATCACAGCAATGTCTGCACAGTACTGTGTGTCGGCTGCAATACGCTGCGGCGGTACCTAGACGGTCTCCGCAACAGAGACACTACCATCGGTAACGCCCTTCAAACCGGATCACAGCAACGTCCGCACAGTACCGTCTGTCGGCTGCAATAGGCGCTGCGGTGGTACCTAGACGGTCTCCGGCAACAGAGACACTACCATCGGTAACGCCCTTCAAACCGGATCACAGCAATGTCTGCACAGTACTGTGTGTCGGTTGCAATACGCGCTGCGGCGGTACCTAGACGGTCTCCGCAACAGAGACACTACCACCAGTGATAGCTACAGCGCCCTTCAAACCGGATCACAGCAATGTCTGCACAGTACTGTGTGTCGGCTGCAATACGCTGCGGCGGTACCCAGACGGTCTCCGGCATCAGAGACACTACCACCAGTGATAGCTACAGCGCCCTTCAAACCGGATCACAGCAATGTCCGCACAGTACTGTGTGTCGGCTGCAATACGCGCTGCGGCGGTACCTAGACGGTCTCCGGCAACAGAGACACTACCATCAGTAACGCCCTTCAAACCGATCACAGCAATGTCCGCACAGTACCGTGTGTCGGCTGCAATACGCGCTGCGGCGGTACTCCAGACGGTCTCCGGCAACAGAGACACTACCATCAGTAACGCCCTTCAAACCGGATCACAGCAATGTCCGCACAGTACTGTGTGTCGGCTGCAATACGCGCTGCGGCGGTACCTAGACGGTCTCCGGCAACAGAGACACTACCATCAGTAACGCCCTTCAAACCGGATCACAGCAATGTCCGCACAGTACCGTGTGTCGGCTGCAATACGCGCTGCGGCGGTACTCCAGACGGTCTCCGCAACAGAGACACTACCACCAGTAACGCCCTTCAAACCGGATCACAGCAATGTCCGCACAGTACTGTGTGTCGGTTGCAATACGCGCTGCGGCGGTACTCCAGACGGTCTCCGGCAACAGAGACACTACCATCAGTAACGCCCTTCAAACCGGATCACAGCAATGTCGCACAGTACTGTGTGTCGGCTGCAATACGCGCGCTGCGGCGGTACTCTAGACGGTCTCCGGCAACAGAGACACTACCACCAGTGATAGCTACAGCGCCCTTCAAACCGGATCACAGCAATGTCCGCACAGTACCGTGTGTCGGCTGCAATACGCGCTGCGGCGGTACCAGACGGTCTCCGGCAACAGAGACACACTACCATCAGTAACGCCTTCAAACCGGATCACAGCAATGTCCGCACAGTACTGTGTCGGCTGCAATACGCGCCGCGGCGGTACCTAGACGGTTCCGGCAACAGAGACACTACCATCAGTAACGCCCTTCAAACCGGATCACAGCACGTCCGCACAGTACCGTGTGTCGGCTGCAATACGCGCTGCGGCGGTACCCAGACGGTCTCCGGCAACAGAGACACTACCATCAGTAACGCCTCAAACCGGATCACAGCAATGTCCGCACAGTACCGTGTGTCGGCTGCAATACGCGCTGCGGCGGTACCTAGACGGTCTCCGGCAACAGAGACACTACCATCAGTAACGCCCTTCAAACCGGATCACAGCAATGTCCGCACAGTACTGTGTGTCGGCTGCAATACGCGCTGCGGCGGTACTCCAGACGGTCTCCGGCAACAGAGACACTACCATCAGTAACGCCTTCAAACCGGATCACAGCAATGTCCGCACAGTACCGTCTGTCGGCTGCAATACGCGCTGCGGCGGTACCTAGACGGTCTCCGGCAACAGAGACACTACCATCAGTAACGCCCTTCAAACCGGATCACAGCAATGTCCGCGCACAGTACTGTCTGTCGGCTGCAATACGCGCTGCGGCGGTACTCCAGACGGTCTCCGGCAACAGACACTACCATCAGTAACGCCCTTCAAACCGATCACAGCAATGTCCGCACAGTACTGTCTGTCGGCTGCAATACGCGCTGCGGTGGTACCTAGACGGTCTCCGGCAACAGAGACATCACCATCAGTAACGCCTTCAAACCGGATCACGGCAATGTCCGCACAGTACTGTCTGTCGGCTGCAATACGCGCTGGTGGCGGTACCTAGACGGTCTCCGGCAACAGAGACACTACCATCAGTAACGCCCTTCAAACCGGATCACAGCAATGTCCGCACAGTACTGTGTGTGTCGGCTGCAATACGCGCTGCGGCGGTACCTGAACGGTCTCCGGCAACAGAGACACTACCATCAGTAACGCCCTTCAAACCGGATCACAGCAATGTCCGCACAGTACCGTTCGTCGGCTGCAATACGCGCTGCGGCGGTACCTAGACGGTCTTCGGCAACAGAGACACTACCATCAGTAACGCCCTTCAAACCGGATCACAGCACGTCCGCACAGTACTGTGTGTCGGCTGCAATACGCGCTGGTGGCGGTACCTAGACGGTTCCGGCAACAGAGACACTACCATCAGTAACGCCCTTCAAACCGGATCACAGCAATGTCCGCACAGTACTGTGTGTCGGCTGCAATACGCGCTGCGGCGGTACCTAGACGGTCTTCGGCAACAGAGACACCACCATCAGTAACGCCCTTCAAACCGGATCACAGCAATGTCCGCACAGTACTGTGTGTCGGCTGCAATACGCGCTGCGGCGGTACCCAGACGGTCTCCGGCAACAGAGAGACACTACCACCAGTGACAGCTATAGGTCCTTCAAACCGGATCACAGCAATGTCCGCACAGTACTGTCTGTCGGTTGCAATACGCGCTGCGGTGGTACCTAGACGGTCTTCGGCAACAGAGACACTACCATCAGTAACGCCCTTCAAACCGATCACAGCAATGTCCGCACAGTACTGTTCGTCGGCTGCAATACGCGCTGCGGCGGTACTCTAGACGGTCTCCGGCAACAGACACTACCATCAGTAACGCCCTTCAAACCGGATCACAGCAATGTCCGCACAGTACTGTTCGTCGGCTGCAATACGCGCTGCGGCGGTACTCCAGACGGTCTCCGGCAACAGACACTACCATCAGTAACGCCCTTCAAACCGATCACAGCAATGTCGCACAGTACTGTGTCGGCTGCAATACGCGCTGCGGCGGTACCCAGACGGTCTCCGGCAACAGAGACACTACCATCAGTAACGCCCTTCAAACCGGATCACAGCAATGTCCGCACAGTACTGTCTGTCGGTTGCAATACGCGCTGCGGCGGTACCTAGACGGTCTTCGGCAACAGAGACACTACCATCAGTAACGCCCTTCAAACCGGATCACAGCAATGTCCGCACAGTACTGTGTCGGCTGCACATGCGCTGCGGCGGTACCTAGACGGTCTCCGGCAACAGACACTACCATCAGTAACGCCTTCAAACCGGATCACAGCAATGTCCGCACAGTACTGTGTGTCGGCTGCAATACGCGCTGCGGCGGTACTCTAGACGGTCTCCGGCAACAGAGACACCACCATCAGTAACGCCCTCAAACCGGATCACAGCAATGTCCGCACAGTACTGTGTGTCGGCTGCAATACGCGCTGCGGCGGTACCTAGACGGTCTCCGGCAACAGAGACACCACCATCAGTAACGCCCTTCAAACCGGATCACAGCAATGTCCGCACAGTACTGTCTGTCGGTTGCAATACGCGCTGGTGGCGGTACCTAGACGGTCTCGGCAACAGAGACACTACCATCAGTAACGCCCTTCAAACTGGATCACAGCAATGTCCGCACAGTACCGTGTCGGCTGCAATACGCGCTGCGGCGGTACCTAGACGGTCTCCGGCAACAGAGAGACACTACCATCAGTAACGCCCTTCAAACCGGATCACAGCAATGTCCGCACAGTACTGTGTGTCGGCTGCAATACGCGCTATGGCGGTACCTAGACGGTCTCCGCAACAGAGACACTACCATCAGTAACGCCCTTCAAACCGGATCACAGCAATGTCCGCACGGTACTGTCTGTCGGTTGCAATACGCGCTGCGGCGGTACCTAGACGGTTCCGGCAACAGAGACACTACCATCTGTAACGCCCTTCAAACCGGATCACAGCAATGTCCGCACAGTACCGTCTGTCGGCTGCAATACGCGCTATGGCGGTACCTAGACGGTCTCCGGCAACAGAGACACTACCATCAGTAACGCCCTTCAAACCGGATCACAGCAATGTCCGCACAGTACTGTCTGTCGGCTGCAATACGCGCTGGTGGCGGTACCTAGACGGTTCCGGCAACAGACACTACCATCAGTAACGCCCTTCAAACCGGATCACGCAATGTCCGCACAGTACTGTGTGTGTCGGCTGCAATACGCGCTGCGGCGGTACCTAGACGGTCTCCGGCAACAGAGAGACACTACCATCAGTAACGCCCTTCAAACCGATCACAGCAATGTCCGCACAGTACCGTGTGTCGGCTGCACATGCGCTGCGGCGGTACTCTAGACGGTCTCCGGCAACAGAGACACCACCATCAGTAACGCCCTTCAAACCGATCACAGCAATGTCCGCACAGTACTGTGTGTCGGCTGCAATACGCTGCGGCGGTATTCCAGACGGTCTCCGCAACAGAGACACTACCATCAGTAACGCCCTTCAAACCGGATCACAGCAATGTCCGCACAGTACCGTCTGTCGGCTGCACATGCGCTGCGGCGGTACTCCAGACGGTCTCCGGCAACAGAGACACTACCATCAGTAACGCCCTTCAAACCGATCACGGCAATGTCCGCACAGTACTGTGTGTCGGCTGCAATACGCGCTGCGGCGGTACCTAGACGGTCTCCGGCAACAGAGACACTACCATCAGTAACGCCCTTCAAACCGGATCACAGCACGTCCGCACAGTACTGTGTGTCGGCTGCAATACGCGCTGGTGGCGGTACCTAGACGGTCTCCGGCAACAGACACTACCATCAGTAACGCCCTTCAAACCGGATCACAGCAATGTCCGCACAGTACTGTGTGTGTCGGTTGCAATACGCGCTGCGGCGGTACTCTAGACGGTCTCCGGCAACCGAGACACTCCCACCAGTAACGCCCTTCAAACCGGATCACAGCAATGTCCGCACAGTACTGTGTGTCGGCTGCAATACGCGCTGCGGCGGTACCTAGACGGTCTCCGGCAACAGAGACACTACCACCAGTAACGCCCTTCAAACCGGATCACAGCAATGTCCGCACAGTACTGTGTTGGCTGCAATACGCGCTGCGGCGGTACCTAGACGGTCTCCGGCAACAGAGACACTACCATCAGTAACGCCCTTCAAACCGGATCACAGCAATGTCCGCACAGTACTGTGTGTTGGCTGCAATACGCGCTGCGGCGGTACCTAGACGGTCTCCGGCAACAGAGACACTACCATCTGTAACGCCCTTCAAGCCGGATCACAGCACGTCCGCACAGTACCGTGTGTTGGCTGCAATACGCGCTGCGGCGGTACCTAGACGGTCTCCGGCAACAGAGACACTACCATCAGTAACGCCCTTCAAACCGGATCACAGCAATGTCCGCACAGTACTGTGTGTCGGCTGCACAGGCGCTGCGGCGGTACCCAGACGGTCTCCGGCAACAGAGACACTACCATCTGTAACGCCCTTCAAACCGGATCCACAGCAATGTCCGCACAGTACTGTGTGTCGGCTGCAATACGCGCTGCGGCGGTACCTAGACGGTCTCCGGCAACAGAGACACTACCATCTGTAACGCCCTTCAAACCGGATCCACAGCAATGTCCGCACAGTACTGTGTCGGCTGCAATACGCGCTGGGTGGCGGTACCTAGACGGTCTCCGGCAACAGAGACACTACCATCAGTAACGCCCTTCAAACCGGATCACAGCAATGTCCGCACAGTACTGTGTGTCGGCTGCAATACGCGCTGCGGCGGTACCTAGACGGTCTCCGGCAACAGAGACACTACCATCAGTAACGCCCTTCAAACCGGATCACAGCAATGTCCGCACAGTACTGTCTGTCGGCTGCAATACGCGCTGCGGCGGTACCTAGACGGTCTCCGGCAACAGAGACACTACCATCAGTAACGCCCTTCAAACCGTATCACAGCAATGTCCGCACAGTACTGTGTGTCGGCTGCAATACGCGCTGCGGCGGTACCAGACGGTCTCCGGCAACAGAGACACTACCATCAGTAACGCCCTTCAAACCGATCACAGCAATGTCCGCACAGTACTGTGTGTCGGTTGCAATACGCGCTGCGGCGGTACCCAGACGGTTCCGGCAACAGAGACACTACCACCAGTAACGCCCTTCAAACCGGATCACAGCAATGTCCGCACAGTACTGTGTGTCGGCTGCAATACGCGCTGCGGCGGTACTCCAGACGGTCTCCGGCAACAGAGACACTACCATCAGTAACGCCCTTCAAACCGATCACAGCAATGTCCGCACAGTACTGTGTGTCGGCTGCACAGGCGCTGCGGCGGTACCAGACGGTCTCCGGCAACAGAGAGACACTACCATCTGTAACGCCTTCAAACCGGATCACAGCACGTCCGCACAGTACCGTGTGTCGGCTGCAATACGCGCTGCGGCGGTACCCAGACGGTCTCCGGCAACAGACACTACCACCAGTAACGCCCTTCAAACCGGATCACAGCAATGTCCGCACAGTACTGTGTTGGCTGCAATACGCGCTGCGGCGGTACCTAGACGGTCTCCGGCAACAGAGACACTACCATCTGTAACGCCCTTCAAACCGGATCACAGCAATGTCCGCACAGTACTGTGTGTGTCGGCTGCAATACGCGCTGCGGCGGTACCTAGACGGTTCCGGCAACAGAGACACTACCATCTGTAACGCCCTTCAAACCGATCACAGTACGTCCGCACAGTACCGTGTGTCGGCTGCAATACGCGCTGCGGCGGTACCCAGACGGTCTCCGCAACAGAGACACCACCATCAGTAACGCCTTCAAACCGGATCACAGCAATGTCGCACAGTACTGTCTGTCGGCTGCAATACGCGCTGCGGCGGTACCCAGACGGTTCCGGCAACAGAGACACTACCATCAGTAACGCCTTCAAACCGGATCACAGCAATGTCCGCACAGTACTGTGTGTCGGCTGCAATACGCGCTGCGGCGGTACCCAGACGGTCTCCGGCAACAGAGACACTACCATCTGTAACGCCCTTCAAACCGGATCACAGCACGTCCGCACAGTACTGTGTGTCGGCTGCACATGCGCTGCGGCGGTACCTAGACGGTCTCCGGCAACAGAGACACTACCATCAGTAACGCCCTTCAAACCGGATCACAGCAATGTCCGCACAGTACTGTGTGTCGGCTGCAATACGCGCTGGTGGCGGTACCTAGACGGTCTCCGGCAACAGAGAGACACTACCACCAGTAACGCCCTTCAAACCGGATCACAGCAATGTCCGCACAGTACTGTCGGCTGCAATACGCGCTGCGGCGGTACCTAGACGGTCTCCGGCAACAGAGACACTACCATCAGTAACGCCCTTCAAACCGGATCACAGCAATGTCCGCACAGTACTGTGTGTCGGCTGCAATACGCGCTGCGGCGGTACCTAGACGGTCTCCGGCAACAGAGACACTACCATCAGTAACGCCCTTCAAACCGGATCACAGCAATGTCCGCACAGTACTGTGTGTCGGCTGCAATACGCGCTGTGGTGGTACTTAGACGGCCTCCGGTAACAGAGACACTACCATCAGTAACGCCCTTCAAACCGGATCACAGCAATGTCCGCACAGTACTGTTCGTCGGCTGCACATGCGCTGCGGCGGTACCTAGACGGTCTCCGGCAACAGACACTACCATCAGTAACGCCCTTCAAACCGATCACAGCAATGTCCGCACAGTACCGTCTGTCGGCTGCAATACGCGCTGCGGCGGTACCTAGACGGTCTCCGGCAACAGACACTACCATCAGTAACGCCATTCAAACCGGATCACAGTAATGTCCGCACAGTACTGTGTGTCGGCTGCAATACGCGCGCTGCGGCGGTACCTAGACGGTCTCCGGCAACAGAGACACTACCATCAGTAACGCCCTTCAAACCGATCACAGCAATGTCCGCACAGTACTGTGTGTCGGTTGCAATAGGCGCTGCGGCGGTACCTAGACGGTCTCCGGCAACAGAGACACTACCATCAGTAACGCCCTTCAAACCGATCACAGCAATGTCCGCACAGTACTGTGTGTCGGCTGCAATACGCGCTGCGGCGGTACCTAGACGGTCTCCGGCAACAGAGACACTACCATCAGTAACACCCTTCAAACCGGATCACAGGAATGTCCGCACAGTACTGTCGGTTGCAATACGCGCTGCGGCGGTACCTACACGGTCTCCGGCAACAGAGACACTACCACCAGTAACGCCCTTCAAACCGGATCACAGCAATGTCCGCACAGTACCGTCTGTCGGCTGCAATACGCGCTGCGGCGGTACCCAGACGGTCTCCGGCACAGAGACACTACCATCAGTAACGCCTTCAAACCGGATCACAGCAATGTCCGCACAGTACTGTGTGTCGGTTGCAATACGCGCTGCGGCGGTACTCTAGACGGTCTCCGGCAACAGAGACACTACCATCGGTAACGCCCTTCAAACCGATCACAGCAATGTCCGCACAGTACTGTGTGTCGGTTGCAATACGCGCTGCGGCGGTACCCAGACGGTCTCCGCAACAGAGACACCACCATCAGTAACGCCCTTCAAACCGGATCACAGCAATGTCCGCACAGTACTGTGTGTCGGTTGCAATACGCGCTGCGGCGGTACTCCAGACGGTCTCCGGCAACAGAGACACTACCATCAGTAACGCCCTTCAAACCGATCACAGCAATGTCCGCACAGTACCGTTCGTCGGCTGCAATACGCGCTGCGGCGGTACCTACACGGTCTCCGGCAATAGAGACACTACCATCAGTAACGCCCTTCAAACCGATCACAGCAATGTCTGCACAGTACTGTCTGTCGGCTGCACATGCGCTGCGGCGGTACCTAGACGGTCTTCGGCAACAGAGAGACACTACCATCAGTAACGCCCTTCAAACCGGATCACAGCACGTCCGCACAGTACTGTTCGTCGGCTGCAATACGCGCTGCGGCGGTACCTAGACGGTCTCGGCAACAGAGACACTACCATCAGTAACGCCCTTCAAACCGGATCACAGCAATGTCCGCACAGTACTGTGTGTCGGCTGCAATACGCGCTGCGGCGGTACCTGTGACGGTCTCCGGCAACAGAGAGACACTACCATCAGTAACGCCTTCAAACCGGATCACAGCAATGTCCGCACAGTACTGTTCGTCGGCTGCAATACGCGCTGCGGCGGTACTCTAGACGGTCTCCGGCAACAGAGACACTACCATCAGTAACGCCCTTCAAACCGGATCACAGCAATGTCCGCACAGTACTGTCTGTCGGCTGCAATACGCGCTGCGGCGGTACCTAGACGGTTCCGGCAACAGAGACACTACCATCAGTAACGCCATTCAAACCGGATCACAGCACGTCCGCACAGTACTGTGTGTGTCGGCTGCAATACGCGCTGCGGCGGTACCTACACGGTCTTCGGCAACAGAGACACTACCATCGGTAACGCCCTTCAAACCGGATCACAGCAATGTCCGCACAGTACTGTGTGTCGGCTGCACATGCGCTGCGGCGGTACCTAGACGGTCTCCGGCAACAGAGACACTACCATCAGTAACGCCCTTCAAACCGGATCACAGCAATGTCCGCACAGTACTGTGTGCCGGCTGCAATACGCGCTGCGGCGGTACCCAGACGGTCTCCGGCAACAGAGACACCATCAGTAACGCCCTTCAAACCGGATCACAGCAATGTCCGCACAGTACTGTCTGTCGGTTGCAATACGCGCTGCGGCGGTACTCTAGACGGTCTCCGGCAACAGAGACACTACCATCAGTAACACCCTTCAAACCGGATCACAGCAATGTCCGCACAGTACTGTCGGCTGCAATACGCGCTGCGGCGGTACCTAGACGGTCTCCGGCAACAGAGACACTACCATCAGTAACGCCCTTCAAACCGGATCACAGCAATGTCCGCACAGTACTGTGTGTCGGCTGCAATACGCGCTGCGGCGGTACCTACACGGTCTCCGGCAACAGAGACACTACCACCAGTAACGCCCTTCAAACCGGATCACAGCAATGTCCGCACAGTACTGTGTCGGCTGCAATACGCGCTGCGGCGGTACCTAGACGGTCTCCGGCAACAGAGACACTACCATCAGTAACGCCCTTCAAACCGGATCACAGCAATGTCCGCACAGTACTGTGTGTCGGCTGCAGTAGGCGCTGCGGCGGTACCAGACGGTCTCCGGTAACAGAGACACTACCATCAGTAACGCCCTTCAAACCGGATCACAGCAATGTCCGCACAGTACCGTTCGTCGGCTGCAATACGCGCTGCGGCGGTACCTAGACGGTCTCCGGCAACAGAGACACTACCATCAGTAACGCCCTTCAAACCGGATCACAGCAATGTCCGCACAGTACTGTCTGTCGGCTGCAATACGCGCTGCGGCGGTACCAGACGGTCTCCGGCAACAGAGACACTACCATCAGTAACGCCCTTCAAACCGTATCACAGCAATGTCCGCACAGTACCGTGTCGGCTGCAATACGCGCTGCGGCGGTACTCAGACGGTCTCCGGCAACAGAGACACTACCATCAGTAACGCCATTCAAACCGGATCACAGCACGTCCGCACAGTACTGTGTGTCGGCTGCAATACGCGCTGCGGCGGTACCTACACGGTCTCCCGCCACAGAGACACCACCATCAGTAACGCCCTTCAAACCGGATCACAGCAATGTCCGCACAGTACTGTGTGTGTCGGCTGCAATACGCGCTGCGGCGGTACCCAGACGGTCTCCGCAACAGAGACACTACCATCAGTAACGCCCTTCAAACCGGATCACAGCAATGTCCGCACAGTACTGTGTGTCGGCTGCAATACGCGCTGCGGCGGTACCTACACGGTCTCCGGCAACAGAGACACTACCACCAGTAACGCCCTTCAAACCGGATCACAGCAATGTCCGCACAGTACTGTGTGTCGGCTGCAATACGCGCTGCGGCGGTACCCAGACGGTCTCCGGCAACAGAGAGA
The DNA here is from genome assembly GCA_029286815.1 of Troides helena. Classification (NCBI taxonomy): domain Eukaryota; kingdom Metazoa; phylum Arthropoda; class Insecta; order Lepidoptera; family Papilionidae; genus Troides; species Troides helena. The sequence continues at coordinate 530,004 of JAGSMV010000043.1, read as the reverse complement.
CACTACCATCAGTAACGCCCTTCAAACCGGATCACAGCAATGTCCGCACAGTACTGTGTGCCGGCTGCAATACGCGCTGCGGCGGTACCCAGACGGTCTCCGGCAACAGAACACTACCATCAGTAACGCCCTTCAAACCGGATCACGGCAATGTCCGCACAGTACCGTCTGTCGGCTGCAATACGCGCTGCGGCGGTACCTAGACGGTCTCCGGCAACAGACACTACCATCGGTAACGCCCTTCAAACCGGATCACAGCAATGTCTGCACAGTACTGTTCGTCGGTTGCAATACGCGCTGCGGCGGTACCTAGACGGTCTCCGGCAACAGAGACACTACCATCAGTAACGCCCTTCAAACCGTATCACAGCAATGTCCGCACAGTACTGTGTGTCGGCTGCAATACGCGCTGCGGCGGTACCTAGACGGTCTCCGGCAACAGAGACACTACCATCAGTAACGCCCTTCAAACCGATCACAGCAATGTCCGCACAGTACTGTGTGTCGGCTGCAATACGCGCTGCGGCGGTACCTACACGGTCTTCGGCAACAGAGACACCACCATCAGTAACGCCCTTCAAACCGGATCGCAGCAATGTCCGCACAGTACTGTGTGTCGGTTGCAATACGCGCTGCGGCGGTACCTAGACGGTCTCCGGCAACAGAGACACTACCATCAGTAACGCCCTTCAAACCGATCACAGCAATGTCCGCACAGTACCGTCTGTCGGCTGCAATACGCGCTGCGGCGGTACCCAGACGGTCTCCGGCAACAGAGACACTACCATCAGTAACGCCCTTCAAACCGATCACAGCAATGTCTGCACAGTACCGTCTGTCGGCTGCAATACGCGCTGCGGCGGTACCTACACGGTCTTCGGCAACAGAGACACTACCATCAGTAACGCCCTTCAAACCGGATCACAGCAATGTCCGCACAGTACCGTCTGTCGGCTGCAATACGCGCTGGTGGCGGTACCTAGACGGTCTCCGGCAACAGAGACACTACCATCGGTAACGCCCTTCAAACCGATCACAGCACGTCCGCACAGTACTGTGTGTCGGTTGCAATACGCGCTGCGGCGGTACTCTAGACGGTCTCCGGCAACAGAGACACTACCATCAGTAACGCCCTTCAAACCGGATCACAGCAATGTCCGCACAGTACTGTGTGTCGGTTGCAATACGCGCTGCGGCGGTACCTAGACGGTCTCCGGCAACAGAGAGACACTACCATCAGTAACGCCCTTCAAACCGGATCACAGCAATGTCCGCACAGTACTGTGTGTGTCGGCTGCAATACGCGCTGCGGCGGTACTCAGACGGTCTCCGGCAACAGAGACACTACCACCAGTGACAGCTATAGGTCCTTAAACCGGATCACAGCAATGTCCGCACAGTACTGTGTGTCGGCTGCACACGCGCTGCGGCGGTACCTAGACGGTCTCCGGCAACAGAGACACTACCATCTGTAACGCCCTTCAAACCGATCACAGCAATGTCCGCACAGTACTGTCTGTCGGCTGCACACGCGCTGCGGCGGTACTCTAGACGGTCTCCGCAACAGAGACACTACCATCAGTAACGCCCTTCAAACCGATCACAGCAATGTCCGCACAGTACTGTGTCGGCTGCAATACGCGCTGCGGTGGTACCTAGACGGTCTCCGGCAACAGAGACACTACCATCAGTAACGCCCTTCAAACCGGATCACAGCAATGTCCGCACAGTACTGTCTGTCGGTTGCAATACGCGCTGCGGCGGTACCTAGACGGTCTCCGCAACAGAGACACTACCATCAGTAACGCCCTTCAAACCGGATCACAGCAATGTCCGCACAGTACTGTGTGTCGGCTGCACACGCGCTGCGGCGGTACCCAGACGGTTCCGGCAACAGAGACACTACCATCAGTAACGCCCTTCAAACCGGATCACAGCAATGTCCGCACAGTACCGTGTGTCGGCTGCAATACGCGCTGGTGGCGGTACCTAGACGGTCTCCGGCAACAGAGAGACACTACCATCAGTAACGCCCTTCAAACCGGATCACAGCAATGTCCGCACAGTACCGTGTGTCGGCTGCAATACGCGCTGCGGCGGTACTCAGACGGTCTCCGGCAACCGAGACACTACCATCTGTAACGCCCTTCAAACCGGATCACAGGAATGTCCGCACAGTACTGTCGGCTGCAATACGCGCTGCGGCGGTACCTAGACGGTCTCCGGCAACAGAGACACTACCATCAGTAACGCCCTTCAAACCGGATCACAGCAATGTCCGCACAGTACTGTGTGTCGGCTGCAATACGCGCTGCGGCGGTACCTAGACGGTCTCCGGCAACAGAGACACTACCATCAGTAACGCCCTTCAAACCGGATCACAGCAATGTCCGCACAGTACTGTGTGTGTCGGCTGCAATACGCGCGCTGCGGCGGTACCTAGACGGTCTCCGGCAACCGAGACACTACCATCAGTAACGCCCTTCAAACCGGATCACAGCAATGTCCGCACAGTACTGTGTGTCGGCTGCAATACGCGCGCTGCGGCGGTACCTAGACGGTCTCCGGCAACAGAGACACTACCATCAGTAACGCTCCTTCAAACCGGATCACAGCAATGTCCGCACAGTACTGTGTGTCGGCTGCACAGGCGCTGCGGCGGTACTCTAGACGGTCTCCGGCAACAGAGACACCACCATCAGTAACGCCCTTCAAACCGATCACAGCAATGTCCGCACAGTACTGTGTGTCGGCTGCAATACGCGCTGCGGCGGTACTCAGACGGTCTCCGGCAACAGAGAGACACTACCATCTGTAACGCCCTTCAAACCGGATCACAGCAATGTCCGCACAGTACTGTGTGTCGGCTGCAATACGCGCTGGTGGCGGTACCTAGACGGTCTCCGGCAACAGAGAGACACTACCATCTGTAACGCCCTTCAAACCGGATCACAGCAATGTCCGCACGGTACTGTGTGTCGGCTGCAATACGCGCTGCGGCGGTACTCAGACGGTCTCCGGCAACAGAGACACTACTATCAGTAACGCCCTTCAAACCGATCACAGCAATGTCCGCACAGTACCGTGTGTCGGCTGCAATACGCGCTGCGGCGGTACCTACATGGTCTCCGGCAACAGAGACACTACCACCAGTAACGCCCTTCAAACCGTATCACAGCAATGTCCGCACAGTACTGTCTGTCGGCTGCAATACGCGCGCTGCGGCGGTACCTAGACGGTCTCCGGCAACAGAGACACTACCATCTGTAACGCCCTTCAAACCGGATCACAGCAATGTCCGCACAGTACTGTGTGTCGGCTGCAATACGCGCTGCGGCGGTACTCCAGACGGTCTCCGGCAACAGAGACACTACCATCAGTAACGCCCTTCAAACCGGATCACAGCACGTCCGCACAGTACCGTGTGTCGGCTGCACACGCGCTGCGGCGGTACCCAGACGGTCTCCGGCAACAGAGACACTACCATCAGTAACGCCCTTCAAACCGGATCCGCAGCAATGTCCGCACAGTACCGTGTGTCGGCTGCAATACGCGCTGCGGCGGTACCCAGACGGTCTCCGGCAACAGAGACACTACCATCAGTAACGCCTTCAAACCGGATCACAGCAATGTCCGCACAGTACTGTGTGTCGGCTGCACACGCGCTGCGGCGGTACCCAGACGGTCTCCGGCAACAGAGACACTACCATCAGTAACGCCCTTCAAACCGATCACAGCAATGTCCGCACAGTACTGTGTGTCGGCTGCAATACGCGCTGCGGCGGTACTCCAGACGGTCTCCGGCAACAGAGACACTACCATCTGTAACGCCCTTCAAACCGGATCACAGCAACGTCCGCACAGTACTGTGTGTGTCGGTTGCAATACGCGCTGCGGCGGTACCTAGACGGTCTCCGGCAACAGAGACACTACCATCTGTAACGCCCTTCAAACCGGATCACAGCAATGTCCGCACAGTACTGTGTGTCGGTTGCAATACGCGCTGCGGCGGTACTCCAGACGGTCTCCGGCAACAGAGACACTACCATCTGTAACGCCCTTCAAACCGATCACAGCAATGTCCGCACAGTACTGTGTGTCGGCTGCAATACGCGCCGCGGCGGTACCTAGACGGTCTCCGGCAACAGAGACACTACCATCAGTAACGCCTTCAAACCGGATCACAGCAATGTCCGCACAGTACTGTGTGTCGGCTGCAATAGGCGCTGCGGCGGTACTCTAGACGGTCTCCGCAACAGAGACACTACCATCAGTAACGCCCTTCAAACCGGATCACAGCAATGTCCGCACAGTACTGTGTGTCGGCTGCAATAGGCGCTGCGGCGGTACTCTAGACGGTCTCCGGCAACAGAGACACTACCATCAGTAACGCCCTTCAAACCGATCACAGCAATGTCCGCACAGTACTGTGTGTCGGTTGCAATACGCGCTGCGGTGGTACCTAGACGGTCTCCGGCAACAGAGACACTACCACCAGTAACGCCCTTCAAACCGGATCACAGCACGTCCGCACAGTACTGTGTGTCGGCTGCAATACGCGCTGCGGCGGTACCTAGACGGTCTCCGGCAACAGAGACACTACCATCAGTAACGCCCTTCAAACCGGATCACAGCAATGTCCGCACAGTACTGTGTGTCGGCTGCAATACGCGCTGCGGCGGTACCCAGACGGTCTCCGGCAACAGAGACACTACCATCAGTAACGCCCTTCAAACCGATCACAGCAATGTCCGCACAGTACCGTGTGTCGGCTGCAATACGCGCTGGTGGCGGTACCTAGACGGTCTCCGGCAACAGAGACACTACCATCAGTAACGCCCTTCAAACCGATCACAGCAATGTCCGCACAGTACTGTCTGTCGGCTGCAATACGCGCTGGTGGCGGTACCTAGACGGTCTCCGGCAACAGAGACACTACCATCAGTAACGCCCTTCAAACCGATCACAGCAATGTCCGCACAGTACTGTCTGTCGGCTGCACATGCGCTGCGGCGGTACCTAGACGGTCTCCGGCAACAGAGACACTACCACCAGTGACAGCTATAGGTCCTTCAAACCGGATCACAGCAATGTCCGCACAGTACTGTCTGTCGGCTGCAATACGCGCTGCGGCGGTACCTAGACGGTCTCCGGCAACAGAGAGACACTACCATCAGTAACGCCCTTCAAACCGATCACAGCAATGTCCGCACAGTACTGTGTCGGCTGCAATACGCGCTGCGGCGGTACCTAGACGGTTCCGGCAACAGAGACACTACCATCAGTAACGCCCTTCAAACCGATCACAGCAATGTCCGCACAGTACCGTGTGTCGGCTGCAATACGCGCTGCGGCGGTACCCAGACGGTCTCCGGCAACAGAGACACTACCATCAGTAACGCTCCTTCAAACCGGATCACAGCAATGTCCGCACAGTACTGTCTGTCGGCTGCAATACGCGCTGCGGCGGTACCTAGACGGTCTCGGCAACAGAGACACTACCATCAGTAACGCCCTTCAAACCGGATCACAGCAATGTCTGCACAGTACTGTCTGTCGGCTGCAATACGCGCTGCGGCGGTACTCTAGACGGTCTCCGCAACAGAGACACTACCACCAGTAACGCCCTTCAAACCGGATCACAGCAATGTCCGCACAGTACCGTTCGTCGGCTGCAATACGCGCTGCGGCGGTACTCTAGACGGTCTCCGGCAACAGAGACACACTACCATCAGTAACGCCATTCAAACCGGATCACAGCAATGTCCGCACAGTACTGTGTGTCGGCTGCAATACGCGCTGCGGCGGTACCTAGACGGTCTCGGCAACAGAGACACTACCACCAGTGACAGCTATAGGTCCTTCAAAACCGGATCACAGCAATGTCCGCACAGTACTGTTCGTCGGCTGCAATACGCGCTGCGGCGGTACTCCAGACGGTCTCCGGCAACAGAGACACTACCATCAGTAACGCCCTTCAAACCGATCACAGCAATGTCCGCACAGTACTGTGTGTGTCGGCTGCAATACGCGCTGCGGCGGTACTCCAGACGGTCTCCGGCAACAGAGACACTACCATCAGTAACGCCCTTCAAACCGATCACAGCAATGTCTGCACAGTACTGTTCGTCGGTTGCAATACGCGCTGGTGGCGGTACCTAGACGGTCTTCGGCAACAGAGACACTACCATCAGTAACGCCCTTCAAACCGGATCACAGCAATGTCCGCACAGTACCGTTCGTCGGCTGCAATACGCGCTGCGGCGGTACCTAGACGGTCTCCGGCAACAGAGACACTAACATCAGTAACGCCTTCAAACCGGATCAGCAATGTCCGCACAGTACTGTGTCGGCTGCAATACGCGCTGCGGCGGTACCTGAACGGTCTCCGGCAACAGACACTACCATCAGTAACGCCCTTCAAACCGGATCACAGCAATGTCCGCACAGTACTGTGTGTGTCGGCTGCAATACGCGCTGCGGCGGTACCCAGACGGTCTTCGGCAACAGAGACACTACCATCAGTAACGCCCTTCAAACCGGATCACAGCAATGTCCGCACAGTACCGTGTGTCGGCTGCACAGGCGCTGCGGCGGTACCTAGACGGTCTTCGGCAACAGAGACACTACCATCAGTAACGCCCTTCAAACCGGATCACAGCAATGTCCGCACAGTACTGTCTGTCGGTTGCAATACGCGCTGCGGCGGTACCTGTGACGGTCTCCGGCAACAGAGACACTACCATCAGTAACGCCTTCAAACCGGATCACGGCAATGTCCGCACAGTACCGTTCGTCGGCTGCAATACGCGCTGCGGCGGTACCTAGACGGTCTCCGGCAACAGAGACACTACCATCAGTAACGCCCTTCAAACCGATCACAGCAATGTCTGCACAGTACTGTCTGTCGGCTGCAATACGCGCTGCGGCGGTACCCAGACGGTCTCCGGCAACAGACACTACCATCAGTAACGCCCTTCAAACCGATCACAGCAATGTCCGCACAGTACTGTCTGTCGGTTGCAATACGCGCTGCGGCGGTACCTAGACGGTCTTCGGCAACAGAGACACACTACCATCAGTAACGCCCTTCAAACCGGATCAGCAATGTCCGCACAGTACCGTGTGTCGGCTGCACATGCGCTGCGGCGGTACCTAGACGGTCTCCGGCAACAGAGACACTACCATCAGTAACGCCCTTCAAACCGGATCACAGCAATGTCCGCACAGTACCGTTCGTCGGCTGCAATACGCGCTGCGGCGGTACCTAGACGGTCTCCGGCAACAGAGACACTACCATCAGTAACGCCCTTCAAACCGATCACAGCAATGTCCGCACAGTACTGTGTGTCGGTTGCAATACGCGCTGCGGCGGTACCTAGACGGTTCCGGCAACAGAGACACCACCATCAGTAACGCCCTTCAAACCGATCACAGCAATGTCCGCACAGTACTGTTCGTCGGCTGCAATACGCGCTGCGGCGGTACCTAGACGGTCTCCGGCAACAGAGACACTACCATCAGTAACGCCCTTCAAACCGATCACAGCAATGTCCGCACAGTACTGTGTGTCGGTTGCAATACGCGCTGGTGGCGGTACCTAGACGGTCTTCGGCAACAGAGACACTACCATCAGTAACGCCCTTCAAACCGGATCACAGCAATGTCCGCACAGTACTGTGTGTCGGCTGCAATACGCGCTGCGGCGGTACCCAGACGGTCTCCGGCAACAGAGACACTACCATCAGTAACGCCCTTCAAACCGGATCACAGCACGTCCGCACAGTACTGTCTGTCGGCTGCAATACGCGCTGCGGCGGTACCTACACGGTCTTCGGCAACAGAGACACTACCATCAGTAACGCCCTTCAAACCGGATCACAGCAATGTCCGCACAGTACCGTTCGTCGGCTGCAATACGCGCTGCGGCGGTACCCAGACGGTCTTCGGCAACAGAGACACTACCATCAGTAACGCCCTTCAAACCGATCACAGCACGTCCGCACAGTACTGTGTGTCGGCTGCAATACGCGCTGCGGCGGTACCTAGACGGTCTCCGGCAACAGAGACACTACCATCAGTAACGCCCTTCAAACCGGATCACGGCAATGTCCGCACAGTACCGTCTGTCGGCTGCACACGCGCTGCGGCGGTACCCAGACGGTCTTCGGCAACAGAGACACTACCATCAGTAACGCCCTTCAAACCGGATCACAGCACGTCCGCACAGTACCGTGTGTCGGCTGCAATACGCGCTGCGGCGGTACCTACACGGTCTCCGGCAACAGAGACACTACCATCAGTAACGCCCTTCAAACCGGATCACAGCAAGTCCGCACAGTACTGTGTGTCGGCTGCAATACGCGCTGCGGCGGTACCTACACGGTCTCCGGCAACAGAGACACTACCATCAGTAACGCCCTTCAAACCGGATCACAGCAATGTCGCACAGTACTGTGTGTCGGCTGCACACGCGCTGCGGCGGTATTCCAGACGGTCTCCGGCAACAGAGACACTACCATCAGTAACGCCTTCAAACCGGATCACAGCAATGTCCGCACAGTACTGTGTGTGTCGGCTGCAATACGCGCTGCGGCGGTACCTAGACGGTCTCCGGCAACAGAGACACTACCATCAGTAACGCCCTTCAAACCGATCACAGCAATGTCCGCACAGTACTGTGTGTGTCGGCTGCAATACGCGCTGGTGGCGGTACCCAGACGGTCTCCGGCAACAGAGACACCACCATCAGTAACGCCCTTCAAACCGGATCACAGCAATGTCTGCACAGTACCGTTCGTCGGCTGCAATACGCGCTGCGGCGGTGCCTAGACGGTCTCCGGCAACAGAGACACTACCATCAGTAACGCCCTTCAAACCGGATCACAGCAATGTCCGCACAGTACTGTCTGTCGGCTGCAATACGCGCTGCGGCGGTACCTAGACGGTCTCCGGCAACAGAGACACTACCATCAGTAACGCCCTTCAAACCGGATCACAGCAATGTCCGCACAGTACCGTTCGTCGGCTGCAATACGCGCTGCGGTGGTACCTAGACGGTCTCCGGCAACAGACACTACCATCAGTAACGCCATTCAAACCGGATCACAGCAATGTCCGCACAGTACTGTGTGTGTCGGCTGCACACGCGCTGCGGCGGTACCCAGACGGTCTCCGGCAACAGAGACACTACCATCAGTAACGCCCTTCAAACCGGATCACAGCAATGTCCGCACAGTACTGTGTGTCGGCTGCAATACGCGCTGCGGTGGTACCTAGACGGTTCCGGCAACAGAGACACTACCATCAGTAACGCCCTTCAAACCGATCACAGCAATGTCCGCACAGTACTGTGTGTCGGTTGCAATACGCGCTGCGGCGGTACCCAGACGGTTCCGGCAACAGAGACACTACCATCAGTAACGCCCTTCAAACCGGATCAGCAATGTCCGCACAGTACTGTCTGTCGGCTGCAATACGCGCTGCGGCGGTACCTAGACGGTCTCCGGCAACAGAGACACTACCATCAGTAACGCCCTTCAAACCGGATCACAGCAATGTCCGCACAGTACTGTCTGTCGGCTGCAATACGCTGCGGCGGTACCCAGACGGTCTCCGGCAACAGACACTACCATCAGTAACGCTCTTCAAAACCGGATCACAGCAATGTCCGCACAGTACTGTGTGTGTCGGCTGCAATACGCGCTGCGGCGGTACCCAGACGGTTCCGGCAACAGAGACACCACCATCAGTAACGCCCTTCAAACCGATCACAGCAATGTCCGCACAGTACTGTGTGTCGGCTGCAATAGGCGCTGCGGCGGTACCTAGACGGTCTCCGGCAACAGAGAGACACTACCATCAGTAACGCCCTTCAAACCGATCACAGCAATGTCTGCACAGTACCGTTCGTCGGCTGCAATACGCGCTGCGGCGGTACTTCCAGACGGTCTCCGGCAACAGAGAGACACTACCATCAGTAACGCCCTTCAAACCGGATCACGGCAATGTCCGCACAGTACCGTCTGTCGGCTGCAATACGCGCTGGTGGCGGTACCTAGACGGTCTCCGGCAACAGAACACTACCATCAGTAACGCCCTTCAAACCGGATCACAGCAATGTCCGCACAGTACTGTGTCGGCTGCACACGCGCTGCGGCGGTACCCAGACGGTCTCCGGCAACAGAGACACTACCATCGGTAACGCCCTTCAAACCGGATCACAGCAATGTCCGCACAGTACTGTGTGTCGGCTGCAATACGCGCTGCGGCGGTACTCTAGACGGTCTCCGGCAACAGAGACACTACCATCTGTAACGCCCTTCAAACCGGATCCGCAGCAATGTCCGCGCAGTACTGTGTGTCGGCTGCACATGCGCTGCGGCGGTACCTAGACGGTCTCCGGCAACAGAGACACTACCATCAGTAACGCCCTTCAAACCGGATCACAGCACGTCCGCACAGTACCGTGTCGGCTGCAATACGCGCTGCGGCGGTACCCAGACGGTCTCCGGCAACCGAGACACTACCATCAGTAACGCTCTTCAAAACCGGATCACAGCAATGTCCGCACAGTACTGTGTGTCGGCTGCACAGGCGCTGCGGCGGTACCTAGACGGTCTCCGGCAACAGACACTACCATCTGTAACGCCCTTCAAACCGGATCACAGCAATGTCCGCACAGTACTGTGTCGGCTGCACATGCGCTGCGGCGGTACCTGAACGGTCTCCGGCAACAGAGACACTACCATCTGTAACGCCCTTCAAACCGGATCACAGCAATGTCCGCACAGTACCGTGTGTCGGCTGCAATAGGCGCTGCGGCGGTACCTAGACGGTCTCCGGCAACCGAGACACTACCATCTGTAACGCCCTTCAAACCGGATCACAGCAATGTCCGCACAGTACCGTGTGTCGGCTGCAATACGCGCTGCGGCAGTACCTAGACGGTCTCCGGCAACAGAGACACTACCATCTGTAACGCCCTTCAGAGCCGGATCACAGCAATGTCCGGCACAGTACTGTGTGTCGGCTGCAATACGCGCTGCGGCGGTACCCAGACGGTCTCCGGCAACAGAGACACTACCATCAGTAACGCCCTTCAAACCGGATCACGGCAATGTCCGCACAGTACTGTGTGTCGGCTGCAATACGCGCCGCGGCGGTACCTAGACGGTCTCCGGCAACAGACACTACCATCAGTAACGCCCTCAAACCGGATCGCAGCAATGTCCGCACAGTACTGTGTGTCGGTTGCAATACGCGCTGCGGCGGTACTCTAGACGGTCTCCGCAACAGAGACACTACCACCAGTAACGCCCTTCAAACCGGATCACAGCACGTCCGCACAGTACTGTGTGTCGGTTGCAATACGCGCTGGTGGCGGTACCTAGACGGTCTCCGGCAACAGAGACACTACCATCTGTAACGCCCTTCAAACCGGATCACAGCACGTCCGCACAGTACTGTGTGTCGGCTGCAATACGCGCTGCGGCGGTACTCTAGACGGTCTCCGGCAACAGAGACACTACTATCAGTAACGCCCTCAAACCGGATCCACAGCAATGTCCGGCACAGTACTGTGTGTCGGCTGCACACGCGCTGCGGCGGTACTCTAGACGGTCTCCGGCAACAGAGACACCACCATCAGTAACGCCCTTCAAACCGGATCACAGCACGTCCGCACAGTACCGTCTGTCGGTTGCAATACGCGCTGCGGCGGTACCTAGACGGTCTCCGGCAACAGAGACACTACCATCAGTAACGCCCTTCAAACCGTATCACAGCAATGTCCGCACGGTACTGTGTGTCGGCTGCAATACGCGCTGCGGCGGTACTCCAGACGGTCTCCGGCAACAGAGACACTACCATCAGTAACGCCCTTCAAACCGGATCACAGCACGTCCGCACAGTACTGTGTGTCGGCTGCAATACGCTGCGGCGGTACCTAGACGGTCTCCGGCAACAGAGACACCACCATCAGTAACGCCCTTCAAACCGGATCCACAGCAATGTCCGCACAGTACTGTGTGTCGGCTGCAATACGCGCTGCGGCGGTACTCAGACGGTCTCCGGCAACAGACACTACCATCAGTAACGCCCTTCAAACCGGATCCACAGCAATGTCCGGCACAGTACTGTGTGTCGGCTGCAATACGCGCTGGTGGCGGTACCTAGACGGTCTCCGGCAACAGAGACACTACCACCAGTAACGCCCTTCAAACCGGATCACAGCAATGTCCGCACAGTACTGTGTGTCGGCTGCACATGCGCTGCGGCGGTACTCCAGACGGTCTCCGGCAACAGAGACACTACCATCAGTAACGCCCTTCAAACCGTATCACAGCAATGTCCGCACAGTACCGTCTGTCGGTTGCAATACGCGCTGCGGCGGTACTCCAGACGGTCTCCGCAACAGAGACACTACCATCAGTAACGCTCCTTCAAACCGTATCACAGCAATGTCCGCACAGTACTGTGTGTCGGTTGCAATACGCGCTGGTGGCGGTACCTAGACGGTCTCCGGCAACAGAGACACTACCATCAGTAACGCCCTTCAAACCGGATCACAGCAATGTCCGGCACAGTACTGTGTGTCGGTTGCAATACGCGCTGCGGCGGTACTCCAGACGGTCTCCGGCAACAGAGACACTACCACCAGTAACGCCCTTCAAACCGGATCACAGCAATGTCCGGCACAGTACTGTGTGTCGGCTGCAATACGCGCTGGTGGCGGTACCTAGACGGTCTCCGGCAACAGGAGACACTACCATCGGTAACGCCCTTCAAACCGGATCGCAGCAATGTCCGCACAGTACTGTGTGTCGGTTGCAATACGCGCTGCGGCGGTACCCAGACGGTCTCCGGCAACAGAGACACTACCATCTGTAACGCCCTTCAAACCGGATCACAGCAATGTCCGCACAGTACCGTGTCGGCTGCAATACGCGCTGCGGCGGTACCCAGACGGTCTCCGGCAACAGAGACACTACCACCAGTAACGCCCTTCAAACCGGATCAGCAATGTCCGCACAGTACCGTGTCGGCTGCAATACGCGCTGCGGCGGTACCTAGACGGTCTCCGGCAACAGAGACACTACCATCAGTAACGCCCTTCAAACCGGATCACAGCACGTCCGCACAGTACTGTGTGTCGGCTGCACATGCGCTGCGGCGGTACTCAGACGGTCTCCGGCAACAGAGACACTACCATCAGTAACGCCCTTCAAACCGGATCACAGCAATGTCCGGCACAGTACTGTCTGTCGGCTGCAATACGCGCTGCGGCGGTACCTAGACGGTCTCCGGCAACAGAGACACTACCATCAGTAACGCCCTTCAAACCGGATCACAGTAATGTCCGCACAGTACTGTTCGTCGGCTGCAATACGCGCTGCGGCGGTACCCAGACGGTCTCCGGCAACAGAGACACCACCATCAGTAACGCCATTCAAACCGGATCGCAGCAATGTCCGCACAGTACTGTGTGTCGGTTGCAATACGCGCTGCGGCGGTACCTAGACGGTCTCCGCAACAGAGACACTACCATCAGTAACGCCCTTCAAACCGGATCACAGTAATGTCCGCACAGTACTGTGTCGGCTGCAATACGCGCTGCGGCGGTACTCCAGACGGTCTCCGCAACAGAGACACTACCATCAGTAGCGCCCTTCAAACCGATCACAGCAATGTCCGCACAGTACTGTGTCGGCTGCAATACGCTGCGGCGGTACCTAGACGGTCTCCGGCAACAGAGACACTACCATCAGTAACGCCCTTCAAACCGATCACAGCAATGTCCGCACAGTACTGTTCGTCGGCTGCAATACGCTGCGGCGGTACCTAGACGGTCTCCGGCAACAGAGACACTACCATCAGTAACGCCCTTCAAACCGGATCACAGCAATGTCCGCACACAGTACTGTGTGTCGGCTGCAATACGCGCTGCGGCGGTACCTAGACGGTCTCGGCAACAGAGACACTACCATCAGTAACGCCCTTCAAACCGATCACAGCAATGTCTGCACAGTACTGTGTGTCGGTTGCAATACGCGCTGCGGCGGTACCTTAGACGGTCTCCGGCAACAGAGAGACACTACCATCAGTAACGCCCCTTCAAACCGGATCGCAGCAATGTCCGCACAGTACTGTGTCGGCTGCAATACGCGCTGGTGGCGGTACCTAGACGGTCTCCGGCAGCAGAACACTACCATCGGTAACGCCCTTCAAACCGGATCACAGCAATGTCCGCACAGTACCGTTCGTCGGCTGCAATACGCGCTGCGGCGGTACTCCAGACGGTCTCCGGCAACAGAGACACTACCATCAGTAACGCCCTTCAAACCGGATCACAGCAATGTCCGCACAGTACCGTGTGTCGGCTGCACATGCGCTGCGGCGGTACCTAGACGGTTCCGGCAACAGAGACACTACCATCAGTAACGCCCTTCAAACCGATCACAGCAATGTCCGCACAGTACTGTGTGTCGGCTGCAATACGCGCTGCGGCGGTACCCAGACGGTCTCCGGCAACAGAGACACTACCATCAGTAACGCCTCAAACCGGATCACAGCAATGTCCGCACAGTACTGTGTGTCGGCTGCAATACGCGCTGCGGCGGTACCCAGACGGTCTCCGGCAACAGAGACACTACCATCAGTAACGCCTTCAAACCGGATCACAGCAATGTCCGCACAGTACTGTGTGTCGGCTGCAATACGCGCTGCGGCGGTACTCAGACGGTCTCCGGCAACCGAGACACTACCATCAGTAACGCCCTCAAACCGGATCACAGCACGTCCGCACAGTACTGTGTGTCGGCTGTAATACGCGCTGCGGCGGTACCCAGACGGTCTCCGGCAACAGAGAGACACTACCATCTGTAACGCCTTCAAAACCGATCACAGCAATGTCCGCACAGTGCTGTGTGTCGGCTGCAATACGCGCTACGGCGGTACCTAGACGGTCTCCGCAACAGAGACACTACCATCTGTAACGCCCTTCAAACCGGATCACAGCAATGTCCGCACAGTACTGTGTGTCGGCTGCAATACGCGCTGCGGCGGTACTCTAGACGGTCTCCGCAACAGAGACACACTACCATCTGTAACGCCCTTCAAACCGATCACAGCAATGTCCGCACAGTACTGTGTGTGTCGGCTGCAATACGCGCTGCGGCGGTACCCAGACGGTCTCCGGCAACCGAGACACTACCATCAGTAACGCCCTTCAAACCGGATCACAGTAATGTCCGCACAGTACTGTGTGTCGGCTGCAATACGCTGCGGCGGTACTCTAGACGGTCTCCGGCAACAGAGACACTACCATCTGTAACGCCCTTCAAACTGATCACAGCAATGTCCGCACAGTACCGTTCGTCGGCTGCAATACGCTGCGGCGGTACCCAGACGGTCTCCGGCAACAGAACACTACCATCAGTAACGCCCTTCAAACCGGATCACAGCACGTCCGCACAGTACTGTGTGTCGGCTGCAATACGCGCTGCGGCGGTACCTAGACGGTCTCCGGCAACAGAGACACTACCATCTGTAACGCCCTTCAAACCGGATCACAGCACGTCCGCACAGTACCGTGTGTCGGCTGCAATACGCGCGCTGCGGCGGTACCTAGACGGTTCCGGCAACAGAGACACTACCATCTGTAACGCCCTTCAGAGCCGGATCACAGCAATGTCCGCACAGTGCTGTGTGTCGGCTGCAATACGCGCTGCGGCGGTACCTAGACGGTCTCCGGCAACAGAGACACTACCATCAGTAACGCCCTTCAAACCGATCACAGCAATGTCCGCACAGTACTGTGTGTGTCGGCTGCAATACGCGCTGCGGCGGTACTCCAGACGGTCTCCGGCAACAGAGACACTACCATCTGTAACGCCCTTCAAACCGGATCGCAGCAATGTCCGCACAGTACTGTGTGTGTCGGCTGCAATACGCGCTGCGGCGGTACTCCAGACGGTCTCCGGCAACAGAGACACTACCATCAGTAACGCCCTTCAAACCGGATCACAGCAATGTCCGCACAGTACTGTGTGTCGGCTGCAATACGCGCTGCGGCGGTACCTAGACGGTCTCCGGCAACAGAGACACTACCATCTGTAACGCCTTCAAACCGGATCACAGCACGTCCGCACAGTACTGTTCGTCGGCTGCAATACGCGCTGCGGCGGTACCTGAACGGTCTCCGGCAACAGAGACACTACCATCAGTAACACCCTTCAAACCGGATCACAGGAATGTCCGCACAGTACTGTCGGTTGCAATACGCGCTGCGGCGGTACCTAGACGGTCTCCGGCAACAGAGACACTACCACCAGTAACGCCCTTCAAACCGGATCACAGCAATGTCCGCACAGTACTGTGTGTCGGCTGCAATACGCGCTGCGGCGGTACCTAGACGGTCTCCGGCAACAGAGACACTACCACCAGTAACGCCCTTCAAACCGGATCACAGCAATGTCCGCACAGTACTGTGTGTCGGCTGCAATACGCGCTGCGGCGGTACCTAGACGGTCTCCGGCAACAGAGACACTACCATCAGTAACGCCCTTCAAACCGGATCACTGCAATGTCCGCACAGTACTGTGTGTCGGCTGCAATACGCGCTGCGGCGGTACCTAGACGGTCTCCGGCAACAGAGACACTACCATCTGTAACGCCCTTCAAACCGGATCACGGCAATGTCCGCACAGTACTGTGTGTCGGCTGCACATGCGCTGCGGCGGTACCTAGACGGTCTCGGCAACAGAGACACTACCATCAGTAACGCTCTTCAAAACCGGATCACAGCAATGTCCGCACAGTACCGTGTGTCGGCTGCAATACGCGCTGCGGCGGTACCTAGACGGTCTCCGGCAACAGAGAGACACTACCATCTGTAACGCCCTTCAAACCGGATCACAGCAATGTCCGCACAGTACTGTGTGTCGGCTGTAATACGCGCTGCGGTGGTACCTAGACGGTCTCCGGCAACAGAGAGACACTACCATCTGTAACGCCCTTCAAACCGATCACAGCAATGTCCGCACGGTACTGTGTGTCGGCTGCAATACGCGCTGCGGCGGTACCCAGACGGTCTCCGGCAACCGAGACACTACCATCTGTAACGCCCTTCAAACCGGATCACAGCAATGTCCGCACAGTACTGTGTGTCGGCTGCAATACGCGCTGCGGCGGTACTCAGACGGTCTCCGCAACAGAGACACTACCATCTGTAACGCCCTTCAAACCGGATCACAGCAATGTCCGCACAGTACTGTGTGTGTCGGCTGCAATACGCGCTGCGGCGGTACTCTAGACGGTCTCCGGCAACAGAGACACTACCATCAGTAACGCCCTTCAAACCGGATCACAGCACGTCCGCACAGTACTGTGTGTCGGCTGCAATACGCGCTGCGGCGGTACCCAGACGGTCTCCGGCAACAGAGACACTACCATCAGTAACGCCCTTCAAACCGGATCACAGCACGTCCGCACAGTACTGTGTGTCGGCTGTAATACGCGCTGCGGTGGTACCTAGACGGTCTCCGGCAACAGAGACACTACCACCAGTAACGCCCTTCAAACCGATCACAGCAATGTCCGCACAGTACCGTGTGTCGGCTGTAATACGCGCTGCGGCGGTACCTAGACGGTCTCCGGCAACAGAGAGACACTACCATCAGTAACGCCCTTCAAACCGACCACAGCAATGTCCGCACAGTACTGTGTGTCGGCTGCAATACGCGCTGCGGCGGTACCTAGACGGTCTCCGCAACAGAGACACTACCATCAGTAACGCCCTTCAAACCGGATCACAGCAATGTCCGCACAGTACTGTGTGTCGGCTGCAATACGCTGCGGCGGTACCTGAACGGTCTCCGGCAACAGAGACACCACCATCAGTAACGCCCTTCAAACCGGACCACAGCAATGTCCGCACAGTACTGTGTGTCGGCTGCAATATGCGCTGCGGCGGTACCCAGACGGTCTCCGGCAACAGAGACACTACTATCAGTAACGCCCTTCAAACCGACCACAGCAATGTCCGCACAGTACCGTGTGTCGGCTGCAATACGCGCTGCGGCGGTACCTAGACGGTCTCCGGCAACAGAGACACTACCATCAGTAGCGCCCTTCAAACCGGATCACGGCAATGTCCGCACAGTACCGTCTGTCGGCTGCAATACGCGCTGCGGCGGTACCTAGACGGTCTCCGGCAACAGAGACACTACCATCGGTAACGCCCTTCAAACCGGATCACAGCACGTCCGCACAGTACTGTGTGTCGGTTGCAATACGCGCTGCGGCGGTACTCCAGACGGTCTCCGGCAACAGAGACACCACCATCAGTAACGCCCTTCAAACCGGATCACAGCAATGTCCGCACAGTACCGTGTCGGCTGCAATACGCGCTGCGGCGGTACCCAGACGGTTCCGGCAACAGAGAGACACTACCATCAGTAACGCCCTTCAAACCGGATCACAGCAATGTCCGCACAGTACTGTGTGTCGGCTGCAATACGCGCTGCGGCGGTACTCAGACGGTCTCCGGCAACAGAGACACTACCATCAGTAACGCCCTTCAAACCGATCACAGCAATGTCCGCACAGTACTGTGTGTCGGCTGCAATACGCGCTGCGGCGGTACCTAGACGGTCTCCGGCAACAGAGACACCACCATCAGTAACGCCCTTCAAACCGGATCACAGCAATGTCCGCACAGTACCGTGTGTCGGCTGCAATACGCGCTGCGGCGGTACTCTAGACGGTCTCCGGCAACAGAGACACTACCATCAGTAACGCCCTTCAAACCGATCACAGCAATGTCCGCACAGTACCGTTCGTCGGCTGCAATATGCGCTGCGGCGGTACTCTAGACGGTCTCCGGCAACAGAGAGACACTACCATCAGTAACGCCCTTCAAACCGGATCACAGCAATGTCCGCACAGTACTGTGTGTCGGCTGCAATACGCTGCGGCGGTACCCAGACGGTCTCCGCAACAGAGACACTACCATCAGTAACGCCCTTCAAACCGATCACAGCAATGTCCGCACAGTACTGTGTGTCGGCTGCAATACGCGCTACGGCGGTACCTAGACGGTCTCCGGCAACAGACACTACCATCAGTAACGCCCTTCAAACCGATCACAGCAATGTCCGCACAGTACCGTGTCGGCTGCAATACGCGCTGCGGCGGTACCTAGACGGTCTCCGGCAACAGAGACACTACCATCAGTAACGCCCTTCAACCGGATCACAGCAATGTCCGCACAGTACCGTCTGTCGGTTGCAATACGCGCTGCGGCGGTACTCCAGACGGTCTCCGGCAACAGAGAGACACTACCATCAGTAACGCCCTTCAAACCGGATCACAGCAATGTCCGCACAGTACTGTCTGTCGGCTGCAATACGCGCGCTGCGGCGGTACTCTAGACGGTCTCCGGCAACAGAGACATCACCATCAGTAACGCCCTTCAAACCGGATCACAGCAATGTCCGCACAGTACCGTCTGTCGGCTGCACATGCGCTGCGGCGGTACCTAGACGGTCTCCGGCAACAGAACACCACCATCAGTAACGCCCTTCAAACCGGATCACAGCAATGTCCGCACAGTACTGTGTGTCGGCTGCAATACGCGCTGCGGCGGTACCTAGACGGTTCCGGCAACAGAGACACCACCATCAGTAACGCCCTTCAAACCGATCACAGCAATGTCCGCACAGTACCGTGTCGGCTGCAATACGCGCTGCGGCGGTACCTAGACGGTCTCCGGCAACAGAGACACTACCACCAGTAACGCCCTTCAAACCGGATCACAGCAATGTCCGCACAGTACTGTGTGTCGGCTGCAACAGGCGCTGCGGCGGTACCTACACGGTCTCCGGCAACAGAGACACTACCACCAGTAACGCCCTTCAAACCGGATCACAGGAATGTCCGCACAGTACTGTCGGCTGCAATACGCGCTGCGGCGGTAGCTAGACGGTCTCCGGCAACAGAGACACTACCATCAGTAACGCCCTTCAAACCGGATCACAGCAATGTCCGCACAGTACTGTGTGTCGGCTGCAATACGCGCTGCGGCGGTACCTAGACGGTTCCGGCAACAGAGACACTACCACCAGTAACGCCCTTCAAACCGGATCACAGGAATGTCCGCACAGTACTGTGTGTGTCGGCTGCAATACGCGCTGCGGCGGTAGCTAGACGGTCTCCGGCAACAGAGACACTACCATCAGTAACACCCTTCAAACCGGATCACAGGAATGTCCGCACAGTACTGTCGGTTGCAATACGCGCTGCGGCGGTACCTACACGGTCTCCGGCAACAGAGACACTACCATCAGTAACGCCCTTCAAACCGATCACAGCAATGTCCGCACAGTACTGTGTGTCGGCTGCAATACGCGCTGCGGCGGTACCTAGACGGTCTCCGGCAACAGAGACACTACCATCAGTAACGCCCTTCAAACCGGATCACAGCAATGTCCGCACAGTACTGTGTGTCGGCTGCAATACGCGCTGCGGCGGTACCTAGACGGTCTCCGGCAACAGAGAGACACTACCATCAGTAACGCCCTTCAAACCGGATCACAGCAATGTCCGCACAGTACTGTGTGTGTCGGCTGCAATACGCGCTGCGGCGGTACCCAGACGGTCTCCGGCAACAGAGACACTACCATCTGTAACGCCCTTCAAACCGGATCACAGCACGTCCGCACAGTACCGTGTGTCGGCTGCACATGCGCTGCGGCGGTACTCTAGACGGTCTCCGGCAACAGAGACACTACTATCAGTAACGCCCTTCAAACCGGATCACAGCAATGTCCGCACAGTACTGTGTGTCGGCTGCAATACGCGCTGCGGCGGTACTCTAGACGGTCTCCGCAACAGAGACACTACCATCAGTAACGCCCTTCAAACCGGATCACAGCAATGTCCGCACAGTACCGTCTGTCGGCTGCACACGCGCTGCGGCGGTGCCTAGACGGTCTCCGGCAACAGAGACACTACCATCAGTAACGCCCTTCAAACCGGATCACAGCAATGTCCGCACAGTACTGTGTGTGTCGGCTGCACATGCGCTGCGGCGGTACTCTAGACGGTCTCCGCAACAGAGACACTACCATCAGTAACGCCCTTCAAACCGGATCACAGCAATGTCCGCACAGTACTGTGTGTGTCGGCTGCAATACGCGCTGCGGCGGTACTCCAGACGGTCTCCGGCAACAGAGACACTACCACCAGTAACGCCCTTCAAACCGATCACAGCAATGTCCGCACAGTACTGTGTGTCGGCTGCAATATGCGCTGCGGCGGTACCTAGACGGTCTCCGGCAACAGAGAGACACTACCATCAGTAACGCCCTTCAAACCGGATCACAGCAATGTCCGCGCACAGTACTGTGTGTCGGCTGCAATACGCGCTGCGGCGGTACTCTAGACGGTCTCCGGCAACAGAGACACTACCATCAGTAACGCCCTTCAAACCGATCACAGCAATGTCCGCACAGTACTGTGTGTCGGCTGCAATACGCGCTGCGGCGGTACTCTAGACGGTCTCCGGCAACAGAGACACTACCATCAGTAACGCCCTCAAACCGGATCACAGCAATGTCCGCACAGTACTGTGTCGGCTGCAATACGCGCTGCGGCGGTACCCAGACGGTCTCCGGCAACAGAGACACTACCATCTGTAACGCCCTTCAAACCGATCACAGCAATGTCCGCACAGTACCGTGTCGGCTGCAATACGCGCTGCGGCGGTACCTAGACGGTCTCCGGCAACAGAGACACTACCATCTGTAACGCCCTTCAAACCGGATCACAGCAATGTCCGCACAGTACTGTGTGTCGGCTGCACATGCGCTGCGGCGGTACTCCAGACGGTCTCCGGCAACAGAGACACTACCATCTGTAACGCCCTTCAAACCGGATCACAGCAATGTCCGCACAGTACTGTGTGTGTCGGCTGCAATACGCGCTGCGGCGGTACCTAGACGGTCTCCGGCAACAGAGACACTACCATCTGTAACGCCCTTCAAACCGGATCACAGCAATGTCCGCACAGTACTGTGTGTCGGCTGCAATACGCTGCGGCGGTACCTGAACGGTCTCCGGCAACAGAGACACTACCATCAGTAACGCCCTTCAAACCGATCACAGCAATGTCCGCACAGTACTGTGTGTCGGCTGCAATACGCGCTGCGGCGGTACCTAGACGGTCTCCGGCAACAGAGACACTACCATCGGTAACGCCCTTCAAACCGGATCACAGCAATGTCCGCACAGTACTGTGTGTCGGTTGCAATACGCGCTGCGGCGGTACCCAGACGGTCTCCGGCAACAGAGACACTACCACCAGTAACGCCCTTCAAACCGGATCGCAGCAATGTCCGCACGGTACTGTGTGTCGGTTGCAATACGCGCTGCGGCGGTACCTAGACGGTCTCCGCAACAGAGACACTACCATCAGTAACGCCCTTCCAAACCGGATCACAGCAATGTCCGCACGGTACTGTGTGTCGGCTGCAATACGCGCTGCGGCGGTACTCCAGACGGTCTCCGGCAACAGAGACACTACCATCAGTAACGCCCTTCAAACCGATCACAGCAATGTCCGCACAGTACTGTGTGTCGGCTGCAATACGCTGCGGCGGTACCTAGACGGTCTCCGGCAACAGAGACACTACCATCAGTAACGCCTCAAACCGGATCGCAGCAATGTCCGCACGGTACTGTGTGTCGGCTGCAATACGCGCTGCGGCGGTACTCCAGACGGTCTCCGCAACAGAGACACCACCATCAGTAACGCCCTTCAAACCGGATCACAGCAATGTCCGCACAGTACTGTTCGTCGGCTGCAATACGCGCTGCGGCGGTACCTAGACGGTCTCCGCAACAGAGACACTACCATCAGTAACGCCCTTCAAACCGGATCACAGCAATGTCCGCACAGTACTGTGTGTCGGCTGCAATACGCGCTGCGGCGGTACCCAGACGGTCTCCGGCAACAGAGACACTACCACCATCAGTAACGCCCTTCAAACCGGATCACAGCAATGTCCGCACAGTACTGTGTGTCGGCTGCAATACGCGCTGCGGCGGTACCCAGACGGTCTCCGGCAACAGAGAGACACTACCACCATCAGTAACGCCTCAAACCGGATCACAGCAATGTCCGCACAGTACCGTGTCGGCTGCAATACGCGCTGCGGCGGTACCCAGACGGTCTCCGGCAACAGAGACACTACCATCAGTAACGCCCTTCAAACCGGATCACGGCAATGTCCGCACAGTACTGTGTGTGTCGGCTGCAATACGCGCTGGTGGCGGTACCTAGACGGTCTCCGGCAACAGAGAGACACTACCACCAGTAACGCCCTTCAAACCGGATCACAGCAATGTCCGCACAGTACTGTGTGTCGGCTGCAATACGCGCTGCGGCGGTACCTAGACGGTCTCCGGCAACAGAGACACTACCATCAGTAACGCCCTTCAAACCGGATCACAGCAATGTCCGCACAGTACTGTCTGTCGGCTGCAATATGCGCTGCGGCGGTACCTAGATTTGTCTCCGGCAACAGAGACACTACCATCTGTAACGCCCTTCAAACCGGATCACAGCAATGTCCGCACAGTACTGTGTGTCGGCTGCAATACGCGCTGCGGCGGTACCTAGACGGTTCCGGCAACAGAGACACTACCATCAGTAACGCCCTTCAAACCGGATCACAGCACGTCCGCACAGTACTGTGTGTCGGCTGCAATACGCGCTGCGGCGGTACTCTAGACGGTCTCCGGCAACAGAGACACTACCATCAGTAACGCCCTTCAAACCGGATCAGCAATGTCCGCACAGTACTGTGTCGGCTGCACACGCGCTGCGGCGGTACCTAGATTTGTCTCCGGCAACAGAGACACTACCATCAGTAACGCCCTTCAAACCGGATCACAGCAATGTCCGCACAGTACTGTGTCGGCTGCAATACGCGCTGCGGCGGTACCTAGACGGTCTCCGGCAACAGAGACACTACCATCAGTAACGCCCTTCAAACCGATCACAGCAATGTCCGCACAGTACCGTGTGTCGGCTGCAATACGCGCTGCGGCGGTACCTAGACGGTCTCCGGCAACAGACACTACCATCAGTAACGCCCTTCAAACCGGATCACAGCAATGTCCGCACAGTACCGTGTGTCGGCTGCAATACGCGCTGCGGCGGTACCCAGACGGTCTCCGGCAACAGAGACACTACCATCAGTAACGCCCTTCAAACCGATCACAGCAATGTCCGCACAGTACTGTGTCGGCTGCAATACGCGCTGCGGCGGTACCTAGACGGTCTCCGGCAACAGAGACACTACCATCAGTAACGCCCTTCAAACCGATCACAGCAATGTCCGCACAGTACTGTGTGTCGGCTGCAATACGCGCTGCGGCGGTACCTAGACGGTTCCGGCAACAGAGACATCTACCATCAGTAACGCCCTTCAAACCGGATCACAGCACGTCCGCACAGTACCGTGTGTCGGCTGCAATACGCGCTGGTGGCGGTACCTAGACGGTCTCCGGCAACAGAGAGACACTACCATCAGTAACGCCCTTCAAACCGGATCACGGCAATGTCCGCACAGTACTGTGTGTCGGTTGCAATACGCGCTGGTGGCGGTACCTAGACGGTCTCCGGCAACAGAGACACTACCACCATCAGTAACGCCCTTCAAACCGGATCACAGTAATGTCCGCACAGTACTGTGTGTCGGTTGCAATACGCGCTGCGGCGGTACCCAGACGGTTCCGGCAACAGAGACACTACCATCAGTAACGCCCTTCAAACCGGATCACAGCAATGTCCGCACAGTACTGTGTGTCGGCTGCAATACGCTGCGGCGGTACCTAGACGGTCTCCGGCAACAGAGACACTACCACCATCAGTAACGCCCTTCAAACCGGATCACAGCAATGTCCGCACAGTACCGTGTCGGCTGCAATACGCGCTGCGGCGGTACCCAGACGGTCTCCGGCAACAGAACACTACCATCAGTAACGCCCTTCAAACCGGATCACAGTAATGTCCGCACAGTACCGTGTGTCGGCTGCAATACGCGCTGCGGCGGTACCTAGACGGTCTCTGGCAACAGAGACACTACCATCAGTAACGCCCTTCAAACCGGATCACAGCAATGTCCGCACAGTACTGTCGGTCGGCTGCAACAGGCGCTGCGGCGGTACCTAGACGGTCTCCGGCAACAGAGACACTACCACCAGTGATTATACTAGTACTACGTTCCAAATCAAAACAATTAGATATCGTGTAAACATCCTTACATACCTGTCACAGTATATATACACGAGGACACAACTGTTATGTGAGAAACAAGTTATATACAAGTGTGTAGTTGTGTGCAACTTTAAATCGGGACTCGAACCTTGGCCGTTATGCGCGCGTCACACATAAATCCGCGAGCCGGCAGTTTGTTGTTGCACCTGTATGTTTGTGATAGTGACGTACTCGGACAGTATTGGTGTTGGTCTCTCCCTTGGTCTTGCTTGAGTATTTCTAGTCTTGGTCTCGCTTATGTATTAGGTCTTGGTTTAGGTTTCTCTTAAATACTTCTAGTCTCAGCCAAGGCTAATCTTTAGAAGATAAGAGGAAATTTAAGCAAGAAGGAAAGCTAGAAATACTTCTACTCACAGTATTGGTGTTGGTCTTGGTCTCTCTTGAGTAAAATTGGTATTGTTCTTGGTATTGGTCTTGGTCTCTCTTGAATAAAATTGGTATTGGTCGTGCTTAAATACTTCTATTCTGGATATTAGTCTTGGTCTCTCTTGAGTAAAATTGGTATAGGTCTTGCTTAAATACTTCTAGTCTTAGTATTGGTCTTGGTCTCTCTTGAGTAAAATTGGTATTGGTTTTGCTTAAATACTTCTACTCACAGTATTGGTATTGGTCTTGGTCTCTCTTGAGTAAAATTGGTATTGGTCTTGGTCTCTCTTGAGTAAAATTGGTATAGGTCTTGCTTAAATACTTCTAGTCTTAGTATTGGTCTTGGTCTCTCTTGAGTAAAATTGGTATTGGTTTTGCTTAAATACTTCTACTCACAGTATTGGTATTGGTCTTGGTCTCTCTTGAGTAAAATTGGTATTGGTTTTGCTTAAATACTTCTACTCACAGTATTGGTATTGGTCTTGGTCTCTCTTGAGTAAAATTGGTATTGGTTTTGCTTAAATACTTCTACTCACAGTATTGGTATTGGTCTTGGTCTCTCTTGAATAAAATTGGTATTGGTCTTGCATAAATACTTCTAGTCTTGGTCTCTCTTGAGTAAAATTGGTATAGGTCTTGGTCTCTCTTGAGTAAAATTGGTATTGGTCTTGCATAAATACTTCTACTCACAGTATTGGTATTGGTCTTAGTCTCTCTTGAGTAAAATTGGTATAGGTATTGCTTAAATACTCTAGTCTTGATATTGGTCTTGGTCTCGTTAGAGTAAAATTCGTACTGGTCGTGCTTAAATACTTCTACCTCACAGTATTGGTATTTGTCTTGGTCTCTTGAGTAAAATTGTATTGGTCTTGCTTAAATACTTCTACTCACAGCATTGGTATTGGTCTTGGTCTCTCTTGAGTAAAATTGCATAGGTATTGCTTAAATACTTCTAGTCTTGATATTGGTCTTGGTCTCGTTAGAGTAAAATTCGTACTGGTCGTGCTTAAATACTTCTACTCACAGTATTGGTATTTGTCTTGGTCTCTCTTGGAGTAAAATTGGTATTGGTCTTGCTTAAATACTCTCTACTCACAGTATTGGTATTGGTCTTGGACTCTCATGAGTAAAATTGGTATTGGTCTTGCATAAATACTCACAGTATTGGTATTGGTCTCTCTTGAGTAAAATTGGTATAGGTATTGCTTAAATACTTCTAGTCTTGATATTGGTCTTGGTCTCGTTAGAGTAAAATCTGCACTGGTCGTGCTTAAATACTTCTACCTCACAGTATTGGTATTTGTCTTGGTCTCTTGAGCAAAATTGGTATTGGTCTTGCTTTAAATACTTCTACCTCACAGTATTGGTATTGGTCTCTGGTCCTCTTGAGTAAAATTGGTATAGGTATTGCTTAAATACTCTAGTCTTGATATTGGTCTTGGTCTTGGTCTCGTTAGAGTAAAATCTGTACTGGTCTTGCTTAAATACTTCTACCTCACAGTATTGGTATTTGTCTTGGTCTCTCCTTGAGTAAAATTGGCATTGGTCTTGCATAAATACTTCTACCTCACAGTATTGGTATTGGTCTTGGACCTCATGAGTAAAATTGGTATTGGTCTTGCATAAATACTTCTACTCACAGTATTGGTATTGGTCTTGCTTAAATACTTCTACCTCACAGTATTGGTATTTGTCTTGGTCTCTTGAGTAAAATTGGTATTGGTCTTGCATAAATACTTCTACCTCACAGTATTGGTATTGGTCTTGGTCTCTCTTGAGTAAAATTGGTATAGGTCTTGCTTAAATACTTCTAGTCTTGGTATTGGTATTGGTCTTGGTCTCTCTTGAGTAAATTGGTATTGGTTGTGCTTAAATACTTCTAGTCTTGGTCTCGTTAGAGTAAAATTCGTACTGGTCGTGTTTAAATACTTCTACTCACAGTATTGGTCTTGGACTCTCATGAGTAAAATTGGTATTGGTCTTGCATAAATACTTCTAGTCACAGTATTGGTCTTGGTCTTGGTCTCTCTTGGTAAAATTGGTATTGGTCGTGTTTAAATACTTCTACTCACAGTATTGGTCTTGGTCTCTCTTGGTAAAATTGGTATTGGTCTTGCTTAAATACTTCTAGTCTTGGTATTGGTATTGGTCTTGGTCTCTCTTGAGTAAATTGGTATTGGTTGTGCTTAAATACTTCTAGTCTTGATCTCGTTAGAGTAAAATTCGTACTGGTCTTGCTTAAATACTTCTACTCACAGTATTGGTATTGGTCTTGGTATTGTTTGGTTTTGGTCTTAGTCTTGCTTGATCATCACAAGACCAAGACCGCAAGACCGAGACCATGCATCACTCATCACTATCATAGGCCTCTGTTGAGATGGTGCAACGGTACGACAGGAACACAACCGACCATAAAAAAGGGAGTTCTCAATATCAATAATATTTAATACTTTATGGATGTTGATGTTATTGTTTGTGTCGCACCACTTCCGCTACTTCCGCGTGATCCGGCTCGAAGGACCATCAGTGGCGACCATAATTACTGTGGTAACTATACTTAATATATTCACCAACGCGACGCGCGGATGCGGCGCGGTGTGTATCGTCCTAACTAGAGATATGTTATGGGCGGGAGTATCACTTAATATCAGGTGATCGTCTCTTGTTTCAAGTGATGGCTGACGCTGATGGCTGCTGACTCTTCAACTCCTTCAGTCTACATTATAACGGAGTAGGAGAAAGGGTTGGTAATGATACGGGACACTCTTAAAGTGGTGATGAATACTTGGAGTGGCAACGTCCAGCAGTGGGCAAAAGTAGTGATGGTACCAGCTGTTCCCCACTCTCTTTGCTAGCCATATGATACCGATACCCACACCGCGATAACTCGATGGTCGATCGAGCCTCTTCCCGTTACAAGGTATGCGTTTCGTTAAATCCTGTTTGAAGGGCGTTGTAGTTTATAATTGCTGGGCTAATGCAATGCTGTATGTTGTCTTAACTAGCGCCTTGTTGCTGTGAGCTGTCACTTATTATTACGTGATCGCCCCTATGGTTTCGCCGCTTAATAACGCAAGACCCTCAGCCCAACCTCTCCACCGTCACCACTCTAACTACCATTACGTGATTTCAATTGTAATTAAGCACCGGGTTTTTTTTTTTTAATTTTCATCATTATCTTATATAGAATATGAATTAAAAAAAAAAAAAGTTAAAATCACATCACTACTTCACATCCGTCGGCTAATAAAATGACCAACGCTACCGACCCGCGTAATGCGGCGATAAAGAAATAAAATTCGAATCTGCTCGCGCGCAACTCGATCGTTCGAAATTTGAAAAAAGGACGAACAATCGACCGATTCGATTTAAAAATCGAATCGGTATCGTTACCGCGTACATAAGCCGGCGGCGGGAGGCGCACGGCTTCAGTCCCATTCAGCCCGCCGCGCGCGGAGGTTGCGCCTGAAATAAGGTTTTAATGCGTTGTGTATATATTCCAGTTCCGCCAACATAATCGACGAAGCTTCGAGACATTCGTATGACGGTGAGTGTTTTTTTTTTTTTTAATTTTATACGTTTGTTTTGTTCAACGAGCAGTACATTCAGCTGATGGTGAGTGCATCATATTGCGCTCATCGCCTTGACATAAAATATTGGGTCTCTTTACTCCATTAATTATAATCGCTACAGCGCCCTTCAAACCGGATCACAGTAATGTCTACTCACTTCTGTGTCAGCTGCAAAAGACGCTGCGGTGGTACCTACACGATACCACTTTCCAAAGCAGCGCCTATTGCAGTCGACAAACAGTACTGCGCGAACATTACTCTGATCCGGTTTGAAGGGCGTTGCAACTGTTACTGGAGGTTAGGTCTCTGTTGCCGGAGACCGACTAGGTACCACCGCAGCGCCTATTGCAGCTGACAAACAGTACTGTGCAGACATTACTGTGATCCGGTTTGAAGGGCGCTGTAGCTAATAAAATTAGTGAGGTAACGCGACTATAGTAAAAAGAAAAAAATATTAACCACGTCCCAAATAAAAACAGTATGACGTAGTGTAAACATCCTCAGTCCAGTTCAGAGGACTTTATTGGGTTAAATGGAAACTTACCAAAAAGTTTTAATGTATAGAACCTTTTTGTGTAGTTAAATACTTTTTTTCGGCTCACGATCTATTTATCACTTGGTATTAAGTGATCAGCTGGATCACTCCAAGAAACACTCTAACACAACACGTCGAGTCTCATTACCTCTGGTATTACACTAGCTATAACGCCCTTCAAACCGGATCACAGTAACGTCCGCACAGTACTGTGTGTAGGCTGCAATAGACGCTGCAGCGGTACCTAAACGGTCTCCGGCAACACACTACCACCAGTAATAGGTACAACGCCCTTCAAACCGGATCACAGTAATGTCCGCACAATACTGTGTACCGGCTGCAATAGGCGCTGCGCTGGTACCTAGACGTTGTGTAGCAACAGAAACACAACCACCAGTAGTAGCTGCAGCGCCTTCAAACCGGATCACAGTAATGTCCGCACAATACTGTGTACCGGCTGCAATAGGCGCTGCGCTGGTACCTAGACGTTGTGTAGCAACAGAAACACAACCACCAGTAATAGGTACAACGCCCTTCAAACTGGATCACAGTAATGTCCGCACAGTACCGTGTGTCAGCTGCAACAGGCGCTGCGGTAGTACCTAGACGGTCTCCGGCGACAGGGACAATACCACCAGTACAGGTACAACGCCCTTCAAACCGGATCACGGTAATGTCCGCACAGTACTGTGTGTCGGTTGCAATAGACACTGCGGTGGTACCTAGACGGTCTCCGGCGACAGGGACAATACCACCAGTACAGGTACAACGCCCTTCAAACCGATCACAGTAATGTCCGCACAGTACTGTGTGTCAGCTGCAATAGGCGCTGCGGTAGTACCCAGACGGTCTCCGGCGACAGGGACAATACCACCAGTACAGGTACAACGCCCTTCAAACCGATCACAGTAATGTCCGCACAGTACTGTGTGTCAGCTGCAATAGGCACTGCGGTGGTACCTAGACGGTCTCCGGCGACAGGGACAATACCACCAGTAATAGGTACAACGCCCTTCAAACCGGATCACAGTAATGTCCGCACAGTACTGTGTGTCGGTTGCAATAGACACTGCGGTGGTACCTAGACGGTCTCCGGCGACAGGGACAATACCACCAGTAATAGGTACAACGCCCTTCAAACCGGATCACAGTAATGTCCGCACAATACTGTGTACCGGCTGCAATAGGCGCTGCGCTGGTACCTAGACGTTGTGTAGCAACAGAAACACAACCACCAGTAGTAGCTGCAGCGCCCTTCAAACCGGATCACAGTAATGTCCGCACAGTACTGTGTGTCGGTTGCAATAGACACTGCGGTGGTACCTAGACGGTCTCCGGCGACAGGGACAATACCACCAGTAATAGGTACAACGTCCTTCAAACCGGATCACGGTAATGTCCGCACAGTACTGTGTGTCGGTTGCAATAGACACTGCGGTGGTACCTAGACGGTCTCCGGCGACAGGGACAATACCACCAGTACAGGTACAACGCCCTTCAAACCGATCACAGTAATGTCCGCACAGTACTGTGTGTCAGCTGCAATAGGCGCTGCGGTAGTACCTAGACGGTCTCCGGCGACAGGACAATACCACCAGTACAGGTACAACGCCCTTCAAACCGGATCACAGTAATGTCCGCACAGTACTGTGTGTCAGCTGCAATAGGCGCTGCGGTAGTACCTAGACGGTCTCCGGCGACAGGACAATACCACCAGTACAGGTACAACGCCCTTCAAACCGATCACAGTAATGTCCGCACAGTACTGTGTGTCAGCTGCAATAGGCGCTGCGGTAGTACCTAAACGGTCTCCGGCAACACACTACCACCAGTAATAGGTACAACGCCCTTCAAACCGGATCACAGTAATGTCCGCACAATACTGTGTACCGGCTGCAATAGGCGCTGCGCTGGTACCTAGACGTTGTGTAGCAACAGAAACACAACCACCAGTAGTAGCTGCAGCGCCCTTCAAACCGGATCACAGTAATGTCCGCACAGTACTGTGTGTCAGCTGCTATAGGCACTGCGGTGGTACCTAGACGGTCTCCGGCGACAGGGACAATACCACCAGTAATAGGTACAACGTCCTTCAAACCGGATCACAGTAATGTCCGCACAGTACCGTGTCAGCTGCAACAGGCGCTGCGGTAGTTTCTAGACGGTCTCCGGCGACAGAGACACTACCACCAGTGATATATTCCAACTATCCCCTACCATATTATTACAGATATATAAAACAAAATGTCCACAATCGGGACGGTCACCGCATACCATTAAGTTGGTACGCAATCAATAATTCATAAGTTTTTTAAAAAGGTTGTCTATGCCCGAGGCACAGGAACAAATCTTAAAACGTACAAAGATTCATTCTAAACTTTTTTTTATACAATAAAGCGACGAGACTAGCGGCACGTTCACCTAATATTAAGTGATGCGCTTGCCCATAACATAGAGCTAGTTAGGATTACACAGCACTACATGCGATCATCGATTAAGACACGACAGAATCTCGTTACCCCATTGACACTAGCAACAGCGCCCTTCAAACCAGAACAGAGTAATATTTGTGCAATAGGCGCTATGGTGATATTTTCACTTAGGAGTGAATACTTTATATATTTTAATATTAAGTATTGCTACAGATAACATATTTAAATAGAAATGACATTTAATTTATTAAATACTAAAGTCAAAGAACATAACACAACATCCATGCAGCCAATATCGATTTTCTTTTAAATTTTTTTAAAAATTAATAATTAAAAAATAAAAAAAAAACCAATAGATAATGTCAATTTGAATTTTTTTTTTGTATATACAAAAGCAATAAATTGTATTTGAATTTTATTAAAAAAAAAACTTTAAATATTATTGATTATTTTTTTTTTTTTAAATGTTACTATTATTATTAACTATTATTAGTATTACTTACATAATATTTATAATAGTTTTCTTTAATTAACATATTTAGAAAATATTTATATCATTTTCGTTTTAAACAGTTGGCAGCATTGAAACAGATGTTCGCGCCTTTTGCCGCCCGCTGTCAGTTGTAGTGATATATTTTACGTACAATAATACAATGTGCGTGCATAATTTAATCGATAATTGGATAAATAATCGAATTGGACCAAATTGTTATTGCGCTTTTGACTGTGTTTGTAAGCTTTTTTTTCTGCCTATCATCGCATAGGCGCTAGGTTCTCAAATTACAATACAATTTCCTTAATCGGATTTCACGGACCTGGCAATCGTACGGACATTTAGCGGATCGCCGTCCTTCACAAGTTTCGCTACGGACACAAGGTAACTATGTCAATTAATATATTGTATAATATGTTCCCCGCTCGTTTGTCTATAGCAACCGTTACTATAGCAACCGCATAAGGAACACCAAATGAAAATGCTTGTGATAGTCAATTAGATACGAAACTATGAAGCATGTATTAATACAAAAAATAGATATCCTGTAACCATCTGCAGATAATACCGCGCCGGATGTGAGTGTTTGCTTTGTAGATACAATCACTTGTTTTTACGTGATACGTTAACAAACAAAACCCATTTCCTCATAGCTCAGTTTGCGGCAGACATGTTCCAAGACCATCAGCTATCGTACAAAGGAGTGGAGTGTTATTGGCGATTGAAGCTCACTACCAGCAGTGGGAATATTAATTGGTCCCTGTATAAAATAATCAACGACGACGACAAATATAAACAAATAATATTCTTTATATATTATATTTTTTTTTTTTAATTCAATTAAGCAATGAGATGAGCGGTACGTTCACCTGATGGTAAGTGATGTTAGCCGTAATAACTAAGCGTTATTATGGTATGTTCTGCATCACATTCGTCCCCTGAGAAATAGGATGTCGAATCTCGTTATCTAAATAATCATACTAGCAACACAGCACTTCAAACCGGATCACAATTTTGTCTGTCGACTGCAATGGGCGCTGCGGTGGTACCTAGACGGTCTCCGGCTAACAGAGACTTATCGTCAGTAAATATCCGGTTTAGTTAGGTACCCCCCACAGCGCCTATTGTAGCTGACAAGAAGTACTGTGCTAACATTACCGTGATCCGGATTGAAGGGTGTTGTAATTATTGAGGTAACGACAGTTAATATATTGTCTCAAGGCGACAAGTGCAATGTCGTGCTGTGTATAACATAGGCAAGCGTTTCACTTACCATCAGGTGAACGGCGTTCTCGTTTCGGCAACTCGTGAAAAAAATTACTGACTAACTGCGACGTATGTCTTCCGTCTTGTAGTCGACTAAAAAAGGTGAGGGTCAACCGCCGCCTATTACTGGCTACGGCCGCCGCGGAGTGTTATTGCTGCAACGTTGTGCGTCGCGGCCAACTCGTCAGTCAGCTTGGCCACACTGACTTCCTGCGCGGACACGGACCCCAGGGAGCTCCGCTACCGGTGGGCTCATTATCAACCCGCAGCGGAGCTCCCGGCAGACCTCCGCCGCGCGCGCGTATATACCCGAACCGCGCGCGGGAACTCCGATAGCGCGATTTAGAACCGTTCCCATACTACCCACACAACGAATAATCCAACTCAATAAAACCGATCACTGGTTTTCATTAATACCCACATTTGAAGTCATTTTACGCGGTAGACAAATCTCATTCAATATAAATTCAATTCATTAATATATTAATACAAACTACCCACACAGCGATTTACTTAAAAATATCACTCTTTATTATTACCCATATTTGAAGTTATTGATGTCACAGTTAACTGTTGTCGTGCGGATTAAAACTGGAGGCTCAGTGTCATTTCATTTATGACTCGATTTAAAAAAAAAATAACTACTTCTACATTCTACAGTCGGTAGTTGTGAAACTTGTCACGATAAAGCAGAGTGAAATATTAGTAGTCACCAATGCGGGTAGTCGGAGAATAAATTCGTAAATCGCGGTTATGAAGTGTTTGCGCGTTCTAATACAAATAGATCAGCCGCGTGCCGTCAGTCGGGGGTCCGCGGCGTCGGGTGAGGCGGTCCGGCTGAACTGCTCGCGCGTCGGCTTCCGGCTTCCGTTTGGTTGTGACTAGTCTCTAATGGCGAGAGAACAAGACTGACTAAGTTAAGTTCGCCTTACTGTTAGCTTTAATTAACATTAAATCCTCTTCGGTTGTGATCTAGTAATAGAGAACAGAAGACTGACTTTACACATTGCGCCTTAGTTAAAAGAAAATCTGTGTTCCTATCCACGACGCCACTACGACCTCCGCTCTTTTAATCAATATTTATATATATATATTTTTTTAATTTTATTTATGATAATAAAAATATAAAAATAAAATATGATCCATTGAAATTCTTCGCTAAAAATATTCAATTTATTGAGAAAAAAAAAACTATTTGAACTATTTGTGTCGTGCAACCAATAAAGAAACTATTAAAGGAGCACACTTCATTTAACAGGCAGACGGACAACCGCTCCGCAGCGCGGTCGCAAGCGAACTGAGTTTACATACAACTTATCTGTAAAGTAACTGTGAAGTGCAGGAGGGCTTCCTGTTACAGAATGAATGTTATCGCTAAGAACGCGGTACTCGAGATATACTTGTTATATGTTGTAGTTATGTTACTAGTTTTAGCAGTTTTTTTTTTTCAAGAAATACTAACACAGCAGTGGGAACTATAAGTGACTGGCAATGTTGATAGCGATTCTATAGATAGATCGTGTACTAATAAAAAACAGTAGACGGCGCTAAATAATAAAAAATATAAAAGATTTTATTGAAGAAATATTGAAGACTGAAGGAAGTGGCCGTGGAATACAAACGGAAGTACCGGATTCACTTCGGCGAGTAACTGTTCCAACTTGAAGTGAAAACAGTACGTCAACAAGATGATAAAAATAATAAATCTCAAATATCAATGTAATAAAGACAATTGTGTTAAATAAATAAAATAATATAAAAAATTATGAATAAAAAAATGTACCAAAAGTTTGCTGATCCCAGGATCGAACCCAGTTCACACGCGCGCCGGGACGCCGCTGTAGCTCAGGTTGCGAAGCGGTTGTACGCGCTGCGCGTCGCGAACAAGCGCGGGTTCGATCCACCGCTGCACTTAACGTACCGGTGGGAGCACAACAGCATTCATAGACACGAGAATTTCGTCAAATAAATGGCACCGACTCTCTTTGTGGGAGTAGGCAGCGAGTCCCAGCGGTGTGTTAAGAGGGCTGCTCATTATATCGCCGTGTACCACACATATTTAATTGGAATAAAAAAAAAAAACAGAGACATAATGCGAAGTCGGCATATAAATTATAAACAAAAATAAAAAGATCTTGTGTCAACGTCTACTTGTAGTCGACTAAAAAGGGTTAGGGTCAACCGCCACCTATTACTGGCTACGGCCGCCGCGCAGTGTTATTGCTGCAACGTTGTGCGTCGCGGCCAACTCGTCAGTCAGCTTGGCCACACTGACTTCCTGCGCGGACACGGACCCCAGGGAGCTCCGCTACCGGTGGGCTCATTATCAACCCGCAGCGGAGCTCCCGGCAGACCTCCGCCGCGCGCGCGTATATACCCGAACCGCGCGCGGGAACTCCGATAGCGCGATTTAGAACCGTTCCCATACTACCCACACAACGAATAATCCAACTCAATAAAACCGATCACTGATTTTCATTAATACCCACATTTGAAGTCATTTTACGCGGTAGACAAATCTCATTCAATATAAATTCAATTCACTAATATATTAATACAAACTACCCACACAGCGATTAACTTAAAAATGTCATTCTTTATTATTACCCACATTTGAAGTTTTTGATGTCACACTTGTCGTGCGTGATTAAAATCCGGAGGCTCAGTGTCATTTCATTTATGATGCGATTTAAAAAAAATATATTAACTACTTCTACATTCTACAGTCGGTAGTTGTGAAACTTGTCACGATAAAGCAGAGTGAAATAATATATTAGTAGTCAACAATGCGGGTAGTCGGAGAATAAATTCGTAAATCGCGGTTATGAAGTGTTTGCGCGTTCTAATACAAATAGATCAGCCGCGTGCCGTCAGTCGGGGTCCGCGGCGTCGGGTGAGGCGGTCCGGCTGAACTGCTCGCGCGTCGGCTTCCGGCTTCCGTTTGGTTGTGACTAGTCTCTAATGGTGAGAGAACAAGACTGACTAAGTTAAGTTCGCCTTACTGTTAGCTTTAATTAACATTAAATCCTCTTCGGTTGTGATCTAGTAATAGAGAACAGAAGACTGACTTTACACATTGCGCCTTAGTTAAAAGAAAATCTGTGTTCCTATCCACGACGCCACTACGACCCCCGCTCTTTTTAATCAATATTTATATATATATTTTTTTTAAATTTAATTTATGATAAAAAAAATATAAAAATAAAATGTGATCCATTGAAATTCTTCGCTAAAAGTATTCAATTTATTGAGAAAAATAAAACTATTTGAACTATTTGTGTCGTGCAACCAATAAAGAAACTATTAAAGGAGCACACTTCATTTAACAGGCAGACGGACAACCGCTCCGCAGCGCGGTCGCAAGCGAACTGAGTTTTACATACAACTTATCTGTAAAGTAACTGTGAAGTGCAGGGAGGGCTTCCTGTTACAGAATGAATGTTATCGCTAAGAACGCGGTACTCGAGATATACTTGTTATATGTTGTAGTTATGTTACTAGTTTTAGCAGTTTTTTTTTTTCAAGAAATACTAACACAGCAGTGGGAACTATAAGTGGACTGGCAATGTTGATAGCGATTCTATAGATAGATCGTGTACTAATAAAAACAGTAGACGGCGCTAAATAATAAAAATATAAAAGATTTTATTGAAGAAATATTGAAGACTGAAGGAAGTGGCCGTGGAATACAAACGGAAGTACCGGATTCACTTCCGGCGAGTAACTGTTCCAACTTGAAGTGAAAACAGTACGTCAACAAGATGATAAAAATAATAAATCTCAAATATCAATGTAATAAAGACAATTGTGTTAAATAAAATAATATAAAAAAATTATGAATAAAAAATGTACCAAAAGTTTGCTGATCCCAGGATCGAACCCAGTTCACACGCGCGCCGGGAAGCCGCTGTAGCTCAGGTTGCGAAGCGGTTGTACGCGCTGCGCGTCGCGAACAAGCGCGGGTTCGATCCACCGCTGCACTTAACGTACCGGTGGGAGCACAACAGCATTCATAGACACGAGAATTTCGTCAAATAAATGGCACCGACTCTCTTTGTGGGAGTAGGCAGCGAGTCCCAGCGGTGTGTTAAGAGGGCTGCTCATTATATCGCCGTGTACCACACATATTTAATTGGAATAAAAAAAAAAACAGAGACATAATGCGAAGTCGGCATATAAATTATAAACAAAATAAAAAAGATCTTGTGTCAAGGTCTACTTGTAGTCGACTAAAAAGGTTAGGGTCAACCGCCACCTATTACTGGCTACGGCCGCCGCGCAGTGTTATTGCTGCAACGTTGTGCGTCGCGGCCAACTCGTCAGTCAGCTTGGCCACACTGACTTCCTGCGCGGACACGGACCCCAGGGAGCTCCGTTACCGGTGGGCTCATTATCAACCCGCAGCGGAGCTCCCGGCAGACCTCCGCCGCGCGCGCGTATATACCCGAACCGCGCGCGGGAACTCCGATAGCGCGATTTAGAACCGTTCCCATACTACCCACACAACGAATAATCCAACTCAATAAAACCGATCACTGATTTTCATTAATACCCACATTTCAAATTATTTTACGTGGTAGACAAATCTCTTTTTTTTTTAAATATCATCACGCCAGATGTGGTCGGATCAGGTCCCATGTAACAGGGGGCGAGCCTGTTGCCACTTTATTTGGACCACCACACGCACACACACACAGATGATGTCAGTGTGCGGGTTTCCTCACGATGTTTTCCTTCACCGTTTGTATCTCGCTGTTGTAACTAAAGTTCACAAATGTACACAACTTAAATATTAAGTCATCGGTACATGCCGAGATTCGAACCCGCGACCTTCGGAATGAAAGCCGCACGCTCTAAGCCGGAAGAGAGCAGGAGTATTCTGAGCACTTCATCACACACTGCGCCATTATTACTAACTTCGTTTAAATTATCACATATTAAACAGACGGTAGTTAAAAAATTCCGTCATCGAGTAAAGTGAATGTTGACTAATGCAGGTAGTTAGAGAATGAATTTCTAAATCGCGGTTATGAAATTTTCGCAAGTTTTAATACGTATAGAACGGTTGCGCGTCGTCAGTCGGGGGTCCGCGGTATCGGTGCAAGTCAGCCAGGCCGAGCTGATCGTCTGTCGGCTTCCGGTAATAGCGTAGTGTAAAAATTCTAACTAAAATAGAAGACTGAATTTAGTTTACGTTTGCCTCACGGCCAACTTCAGTTCGCGACAAGTTCGCTTCGGTTGTGATCTAGGAATAATGGAAACAAGACTGAGTTTAGTGTAGATCCTTCGGTTAAGTAATAAATAACTACCCGCTCCGATACCACTACGACCCTCATTTTTTACCCCACCCACGAAAGAAAGAATAATTACTGCTTATATAAAAAGATCAAAATTTTTTTTGTTAAGCGTTTTTTGAGGGTAGTTGTTAAAAGAACTGAAACGATCATAACGGAACAATCACTGATAAAAAGGTGATGCAGAGCACGATATAGGCTACTTATTAAGGTAATATTAGATAGCGACCCTTAAGAACTTACTTCGCTTTACGGTTAGACTTAATTAAGGGGAAGTTCTCTTCGTTTGTGATCTAGTAATAGAATCTAAAACTATGAATAGATATTTCGGTTATTAAAAATGATGGAATTTAATTTCCCACTCTTTTACCAAGACCCCCTTTATTATAAAAATTCATTAATTAAAAAAAAACTAATTAAATTATCAATAATTAAGATTCAGTACTAAAAATCACCAACTTAATGAAGGAAGACCATTTATGTGGGAACTTTAAGTTGATTGATATATTTATATTAAAGTGTGGAGAAAAAAAATATTTATTGAATAAAATATTGAAAACCGTAGAGAAGAAATGTAAGAAAATTATTATAGAATTTAAAAAAAAAAAAAAAATAGAAAAAAAGTTTGCTGGTATCAGGATCGAACCCGGTATACACGAACTTATTAGGAAGTCGCGGTAGCTCAGAGTAGCGGTCGTGCGCGCTGCACGACGCGTAATGGCACGGGCTCGATCCTACTGAACTTGAACTTCCGGTGAGGAAATATATATATATATATGTATCAGGATTAAAGGTTTTCATTGACACGGAAAATTCGTCAACACGCACTGGGTTCGGTGGATAAATCACACTTACTACCTCTATAAGAGAAGACAGCGAATCCCAGTAGTATGCTTGTTAAGAGGGCTTTTCGTTATATCGCCGTTTGTCTTATTAATTACATTGGAATAAAAAAAAGAAATCTTGTATCAACCTCCTTGTAGTCGACTAAAAAAGGGTTAGGGTCAACCGCCACCTATTACTGGCTACGGCCGCCGCGGAGTGTTATTGCTGCAACGTTGTGCGTCGCGGCCAACTCGTCAGTCAGCTTGGCCACACTGACTTCCTGCGCGGACACGGACCCCAGGGAGCTCCGCTACCGGTGGGCTCATTATCAACCCGCAGCGGAGCTCCCGGCAGACCTCCGCCGCGCGCGCGTATATACCCGAACCGCGCGCCGGAACTCCGATAGCGCGATTTAGAACCGTTCCCATACTACCCACACAACGAATAATCGAACTCAATAAAACCGATCACTGATTTTCATTAATACCCACATTTGAAATTATTTTACGCGGTAGACAAATCTCATTCAACGCAAATTCAATTCATTAATATATTATTGCAAACTACCCACACAGCGATTAACCTACATCAAACATAACAGATCATTCGTTTTATTGTTACCCACATTCTAAATTATTTAACTTAAAAGACAACTCATTGGTTTTTTTAAATATAATATGCAAAGTAGTAGTAGTGCATGTATTAACATGCAACACCGTAGTCTGTAGTTTGGTTTAAAACTACATGTAGAATTTGTTTGTTGGTTAAGTGTTTTCACTTCAACAACGATTGCTTAGTCACATAATATCAAGTGTCAATAAATTAAATATATTTATATATCACAGTCTACTGTCGGTAGTTGGAGAAAATGTGTGAAAACATCGATTGAATTAAACTTTTGTGTTCAATGAACAATGAGGGTATTTAGAAAATAATTTCGTAAATCGCGGTAATGAAGTTTTTGCGAGTTTTAATACGAATAGATCAGTCGAGTGACACCAGTCGGGGGTCCACGGCGTCGGAGTCAATCAGTCCGGCCGAGCTGATCGCGGATCGGCTTCCGGTGGTGGGTTGTGTGAATGAACTCTAAAATGGAGAGATCTAAGGCTGATTAAGTTTAAGTGACGCTTTGCGATTAAGTTAGCTACGACTGTGATCTAGTAATAAAGTGGACAAAAAAAAATAGACTGGACTTTAGTTCAGATGTTTCGGTTAAGTTAAATAATAAAACAGTGTTAATTAAATAACTTTCAATAGACAGTGCTCCACCCCGACGCCACTTCGACCCCCCCTTTTTGCCATCTCACGGAATCGAACTAAGTGTTTTTATATCGCAAAATAGAATAGACTTAAGTGTGATCTATAAAAAAAATATTAGCTACTTATATTTATACGTTTGTATGAGAAATATTAAAAAAAAAATAACGTTTGTTTTAGATAATCTTTGACATTGTTGAACTTATTCTATGAGAATGTACCATGGGAAACGGAAGTCAAGTTCAGTGGGGATCGAACCCGCGCTGCTTCGCGGCTCGCAGCGCGCGGCCGACCGCGCCGCAACCTGCGCCGCCGCGGCTCCTCAACTCGGCGCGCGTGTGAACCGGGTTCGATCCTAACTGCAGCATTCTTTTTTTAGATGTTTCCGAACCGGGCGCAGGTACTCCAATAGCGCGATTTAAAAGCTGTTCGCGAACAACCGCACGAATAATAATTTAATTCTATCATTCTTTTCATTTTTTTTTAAGGTGATGTTTGCGCCGCAGTTTTATTGACAACCATTGCGGCTTCATCAGACTCAGGGCTCGCGGATCTGGTACCCGTGAGCTGAAATAAAACATAAAAATTAAACATATACATATATATGTAGATGAAGTAGTATGTAAAAGGGGATGGCGGGACGACCAGGGGTCGCAACCGACAGCGACTCGGTCCAGCGGCGCGGGGAGGGGGGAAGACTCCTTCGACCCGGACGACGTCCCGGGTGTCAGCGTAGGGGAACTGTCGGCTGCCGTCCAAAGGATGCGTGTTAAGGACACCGCTCCTGGGCCCGTCGGTATACCCAGCCATGTGTGAGCTCTAGTTATGGGTCCCCTAGAGCCCTGGACGCGGACGCTGTTCACGGCGTTGCTGAAGCGGGGTCGGTTTCCACGCCTGTGGAAAGCGGGGAAACTGGTCCTGTTTTGGAAGCCGGGAAAACCAGCCGACTCACCGTCGTTGTATCGGCCGATCGTGCTGTTGGACGAGGTGAGCAAGCACTTCGAGCGCGTTATCGCGGCTCGCCTCGTTCGACACATGGAGGAGGTCGGACCGGATCTGAGCGAACACCAGTTCGGATTCCGCCGGGGCAGGTCCACCGTAGACGCGATAGCGCGGGTGCGAGCCCTGGCGGACGCGGCGGTGGCTCGCCGAGAGGTGGTGTTGGCGGTGTGTTTCGACATCGCCAACGTGTTCAACACCCTTCCGTGGAGCACGATCACCGCGGCGCTGGTCCACTTCGGGGTCCCGGTCTACCTGAGGCGTACGATCGGGGCGTACCTCTCGGACAGGTCCGTGAGCTAATCGACGCGCGACGAGTGGTGTCGGCACGGCGTGTCGTGCGGTGTTCCGCAGGGGTCGGTCCTCGGACCGCTCCTGTGGAACATCGGCTACGACTCGGTGTTGCGCGGAGCCAACCTCGGTGGAGTCGACGTGACTTGTTACGCCGACGACACCCTGGTGACGGCTCGCGCGCACCTTTAGAGAGGCGCGCGTGTTGGCGACTGCAGGCGTGGCCAACGTCGTCTCGCACATTCGGCGCTTGGGGCTGGAGGTGGCGCTGGGCAAGTGCGAGGCCTTATGCTTTTACGGCGCCCGGAATGCGCCTCCGCCGGGAGCGGAGCTGATAGTCAGCGGGACTTCCATCGCCGTAAGTACTTCGATGAAGTATTTAGTACTCGTCCTCGACGGCCGATGAAAGTTCGACGAGCACTTTCAGCAGCTGGGCCTGAAGCTCACTCGAGCAGCCGGGTCCCTGAGCCGCCTCCTGCCCAATCTGGGCGGGCCGAGCGTCGGATGCCGGCGACTCTACACGGGGGTGGTGCGCTCTATGTCGCTATACGGTGCGCCCATATGGGCGCAACACCTGTCGACCCGTGGTGTGACGTTACTGCGCTCGCTGCAGCGCGTCATGGCCATACGGGTCGTACAAGGTTACCGTACCATCTCCTGGTGGCGCCCAAACGCGCGTCGAGAGGTGCTTCGGGGATGAGAGCGGAGACTCCGGCCCAATTTGGCGACGGGGTGTTCGTTGCGTTAGCATTTTGTATCACACGTTAATTAAAAAAAAAAAAAAAAGTATGTAAAAGGCGGAGTGCTATAAAGGAAGAGACAAGGGGGGTGTAATTAAATAAATACATAGATAAATATATATATATATATATGAATTTAATACGCGCTCGGAACGCGTCGGATGGCGGAAATGACTATGAGGTTATCAGAGGAGGGTCTTTTCATTATTACCCACATTTTAAATTTCCTTAATGTCATTGTTAATTTTTGTCATGCGTGATTAAAATTCAAACCCTCAACGTCATTTCATTACATGAATCGATTTTAAAAATAATAACTATCTTCACATTCTACTGTCGGTAGTTGTGAAACTGGTCACAATAAA
This sequence comes from Troides helena, assembly GCA_029286815.1. NCBI lineage: Eukaryota > Metazoa > Arthropoda > Insecta > Lepidoptera > Papilionidae > Troides > Troides helena. The sequence continues at coordinate 486,224 of JAGSMV010000043.1, read as the reverse complement.
GCGGAATGAATTATTAGTAATCCAATGCGGGTAGTCGGAGAATTTTTTCGTAAATCGCGGTTGCGAAGTTTTTGCGAGTTCTAATGGAAATAGATGAGTCGCGCGCCGTCGGTCGGGGGTCCGTGGTGTCGGTACAAGTCAGCCCGGCCGAGCTGATCGCGTGTCGGCTTCCGGTGATAGATTGTGAATAAACTAATAGTGAGAGGACAAGACTGACTAAGTTTAAGTTCGCTGTACTGTTAGCTTTAATTAACATTAAATTAACTTCGACTGTGATATAGAGATAAAAGACTGACTTTAGGTATTTCGGCTTAGAATTAAAAAAAAAAAAAAAAAAAAACAATTAAATTGCTCAATCCGACGCCACTTCGACCCTCGCTTTTGTTAAATATTTTTATATCAACATAAAAATATTTTGTTCGTCCGAGTAACTTATTCAATATATATGCCCGGCAGAAAGCCAATGATGCAAGTTATATTTATTAAAAAAAAAAAAAAATGTCTATAATCTACTTGTTTAAAATATGTTGTATATTATACTCGCACTTTCTGGTCTATGTGAACGTTGGCGTTCTACTGCTGCGAGATCACGAGTCCCAGCAGTGGGACCTTTAAGTGGGAGTTAAACTTTTAGCAACACTATCGTTTTATTTATTTATTAATATTCTTATTTTCTATACGAGTATTTAATTACAAAAATTATGTATGAAAAAAGTCGCCGCATAAATACAGAAGTGGACCGCCATTGCGTCCGGCGAGGAATCTTTCTATATTAAATCTTCAAACGAAATACAAAAAAAGTGATAAATAAAAGATTTTTTTTTTCATTCCAACAGCCAATCTATGTCCCCATTGTTGGGGCGCGTGCCTACCCTCAATATGAGGGCGATGGGGCTATAGTCACCACGCGGGCCCAATGCGGATTGATGACTTCCCTCACGATGTTCTCCTTCACCAAAGTTCATAAATGTGCACAACTTAAATATTAAAGTCATCGATCAGCGAGATAATATCATATAAAAATAAATAATAATAATAAAAAAAAAAAAAAAATTAAAACATCTAAAAAAAGAATGCTGCAGTTAGGATCGAACCCGGTTCACACGCGCGCCGAGTTGAGGAGCCGCGGCGGCGCAGGTCGCGGCGCGGCCGGCCGCGCGCTGCGAGCCGCGAAGCAGCGCGGGTTCGATCCCCACTGAACTTGACTTCCGTTTCCCATGGTACATTCTCATAGAATAAGTTCAACAATGTCAAAGATTATCTAAAACAAACGTTATTTTTTTTTTAATATTTCTCATACAAACGTATAAATATAAGTAGCTAATATTTTTTTTATAGATCACACTTAAGTCTATTCTATTTTGCGATATAAAAACACTTAGTTCGATTCCGTGAGATGGCAAAAAGGGGGGGTCGAAGTGGCGTCGGGGTGGAGCACTGTCTATTGAAAGTTATTTAATTAACACAGTTTTATTATTTAACTTAACTGAAACATCTGAACTAAAGTCCAGTCTATTTTTTTTGTCCACTTTATTACTAGATCACAGTCGTAGCTAACTTAATCGCAAAGCGTCACTTAAACTTAATCAGCCTTAGATCTCTCCATTTTAGAGTTCATTCACACAACCCACCACCGGAAGCCGATCCGCGATCAGCTCGGCCGGACTGATTGACTCCGACGCCGTGGACCCCCGACTGGTGTCACTCGACTGATCTATTCGTATTAAAACTCGCAAAAACTTCATTACCGCGATTTACGAAATTATTTTCTAAATACCCTCATTGTTCATTGAACACAAAAGTTTAATTCAATCGATGTTTTCACACATTTTCTCCAACTACCGACAGTAGACTGTGATATATAAATATATTTACTTTATTGACACTTGATATTATGTGACAAAGCAATCGTTGTTGAAGTGAAAACACTTTACCAACAAATAAATTCCGCAACATGTAGTTTTTAAATCAAACTACAGACTTCGGTGTTGCATGTTAATACATGCACTACTACTGCTTTGCATATTATATTTAAAAAAAACCAATGAGTTGTCTTTTAAGTTAAATAATTTAGAATGTGGGTAACAATAAAAACGAATGATCTGTTATGTTTGATGTAGGTTAATCGCTGTGTGGGTAGTTTGCAATAATATATTAATGAATTGAATTTGCGTTGAATGAGATTTGTATACCGCGTAAAATTATTTCAAATGTGGGTATTAATGAAAACCAGTGATCGGTTTTATTGAGTTGGATTATTCGTTGTGTGGGTAGTATGGGAACGGTTCTAAATCGCGCTATCGGAGTTCCCGCGCGCGGTTCGGGTATATACGCGCGCGCGGCGGAGGTCTGCCGGGAGCTCCGCTGCGGGTTGATAATGAGCCCACCGGTAGCGGAGCTCCCTGGGGTCCGTGTCCGCGCAGGAAGTCAGTGTGGCCAAGCTGACTGACGAGTTGGCCGCGACGCACAACGTTGCAGCAATAACACTCCGCGGCGGCCGTAGCCAGTAATAGGTGGCGGTTGACCCTAACCCTTTTTTAGTCGACTACAAGTAGATGTTGACACAAGGTGAAGTTTGTCAAAATGATATGTACTTGTTTATAATTTATATGCCGACTTCACATTATGTCTCTGTTTTTTTTTTTTTTATTCCAATTAAATATGTGTGGTACACGGCGATATAATGAGCAGCCCTCTTAACACACCGCTGGGACTCGCTGCCTTCTCCCACAAAGAGAGAGTCGGTGCCATTTATCCATCTAGCTAAGTGCGATTTGACGAAATTCTCGTGTCTATGAATGCTGTTGTGCTCCCACCGGTACGTTAAGTGCAGCGGTGGATCGAACCCGCGCTTGTTCGCGACGCGCAGCGCGTACAACCGCTTCGCAACCTGAGCTACAGCGGCTTCCCGGCGCGCGTGTGAACTGGGTTCGATCCTGGGATCAGCAAACTTTTGGTATATTTTTTATTCATAATTTTTTTATATTATTTTATTTAACACAATTGTCTTTATTACATTGATATTTGAGATTTATTATTTTTATCATCTTGTTGACGTACTGTTTTCACTTCAAGTTGGAACAGTTACTCGCCGGAAGTGATGCCGGTACTTCCGTTTGTATTCCACGGCCACTTCCTTCAGTCTTCAATATTTCTTCAATAAAACCTTTTATATTTTTATTATTTAGCGCCGTCTGCTGTTTTTAATAGTACACGATCTATCTATAGAATCGCCATCAATATTGCCAGTCCACTTGTAGTTCCCACTGCTGCGTTAGTATTTTAAAAAAAAAAAACTGCTAAAACTAGTAACTTAACTACAACATATAACAAGTATATCTCGAGTACCGCGTTCTTAGCGATAACATTTATTCTGTAACAGGAAGCCCTCCCTGCACTTCACAGTTACTTTACAGATAAGTTGTATGTAAAACTCAGTTCGCTTGCGACCGCGCTGCGGAGCGGTTTTTTTTTTTTTATTTACGTGTATAACAAAATGCTAACGGAAATGCACACCCCGTTGCCAAATTGGGCCGGCGTCGGTGGTAATGTCGGACTCCAACCGACTAAAAAGCTTCACACGGTATTCCACTCTCATCCACGTGTTCGTGGGGTCGCGAGATAAAGTATTGCAGTTCATCCACGACCCCCCGAACGGCGCCCGAATGAACGGGCCCACCTCGAGGAGGGGTGTGAAGCACCCCTACCGTTAAAAAATCCCTACGTGGCGACGCGGCGGTGAGCTGTCATCGCGCTCAGACCGCGTCCTGTCCCCTCGGCGCCCGCTCTCGGATACGTTCGGTCTCCCGCTTCTGCGTCATAACAGAGTCGCAGAATCGGGATACCGCATTCCATGACGCCTCGCCACTGACCATGGTCCGGACCACGGACGGTAGCGAGAGGTCACTCCCTATCGGCGCTACGAGCGCGGCCCTGTCCCCCTCCCCATCGCAGGCAATCGGCCAAGGTGTGGGACGATGTGTCCACCGGGTGGCCACACTCGTCGCACGCCTCGTCCGTCCTAGTCGAGCAGTTCCGCCGGTGCAGATAGCTCCCGAAGCAACCGTACCCCGTGAGTACCTGCACCAGGCAGAAACTGAGGACTCCGAAGTCTCGGCCCAGCCAGTCACCAATGACCGGCCGGACGGCCTCAACGGTAAGGCAACCGTACGACGGTTCGAGGAGTCGCCGCTCCCATCCCCGAAGCACCTCTCGACGCGCCTTTCGGCGCCACCTCCTCCACCTCGTCTGGCCACGGAAGCGAACCCTCCCGCTCGAGGGCCCTCTTCCGCCGCCAGTAGAGGTGCGCGAGCGACTCCGCTTCTAGTTCCCACGGCGGTGTCCCGGCGAGGACGCACGCCGCCTCGTAGGAGATGGTACGGTAACCTCGTACGATCCGTATGGCCATACGCCACGGGTCGACAGGTGTTGCGCCCATATGGGCGCACCGTATAGCGCCATAGAGCGCACCCCCCGCGTGTATAGTCGCTGGCATCCGACGCTCAGCCAGCCCAGATTGGGCAGGAGGCGGCTCAGGGACCCGGCCGCTCGATTGAGCTTCGGGCCCAGCTGCCGAAAGTGCTCGTCGAACTTCCATCGGCCGTCGAGGACGAGTCCCAAGTACTTTATCGAAGTACCGACGGCGATGGAAGTCCCACCCACTATCAGCTCCGCTCCCGGCGGAGGCGCATTCCGGGCGCCGTGGAAGCACAAGGCCTCGCACTTGCCCAGCGCAACCTCCAGCCCCGAGCGCCGAATGCTCGAGACGACGTCGGCCACGCCCGCAGTCGCCAACACGCGCGCCTCCCTAAAGGCTGCGTAGCGGTTGTCCGTCTGCCTGTTAAATGAAGTGTGCTCCTTTAATAGTTTCTTTATTGGTTGCACGACACAAATAGTTCAAATAGTTTTTTTTTTCTCAATAAATTGTAAACTTTTAGCGAAGAATTTAATGGATCATATTTTATATATTCATATTTTTTTATATCATAAATAGAATAAAAAAAAATTATATATAAATATTGATTAAAAAGAGCGGGGGTCGTAGTGGCGTCGTGGATAGGAACACAGATTTTCTTTTAACTAAGGCGCAATGTGTAAAGTCAGTCTTCTGTTCTCTATTACTAGATCACAACCGAAGAGGATTTAATGTTAATTAAAGCTAACAGTAAGGCGAACTTAACTTAGTCAGTCTTGTTCTCTCACCATTAGAGACTAGTCACAACCAAACGGAAGCCGGAAGCCGACGCGCGAGCGGTTCGGCCGGACCGCCTCACCCGACGCCGCGGACCCCCGACTGACGGCACGCGGCTGATCTATTTGTATTAGAACGCGCAAACACTTCATAACCGCGATTTACGAATTTATTCTCCGACTACCCGCATTGCTGACTACTAATATTTCACTCTGCTTTATCGTGACAAGTTTCACAACTACCGACTGTAGAATGTAGAAGTAGTTAATATTTTTTTTTAAATCGCATCATAAATGAAATGACACTGAGTCTCCGGATTTTAATCACGCACGACAAGTGTGACATCAAAAACTTCAAATGTGGGTAATAATAAAGAGTGACATTTTTAAGTTAATCGCTGTGTGGGTAGTTTGTATTAATATATTAGTGACTTGAATTTATATTGAATGAGATTTGTCTACCGCGTAAAATGATTTCAAATGTGGGTATTAATGAAAATCAGTAATCGATTTTATTGAGTTGGATTATTAGTTGTGTGGGTAGTTTGGGAACGGTTCTAAATCGCGCTATCGGAGTTCCCGCGCGCGGTTCGGGTATATACGCGCGCGCGGCGGAGGTCTGCCGGGAGCTCCGCTGCGGGTTGATAATGAGCCCACCGGTAGCGGAGCTCCCTGGGGTCCGTGTCCGCGCAGGAAGTCAGTGTGGCCAAGCTGACTGACGAGTTGGCCGCGACGCACAACGTTGCAGCAATAACACTGCGCGGCGGCCGTAGCCAGTAATAGGTGGCGGTTGACCCTAACCCTTTTTAGTCGACTACAAAAAGATCAAAAAGTATAAGTGCGAAGTTCGATGGGTTTTTTTTTTGAGCACTGCAGAGCGTACACCTATTAGACCGTATTCTTAGTACCACATTACACTGGTCACCTTGAGATACGTTGTAGTCTCATTACCGCAGTAATTTCACTTGTTATAGCGCCCTTCAAACTGGATCACAGTAATGTTTGTCGGTTGCCATAGGCGCTCGGTGGTACCTAGACGGTCGGTCTCCGGCAACAGAGACACTACCACCAGTGATAGCTACAGCGTCCTTCAAACCGGATCACAGCAATGTCCGCACAGTACTGTCTGCCGGCTGCAATATGCGTTGCGGTGGTACCTAGACGGTCTCCGGCAACAGAGACACTACCACTGGTGGTAGCTACAGCGTCCTTCAAACCGGATCACAGCAATTTCCGCACAGTACTGTCTGTCGGCTGCAATATGCGCTGCGGTGGTACCTAGACGGTCTCCGGCACATTACTGGGGTCCCGTTTGAAGGGCGCTGTGATTATCCCTGGTGGCAGTGTATCTGTTGCCGAAAGACCGTCTAGGTAGATACCACCGCAGCGCTTATTTCTGCCGCCAATCAGTCGAGACGAAACATTACGTATTCCTGTTTGAAGGGCGCTCTGACTAGTAGATAAATATGGTGCATTATTAATTGTCCTAACTAGCGCAACATTGTTATAGGCGGGCGTATCACTTACCATGAGGTGAACGCCCCGCTCGTCTCGGCCGTCCGGGCTTATGACAATGATGATGATGATAATGATGATGATGATGGTGGTGGTTCTTACCTTGAGCTTCATCAGAAAAACACTGCGAGCGTGTACTTAACAAATCGTTCGCTTCATTTCCAGACGGCGCCATGTTGAACATGACAACCGCTAACGGCACGAACAAAATGGACGAGGAGCATTACAAGATGGCGGCCGACGGCGGCGGCCATCTTGTCGCCCAGTGTGAGAACTCGGGAACGGAGCCGAAGGAGGTTATGCTGTTTGCATTGAACATCGCGCTGACGGCGGCGCGTTCGATATTCGAACTGCTTCACGAATATGGCGGCGCGCTGGTGGTGACCGCCGCCGTACTGGCGTCTTTATACGTCCTCTACAAGAGCTACTGGAGCCCGCCGATCTACGTGAAGGTGAGCCCTCGTCTGGACCACCACCAGGACTGAGGACATGGAGACCATCGCTTGGAGCCACTGGATTCAAACAAGATCGTGTTTCGTGGGACATTATAGGAGACCTATGTACAGCTGTGGACTACCTCATTTTTGAAGCTTCACCTGATTTTAAGTGTTCGTGCTCTCATAACAAGTTAGGATGTTATACACTACACCGTATTATCGCCTTGAGACGTAAGATGATAATACGTTGTGCTGGTGGTTAAACCAATTTTTTTTTTATTTAATTAAAACGAGACGACGGTGACGATCACCTGATGGTGACACTTGCATAACTTTATCTCGTCGCCTTAAGACATAATATGTCAAGTTTGTAATTTTACTAGTAACAACGCCCTTCAAACCGGATAACAGTAATGACTGCAAAGTACCGTTCGACCGTAGGGTTGGAGTAGAACATTTTGTTGGAGTATTAAAAAAAAGAGAGAAAAATAAAATATTTGTGATATATCCGTTCAGTCTTCTTCTCTCTCTATCTCTCTATCTCTCTCTCTCTCTCTCCCTCTTTCTTTCTTATAATTTAAGCTCATCATTGTCCACAGCTGTACTTCACCTCTCATCAATCTCTACCAGGATCCGCTCAATGTCTCCTAAATCCAATGATCCTTGGTCAGCGGACAGTCTCCCCACTCTGGGCTTACCATCACTCCATTCACCACAACCTACCACCACATCCTTCTGCATCCTTCTACTCCTCACCTGGTACTCTGGTCTATAACTCCTCAACTTTTCTACCATATGTATGATTCAAAGGTAGAGTGTTACTCCAGCACCAATTTCCACCGTCAAACAGTACAATGCAAACATTAGCGTGTTCAGGTTCGAAGGACCACCAGCTACTGGAATATTTTAAAGCGACTAACCTGGTGGGGTAGTGTATACCATCCTATCTAGACTTTATATCTAGTTCATCAGGTCATCCGATTTGTGGTGAATTATGGTGGGTACCTTGGTCTATGCCCCTCCACCTGTCCCACTGCTGAACATCAACCACCTGGGTATAGTAGCGGTTGGGTTGGATGAAGAAAGCTTGCTGGAGACAGCTGACCACAGCGCGAAGAACACGGACTGGAGACCAGGTATAGGCCCGTTAGATGATCATCCACCAGATGGACGGAATTGGAATACCAGGGCATTGGATACTGATAGCATGAGGATGACCATTCCAATCTGGGCTGGACTAGGTTCTCAGCAGTGGGCATCGATGCGATATATCCTTGATCGTAACCGTCTGAGCTGGTTAAACACCTGTTCCAGGAGCTGACGGAAGTGGGCTACGATCATATAAAAAGCAGCAAAGACAGAGCCCTCCACATAGCCAGGGCTCAGTCATCGAAGCAGCTCGGCAGCAAGCTGCCACCGCCGTATCCGAACGGGTGGTACGCGGTGGCAGAGAGCAGGGACCTCAAGATCGGGAAGGTGGTGTCCGTGGATGCTCTAGGTAACCTAGTACTAAGAATCGACCTGACGGTTGAAGAACCAGACCATTGGGCTGTAAGGGTTTCGTACAACAACTCGCGGGACCCTAACATCACCAGCTTGTGGTGCAGCGTGGTGCCAGCCAACAGCGTGGTTGGGATTGACCCAAATCCCCCCCGTATGAACCCCTACAAACGCAGCGGTCTTTGGAACAGGCCCATGTCCAGCTGTGGACGTCTATCGGCTGATGATGATGGTAAGACCAATGGGAATCGAACCCGCGCCTCTTCAATATGCGAGTGGTAGCTGACAAGTAGGTAGAGTGTTGCCACCAAAACAAACCCACATAACACGTGACACCAGATTCGAACCCTGGACCTCGCTCAGTTACTGCGCTTAATCTCCACAAAACTATAGGAAGTCGTGAACGCACTCTTCAAACAATAGAATACGTTAGTTAAGATCAAAGAAAAAGTAGCCGCCATTTTGTTGCCGCCATGTTGTTTTCACAATTTTTTTGCCACCATTGTGTAGTGGTTATTTTGTTACCGCCCTTTTGTTGTGGTTATTTTGTTACCGCCATTTTGTTGCCACCATTTTGTTGTGGTTATTTTGTTACCGCCATTTTGTTGTGGTTATTTTGTTACCGCCATTTTGTTGTGGTTATTTTGTTACCGCCATTTTGTTGTGGTTATTTTGTTTCCACCATTTTGTTGTGGTTATTTTGTTACCCCATTTTGTTGTGGTTATTTTGTTACCGCCATTTTGTTGTGGTTATTTTGTTACCGCCATTTTGTTGTGGTTATTTTGTTACCGCCATTTTGTTGTGGTTATTTTGTTTCCACCATTTTGTTGTGGTTATTTTGTTATGCCATATCGTTGCCGCCATTTTGTTGTGGTTATTTTGTTTCCACCATTTTGTTGTGGTTATTTTGTTACCCCATTTTGTTATGGTTATTTTGTTACCGCCATTTTGTTGCCGCCATTTTATTGTGGTTATTTTGTTACCGCCATCTTTGTTGTGGTTATTTTGTTACCGCCATTTTGTTGTGGTTATTTTGTTTCCACCATTTTGTTGTGGTTATTTTGTTACCCCATTTTGTTGTATATTTTGTTACCGCCATTTTGTTGCCGCCATTTTATTGTGGTTATTTTGTTACCGCCATTTTGTTGCCGCCATTTTGTTGTATATTTTGTTTCCACCATTTTGTTGTCGCTATATTTTTGATGCCATATCGTTGCCGCCATTTTGTTGTGGTTATTTTGTTACCCCATTTTGTTGCCGCCATTTTGTTGTGGGTATTTTGTTACCGCCATTTTGTTGTGGTTATTTTGTTACCCCATTTTGTTGCCGCCATTTTATTGTGGTTATTTTGTTACCGCCATTTTGTTGCCGCCATTTTGTTGTGGTTATTTTGTTACCGCCATTTTGTTGCCGCCATTTTGTTGTGGTTATTTTGTTACCCCATTTTGTTATGGTTATTTTGTTTCCATCATTTTGTTGTGGGTATTTTGTTACCGCCATTTTGTTGTGGTTATTTTGTTACCGCCATTTTGTTGTATATTTTGTTACCGCCATTTTGTTGCCGCCATTTTGTTGTATATTTTGTTACCGCCATTTTGTTGTCGCTATATTTTTGATGCCATATCGTTGCCGCCATTTTGTTGTGGTTATTTTGTTACCGCCATTTTGTTGCCGCCATTTTATTGTGGTTATTTTGTTACCCCATTTTGTTATGGTTATTTTGTTACCCCATTTTGTTGCCGCCATTTTATTGTGGTTATTTTGTTACCCCATTTTGTTGCCGCCATTTTATTGTGGTTATTTTGTTACCGCCATCTTTGTTGTGGTTATTTTGTTTCCACCATTTTGTTGTGGTTATTTTGTTACCCCCATTTTGTTGTGGTTATTTTGTTTCCACCATTTTGTTGTGGTTATTTTGTTACCCCCATTTTGTTGTGGTTATTTTGTTACCGCCATTTTGTTGTGGTTATTTTGTGACCGCCATTTTGTTGTGGTTATTTTGTTACCGCCATTTTGTTGTAGTTATTTTATTACCGCCATTTTTATCGCCGTTTTCCGCCGTTTTATTGTCGCTATATTTTTGATGCCATATCGTTGCCGCCATTTAACTCGAAGGTAGTTTCTATATTGATAAGGTTCTATTCCATTTTCTTCCTCAGGTTTGAATCTCTGTGTATACAGAGGCGAGGATGGTGTCGCGCGATGCGTGGACGCGTACTGCCCACACCTGGGCGCGAACATAGGTATAGGTGGGACCGTGAGTGGGAACTGCATCCAGTGCCCGTTCCACCAGTGGAGGTTCGGTGCCGACGGCGAATGCGTCGGCATACCCGGCGTGGAAACTGGTCAGTATTGGAAATTATGGTGCTATTCCGTTGTGTGAGGATTACTGGATTCAAACACCCCACAACCCTCAACTCCTCTTCCTCCACCATCTTGTCTCCCGCTCCGCAGTGCCCAAGGGTATATCCATAAAGACGTGGCCCAGCATGGAGTTGGACGGCGCGGTGTGGCTGTGGTACGACGCGGAAGGCAGACAGCCGCTGTGGACGGTTCCAGAAGCGCCGGAGCTGAGGAGCTGGAGCTTCCGCGGCAGGAACGAGTTCACCATCAGCGCTCATATTCAGGTGACTACGGAAACCTTTACACACTATCGACGTATTATCAAATAGCTCGGATTCGAGTTCCCGTTGAGCCTGAGCCTGACAACGTCGTGGGAAAACGGACAGTCCCAACAGTGGGAATATAAAGAGGCCAGCATATAAATATAATTCTGTTTGTGGTCCGTCAGGAGATTCCTGAGAACGGAGCTGACATTGCGCACCTCAACGCGATACACTCCACTTCCCTCCTCAGCGACATCGGGGAGAAGTTCCCGGCTCTGAACAGCATCATAGGTATACCAGTTGTTCCCGGCTTATGATGCAGTGTATATATCTCATCTAGACTATTTCTTTCGAAAGAGACCCTGTAACTCCTAACAAACTTTAACAACTGTCAGTTAAATAGATAAGCATAATGACCATATAGTAGGTGTGCATATATCAAGGTTCCGGTTTAAAGGTGGCTGCAGCAGGCGTTATTGAAAACATATATAAAAGACACTAGATTTTCTCAGGCTGATACACAGACGCAATAACAGCAAAGAGTTTTTAAGTATTTTTTTTTTTTTAATTTAATGTTTACGCCGTACAAGATGGCGCTTGTTTCGCTAATATACCACGTCAAATGTTCCAAGGTCAGCACACCTGGATAGCGGAGTGGTCCAGGGGCGAGGAGGAGCACATCGCCACCGTCGACATAGTCCACAAGTACGTCGTCATGAAGATGGACGCGTTCCCGATAAAGGTCAAAGTGAAGCAGGTAAACAGCGTCCTGGGTTTATGTTACAGCGCCATCTACCGGTACAGTAGTAGCCTAAATTGCTATCTAGCAACATGATTATTAATTAAAGCGCCATCTATTTTTCTAGTTACAGACAACTACCAAGCCAGTACTTTATCAAAGCGCCATCTAGTAGAAAGTTCACGACCACCAGACAACGCAGACCGTCTAGGTACCACCGCAGCGCCTATTGTAGACGATACAGTACTGTGCCGACATTGCTGTGATCCAGCTTGAAGGGCGTTCTAGCTATCACTGGTGGTAGTGTCTCTGTTATCGGAGACCGTCCAGGTACCACCGCAGCGCCTATTGCAGCCGGCACAAAGTACTGTGCGGACATTGCTGTGATCCGGTTTGAAGGGCGCTGTAGCTATAACTGGTGGTAGTGTCTCTGTTATCGGAGACCGTCCAGGTACCACCGCAGCGCCTATTGCAGCCGAAAAACGTTATTATGCATACATTACCTTGATCCGGTTTGAAGGGCGCTGTAGCTGTTACTGGTAGTAATGTCTCTGTTGTCGGAGACTGTCTAGGTACTACCGCAGCACCTATTGTAGCCGAAAAACGTTATTATGCATACATTACCTTGATCCGGTTTGAAGGGCGCTGTAGCTGTTACTGGTAGTAATGTCTCTGTTGTCGGAGACTGTCTAGGTACTACCGCAGCACCTATTGTAGCCGAAAAACTTTATTATGCATACATTACTGTGATCCGGTTTGAAGGTCGCTGTAACTATTACTGCTGGCAGTGTCTCTGTTGCCGGAGACCGTCTAGGTACCGCCGCAGCGCCTGTTGCAGCCGACACACAGTACTGTGCGGGTATTGCTGTGATCCGGTTTGAAGGGCGCTGCAGCTGTTACTGGCGGTAGTGTCTCTGTTGCCGGAGACCGTCTAGGTACCGCCGCAGCGCCTATTGCTGCCGACGCACAGTACTGTGCGGACGTTACTGTGATCCGGTTTGAAGGATCAACAGTTATCACTAGACGGCGCAAACGTCTAACTGTAGAGCTTACGTTACCATTTCCGGTTGTGTCAGATCGGACCGAGCCACGTGCGCCTCAGGTTCGACTCCCCGTTCGGGCCGGTGCTGATATCGCAGTCGGTGACGCCGCTGGGCGCGCTGCTGCAGCGCATCGTGAACCGGATCTACTCGCCGCCCCACAACGCGCCGTTCGCCGCGTTCATGGTTACGGCGGAAGCGATACAGGTACACCATCACTCAGTATAAAGTGTTCTATCGACCGAGCCGATCCATAACGTATTCAGTATTCGGTAACAGCTTGAAATAACAGAACAGCTGATGAAAAACGAAACAAATATTCTTGTCTCTGCCTTCTATATAATATTGTCATAAAATAAAACGAGACGCACCTAGTATTATAACCCGATAAATACAAATTGTAATCTCACAGGAAGACAATCCTCCTCGAAACCTCACTCCTCATTACTACCTGTTATCTGATATTTTGTTATTAATCTATCTCGCTCGCACACTGTGTATATACTGTTACTAAAACGAGACGCACCTAGTATTATAACCCGATAAATACAAATTGTAATCTCACAGGAAGACAATCCTCCTCGAAACCTCACTCCTCATTACTACCTGTTATCGGATATTTTGTTATTAATCTATCTCTCGCTCGCACACTGTGTATATACTGTTACTAAAACGGGACGCACCTAGTATTATAACCCGATAAATACAAATTGTAATCTCACAGGAAGACAATCCTCCTCGAAACCTCACTCCTCATTACTACCTGTTATCTGATATTTTGTTATTAATCTATCTCGCTCGCACACTGTGTATATACTGTTGCTAAAACGAGTCGCACCTAGTATTATAACCCGATAAATACAAATTGTAATCTCACGGGAAGACAATCCTCCTCGAAACCTCACTCTCATTACTACCTGTTATCTGATATTTTATTATTAATCTATCTCTGCTCGCACACTGTGTACATACTGTAACTAAAACGAGACGCACCTAGTATTATAACCCGATAAATACAAATTGTAATCTCACAGAAGACAATCCTCCTCGAAACCTCCTCCTCATTACTACCTGTTACCTGATATTTTGTTATTAATCTATCTCTGCTCGCACACTGTGTATATACTGTTGCTAAAACGAGACGCACCTAGTATTATAACCCGATAAATACAAATTGTAATCTCACAGGAAGACAATCCTCCTCGAAACCTCACTCCTCATTACTACCTGTTATCTGATATTTTGTTATTAATCTATCTCGCTCGCACACTGTGTGTATATACTGTTACTAAAACAGGACGCACCTAGTATTATAACCCGATAAATACAAATTGTAATCTCACGGGAAGACAATCCTCCTCGAAACCTCACTCCTCATTACCTGTTATCGGATATTTTGTTATTAATCTATCTCGCTCGCACACTGTGTATATGCTGTTACTAAAACGGGACGCACCTAATTATTATAACCCGATAAATACAAATTGTAATCTCACGGGAAGACAATCCTCCTCGAAACCTCACTCCTCATTACTACCTGTTATCGGATATTTTGTTATTAATCTATCTCTGCTCGCACACTGTGTATATACTGTTACTAAAACGAGACACACCTAGTATTATAACCCGATAAATACAAATTGTAATCTCACAGGAAGACAATCCTCCTCGAAACCTCACTCCTCATTACTACCTGTTATCTGATATTTTGTTATTAATCTATCTCTCGCTCGCACACTGTGTATATACTGTTGCTAAAACGAGACGCACCTAGTATTATAACCCGATAAATACAAATTGTAATCTCACGGGAAGACAATCCTCCTCGAAACCTCACTCCTCATTACTACCTGTTATCTGATATTTTATTATTAATCTATCTCGCTCGCACACTGTGTACATACTGTAACTAAAACGAGACGCACCTAGTATTATAACCCGATAAATACAAATTGTAATCTCACGGGAAGACAATCCTCCTCGAAACCTCCTCCTCATTACTACCTGTTATCTGATATTTTGTTATTAATCTATCTCGCTCGCACACTGTATATACTGTTGCTTAAACGAGACGCACCTAGTATTATAACCCGATAAATACAAATTGTAATCTCACAGGAAGACAATACCTCGAAACCTCACTCCTCATTACTACCTGTTACCTGATATTTTGTTATTAATCTATCTCGCTCGCACACTGTGTGTATATACTGTTGCTTAAACGAGACGCACCTAGTATTATAACCCGATAAATACAAGTGTAATCTCACAGGAAGACAATACTCCTCGAAACCTCACTCCTCATTACTACCTGTTATCTGATATTTTGTTATTAATCTATCTCGCTCGCACACTGTGTATATACTGTAACTAAAACGAGACGCACCTAGTATTATAACCCGATAAATACAAATTGTAATCTCACAGGAAGACAATCTTCCTCGAAACGTTACTCTTCAATTAGGTCGCGTTATCTGTTATTAATCTATCTCGCTCGCACTTAGTATTAACAGATATGTTTCTCCTGTTATAAACGAAGTCTATACTGAACATTGATACCTGTTATTCGATAACGTATACTGGTATGTGATATGTATGTATGCCTTCGCAGCTGAAGCGTGACGTCACGATATGGAACAGCAAGCGGTACGTCAGCGCGCCGGCGTACGTGAAGAGCGACAGGAGCATCAGGGCGTTCAGGAGCTGGTTCATGCAGTTCTACAGCGAGCACAGCGTGACCCTCCGGCAGGCGATGAGGAACCAGCTCGACTGGTAGCGCCACCAGCGGCCTGAAGAGACTCCTCATCACCTGCATCATCACCGGAATCGTCATGGACATCATCACCGGAATCATTACCAGCATCATCACCGGAATCATCGCTGGCGTCATCACTGGCGTCATCACCAGCATCATCACCGGAATCATTACCAGCATCATCACCGGAATCATCGCTGGCGTCATCACCGGAATCATCACCAGCATCATCACCGGAATCATCACCGGAATCATCACTGGCGTCATCACCAGCATCATCACCGGAATCATCACCAGCATCATCACCGGAATCATCACTGCGTCATCACCGAATCATCACCGGAATCATCACCAGCATCATCACCGGAATCATCACCGGAATCATCACCAGCATCATCACCGGAATCATCACTGGCGTCATCACCAGCATCATCACCGGAATCATCACCAGCATCATCACCGGAATCATCACCAGCACCTACTTCAATCAGCAGAACAAGTTCACCGACAGCCATCACCACCGCAGCTCATACCTGTTATCAAACCGCTGTATTTACTATGATCCGGCTTGAAGGATCTGTTGCTAGTTATATGTGTTAACTATCAGTATGCCGGCGGGGGTCTCTTTCGCACTGTCTACACAACGACGGAGTGTAGACGGTGGTATGAACATTTAACTGTTCCGGTTTGAAGGGCGTTACGGCTAGTGAATTTGTATGAGAGCGATTAACGTTTCCCAGTGTAAACATCCTAACTATACAATTGTGATAGGTCAACGTAAATATATATCTGTATATTATGAACGCGTAGTATGTAGTGTGTCGATACGAACATATGTAGTGTATATTGGTCAACATTACTTTTGTTTTTTTTTACATATATATAATCTGTAATAAACGTTGTAACATTTTTAATCTATATCAATCAATATTTAACTTTACGAACAAAATAACCGATCATGATCAATCATGATCATCAAAAAAAATACCTCCTTTATATTCCCAGTGCTGCGGCCCCCATACATTTCCAACACAACATACGTCAAATACCAAAATGGCGGGAAACGGGGAACGAAACGTCATCGACGGCTGCGTTGGAAAATTAAAAATCCTAAAAAAAAAATTTTTGTTCCTAATAAACGTTTGCGTAAACAATTATTTATAATCTGTATTACCTATTTTAATGGTTTCATATAACAGTTTTAATTTTTTTTTTTTAATCATTTGCTTCCTTTGTTCATTTCATAATAAATTCTTTTTATTCTATTCTCACTATCATATACCATTACATTTGAAATCCACAGATAATAAAATGTCATTACATTTGAAATCCACAGATAATAAAATGTCATTACATTTGAAATCCACAGATAATAAAATGTCATTACATTTGAAATCCACAGATAATAAAATGTCATTACATTTGAAATCCACAGATAATAAAATGTCATTACATTTGAAATCCACAGATAATAAAATGTCATTACATTTGAAATCCACAGATAATAAAATACCATTACATTTGAAATCCACAGATAATAAAATGTCATTACATTTGAAATCCACAGATAATAAAATGTCATTACATTTGAAATCCACAGATAATAAAATGTCATTACATTTGAAATCCACAGATAATAAAATAACCTTACATTTGAAATCACAGATAATAAAATAACATTACATTTGAAATCCACAGATAATAAAATAACCTTACATTTGTAATCCACAGATAATAAAATACCATTACATTTGAAATCCACAGATAATAAAATAACATTACATTTGAAATCCACAGATAATAAAATAACCTTACATTTGAAATCCACAGATAATAAAATAACCTTACATTTGAAATCACAGATAATAAAATGTCATTACATTTGAAATCCATAGATAATAAAATGTCATTACATTTGAAATCCACAGATAATAAAATGTCATTACATTTGAAATCCACAGATAATAAAATGTCATTACATTTGAAATCCATAGATAATAAAATGTCATTACATTTGAAATCCACCAGATAATAAAATGTCATTACATTTGAAATCACAGATAATAAAATAACCTTACATTTGAAATCCACAGATAATAAAATAACCTTACATTTGAAATCCACAGATAATAAAATAACATTACATTTGAAATCACAGATAATAAAATAACATTACATTTGAAACTACAGATAATAAAATAACCTTACATTTGTAATCCACAGATAATAAAATGTCATTACATTTGAAATCCACAGATAATAAAATAACATTACATTTGAAATCACAGATAATAAAATAACCTTACATTTGAAATCACAGATAATAAAATAACCTTACATTTGAAATCCACAGATAATAAAATAACATTACATTTGAAATCTACAGATAATAAAATAACCTTACATTTGAAATCCACAGATAATAAAATAACATTACATTTGAAATCCACAGATAATAAAATAACCTTACATTTGAAATCCACAGATAATAAAATAACCTTACATTTGAAATCCACAGATAATAAAATAACATTACATTTGAAATCTACAGATAATAAAATAACCTTACATTTGAAATCTACAGATAATAAAATAACATTACATTTGAACCACAGATAATAAAATACCATTACATTTGAACCACAGATAATAAAAATAACCTTACATTTGAAATCCACAGATAATAAAATGTCATTACATTTGAAATCCACAGATAATAAAATAACCTTACATTTGAAATCCACAGATAATAAAATGTCATTACATTTGAAATCCACAGATAATAAAATAACCTTACATTTGTAATCCACAGATAATAAAATGTCATTACATTTGTAATCCACAGATAATAAAATACCATTACATTTGAAATCACAGATAATAAAAAATACCATTACATTTGTAATCCACAGATACAAAATGTCATTACATTTGAAATCCACAGATAATAAAATACCATTACATTTGAAATCCACAGATAATAAAATGTCATTACATTTGTAATCCACAGATAATAAAATGTCATTACATTTGAAATCCACAGATAATAAAATACCATTACATTTGAAATCCACAGATAATAAAATGACATTACATTTGAAATCCACAGATAATAAAATGTCATTACATTTGTAATCCACAGATAATAATAATTATCTGTGGTATAATTCCATAGATATAACAATATTAAGTCCCACATTTCGTTTGCGCGCCGTGAACATTATTTACAGTAATATAAACAATTAAAATATAATTAGTATAAATATAAAATTAGTAATTTTATTGGTTTTTTTCTTTTAATATTTATATATATTTGTGTTGTCAAAAATCGAAATCCAATGTTGCCAACTTTAAAATATGGACGTCTTCAAGCTTTGACGGAAATTAAAAGAAAAACTAAAACGTCTGCCATTAGTTACCTCTATGTACTAAAAAGGATTTCCTGTTCGTGGACTTTGGAGATTCTCTTTGCCCACTAAATGGGCAAAAAGTTATATGGCCTATAATGAGATTTTATTTTCCCGCCATTATTTTCCCGCCCATTTATTAACATTATATAAGACCTAAAATCTAGATCATTTCTCACTTAGAATTTACTTTTTAAGTCACCAATGTACGCCCTCATTAACCGGTAACGGTTTCGGTTTTAGTGTTGCCTCCCCTTAATGAAGTAATAGCGCTATCATCTGTTAATGCTATTGGGAATTCTATTTCCGCCGAACAGTACTGTGCAAACATTGCTGCGATCCGGTTTAAAGGGCGTTCGTAGCTTGAGCAATTACTTGGGGAAACTCTTGACTAGACATAACTTGTCGCAGGCGACGATCATTTAACTAGCGCCATATTGTAATGGGCGGGTGTATCACTCACTATCAGGTGAACGTTTTACTCATCAACACCGGATGTAACTTGAAGTGGAACTATATCAGGTTTAAAGGTGTCGGTTGGATGACACCTATATTCGAGTGAGTGCACAGAGTCGTGTTACACCCGCGACTCGTGTCTTCAGGGCGCCGTCGGGGTGTTCCCGGCGCAGAGCTCGATGGACGTGCTGCTCACAAACCCTGGATGAAAGAATCTTTTATACCACCACCACCATCATCATCACCATCAACACCATCACCCGTCATCACAGCTTGATGCGAACCACTTTAACCTGATCCGCACAATCGGAGACTAATCTGAGCTGATCGGGTCTGTTCGGGCTTCCAGACCGGAAGCGCTATATGTATCGTGATGTGAGTGAGATGCAGTAGTCTGCCTGATGTTCCCACTGTCCGTGGGCGTCGGTGATCACTTCCCAGCATATGAACAGTTCGCTCCTTTGCCCACTCTTCATAAACACTTGCGAACACTCAAATCATCCAAACACCACATCGGTGCATCTGACGGCTGCAACCCTGACTGCTTATTCCACCTTCCATACCCTCACCATTCAGCGGATAGGTTTGTAGATTAATAGGTTATTTTTAGCTTGATGATAAAATTAATAAAGTTAGCAATATAAATAGGCAAAACTAAAAAAATTATTTGTCCTTGAAATATTTAATAATATTAAAAAAAAGAAAACTTTATTCTATAATTAAAACAAGAAAATATATAAAGAAGGTTAAATTTGAAAAGGATTCATTATATGTGAACGAGTCCATTAGGTGGGTGTTCGTGTATCGCTCTCAGTACGTAATAAGGAAGTGTTCGTGTATCGATCGGCGAGCGAACGAGGCGGACATGTACTGCGGACGTGTCGAATGTAAACGTATACTTCGTGCAAATTGATTGTAATACTGATTGGAGATTATTACTGACCTCCAGTCCATACTGAAATGATGTAAAGGGATGGTGTACTGTATAGTAGTATGGTATACTATATTGCTTTGTTTTCCTTTTGGTGGTGTCTCCGGCATTCAACACTGTACTAAGTTAGGGTAGTGTACGGTCACAAAGGGTTCTTACACTACCATCATTTCCGATACACACGAATTACCTCGGCGGGTGTGCCGACAGATTCGCCATCGGCTCCAAACCACCAGCAGTAGATTGGGCACTAGATGCAGTTCCCGCACAAGGTCCCAACTGTGGGCACGTCCGCGCCCAGGTGTGGGCACGCTGCGTCCGCATCCTCGCTTCTTTATATACAGAGGATCAAACCTAAGGAAGCAAGAGGAATAGAACATAATCAATATGGCGACGATTTCATGATCGAAGTGGTCGTAGTGGTTACTGACTAAATATGATCCTTTCTTAATCAGGACTCAACGACTTTGAGTAAACATGCACGCACTTCCAGAGACGAGAATAGAGAAATATAGCTGGAACACTGTTCCATCCGCTAGGTTTGTGAACCAGACAGGATGGAACCTTGTCCCGATCCTCCATTCAAGAACAGACTACTCCTGGAGTCCTACACATGTAATATCATATAGTCGTCGTCATCATGAGCTGGTCGTTGGTGTCGCTGCCGACTAACAGTATTATGCGAATGTCGCTGCGATCCGGTTCGAAGGATGCTGAAGCTTATTACTGGGGTAACGAGGCTCGATACAATGTCTCAAGCGTTACGTTGTTATTCCGAGGAATCCCCGACGATATCACCAATAACACATCCGATGACATTTAAACATTCTGCAATTCTCTTCCGGTCCGGCGGCAATTAACTCAATATAACATACAAGAAATAGCCACTTCCGGACACTTCCGCCTGATCGCACGTGTAGCGTCCAAACAGCCGCCGCCGCAGGTTTCCATTTGCCCACATCATGACATCTCCGCCCGACTTTTTATTAGCCGCGCGCAGGTCACGATCCAGTCTGAACACTCGATATCGAGTGTCGCAGTCCGCAGCGCCTCTGAGCCAAGTTTACGTTATCAGAAGTACATCGAACCGGTTAAGCGAAGCGAATAGAACTGGTCAAGTTTCATTCTCATGCGGCGTACGTTCTGATAGTAAATGTGTAGAGTGTTTGCCATTGCCGTTAATGCCGTAAGTCGACTATTTTCTAACAATAGACACTTTGCCGTTCACTACAGACGATGTAACGACAGCAACGGCAATATTATATTAAGACAGCTCTCAACATTCATATAGGATATTGCACTGAAATATTCTAACATGAAGCGTGGGCGTGCAGCGTCCCTGTTGCCGGATTCTGAACATTACTGTAATTCGGTTTAATGGGAGTTGTAGCTAGTATTTGTGGTGGTGCCTCCTTTGCCAGAGGAGGAGGGATCGGGCCTGGTGAACGTGATGGGCGCCATAAACAGCGTCCGACATCTGGTGAATCTGTGATTGGTGTGTTCATGTCGTGTCGTCGTCGATGTGGAGCGGAAGCAAAGAACCATGCTCGTGTGCTATAATCTATAAATAAACTACAATAAATACTAATACATTTGTGATATGTTATCCGAATAAATAATTATATTATTATTATTATATTTATAGTTCAGAAAAGGCGCTGCCCGTCCGCGCATGCGCAATCCGTTCTGTTTAATTGCACAGCATATTTCAATGTTGCGTCATTCGGCTGTCGAGATGTACAATCCGCATACCGTATCTAGTACGATTGTATTAGATACGGTAAGCTGCGGTACTAGTTCGGTCTTTTAGTTCTTTTAGTACACTATAATTGACGCATTTTAAACAGAACCGTCGGCAATAAATGTCACTGACAGTAGGAATGTGCAATGCAACCAGTTAGCGCTGCTTAGTTGCGATATTACGGTGTATACAGTTACTGTATGATTACGTGGAAACAAACATTTTTTTTTCTTACAAATTAGAAGTAGCTCGCAGTATTCGCTCGCTGGTGTAATGGTTAGAGCGTGCGGCTTTCATTCCGAAGGTCGCGGGTTCGAATCTCGGCATGTACCGATGACTTAATATTTAAGTTATGTACATTTGTGACCTTTAGTTACAACAGCGAAATACAAACGGTGAAGGAAAACATCGCGAGGAAACCCGCACACTGAAATCATCTTTGTGTGTGTGTGTGTGGTGGTCCCAATAAAGTGGCAACAGGCTCGCCCCCTGTTACATACCACATCTGGCGAAATGTGGGTGTTCATTCACCTCTGCCTACCCCTACTGGGAAAATGGCGTGATAATATAAAAAACCAAATTAAAAACTTTTATTTGCAATAAGCGAAAAATTATCTGTATTAATACTTAATATAATTTAACACAGGGGCCGGTAAAGAGCGGCTCCAGAGCCGCATGTGGCTCTTTGGTTCCTTTAATGCGGCTCTGGCACAAATATCCACAGAAGAGAAAAATATTATTCATACTTTCGCATTTTTTTCATTCAAAAGGTTTACTACACAAGCAGATTTCGCTTCCATTTTCTATTTAATTTATATTTGACTCCTTGGCTAATTAGTTCGCCGCCCGCTGATTTAGCATATCGATCCTACCTATCCCGTTATCGATATGCACCTTACGCTCATCACTACACCCCTCCATAAGACGTGCAAGTGCAAGCGAGACAGATATACATGATTTACAATCCGACATATGTACTAGTTCGGTCTTTTAGTTCTATAAGTACACTGGTGCATTGAAATTATCCGTTTCCGGTTCCTCGGCTTCTCGTACGTTTAATTCATATCTTGATATGTACTCACGAAAATATCTATTCGTATGAAAAATAAAATATTAAGAACATTAATGATTCCTCTAACTATTTATTGACAGTTCATCTGTTTGTATTGTTAGTAAGGTAATGATCCTCCCATATGAACCCTTACGAATGTTTGAAGGTCACGAGAAGTCGCTGGATGCCGTCAGGGCGGGACTGACCGATGTGGGGATCGTTGGTGGAGATCACGCCCAGCAGTGGACGACTATCGGCTGATGATAATCTCGTTACTAAATGGTAACGTTACCACGGATTTAGGAAATTAAAATCTCTAAAACGTATTTCATACAAAAATCTATTTTATTTATTTTTTACGTCCGTTTCTGTGTGATTTGTTTGTTTTTTAATAAAATAACGAATATTTTTTTTTATTATTTATTATTGTTTATTACCATGACTAGATCTGTAGTTTAAATAATAATGTCATCACTTAGAGAGTTTGTCCTTTTGTTGGTTTGGTGTTTACATGGCAACACCGACGAGGATAAAAATTAATTAAATTTAAAATAGTAAAAGAAAAAAATTATTATAATTTACTATTGATAATGTTTTTTTTTTTTTTTAATTTATTATATATGTAAAATTATATCGATTTGAACTCGACGTAGTCGATGTAGCCGTCGTTGTTCTGGTCGCTTTGCTTCAACGCGCCGTTGACTATTTCCTCGAGATCCGCTTCCGTGTAATGGACGTTGTTTTCAATCTCTTTGCCGTCTTTACCTGCAAAAGTCATCAGCTGGTTATCGTAGAGAACGTTCAGGTGCCGACGGCATCAAGAATAATGAGAAAAAAGTCATCACTATTATTATACTAATATAAAGTATTAGGAGTGACTATTCTTGATCCGTTGCCCGGAGGATTATAAGAGGCCGAGAGTTCTATGAGTTCTGGAGGGTGTGTTCTGGTGGGTGAGTTCTATGAGTTCTGGTGGGTGAATTCTGTGAGTTCTGGTGGGTGAGTTCTATGAGTTCTGGTGGGTGAATTCTATGTGTTCTGGGGTGAGTTCTATGAGTTCTGGTGGGTGAGTTCTATGAGTTCTGGTGGGTGAATTCTGTGTTCTGGTGGGTGAGTTCTATGAGTTCTGGTGGGTGAGTTCTATGAGTTCTGGTGGGCGAGTTCTATGAGTTCTAGTGGGTGAGTTCTATGAGTTCTGGTGGGCGAGTTCTATGAGTTCTAGTGGGCGAGTTCTATGAGTTCTGGTGGGTGAGTTCTATGAGTTCTGGTGGGTGAGTTCTATGAGTTCTGGTGGGCGAGTTCTATGAGTTCTGGTGGGTGAGTTCTGTGAATTCTGGAGGGTGAGTTCTATGTTGCGGCACGCCCTTACAGATGCGGTGGGGGTTTTTCTTCCCAAGATGGCCCCGCCGTAAAGCGATAAGTGTGGAACATTTCCCACCCCCAAGTAAAGCAAAAATAAAATAAAAAGAGTTGAAGATTTTTAATTTAGACATTTCATTTACCACAGACCAACAATTAAAAAAAAAAATTTAATATTTTTTATGTGTATTCTTTTATTTTGAGATGAAGTCAATAAAAATTAAAAAGTTTTTCATCATAACACTCTCTATGATATTGCATCAAATAACTTACCAGATTAAAACCAGCAGCTGATGGTATGAAGCCAAAATAAAATAAATAGTATATATAAGGAAAACTTTATTATATAAAATATACAGTCATGGTATCAGCAAATAAAAAAAACAACTTCCTACATTTAAACCATTTCCAAAAAAAGTTTCTATATCAAGAAGGTTTTATATATCAATACTATTTACTCTTCGCCACTTTCCCCCTGTAGTTGCTGATCCTGTACTCCAGGTAGTCGATGTAACCGTCCTTGTTCAGATCGGTGTGTCTGAGCGCATGCTCCAGGAGCTCCTCCAACTGCTGGTCCGTGTACACCGAGTGATTTTTATCCACTTGTCCTAAAACATTTTCATATAAAAGGTGACAATTTTGATTTTTAAAGTTGAGAATAATGAAAAATAAAATCCACATAATCACAGATCATCATCATCAGACAAGAGACATCCATTGCTGGACATGGGCCTACCACAAAGACCTCCACTGACCGGTCCTGCGCTGCATGCATCCAGTGGCTTACCGAGTTCTCAGTCACCATAGCCTGCTGTATCAATTGGCAGTAGGAGCCGTCATTGTAGGGGATGTCTAGACTATTTCCCATCATACCAGCCTAATGCTGATTATTATGTATAATATAGGAAAGACTTTTACTATTCAATTACTCAATATCATGATATTAGAAGATATCCTTTCCATGTTGCAGTGGCTGTCTCTTGCCTTGTAGCGTCTGTTGAGTGTGAATGACAGTTGGGCTTTATCAAATCCTCACTCTGATATTGATATATATATAATTGTCAACATCACTATATCTCTGCTGATAACATATGAGCGTTAGATATAGATAAAAAAGCATTTTATGTAATTATATGGAATAAAACTTACCCCAGATATAGGAGGGAGTTGCTTTGTAGACAGACAACACTATTACACAATAATAAGCTGTACGGAATCTTATTTTATTAAGTTTTTAATCGTACAGCTTAAAGATATGATTAAACAGCATGATTTTCACTCAGCATCTTGAGAGGTTTTGTTTATTTAATGTCAATAGGAAAACTGTCACCGTAACAAATAAACATAGACAAGCCGTACTAGAAACTAGGACTTCCTAGTATATTTTTAAATACCAGCGTCAGAGACCAGGTGCTGTTGTTATGGAGCAGAGTGTTTGGCCACAAAAGGTTCGGATGAAAGGAGGATAAAGTTAAAACTGAGTTCATAATTAAAAAAAAAAAATAACGTTCCCCTCCGTATGGTAGGTCAGGGCCTTTAGGGTGCTTTACATTTATCATCACCTATTTCCTACTCATTCTCATCTTTTATTCTCTCATATCATGCATTCTCTGCTCTTCTGTCAAACTTCTTATCTCTCATTCCTCTCCGGAGTGATGACGGTCGTCGCTCATTTTGTTCTCCTTTCTGAAAGACCTGAAAATCATGAAAGGTCAACCTCGGTAGAATGAGTGGTTTAAAGAATGTCTGAAATTTGCTCTAGTGACAGATTTGGGGAGCAAGAGGTTAGCGTGGTACGGGCAGGTTATGCGGAGGGATGAAGGACATATAACAAAGAAAGTAATGAGACTGAAAGTGGATAGTTATAAGGGTAGAGGAAGACCTAAGAAAGTGTGGATGGATTGTGTGAAAGATGACGTGTGTGAATTCAGATATGACGGCCGATACAGGGATATGGAAGAGAAGTACATACTGTGCCGACCCCACATAGCTGGGAAAAGGGCAGGAAGAAGCAGTACCAGAAACCAGGTATTGAAATACTTTAGAATATTTTTTCGTACTTGCCATTTAAAAGATAATGAGCAAAGCAAAATTAGTAGTAAACATATCCTCATCATTATCAGCCAATAGAGGCCCAGTGTTGAACATAGGCCTCATGTAGAGCTCCACGTCTGTAGGGGTTCATATAAGAGGATTTGGGTATTTTCCACCACGCTGGCCCAATGCGGGTTGCCCAATGTTGGTTGGTCAAAGGCTGTGGCTCCCACCAACCCACTTGGTCCCAGCGTGGACAAAAATAGTCCAAATCCTTACATACATCCTTCAAACAATGACCCCTAGTGCCTGGCGATACCAAAGGCCATGCTGACTATGGAAGGTCATGGGAAGAAGCTGGTTGCGGGCAGGATTAATCAATGTGGAGATCTTTGTGGGAGGCCTACGTCCAGCAGTGGACGTCTGTCGATGATAATGATGTCTAAAGCTTTATTTCGTTTAGAGAAAACATTACCAATCATAAATAAATGTCTTTTTTTTATCTAAATACATGTATTGACGTCACATCTGCTACTGCTCCGTTCAGTATCAGCTGAGCCGCTTGATTTTCCTTTTTTTTACAAATAGCATAAAAAAAATTATATGTGATCCTGATTTAAGGCAATAAAGGTAATTTATTTCTTTACTGCATAATTAACCTATTTTTCTTAATTATCAATACATATATCATAACCATAGACAATTCCTGGTTTTTATGCTTTTAAACTGTAACTGTTTTTTTTTTTTTTTTGTGAATTACTTGATTTTTAGTACTTTTTAATTACTGTATTTATGCAATAATTCGTATTAATGAAAATCATATGACATTAATTTATTTAACGGTATTTACGTTTTATCCTATAAATATAACTTTATGTTTGTGTATACGTGCAAAGATAAGAAAACATATCAGTATAGGATTCAATGAAAATAATTTTGATATTAAAATTAAAACAATTCGGATTTATTTATTCATTCTTTACAACATACATTCTCAATGCTTTACAATCGTAAAATATATATATATATATATATACAGTGGAGAGAAGTAGAAGAAAATCCAACCTCGACCTTTTGAGATTCATGTTTAATGTAATACTGAACAAGTTTATAGCAATAAATAAATTAATTTCAACAAACAAAATTATTTATTCCTCGTACATTTAATTTATTAAATAAACTTATCAAGTGCTTTAAACAAAATGGAAGAACTTAAAAAACCTTTTCCACATTCATCTTTTATAAAAAAAAAAAATTGTTTATAATCTTTAAATAATTTATATTAATTTAATATGTATTATCAAATGCATATCCTTTGAGAATAATATGCAACCCTCTTAACATTCCCACTGCTGGGACTCTAGGACTAAAAGGAGAGTCAGAATTTCTTAACACTTTCAATATAAACTAATTTAATGTCTTTTTTTTTTGTTTATATTAAAATTTACATATAATTTGTATAAAGAAAAAAGATCTAGACTTTCTATAATCTTACTAGGAATAAATACGATTTTTTTTATTATATATTTACTGGTCTATAGTAAAAAGATGTTATAATTTCTTATCGAAAATTTAATCGGTATTAACATGAATAATAGCGATTATCGGAGTATCATGAATTAATTTCGGACGAGGTTATAACTAAGAATGATTGTCTTTGGGTAAAATTGTCTATGGATAATAGATTCAAGAGCCCGCGTAACTTACCCACAACTGGGACTGGAGTATCGCATAAGGGAAGTTATATTAGTACTACACTGTCCATGCGCTGGTTGGTGAACATTTTTGTCTATTATCATCCTTTATTACAGATTATATTTACTCAAACGAAGAAATAAACTTACAAATTGTTTTTTACTTAAAATATTAAATTTATATAAAAAAAAAAAAACTGCAAAATTGGCACGAGAGATTATTGTGATAAAAAGGAGTTCTCACTTACACAAGTTAAAACATTATGTATATATAAAAAATATATATGAAGAACGTATTACTCTATTTAACAATGAAGCAACCATAGACTATAAATGATAACAGTCATCGGGGTCGTATTTAAAGAGTCAACTATGATCGAGAATTTTTTTAAGTAACCACAGATTATATAAATTAGAATATTCGCGTCTTTTTAACGCTAACATTGAATATATCATGATTTTATAGATGGCGTTTAATGAGTTATCAGTTAAATGGTCATATCACAATCAGTTCCACGAAGTCCACATTTCCGGTGGATGTAGCTTTTTTTTTTTATATAATTGTTGAGAAGGTGTAAGAGTTCCCACATAATTTATGGTACCACAGCCAACTTCATCTGCCGGTGGTGGACCCTGCTATCAACAAACGCTCGGGCGAACGTGGTGGAGGTTTGGCTTTAATCCGCCATATGTAGCCTGTGTAGATCCTTTGGGGAGGCCTACCTCCACCAGCGATGATGACATTAGGAACTGTATATTAACTACTAAACTCCTGACCCTTGGAACACGTGCACCAGGTAGACAGCTCAAATGGTCTGATGATATAAAGGAATGTACCGAGTTTGAAATACCATCAGTTAAAAAGTATAGATGAGGATCCAATTGGTTATCCCAATCGTGAAGCTTCTGGTTTGAAGACACCTGATGATGATGTACACCTGATTTAAGGTCACATACCATAGTGACCATATAGTAAATACTTATAGATATATTTAATATTATCATAAAATATACCAACCGTGATTCCTCAATGTGGCTTCAGCAGGTCCGGATGGGTTTCCTATCTTGAATGATGATGCTGTCTGTATATAATGTACTCCAACAAACATGAGAAGCGGCTATAGGAACAAGCGCCAAATGACATTTTTTTTTACAATACAATGCGACAAGACAGTGGTAATTGAAACATTGAGCCAATATGAACAATGGATATTTAGACAGCATTACATATAGTTCGTCGATATATTTCATAAGCTTAATTTAAGAGGCTTTCGAGCCGGATTACATTAATAATTGCACGACTTACTAATATATTACCATAATATATTCAACATTAGATTCGTTTGATTTGTACAGTTAAGTTCTGGTCGTTCGTTATATTTTTTTTTGACATAACGATTATTCCGATTAAAGGCGACTCGGCTCTACCAGCCACTAAATAAAAAATAAATAAATAGAAACATATAATAACGGAGAATATAAAATTTACAACCAAATTACACAAACATCGCCGCGTTCAAATATACAAAGTGGAGAAAACTCGGTAATCGTCGCCACATCAAATAATTTGTGACTTTACAATGCAATTGACATCAGTGTTGCCATCACTATGGTGAGGTTATAAATAGCGGTTTCATAATCGGATGCATATTTACTTAATCCTTCGTCTGATAGTAAACGGCGTTGACATCACAATACACCGTACTGTGATTGTCGCTTTGGGACATATGTTAATAAGTCTCGTTACCACAGTAATTTCACTGACTATAAGTCCTTCACGCCGGACCACTGTACGGTATAGTTCATCGGCTGCAATAGGAGCAACGGTGTTACTTACCTTATTGGTCTTCAGCATCATGGGCCTGCCACTATGATCTTAATAAGTATGGATTCCTGCTGTGTAAATCCGACTCGCACTTGTCTATTATCATTTGTTATTATATCGACATTTGAAATGCATATTGAAAACTAAAATCCTATATCTTGAGGTAAAGACCTTTGACAAACAAACAGTGAAACTTTGTGATAGGGTCCCATTGCTACGGAACCCTAAAGAAAGAAAATATCTGTATATGTACTTGATTAGATTGATTCAGTAATTAATAATTTGTATAATAAGCCGCTTCCATATTATCATAACTAAAATATATATTTTCCGTAAATATGGATCCGATTACACAACCACACCTTGTAAAATATAAACTTGATAATATTGACAGCTCTTATATATGAAGTTTCAATTTTCTCAGGTTATAGATATTAAATTCAATGTCATACTTCATTGAATATAAGCGCCCATTTGGTGAATGACAAGCGTGCCATAGACTAACAAAAATATCGATTCGAAATTAAATCATTAAAATGTTAATTGCGATTATTTCTTATAAAATCTCTAAGTGTGGTATTTAATGACTGTGGTCTTTAAATTGTTTCTATTTTTCTTCTTCTTCGTAAAGCATAAAATTATCAATAGTGAAATTCCCGGACGTGTCAGCCAAAGATATTGTTGCAGACCAATAAAAAGTGGAAGGTTGAATGTCTCGGGCACGCATTCCGTCAGGATAGATATAACCTGCTTCAATTTATGATCAAAGTTGAAGGTAGAATAAGGCATGTTGGACTTGGAAGAAAATCCTGGTTATGAAACAGAGGAATGGCAACTATTCTATATAGCTAAGACAGGATTAAATTCATCTCTCACTGCTAACCTTCCAGTATTGGAAGAGTACTTTAAATTGTTTAC
This sequence comes from Troides helena, assembly GCA_029286815.1. NCBI lineage: Eukaryota > Metazoa > Arthropoda > Insecta > Lepidoptera > Papilionidae > Troides > Troides helena. The sequence continues at coordinate 455,025 of JAGSMV010000043.1, read as the reverse complement.
CACTCAATTGTTGTCAGTGGTCTTAAATATTTATAAATAGGAATAATTTTATATCAAATCCACTACCATAGAAACATAGAAAAAAAATCATATTTATTTAAGCTATCGATAACAAATTCTATGAAAGTCGTAAACGATAATCGATTACTTTGCAATCGATTACAAACATACCGCATCCTTACTGTCAGCTGTCAAGACTGTCAAATTATATTTTACGAGGTTCAAATATAGTACAGTATTTATCAAAAAATATTAATTGAATCTCAATAAGTTTTAAGTAGGAATGTTTGTTTGTTAGTGTTCCTTATTCTGACTCTTCTGTTGGGCCCTCACGAACTCGGGGTAGTCTATGTAGCCGTCCCGGTTGTGATCGTCCATGTTCAGTATAGGATCTATAAGGTTGGTAAGCTCCTCATCGCTGAAGATCTTCTCGCCGACCGGCGCGGAGCCGGGCTGACCCTGTTGCTTGTGACCTTGCTCTGTTGTAAGCGTGAAACACCACAATCCCAGCGTTGGGTGAAACATAAAACAAACATAATGAATTTCCCACACACCCCAATAATGCTGCAAATGAAATTCATAAGCACGTGTATGAAGCCATGAATGTGAATACCTCCGTAAGTATAGTTAATGGTTCACTTCCGGTAAATAAATACATTCTACATAAAGATCTAATATAGAGTAATATATATCATGCCTCGTTCCCAGTGGGGTAGGCAGAGACCACCACTCTCCACTCGCTACAATCCTGGCACACCTCTCGCTCATTTCATATGAACTATATATATATAAAGCTATAACTACTCTCGTATGTTATTCACTTACTATTGGTGGAGTTTCAGAAACCTGTTCCATTACCACCCACCCGCATATTGTAGAACAACCACAACGTTAAATTTGATATAAAAAAGTTACAGATCTCGCTGTCTACATATGATAACCGAGTATTCGAGATCATAAGCCTCATTATCTCATTGTTATTTAACACTGTGAAACTGAGTAATAGTATTGTAAATAGTAAACTATACTTATTGGAAATTTTCTTAAATGACATTTTTAAATATAGCAACATTAATTTTTTTTTTTCACTAACCCTTATTGGGACAGTGTGGTGGTAAATGGCTCAAATCCATATGAACCTCTACAAACGACAATCCTTAGTGCCCGGTGATGCGGACAGTGCAGGACCGATCGATGTAGGGATCTATGGTGGAGGCCTATGTCCAACAGTGGATAATTCTATCTAGTGATTTTTTTTTCCAACAAACGACAAGACAGTCCGATCTTATGTGCCATGACTGCGTTAGGTAGGATATTGATGTGGCAACATATTATAAGTTTCATAAGCTACAGTGCATTTCAATAAACACTGTATTTGTTATCAAGACCTAACACTAGTGAAAGCTATATGATCCTGACTTCGGAAATCTGGTTTTTATTACACGGATGTGACGGTGTAATTATCATAGGTGTATCAACAAATGTATTGTACTCACCGTGCCAGTGTATGAGTGACTTGATCAGCTCGCAGCCGTCCAACTTGTCGTTGTTGTCGGCGTCGTGCATCTTGAAGTAGTGGAACTGTAGCTCTTGCTCGGACATCTTCGATGTGTCTATCGGTACGTCCATGTGCTCTTGGATATGGCTGCATTACAATAAACCCATATGTAATATGAACATTTTATTAGCTCCTATTTCTCCACTCGAACAGTGGAGTGAATATATCATTCTTCAATGAAGAGGGCTGTAGCTATTGTAGTGGGTAGTACATAAATATTATAGGAAGAGAATGTATGTTAATACCGTTGGAAGGTGAGGAGGACAGTCAGTCAGTCAGACTAATGACTTTTATTAAAAGATATACCACAACACTCATATTGTGGCTAAATCATAATATAATATATGTCAACAATAGACTAGCATATGAACAGTGGCTGGAAGCAACTAGATGCGAGCGAGCGAGATCAATGTGGAGATCTTTAAGGCAGGTATATATCCAGCGGTAGATATCTATTGTCTGATGATGATAATACATCTATAGCCTACTAAATGTTTCCAAAATGTGGAACTCGGAGTCATTAATTCTTTATAGTTGTTCACACACCTACTCACTATACTTTCCTTCATTGGAAGATCAAACACGGTTCTCTTTTATATAGAGATTAAATCCAACAAATATGCCAATCGAGCTCTCATCATTATCAAGTGATAAACATCCACTGCTGGACTGACTTCTTAAATGACGCTGATCCTTGATAATTGCTTAACATTAATTATATATAATTGCTGTCGAGTTCCTTTAGTTTTATCATTGGGTTAGTACTGTCCGAGTATAAACTAAGTGTATACGGAATCATTTGCTTGCTTTACAATAAGAGGAATGTGCGTTCTCTGTTCTGCTATAACCATTTTTATAACCACATTTTCACAAATAAACTTATTTGATTTGGACATAGCCTTCCCCCTAAAGATTCCCCACACTGATCAGATAGGAATTCATATGCAGGGATTTTCCCATTTCCCGGCATATGAAGGAGATTTCCATTTCCACCACCCTGGCGTAATGCGAGTCGGTGGGAGCCAGAGCTTTCTTTGTTGATCAGCAGGCTGCAACACAAGCAGGTGACGTTGGCTTGGATTCCATATGTTGCTGTGTGGGACCTCTTACATCCCTGACCACTTCAATAATATATGACACAAATACTAATTAATAGATCCTATATATACATGAAATTACTCACTCTCTCTCCTGAACAATGTTAACTGGATTCAGCAGTTGTGGATCTGGAAAGAATTAAAGCAATGTTAAATAGGGTAGTAATGGTACTCTAGGGTGTGAATATGGAGCTGTATGTCGGAATTAGTGGAGGGGATTTAAAATCGCCTGACTAGCTACCACTATTATGAGGTAAATCTGCTGTTCTAATAACATCACTGTCTGTGAGTCTATATATAAGAGTTGGTGTATTCTAGAAGAACCTGACCATTCAACTTCATCGGAATTATAAGTCAAATTAGGGCCATCTGTAGTCTAGATAGAGTATGCACCACTCCAGCCCGACAGCACTGTAGTCTCTGCCTATTAAGAATAATACTGAAGTATTCCCTGCCTGATGGGTCTTCAGGTTCGGGGGCTTTTAGGGTGGGGACGCACTTTGAACTCAATAAGCAAGACTTAGGAGGACGGCAAATGCATGGTGATCTTGTATTTTACAGTGTGGATGCAAAGGTGGGCTTTGCTCTTTATAGGATAGTTTAGCCGAGTGCAGCAGGGAACTAGTGCATTCTGTAGGAGATCCCGGAGCCTCTCCTAATCCACTGAGGGAGACCACTCAAGGGGTTTTAGTGGGTAGAAGTTCCACATAACCTTGTCTTTACCCCAGAAGCAAGCTATCTTTTGAGATTTTCCCCCGATTAAAAAAGAAAGATAGGGTATGCGCATTCATCGAATGTATAAGTAAATATATGCATGCTTTATGTATACTTTAACCAGGACAATCTTTCACCAAAATAGGTCTGAGTCTAGTAAATAACATTCGTGCATTAGACCACGTCTGCAAGACTAGTTGTTATGTAAATAAGTAAATATTCCTGAATATTACAAATGGCATTGCCCGCAGCTATTACTTGCTGATGTAATCCTACTTACTGGATCAGTTCAGGTTAAAGTGGGCCATGCAGACTCATGAAAATTCAACAAAATCAAGTCTGGCGTGCCACAAGGCTCAGCATTAGGACCTGCATTATATTTTACACTACAGTGCATAATGAAGCTATTGCAGTTAGTAGTAGTAGAAATCATATAAATATCAAAATGGTACCAACACCGACTATCCATGGATCCAAACGAACTGGAGAACCAGCTTAGTTATAAATTCAATATTGAAAGAAAAGTATTGCTAAACGTAGGCCCTCCAATCACCATGCTAAGAACGATAAGTGATTTAAAAATGTTTAAAGGCCCTGACCTGCCATACGTCACCTACGTATGGCAGGTCAAGCCTCAGGCCTACGACGAAGTTTAAAAAAAAACACAGTGCTAAAATGTCACATACATAATGGTTTTCAGCAAAGTTGGTTCTCTTTACCAAGAGAACATCATGATCACATATATTTACTAACCTCCATGATGGCCGTGTCCTTGCGGTACTTGTTGCACGGGCATCTGCTGAACAGGGACCTGTTGTTGGTAGTGCTGCTGCTGCATCTGCTGCGGCTGTTGGTACTGCTGTTGTTGCTGTTGTTGTTGGTACTGTTGTTGTTGCTGAAACAAAATTGAGAACATTGTTATTTAAACTGTTCAAGTGATAATGTATTGATAGATAATAAGTATCTACTTGTGTCCATAACAAAGAGTTCGGATGTTTACACTACACAATCATGTATCTTGCTAGTAGCTCCTTGGCCTAATGGTTAGAGCGTATGGCCTTCACTCCGAAGGCCGTGGGTTTGAATCTCAACATATACCGATGACTTTAATATTTAAGTTATGTACATTTGTGAACATTAGTCACAACAGCGAGACACAAACGGTGAAGGAAAACATCGTGAGGAAACCCGCACATGAATTAGAATTAATTCTAAGGTGTGTGTGAAGTCACACAACCGCATTGGGCCAGCGTGGAGACTAGCCCAATAGCCCTCATAATGAGGGTAGGCCTGTGCCCCAGCAGTGGGCACGTAAATTGACTGTTATGGTATGTAGTATCTGATACTTTAAGAGATAAAATGTAAAGGCTCCTTGCCTCAGCATTTTTACTAACTACTGCTTGTTTTAAAACTTCTTCTTAAAGTGCCTTTTTCCTTTTCTTTAAAGTTCTTAGTTTTTTTTTTTTTTGACTTTTCCATGCTGTATATTAGGGAATATAGGGCAGTACTTTCCCATTGCTTTCTGCACCACTTTCTTAACACATCTTTTAAAACTAGAACACTATAATTTATGCATACTTCTTTTTTAAAGTAATATCTCAATTGAATCATGACACCATTTTGTTTATTCAGATGAAAATACTTTCACATATCTGATGAGCTTTTTAGTATTTGGAGGGTAGTCGATAATTTTTTTAAAAACTGTATGATTATATATTTTATGTATCTGTCATCAGTATAAAAAAATGTGGGTTGTGTAAACAAGATAGTTCCGCTTTTATCTAAGGAATATTTTCACTTACTTGCATTTGAGGCTGTGGCGGTGGAGGTGGTGGTTGGTAGTTCTAACAACAGAAAATTTAGAGTTAGATCCTTCATCAGCTGTATTTATGTAATTAAATGTTAAGACTTTATTCGAATATAAACAAAAGTAATATTTTTTTCTATATATTTTTTTTTATCTAATAAGTGTTATTAGTAATCCTTAAATCTAGAAAACATTGGATCAAAAAATAGATTAAAGTTGGGATAAACAATTTAGAATTATAAAGATGTTAAAAATGAAAGGATCTTATAAATTATAATCATTAAACAGTTTACCGAGGGAATAAACAATGCAAATATTTCTATAGATACAGTTATTTATTCATGTGTTACAGCTGAATTAAGAGAAAAGAAGGATCTTTTAAAACAAGTGAGTATGACTATATTTCATAACTATGATATTTTTAATTGTTTTAGAAGTTTCGAGTATTATCTAAAGCATAAGTTTTTTTTTTGTTAAATATAAAACCCATAATTGTATTTAATAAACAAATAAAAATGTTAAGAATTAAACAACACCAGTGAATAAAAAAATAACTATACAAAAATTATAAAATAATTATGCTAAAGTATAACTGTTTTATATTTTACTATACTGAAGTACAGTAAAAGGGAAACTTTGAAATAAAACTAATACATTCCAAAAACAACAGCTGTCATGTGTGATATCCACCCTCTTACTGTGAGAAAGCTTTAAGTACTATGAATATGCATATGTTCATTGAATTTAAGTATTAAGTTAGTATTTAATAATAAATTATTGATCATTAATTTAAGTTTTTATATAAACTTACCTGATAGTTTTGAGGCGGTACACCAGGAGCGACCTTCTGCTGGTACTGTTGCGAAATCACGCACTGCATTATTGCAGCGAAAAATACTAACCTCAGCATATTTTCAACTACGAGAAAAAAAATAATAGTTTATATTTTTTTTATATCCGGCCAGTTATAAATCGGTATCAGCACATAGAACCTCTTTTCTACCGCATATTTTAATATAAACTCAGTGGTTACATATAAATTCAAATAACAGGTAAAACTAGTTAGAAACTACACGTATGTAAACTTTTGTGACATATGCGGGAATAATTCAATTACCTGTTAATGTAAACCGTGTACGTGGACGAATCAATAGGTGGCTTATCTAATTGATGTCTTGATAACATTAAGTTTTCTAGGTGCGTTTTATCAAAAAGAAAATAACAGGATTGTGAAACATAAAAACCCAACACGTCAGAGTTTTTGAGTTTTGACGCTGAATGTCAAAAACTTGCGTTCTGTTTCACGGAAATTTTAGCGCTAAATCATATTTTATTTAAAATATAAATAATTATTGCATAAACACTTTATATCATACAGTATTTATTATACGCTGTTTATTTTGTTTATGATGTAACAATAATCATCATCCGATAGAAGTCCACTGCTGGACAGGTCTCCACCGAAAATCTGCATATCGATTGGTTTGTAATATAACAACAATATTTTCAATATAGTATAAATAATATAACTATTTCTTTAATTATAAGTAACTAACGTATGAAATTAAAAATAATATCTAACATCAACCATCGTCAAGAATAACATTCTCAATACATAAATAAGTTTTAAATCTTTTTTTAAGATTAATGTTACTTTTAATAACATTCTTGTTTCTTTAGCTTTGAAATTTGTACGATAAGAAATTAAGCGGTATAAACAAATTTGCAGCAGTGAACGGTCAAGATTATGATGTAGATTTTACTCATAACAATCCGTTTCCGGAGACCGTCTACATATGTATCCTCGCAGCTAGCGCTTACTATTGCTACTAAATAGTAGTGTGTAGTAAAAAGATCTTCACGTCGTTTGTTGGAGTTCATTGAGGGGTATTGGGCCGTAATCCATTCTGACTCAATGCGGGTTGGTGGGTGGGCAGCCTTGTCTGTTATTCAGCAGAGTGCACCGCGTTGACTTGGGCTCCGTAAGATGTTGGGCGGAACTCCTTACACCATTGCTATTTTGCCATTGCCTTTATTTTGTATGGATTTGAAGCTTGGACTATTAAAGATCTAAAAAAATATTGAAGCTTTTGAGATGTGGATTTATAGACGCATGTTGTTCATTAGCTGGGCTCGGAGAGTAACCAATATGTGTCCTTCAACGAATTGGCCGAAAGCGTAACCTCATACTTCCGGTTAAGAAACATTAAATCTCCTACCACGCTCATGTACTCTGTCATCATTGATATGATCTTCAGCATCTGATTTTAATGGGTAAAGTTTATGGAAAACGAGAAAAAAAGTATTATTCCGCACATAACAATTTAATATGCTGATCATATGATAATATTAATTTTAACACCGAAATGGCATACAACTCATATATATGCTGCAGCGCAGATTCTCAACTGGTACCAGTAACAAAAAAAAAATACTTAAAAAACTCTAAACACTAGAACAGAAAGACACTAGAAGGATGGGTAGAAGGAAAGTCATGGTTTAGGAATATCAGGGAACGGATTGGAATATCTGTGGCGTCCGAATTGTTTCGCCGAACCAAAGACAGGAGGGACTGTACCACGCTGATCGCCAACATTCACTACTTGCAGAAGCACTTTAAACAGAAGTAGTGTACACACTTTACTGTAGCTCTCCTTTAAAAAACTATTATCACTTTAAGGCAGTTATTTGTATCCATTTATTGAATGCTCGGTTCGGTAATAAAAATAACTTGCGTTTAAAATCTATTTGTGCTTTTAAAATCAATACGGATACGACATAAAAACAATTTTTTTTAAACCTTTAAAAATATCTTTATTCAAGTACAGTATACACTTAAAATTAAAAAAAAAATTGCTATAGTTTTTTTATAGTAATTTTTTTATTCTGTCCGCTATCGTCCTCACAGATAATTAGATCTTCGAATTCGCTCACTAAAACCTTCAGGCAGTCGACTTCGTTCTTCGTCAAACCAGAAGGCAGTTCGAATTGCGCGTGCTCATCGCTTCCCGCCAAATTATGACACATATCGCGGACGCCATTTTGAAAATCCTCATCAACGTCATGGAAATTTTTCTTTTTCTGTGGCGACGATTTGAAGACCTTCTGCCACATTTGTTTCTCTTTAGCCGATGACGTCTGAAGGTAGCGCTCGTAATCGACCAAAGCTTTGCCGATCTCTTTGTTCCTCGGCTCTAATTTCAACGCCATTTTGTAATATTGTAATGCGTCCTCTCTCTTACCCAGCATTTCGTACGCCCTGCCGTAGTAGAACAAGCCTTTACAATGCGTACCTATGTCTATAATTTGGTCTAGACTTTCGCACATGTTTATAACGTATCTAGGTTTATTTATTTTATAGTAACAGACGGCTAGATTAACAAGTGCTGTTATTTTAAGTTTTTTCACTTCGCTCTCCTCGATCTCCGTGTCGGGAGCTGATAGCCTCAACACCGACATGGACTGCTGGTAGTTTTTGATCGCTTTGATGTACTTCCTCCTGCCGAAGAAGTCTTTCGCTTGTGTGTGCAGCGATTTCACCGTCGTCATCGTAACCTGGAACTTTCTCTGCTCCTCCATCGGCAAGTCGTTGAACCTTCAAATCAAGATAACATTAAGCAGGTGTCTACAGATAGAGGAAATGTTTACAATTAACCATGGGGAATGGAGGACAGGGGTAGTTAAACAACTGCTATGGCATAATTAATTACTGGTAGTAGTGTCTATTACTGGAGAGTCATAATTATTGGTCCTTCAAACCGGATCACAATAATGCTTGTATATTACTGTTAAGTCACTATGGTCATGCCTAGTCTCCGGCAACAGAGACCCTGCCATAAGTATGTATCACCGTCATTAGCAGACAGACGTCCACTGATAGACATAGGCCTTCACCAAAGATCTCCACGTCTAACGATCCAAAGCTGTCCACATCCAGTTGCTTCCCGTAACCTTCACTAGATCGTCGGACCACCTGGTGTGACACGTCTCTGAGGAGGAGCCTCACCCTCCTAAGCTCCATCGCTGATCCATACGCTGTTCATCGCAGGTTCGCTGGTAGAGCGATAAGGATCCCCACCTTCGAGGACCGCGAAACTCCTAGACCCTTTTAGTCGCCTTATACAGGCAGGACTTACCTTACTAATATTCTTACTAGTACGAGACTACAGGCCAGATCTGGTGGAGGGCCTGCCAATATTATGTCTATCATTGAGAGGTTTTAGGCTGTAACCCACCACACTGGCCCAGTGTGGTTGGGTGGTCAGGGACTTGTCTGTTCAGCAGGATGAACCGGGTGCAGGAGATTATAACTTGAGGTAACGGCTTACACCTTTAACATATGAAATGAAAAAAAAAACTACATATATATAATGCATACCTGGAAGCGGCCCGTACATCCCTCACATCATATAGAACTATGACGAACAACGCTGGCTCAGGTTTGATCCTGGGCAGCGCACCCATCTCCCCCCAAGTGACCTTCGGCTGCAGCAGCAAATGAAATCTAGCCTTGGGTCCCTTTATAGCGGTAAGACCTATCTCCAGGCCCAGCAGTACGTTGCCTGAACCTAAACAAATGCGCTGAAACATAATCAGATATATTTCACTGATTGAAAGGTTTCCAGCCGACCAACCCTCATTGGGTCAGTGGGGCGGGAAATGGCCCAAATCCCCCCCATATGAACCCATACAAACGGCCTGATGCCCGGCGATGCAGGCTGTGTAGGACTAATCGATGTGATCTTTAGTAGAAGCCTATGTCCAACATTGGACGTCTATCAGCTGATGATGATGACCAGTATAGTGCAAATATTACCGTAAACCTGTTTGAAGGGTGCTGTAGCTATTGAAATTACAACAGTAACAAGATCTTACGTCTATCGTCTGCACCTGATGGTAAATGACATGAAAGTTTGTTACCTCAAGATATATAATAGAATGTTAAGTCTCATTACCGGAGTAATTTAACCAGCTACAGTGCCATACAAACTAGAACATAGTTCCATCCATCCATCCATCCAATCAGCCGGAAGACGTCCACTGCTGGACAAAGGCCTAGTTAGGCCTAAAACATAGTTATTTCTGCATAATACTGTTACCTTCGGACGGTCTCCGGCAACAGAGACTTACCCACCAGTGTACTGCAGGGTATATAATTGTGACTACCACCATGTTATGGACAGCATCTGGTAGCACTTAATATTGAGTGAGTCTATAATATATATATATGTATATTGATAAGTATCATACTGTTGGCATTCCAGAATTCATGGTCAGAGTAGAGTCGAAGGGGAGTTTTGCCTTCTCCCAATAAGCTGCATAGTGGAGGGTCACCTCAGCATCAACTGGCACCAGGGGACCGTCACCTGAATAAATAACAGTTATTAAATATTAATATAATGTTAAGTATTCAGTTCGGAGGTAATTGTAGCCAGTAGTCAGTATGATGATGATGATGAGTTCCGTTCAGGATCACACAAGACACTCAGATTCTATACAAAAGTTATACCTTGACCAGATCTCCCTAACAGTTCCAAATAAGTTATCAGATCCAAATAATACTCTTCACATTTTGATCAACAACCAGCCAGTGACGTGTACAGCGCTCTCAACACCAAATCACTTGGTCTTCACATATTTAGTACACAAAGCTTCAGAACCCAAGCATTGACACTTTTGCTCGATAAATCTGAATGATCATCATCATCAGCCTATAAGCGTCCACAGCTGAGCATAGGTTCCCGCGATTCTCACCAGACCGTCGATCCACCTTGTAGAAGATCTTCTGCTCCATCGGCCGTTAGTCCTTCCAACAATGTGCCCTGCCCACTGCAATTTAAGTCTAGCAATCTTTAGGGTTATGTTAGTTCTCTTGCTGATCGCCACGTTTCTGATGCCATTGCGCAGAGGGACTCTGAGCATAGCCCTCGCCGTTGTTCTTTAAGTGACTTTGAGCCTTTTTATAAGGCAAATAGTAAGGAGCCGTCTCGGTTTCACATGTCAATATGCTTCGTTGAGGACTTTTGTCTTCAGACTCTGCGGTATCTGAGATGGAAAGATGCTGCAGCATTACTTCCTATTTTCTGTTTATTTCAGTAGATTTATGTAGATCACCAATTTTCTTGCTATTGTCTCCTTTAGCAACAATACTGCATATGTAAACATCTTCAATGAGAAGGTGCATCAGAATCTGTAATCACTGTAATATCCACATAGCTGGGTAAAGGGCACAAGGAATAAGATTTATTTCTGTGATCTATGGCCAATTATCGGAGTAAGGTAAGCTTTATCTGAAGTTTTCAACTAAAAGGGTCTTTAAGAGTTTATTTAGAGCTGGAGGTTCATGTATGTAGAGATTTTTGTGTGTAGACTCCATATTGGTTGCAGACTGTGTGTATGAGGGTCTGTATGTAAGACCGGTTCTTGTTGATTATAGACTGTCTACATATGTGGTGTCTATCGCTCAATAAGCTAGAAGGAAGTCAAAAATTAAGTGGTCCTGAATTTACTATTCTGAGCAATGATTGTGATTGATGATACCTGATTGAAGACTGACAGGAAGACAAGTAAAGTATTTAAAAATAAGTGCACATGCAAGAGTTCCAACTGAAGAATGATGATGTAGAAGACAGTACAACATGGAAATTCGCAAGGAAAACTGACTCCACCAAAATATGATATAATAGTAAAGGAAGAAGATCGAAGATGTCCTTAAGAAATGCCGGGTCAAGAGTACTCGCAGCTGACGAGTATGCATGACGAAGACACCCATGGAAGTGGAGGAATCGAGAGAGATCTCCCAGTATCATAGCAAATGGAAAGAAATGGTCTCTACTTACCCCACTAGGAACAAGACGTGATGTGTATGTAAAGGAAAGAGAATTTTCAGAGAACATAAAAAAGACCAGCTCAAAGTACATTCTTTGTTCATTATAGGAAACCAATCTCCACCGGTGTATAAATGGAATGTATTAAAAGACTTACCTTCCTCTATGATCAGCATCTTAACATCACCGCTTGGCACACAATCTATCATCTTGGCGGATAATTCACTGAACGAATGGTATTCTGGTGATGACAGCAATATTTGTTCAGTGGAATTTTCCAAATTTTTTATAACATCTTCACAATCGCTACAAAACATTACTAAGTAATGACGTATCAAGTATGTAATAGTTTGTGCACTAATTCTTCTAGCCAAAAATAGTTGCCATATTTAATAAAATGAATATACTAACCAGAACCTAGCAATTAAGATATCATGTAGGCACTCATCATTATCTACTCCTGGAAGTCTTTAGGTTTACATATTCATCATCATCATCATCAGCTGATAGATGTCCATTGCTGGACATAGGCTCCCCCCAAATATCTCCTAGTGGATTCCAGCAATTTTCACCAGATTGTCAGCCCACCTTGCACAAAGCCTCCCAATACTATGTCTACTAGTACAGGGTGCCATTTGAGGACCTTACTGCCCCATCGTCCATAGGTCTTTCGATCATTGTACCCTTCCTACTGCCACTTAAGTATAGCAATCTTTTCAGCTATGTTGGCGACCATAGTTCTTCAGCTTACATTGTATTGGAAGACAATAATCAATTTATATATATTGTACATTTCAAGCAGCATGAGTATTATAATAGCCAGCTTATGAGAAAAGGCATTTTACCATAATGACATAACATATGAGGCACATCCATCCACTATCTGTAGCCAAATGCTTAAAAGTGCTTGCTGTAAAGATCCTTTTCTCTGTTTGTTACACTGCCCTTTTCATTTTTCTTCTGAATTGTGGTATTATTCTCACAATTCCTTTGGAAAATATCTTGCTTTTTAGTTACTTTTTTATGAATAATTGCTCAACAACAACTAGTGCAATATTTTGTTGAAAATAGTAACTCACTGGCCTAATAGAGCGTGCGGCTTTCATTCCGAAGGTCGCGAGTTCAAATCTTGGCATGTAGCAATGACTTAATATTTAAGTTATGTACATTTGTGAACTTTAGTTATAACAGCGAGATACAAACAGTGAAGGAAAACATTGTGAGGAAACCCGCACACTGAAATCATATTTGTATGTGTGTGGTAGCCCCAATAAAGCCGCAACAAGCTCGCCCCCTGTTACATTGGACCTAATCTTCCCACATCTGGTGAAAAGTGAGTGTTTATTCGCCTCTGCCTACCCCTACTGGGATAATGTCGTGATAATGTAAAAAAAAAATTAAAATAATAAAAAAAAAGGGAAATACCTGTCATCTTCATCAGTATCCAACATTAAATCATCATTCATATTAAACATTGATTCTGGTTTTTTCTTCTTAAAGTCTGTGTCTATGTGGAATTCTGTTTGTGATGTTATCAACTCTCTGAAAGATATTAACATAAAAATGTTAGTTGACTTTAGCAATAAAACTTTGACATTTTTTAATAAAATTAATGTAGAAATAAGAATTTGTCCCAACATTTAAATAAAACTTACATATAATTAAAAAATATATGAAATTAACACCTATTTCTTTATCTGAGTATAAAAGAATATGTAACCTCTATAAATATTTAAAATTATATTAATATCTTAGTCATTTTAGGTGAAGGTAGGTTTGTCTTTAAACATAGTTTAATTTCTTAAAAACTAAAAATTACGTATTGAATCGAACTATCCTTTTTTTTGCATATTTCTCACATAATTACATAGGTTACATTATTTATATTTACAAAATTATTAAAAATTATTTAAAATTTACTTTAAATTAATTCCTTTTGAAAGCTGTATGGGCTCTTTGTGAATATCATCCATTTTTACAAATCGCACTTAATTCGATAATTTTTTTTTGTAAAGATTGTTAAATATAACTTTTTAATTCAATATAAATCAAAATAAAAAATATCAATATGATAAATACTCGAAATTTTTTAAATTACTACTGTAAAGTTGTAATGTCAATTTAACATTGCTTAGTATTTTTTGGTCAAAAGCAAAGGATATTATAAACATTCGACCACAACATTTATTAAGATTTTCACCGCCTTTTTCACCGAAAATATTAAATTTATATTAACAGAATTCGTGAAGTGAAGATAATGAAGCGCAAATACGATCAGAAATATAGATTTGAATGGGAACAAAATCCTGAATTTTCGTCATTATTGTCAAAAGATATAAATAGTGATAAATGGTTGCAAAGATTAAGTCGGTCAATTCTAATTGTATTTTTGTAAAATGTCATTCATCATCATTAGCGATAACTGATGGCCGTAAAAAGTTCCCTAAAGCATTGGATCAAATTGTAAAAGAAGTCTATAATTATTTTGGCCATAGTAACAAATGCAAAAGAGAATTTGTAGAAATTAAGACCTTTGTGGAATCAGAGTATCACAATATTTTACGTCACTATGACATACATTAGTTCTCTACACGACTGTGTAAATCATACAGTAGAACAGTGTAATGTACTTCAGCTGTATTTTCAGCAAAAACATCTCGTAGAACATAACTCTAGCCATTCGGTGATTTGCATGAAAGTTTCTAAAATAAACAAATAAAGCTCTATTTTTTTAATTATATTTTGCATATAGCCAACAAGTTTAACATAATATTTCAAGGTAATACAAGTGTTGTTCATACATTTCATCGGGATTTGACTGATATGTTTAAAACAATATTAAGTTGCTACATGAAAAGCGGCTACATTCATGCCACTGCTATTAAGGACATAGATCCTAATAGTAACATAAATTTTGCAGAATTACATGAGATATACTTAGGTATAAAAGTATCTAATGAAATAGCGCTGTTAAGAAATCAGCCAAGTAACAGTAGTACCGTAATTAGAGACTTTAAAAAGGTGTCAAGCTTTTTGATAGAGTTATATACTCCGTTTAAATGTTAATTTCCCATTAATGAAACCCACAAGTAGTGGCTTATGAAAATTTTCCATCTCATATCAATGTTATGAACGGGTTTCCGAATATTAATACAAATGATACAGTAAAACAATTGACGAGGAATATTGTCAAATTAAGTATGATTTAGAGGTGTGGTTCTAGTAGTAGTAATTTGTATTCTCAACAGTAAAAATGTTCATAACCATTTCAAATGATGAATGCGAAAGAATTTTTTATAAGTTAATCATATAATATAAAAACTAAATACAAAAAAAGAGGTTTCTAGCTAAACATATTGCGTGCCTGTTGCATGTTAAGCAAGGTCTAAGTGAAGGGAGTGTAGGTTGTGTCTCATTTGACCCATCGAAAGATATGGTAAAAAATAATCCGTCGAATACTGACTATTTGTAATAATACTTATTATAAATATTTATTATTATTTTAATATGTCTGTATAATCAAGGTATGTAATTAGTAAAATTAAAAAAGTAAGTGATAAGTGTTTTAATAAATTTTTTTCTCTTCTACTTTTTATATTACTATATTTATAGTATATTGCAGCATGTGTTTTGGTATTATTTAGTATTGGCATCTTGTAGTTTTAGTAAATAAGCATTTTTTAAAATGGTCACACTGATCGTCTCATAGCGGGCTTTTGTGTCACAAGTCTTATCCACTTCAGAGTTGACATTGCTTTTATCTGTGTTGAAAATTGACGGTATCTATATAATTGAATTGGTGAGCTAGACGATTTTTATAAAAGTTTAAAGATCCATTATAGTTAGATTGATTTTACTGGTGGTTAGCCTTTGTTGCCGAGGACCGTCTAGGTGGGTATCACCGCAGCTCCTATCGAAGCGAATAATCAATATTGTGCAAACATATGCTTTAGTTTCAAGGATGCTGTAGCTGTTGTAATTACTCCGGTAACGAAACTTAACATGTTACGTCTCGGGCGACGGGCGCAGTGTGATAGAATAAATTTTTTCTATGAACCGAAGAGACTGGCGGGACGTTGACTTGATGGTAAGCGATACACTTGCCCATAATATGGCGCTTGTTAAGATCACATAAGGGCACTTGTTGATGATGGCTGCAGTGATTTGTATATCATTGTCATTTCATTATTAATTCATGCATATTTATATAAATAAAAATTTTTAAACAAATTATTGACTACAATAGATGCAATAAAAGGCTACATTAAAAAAAAATACTGCCTGTCACTAAGAAATGAGAGTTTAGTTAGTTTCTTTTAAAACATGGCTTCCACTATATTGCTAATGGTCTATAATTATAAGTGTGTATCTTTGTTCTGTGATACACAACAGACTAATATTGTAATGTTAAATGAAAGAAGTTTTCTCTCACACTCATTCTTGCTTTATTACTCTAATCTTTGAGCTGTGCCTTCACACACCACAGCAGGTATTCAATAAATCTTGGATATTTTTCTTCTTTATCACTTAAGTCAATATACCCAACTAAATTGTCTTGTAAAAAAACAAAATGATTGTAGTGGGTAGTATGAATATACTTATGACATTTGCACTTACATCTTGTAGTTGGCTACCTATCAGACTATATTTTATAGAATCAAAAACATAACATCAGTATAAATTTGCACTTGCTCTGAACAATATTAGATTTTAAATATTCCAAAAGTTCTAGAAAGCTTTTTTTTAATTTGATGCCAAATAAAAAAGATTTGTAGCGTAAAATGTATTCTTCAAATAATTACTCTGATTACTCTATATTAATATTTATGTTATAAAAAGAAATTGCAAAATAATAATAAAGACGTTTTCACTGTTTTATCAGTAATAACCTAACAATCAGGAATTACTGCTATTGATTATAAATTGAATTTGTAATTAATTTTCATTTTAGCTATGGCCGATCGGAGCCCTAATGAGATGATAACCTGTCCATACAATATAGCCCACCAGGTTGAACTGTATCGAATGCATATACATTTGCAGAAGTGTCAGAAGCAGCATCCAAATTGCAAAAAAGTCACCTGTCCGTTTGACTCTACCCATGTTATTAATGACGTGGAAATTGATGTAAGTAGTAATATTTTTTTTTCTGAAATACGCGTAGACACCTTGAAGTAATTTCACTAACCACAGCTGCCTTCTAATTGGAACATGGTCCATGTTTTCAAACTACTGTCCAGCATTAAGAGATAAATAATACCGGTTTATAGTTAGTAATGTTTCTTAAAGACATTTTGTTTCCAGTATCACATGACCGTCTGTTCGAAGCGCCATATGCTGGATAAGCAGATGTACATCACGGACGATGACTACAGACCTGTTGTTGAAGTGGTCTCACAGACTCCTTTTATCAACTCCGAGGAGAACTGGGATGATGTATGAATTCAATATACTTATAATGATGATGTTTAGGATGTTTGCACTGCAATAATTTCTGCTTGTCAGAGAGAGATGTGATGCGTTCAGCTGTCGATAGGTTCTATGCTTGAACATGATTATGTGGTGGCCTTTAGGAATGGGATGTTGTGTGAACTTACTTGCTAATTAATATTGTTTTCATGTTCAAGCATATATATTATCTATCCAGTATCCATTCTTATATACTAGATATGAAAACCACAATGGAAAAATCTACTTTTGGTCAGAAGTTAGAATTGAAAAGCAGCAACTAATCCCAAATAACCACTTCCCGCAAACAGCGGATTCCTTCTATCTAACCAGATAAGTTCAGCAATTTCTATCGATTGCCAATTAAGGATCCACGCCTTAGTTTTCATTTGGTCGTTTTCTCACCTCTAGGATTTCACTGAATCGTACAAACCGGATATGAGCAAGAAGGGTCGCCACATTATAACCAAAGTCAAAGGTGCCACACCCTCTGAGCGGAGGAAGGCGCGCATGGAGGGTATAAAGAACTACCGTCCTGATGTAAATAAGTAGTGTGCAGGACCAGCATTGATCGGAGGTGATTGTACATATAATACTACAATAAGCAAATCTATATGTATATACATATGTTTATGTATATATATAAAATATTATCGCAACAAATGTCTAACAAAGAAATATCTCATGACAATGGTTCAATGGTTTCGTTGCCTCTCGCATAAAATCTTTAAAAAAAAAAGTCATTTAAAGAATCACCAAATTCTCTATAGGATAAGAATAAAGTTTCAAAAGCAAGTATATGTCACCGACTGTACACAGACACAATTTACATACCTTCAGTTTTTCTAGAGTAGGTATGGTAGTTTTTGCGCTACTAGGTATTAATAACAGGTATTCATTTCCAAGTACCGGTACAAATGTGCGAGTGTTTTAAGTTTCTCATAATATTTCACAAAACACGAACACCTGAGATAAGCTCTCAATTTAATATGTATCGCGTATTTTTGACTACCCTCACTCTCTCTTCTATTTTACCACCCCGCAGTATCTTATGTGTAAAATATATAAGTTTGTCAAATATCTCATGCATAGCGTCTTTTTGTAGGTTATGTCAAGACCTTTCAAATTATGTACAGTATTGCCAGATACGAGCTCTGTAGCGCTTTGTACATAGCCGCGAAATTCAAAAGACAAAAAGGCGGAACGGAGATATTTGCCAACCTAATATATACCACATTAAAAACTGAGGGCTACTTTTACTAAACCTGATTTCCAGACCTGGTACCAGTGATACCGTGGCATAGAATTTGATTGAATGTGCTTGTAATCATTATACTACATTAATAATATACATAGTTTTTTTTTTTTTAAATACCCCCTTACCAAAACAAATGTTAATAAAATTATATCTCGAAGTGAGATGCGACTTGACATCTCCAGATATAATATCCCTTTCCCTCATCAGACAGCTATGCTGAATAAAAAAAATAAACGCTATGTGATGTAGTGTGACCATCCTATCCACTTCCACATTCACTCATCATCTAATACTAAAAAAAATATATAAACAATGATCAAAAAACCAGTATTACAGATAGGATGTAATTTAAAAAAAAACTGTTTTTTTTAAGTTTTCTTCTTATTATATTTTGGCGGGAAAAATGTAATTCGTGAATTGGAAATGATCATCCTAGGGATGTTCACGTCTCGACTTAAACCTTTCCCAAAGATCTCCATACAGTCCTTCACATAGGAACGATTTAATTAAATAGATCTCGATATATATATATAAGTGAATGGTTATAAGTGTAGTGTAAGACCTAAGAAAGTGTGGATGGATTGTGTGAAAGATGACATGTGTGAGAAGAGTACGAATTCAGATATGACGGCTGATAGAGGAATATGGAAGAGAAGTACATACTGTGCCGAGCCCACATAGCTGGGAAAAGAGCAGGAGAAAATAAGAGCCCAATATTCATTTTGTAACTAAAAATAATCCATAACCGATTATGTCCAGCAGTGGTCAAGGGATGATGAAGTACCTACTTTAACTTCGAATGTGATTTTGAAATGGTTGCTCGGTTCTAAAGGCAACCAATCCATATAACCTTTCCTGTTTCCTAATCTCCGCCCAAATGAATTATAAATAATATTAAAAAAATGTATGAGTCTCTTATCCCGGAAGCTTTAAAACCCTGCAGCGTTGGTTACTCCAGCCAGATAATCAGTGTCTCACTTTAGTTGCAGCGCAAGTAATTATCCGGGTAAATCATATCCATCCGTCTCCAATGACGTATTGGTCCAAGAGCTCAGATGTAGTGCATACATATTAAATAGTATTTCATTGTTATGGACACCATCAGGTAATAAACATCCTCTGCTGGACATGGTCTCCCTAAAGATCTCATTTGTAGTAGTTCATACAGTGGGGTTGGTGATAAGCAGTGCCTCGTTTGTTGATCAGCAGCCTACACCATGTGCTGGTGATGTTAGCTCGGGTCTTGTGACTTGTGTGAGACCCCCTCACGCCTCAAGACAACTGAAATTTACTAGTAACGCAACCCATTTTGCTCCTAAGTTGAATAATATGTCAACACGATTTTTACAATAGACAATAGAGTTGAAGATTATTTATATACAAACAACAAGTATTTAATAATAAATTTATAACATATATATATACATAAGCTCGCTACCCATCCTTAATATAATCAGCGTCCATCTTTTGAAACTTTTCAACCATCTCATCTGGTACTTCAACACTTGATAGGTCCTCGACTCCTACCTCATCCTCCTTCTGTATCAATATGTCTACAACGTTCTCACACGCCAAGCGTACGGACGGATCTTTCTCCCATTTGTGATATTCCCTCAATACATAATAAACACCATTATTTCTTAATATCTCCCTCGACGTTCCCTTACTACATAACTTGTTTAAAGTTTCTAGAATCATTTTTCTTATATCAACATCATCGTCTCTTCTTTTCTCTTCGGGTAAGTACTGTAATGATATAGGCAGTTTGTCCATCTCCTCATCATCATAGTCTTCGTTACCCATTAATGGACTTAGTAAGTATGTCAGCAGGTCTAAGTCTGGACTTAGTAAAAATTGATGATACTGCGCATCGAATGTGAGGTTCCTTATTGTGCCTATCACTCCGCCTCGCCTGATATTTGATCTATCATACTGACAGAAAGGTAGCAGTTTTATTAGCGGTACATGTGGATTTTCTTCAGTTAACCAACGACGTATGCGAGGACTGCAGCTCAAGTTACTTATAGTCGGAGCCAGGTAATCTAGATTGGAGTCCTTTTTGTTGTAAGTTGAGTTAACGAAGGCGTTCACTAGATCGTTTAAATACGGCATCAGTACATCCACGCATTGTTCTACATGATCTTCGACCCTGGTTATGTTCGATAGGATCATGCAGACGGCGTCGGCGTGAGTCTTCTGCTGATCGAGAACATAACCTACAAATATGTCTAATACGCTTCTCTTCGTGTCCGGTTTGAGTTTTAATAACTCCGTAGAGCCTTTACTGTGTGCCGTGATATTGATGAGCAGCAGCAGAGCATTTTTGGCAACTTCATCCACTTTATCATTCGTACAATCAATTACTCTTTTTATTAACTCACGATTTTCCAACATTAGATTTACACCATCCTCAGTTCCGGACACGCCGATCAAGTGCTGCAGCGATATGTGTTTCAAATCGATCCTTGATTCCGGTTTTAGGAATTCCAATAATTCGTTTAATGGATCTTTCGCCATTGTTTTTATTTATTATTTAAATTATATCAAACGTGATAAAAAAAAAAAAACTATAATTCTACGTAATGTTTATATCACAACGTCATTGTCAAATTTGACAAAGGTAATGACAGCGTTAGGGATTCGCGCGTTTATACTAGATTTTTCAAATAGTTATTTTCTTGGGTGAAATACTTGTAGTATTATGTAGCTTTTTTTTTTAAATACTAGATAAACATTTGGAGAATTTTTTTATTTGTTTTTAACACACAAATACTTTGAACGGATGTAGAGGAAATGGTGACAGGTTGCATAAAACCGGTTCCATTGGAAATAATTTTGGAGAGACCTACGTTCAGCAGTGTGTGGCGACCGGCTGCAATGATGATGAATACTTCTGTGAAAATGGTGAATAATTTATCCAGGGCATATATTGTTGGTCTTATTAAAAAAAAATATTATATATGTAGAAAAATCCTATTCGCATTGAGACGGACTCCTCAAGCTAATACTGATACGTGTACTAAGCTAATACGTAGTACTAATAAGAGAGACCAGGAATAGCGAAGCATAGATACGTTCTATTTTTTTTTTTGGTTTCGGTGGGAAATCTTCGAAAAGATACTGGGAAGATCTCCCAGAAGACTGGGGAAGTCAGTCATGTGGAGAATTTTACCCAGTGAAACCTCTAAGATGGTGATTTCGGCGTTTGGAAAGGTCAAGGGATCTCCGTTCGGTACACAACCGCCTTCCCGCTATTGTGCTGCAATAGCTGGTCCCGGGGTTTCTTTCATGCAGACTTTATCAGCCTCATAAGTACTACTTCAATGCCCGGAGACCACGTCTAGCCATTCCCCTCAGGTCGTTTAGAAGGATAAGAATCCATATCCTGATGTCAACGACTATGAAAAGCCCCATTGAGGTAGGGAACACCAACGATTAGTGCGTAGTGATGACGCGCGTTGGCGCCACGACAGCCTCGTCTCCGGCCAGGATTTGTCCTCTCACGGTGCAGCTCGGCAGCATCCTTTTGTATAATAAGTTTCCCAAAAGGAGGTTACGGTCATCGATGTGGAATATACTCCTAGCATCGCCGACACGATTGCTGGCAAGGAGAGGTTCCATGCGGCAACGGTACACCCTAGTTTATCCCACATAAAAAAATTAAAATACAAAATTCAGGGGTCTATGGTAACAACTCCAGGGATCCAAGCCTACCTCACCAGCTCGTGGTGCAGCCTGATAATCAACAACTCTGCTTTCCGCCAACCCGTTTTTTTTTTTTCATCATTCCCCTGCGTATGGCGGGTCAGGGCCTTTAGTACTATTCACTTACTATCTATTTTTATTCTTCTCTATTACAATATTTTCCCTACTCTCTCTCCTTTCATACTTCCATCTTCCGCTCAAAACTTATCTTTCTTTCCTTAGTTTCTCCTCTTCTTTTCTTTCATTCTCCATTCCATTCCTTCTTCCATACCTCTCGCAGAGTGAAGACACTGTCGCCTCGTCATGTCCGGAACAATTTGTTGAGCTGAAATTAAGGCATGCATTTGTTTGCTGTTCTTCCTTTTCCTTTTCTTTTGTTATTAAATTTTTTCTTTTATTTTGTAATTTATTTTAGTATTTTTTTTTTTATTTTATACTTTGTTCCTTATTATGATATTTCCAATCACTTTTTTGTAAAATTTTAAGAATGTTTAGCGACTTTCGTCCTCACTCATCAGAGAGGCAACTGCTGCCATTTCCAACTTTCTACCTGTCTCCACTTTATATTTTACCCTTTCTGCCCCGAATAAGGGACAGGAGAGCAGGATGTGCACCACGGTCTGGTACACCTCCGGGTTACAGGGGCACGCGGGACTCTCTTTGAGCTTGAACCTGTGGAGATACTCGGAGAATCCCCCGTGCCCGGTGAACACCTGGACCAAGACCGTGTCGAGCTCGATCTGTACCTCGAGCTGCCAACCCGTATTAGGCCAGCGTGAATGGATTCCCAACCGATCGAAGTGGGAAGCTTGACCAGCAGTGGACGTGTACCAGCTGATGATGATGAGGTAAGAAATAAAATATCATCAAGTGAGAACAGTATTTATTGAAAACTTGAAAATAAATCTATTTCTAAACATTTTAGTTCCAAACATCAAATTACATATAAAGAAGCTTATCTTAATTCTAAAAAGATATTAATGGAAAAAAACTTAGTGCATCTATACTTGATATATATATATATATAGCAAAAATAGCTTTAAATAGCAATAAACAACTATTATTAATTATAAATATATATATTTAGTGAGGTGAATTAAACATGGATAAGCTGATGTTTTTTTTTTGAAGAGGTGTGTAAGGGTCCCGTATATCAACTCAAGGGTCAAAGCCAACCTCGCCAGCTCGTGGTTCTACCGATCAGGCTCAAGGCCAAACGAGGCTCTGGCTCTCACCGACCAACATTGAGCCAGCAGTGGACGTCTAGCGGCTGATGATGATGATGCTTATTTCAATGAATACAATGCATCTTATTTCTAAGAAACTTATTGCCTACTAGAGCACTATCTGATCGTATTAATTCGAATAAAGAGAATTATTACATTATTTTTTTATAATTATATTAATGTGCAAATTTATTAAATATAGCAACACTGATAACTAACATTATATGAAGTATAATTTGAAAAAACAGGGCGTAATTTACGAACAATTTAAATTAATATAACAGTTGAAAATACTAAAAGAAATTTCCTTTGTCTATACTCGTTTTGAACTATGTATCTATACTCTATACGAGTATTGAAAATACTTTAAAGTATTTTGATACCTGTTATACAGCCATAGTATTTAACAAAGCCCGTACTAGGAATTGATATTGAATTTCGCAAGTACAGCGCTATATACTATAGAGATGTCAATTGTTAAATCAAAGAATCGAGACATCGATGTTTGCTTATGATGTATCGATTTTTTTTTTACATTCTATAACTATTTTTATTTGAAGGTGGTGTAAGTGCATACTTATAAAGATAAAAAAAAAACTTAAGCTAAATTACATTCAACAGTCACGATTATAATATCGATATGATGTAACTGCTAATTAAAAAAAAAAAAACATTTATGGTATTGAAATATTATTTAATTATTTTAAATAAGCAATATATAACTACGTCTGTTATTTTAGACATGTTATATGTGATATTAATTAAAGAGCCTTTAAAAAATGACAACCTAGATCTGTTTCGGAAATAAAAAAAAAAACAGTAAAACCAATCTACCAGCTCGTGGTGCAGCCTGCTAATCAACAGATCAGCTTCTGGCTCCCACCAACATTGGTCTAGCTTGGTGGGAAATAGCCCAAATCCCCCCCCAAAACCCCACCAATGTGCACAGTAACTTAAAACAGTAATACAGACTAAAAAATTATTTTTAATCTGTATTAATGTCACATTTGACATTTCCCTTGAAAAAAAAAATGTGTCAATATTACAGATTAAAAACTTATTTTTAATCTGTATTAATGTCACTTTTGACATTTGCGTTGAAAAAAAAAAGTGTCAATATTACAGATTAAAAAATAATTTTTAATCTGTATTAATGTCACATTTGACATTTGCGTTGAAAAAAAAATGTGTCAATATTACAGATTAAAACTTATTTTAATCTGTATTAATGTCACATTTGACATTTCCTTGAAAAAAAAAATGTGTCAATATTACAGATTAAAAACTTATTTTTAATCTGTATTAATGTCACTTTTGACATTTGCGTTGAAAAAAAAAAGTGTCAATATTACAGATTAAAAAATAATTTTTAATCTGTATTAATGTCACATTTGACATTTGCGTTGAAAAAAAAATGTGTCAATATTACAGATTAAAAAATTATTTTCGTTCAAATAATTCTCACTGGATTGTCTTGACCATAAATATTTTTTTTTTTTAATAGTAGAGACTGGGTGGTCTATCAGCTGATGATGATGATCCTGTAGAAGCTTCCATCGACGACGCAATAGACTATTAATGGAGGCAAGCGGTTAGTTTGTCGTACATCCAGTAATATTACTGAAGTCTAGTAAGTGTCCACGTATCCTTGATGATGAGCTGATGGTGATTACCTTGGTGGTGGTTTAATGAATGAGAACTTTCCTTAAGAGCGATATGAGAGCGATCGCCACCACCGAAGTCTTCAAGATATCAGCATCTGGAATAATAGAGCGATTTTTTTTTTATTAAGAATATATGAGATGAATAAGAATCTTGTCTCTGGTCATGATTTAAATGACCAAAAAGATTCGGATTGGTTTTTGGTACATTGGTGGTAGCGTCTCTATTCCCAAAGGCTGACTAGGTACCGCCGCATCGCGTATTGCAACCGGCACAGTACTGTGCGGACGTTACTGTGATCCGGTTTGAAGGGCGCTGCAGCCGTTATTGGTGGTAGTGTCTTTGTTGCTGGAGACTGATTAGGTACCACTGTAGCTATTATTGCAGCCGACACACATTACTGTGCAGACATTACTATGACCCGGTTTGAAGGGCGCTGTGACTGTAATTGCTTGTAATGTCTCTGTTGCCGGAGACGGATTAATTAACATCGCATCGCATATTGCAGCCGACACACATTACTGTGCAGACATTACTATGACCCGGTTTGAAGGGCGCTGTGACTGTAATTGCTTGTAATGTCTCTGTTGCCGGAGACGGATTAATTAACATCGCATCGCATATTGCAGCCGACACACATTACTGTGCAGACATTACTATGACCCGGTTTGAAGGGCGCTGTGACTGTAATTGCTTGTAATGTCTCTGTTGCCGGAGACGGATTAATTAACATCGCATCGCATATTGCAGCCGACACACATTACTGTGCAGACATTACTATGACCCGGTTTGAAGGGCGCTGTGACTGTAATTGCTTGTAATGTCTCTGTTGCCGGAGACGGATTAATTAACATCGCATCGCATATTGCAGCCGACACATTACTGTGCAGACATTACTATGACCCGGTTTGAAGGGCGCTGTGACTGTAATTGCTTGTAATGTCTCTGTTGCCGGAGACGGATTAATTAACATCGCATCGCATATTGCAGCCGACACACATTACTGTGCAGACATTACTATGACCCGGTTTGAAGGGCGCTGTGACTGTAATTGCTTGTAATGTCTCTGTTGCCGGAGACGGATTAATTAACACCGAATCGCATATTGCAGCCGACATAATACTGTGCGGACATTTCTGTGATCCGGTTTGAAGGGCGCTGCAGCCGTTATTGGTGGTAGTGTCTCTGTTGCCGGAGACTGATTAGGTACCACTGTAGCTACTATTGCAGCCGATAGACGGTACTGTGCAAACATTGCTGTGTTCCGGTTTGAATGGCGCTGCAGCTACAACAGGTGGTAACTCACCACTGCAGGTGTACTCGCGCTCCCTGAACCCGCTCTCGGTGTCGCAGAGGCAGATCTTGTCCTGGGGTGTGAGGACCAGGAGGTGTGGCGGTGCGCTGCCAGTTATGTTAGGGCTCCCGCAGACGAGGCCGTCGTTGCATTCATCGCTGTTGGCGCACACGTGGTAGAGCACTGCAAGAAGTGTGTACTAATTAAAAAAAAAATTAAAACATATGTAGGTAAATCTATATTTCCTATATGATACGAACGCTGTTCCGGTTTGAAGGGTGCTGTAACTGTTAATGGTAGTAGTGTCTGTGCTGTTGATCGTGTAGGTACCACCGCAGCGCCTATTGCAGTAGACATGCATAGTCCGATGCGAATATTACTGTGATCCGGTTTGAATGGCGCTGTAGCTGTTACTGATGGTGAAGTCTCTGTTTCGGGAGTCCGTCTAGGTACGACCGCAGCGCTTACTACAGCGGACACAGTACTATGCAAATATTACTGTGATCATGTTTGAAGGACGTTGTAGCTATTACTGGTGGTTAGTTCTTTTTTGCCGGAGACCGTGTAGGTAACAACGCAGCGCCTATTGCAGCCGACAAACAGTACTGTGTGAACATTATTGTGATCCGATTTGAAGGATGCTGTAGCTAGTGAAGTTAGATAAAGACCTAATATCATATGAGGTAAAGCGACGAGCACGCGGTGCAGTGTATAACATCCTAACTAGCGGTGTGTTACGGGCGGGCGTATCACTTGCCATCAGGTGAACGTCCAGCTCGTCTCGTCGCTTACAGTACATCCGGAATCGAACGTAGGACCTCCGTAACCTACAACTACTGCGCTACGAGGGAAGTTAATACTGGTGCGTTTTCATTTGAACCCAATTCCCTAATAAGGGCCTTGTATTAACTCCTACCTTCCCCCGCACGCGATCTTGAACCCAGTTAAGGTTTTCCCGCGCAAACGACTCCGCCATTTTGAATATTACTAAACGTCAAATTAATCGTTTATACGATCTAAACATGAAACTCCAACTCCGGTAATTAGTTATTAAAAATAAAACATTGTACTAGAATTATTTTCTGTGCACGTTTATTTAATCGGTATCAGATGGCGGTAGGTTGATATTTTTTTTTTTAAGTCACGAACAGCCGATGGTAAATGATACCGCCCCGCACATTACGTGACGCAGGCTAAGATGTTATACACCGCATTACACTTGACACATGATGTCGAGTCCCGTTACCACAGCAATTACACTAGCCGCAGCGTCCTTCGAACCGGACACAGCAATTACACCAGCTTTAGCGTCCTTGAAACCAGAACATATTAATTACACTAGTTGCAACGTCCTTCGAACCGGACACAGCAATTACACCAGCTTTAGCGTCCTTGAAACCAGAACATATTAATTACACTAGTTGCAACGTCCTTCAAACCGGAACACAGTAATTACAATAGTGCAGCGTCTTTCAAACCGGAAAAGAGGAATTACACTAGCTGCAGCGTCCTTCAAACCTGACACAGCAATTGCACTAGCTGCAGCATCCTTCAAACCGGAACACTGTAATTACACTAGTTAATGTTATCTAAGGTAAATGAAATTCCGTCACAGATTAAAAAAATAAAGCTTTTTTTTTTTTTTTTCATTACCTAATTTACGTCCCCACCGTTGAGGCACAGGCCTACCCTCAATGTGAGGGCAGACGCATATGAAATGTGTTAAATATATAAAAAAAACTTTTTATTACGAATATAAAAGAAAAGAAATTATATTAAAAGAAAAGACATAAAATTGAAAGAGAAGAAAATAAAAACAACCCAAATCCCGCCCTGTGCCTCCCATTTGAAACATCACACACGGCACCCTCTACTACCCGGCGGTACCAGCCATGCTTACTTTAGATCTTTAGGTCACACCTATGCCCAGCAGTGGACATCTTTCGATGACGATGAAGGGTTGAAGAGGTGGGTAGTTGTGTTATTATTCATTGAATAGTTCGTCTGTGTGTACGTACACTTGGACTGCGCCTCGCACTGCCCGTTCAGAGGCGAGGAGTTGTCGCCGCAGAGGCACCTGGTCACCCTGTCGTAGTGCGTGCGCACGCACGACGAGCTGCTGATGCCGGCGCAGTCCGTCTGCCGGGAGCACGGCCGGGCTGCAAATACACGTACATTAGTGTTGCCATATCGAATGAAAATGAAAATTTATAATGAGATCTTGAGACGATATACCTAAATTAGAAATATCCAAATTAGAAATGTCTAAAGAGGAAATATCCAAATTAGAAATGCCTAAAGAGGAAATATCCAAATTAGAAATGTCTAAAGAGTAAATATCCAAATTAGAAATGCCTAAAGAGGAAATATCCAAATTAGAAATGTCTAAAGAGTAAATATCCAAATTAGAAATGCTTAAAGAGGAAATATCCAAATTAGAAATGTCTAAAGAGTAAATATCCAAATTAGAAATGTCTAAAGAGGAAATATCTAAATTAGAAATACCTAAAGAACAAATATTCAAATTAGAAATGCCTAAAGAGGAAATATCCAAACTAGAAGTGTAAAGAGGAAATATCCAAATTAGAAATGCCTAAAGAGGAAATATCCAAATTAGAAATGCCTAAAGAGGAAATATCCAAATTAGAAATGTCTAAAGAGTAAATATCCAAATTAGAAATGTCTAAAGAGGAAATATCCAAATTAGAAATGTCTAAAGAGGAAATATCCAAATTAGAAATGCCTAAAGAGGAAATATCCAAATTAGAAATGTCTAAAGAGTAAATATCCAAATTAGAAATGTCTAAAGAGAAATATCCAAATTAGGAAATGCCTAAAGAGAAATATCCAAATTAGAAATGCCTAAAGAGGAAATATCCAAATTAGAAGTGTAAAGAGGAAATATCCAAATTAGAAATGCCTAAAGAGGAAATATCCAAATTAGAAATGCCTAAAGAGGAAATATCCAAATTAGAAATATCCAAATTAGGAAATGTCTAAGGAAATATCCAAAATAGAAATGTCTAAAGAGTAAATATCCAAATTAGAAGTGTCTAAAGAGGAAATATCCAAATTAGAAATGCCTAAAGAGGAAATATCCAAATTAGAAGTGTAAAGAGGAAATATCCAAATTAGAAATGTCTAAAGAGGAAATATCCAAATTAGAAATGTCTAAAGAGGAAATATCCAAATTAGAAATGTCTAAAGAGGAAATATCCAAATTAGAAATGCCTAAAGAGGAAATATCCAAATTAGAAGTGTAAAGAGGAAATATCCAAATTAGAAATGCCTAAAGAGGAAATATCCAAATTAGAAGTGTAAAGAGGAAATATCCAAATTAGAAATGCCTAAAGAGGAAATATCTAAAGACGAAAATATCTATGGACCAAAGGTATAAAGACAAGTATCTTTATACCTATTACCGCGGGGACTCGGGTTCTGCCCGCCATACCGATCGGACGTCCCATCCGTCCGCTGCCAGTGCGTGATACAGTTACGCCCGCTCCGTTCGACTCGCCCGTGCACGTGCGCGCCACAACGCCGCTCAGGCGGCCGCCATTTGCGCTCGCGTGCGCCAGTGCAGTGAAGTTTAGATACCAGCACGCGAAAACTCTGCCGGAGCCTGGTTCCGGCACTGTAAGTAGCTTTTTCTTTAATCGCCTCAGAGGCGAGGTTATAGCATAGAGCCTGTCGCATTAGGCGACGGCTAGGTCCCCTGCCGAATAGGTACACAACCTCCGGCCGCACGGCGGGGCGACTGCTCAACAAAATGGCGTCCGTGCAAATGGACGCCTTGGGAAGAATTCGCCAAGTCGGCCTCTACCCTTCCCACGCATTCCGTGAACCTGGACACGGACAGCCCGGCCTCTCCGGACCCGACCCCCGCGACTGGAGCGCCTAACAAGGCGAGGGCCCCCGTGGCGGGGCCTTCCAAGCCCGAGCTGCCTTTCTCTTCCGACTCTGACTCGGAAGGGACCTCAAGCGGCAACGAGATGGAGGTAGACCGTCCACCCTCCAAGACCACCGACGAAGAGGGCTTCACCCTCTGCGTCAAGAAGCGCAAACGCGCTTCCTAAGCCCTCGAGTCAAACTCGGACCGCTCCTCGCCGACCAGCACGCCGGCAAAAAAGGCTGAGCTTCTCGCGCACCCCCCCAGCACTTCGGCCCCGCCCGAAAAATGCGGCCCGAAGCTGCCTCCCCCGATTGTCCTCCAGGACAAGACAAAAAGGAACGATGTTTCCAAGTGGTTCGCGGACCACAAAATTGCATGCCCCAAAGCGCAGAACACCGCTCAGGGCATCAGGATAAACCTTCAAACGGTTGACGACTTCCGGGCTGCCACCAAGCACCTGCGGAACGCCGGACTCGGCTTCCACACCTTTGCTCTCCCCGAGGAGAAGCACCTCCGCGTTGTCATACGCGGAATCCCAACGGAGATCGACATCTCCGAGGTCATCGACGACCTCAAAAAACAAAACTTCCCCGTGCTGGAAGCCCGTCGCATGACCAGTATGCGAACTAAGGCCGCACTCCCACTCATCCTGACGAGTCTCGAACTCTCTCCGGAGGGTAAAAAGATCTTCGAGATCACCCGCCTGTGCAACCTCACCAGCGTGAGGGTAGAGGTCCCGCACAAGAAAGGCATCATCGGCCAATGCCACCGATGCCAACTTTACGGCCACTCAGCCCATAACTACTTCGCCCGCCCGAGATGCGTCAAATGCACCGGGGACCACGGGACGAAGGAGTGCTCCCGCACCGCGGAAGCGACAAACCCGCCGAGCTGCGTCCTGTGCAAAACCGAGGGACACCCCGCGAATTATCGCGGGTGCACCAAAGCCCCGCGTAGGCCACACAACGGCGCACCACCGCCCCCACAAAGGCTGCACCGCAGCCATCTGCCTCGTCCAGACCACCGCCCGCACAGCCGGCCGTTCCGCCGGCGGTGTCGGCGTGGAGCAAAACCGCCCTTAGCCGCGTGCCGCCGAGGCTCCAAAAGCCGCCCCTTTGTCGGGGCCGCCGATACCACAGGCTGCTCCCAGCCAAACACCTCCACCTTCGGAGCTCCAGAACATTCTCGCCTACATCCAAAAGGTGAGCATGAAAGATACTCTTCTTTTAGGAGAAAAATTGCGAGCCGCACAAAACTCGCATGATAGGTTAAGAGCCTGCATCGAGCACGCCGACACACTCGCTGCGCTCGAAGAACCCTTCATATAACCACCCCCAGGACTCTGTCCGAGACCTTTGGTGTTCCATCTCATTCAAACGTTATGGAGATACACAGGGTCTTAGGAAGAATCAAACCCCGCTCGCTGACTGTTGCGTACTTCAACGCGAACGGCATCCGCTCTCAAAGGAGGAAATACGCCTGTTTCTTAGGAACCATGACGTCGACGTCATGCTCATTCAGGAAACATTCCTCAAACCGTTTCATCGCGACCCGAAAATCGCGAACTATCACATTATCCGCCACGACAGGCTGACCGCCCCAGGAGGCAGCACACTCATCTACTTCAAGCGGCCCTGCATTGCATACCGCTGGTTAGCCAACCCTCGCCAAAATAGAAGTCTCGGCGTATAAAATCTCCCTCACCGGTCAACAACCGATCGTCCTAGCATCCTTCTATCTGTCCCCGACAAAATAAATGCGGGAAACAGACATAAGAACCCTTCTCGACCTAGGCCCGGCTGTCATCGTCGCCGGCGATCTAAACAGCAGGCATAGCACCTGGGACCTGATCATGTCAAACCGAAATGGTATAATCCTCTCCGCAAACCCCGACGAGATACCCTTTTTTTTTTTTTGATATCGGTGGTGGAAATGCTGTTACCGCATACCCAGCGTCCTTTTCAGGGGGGGACGCCGGGTTATGGGCCACAGAGATGTTGTGCGTGACCCCCATACCCACTAAAACCACCACCGCTTGTCCCGCAATACGCGTACTGGAGACGCCCGGGTTTCAGCCAAGCAACTCTCCGGGCGCCTCCGCGTATAAACTTCCTCCTGGTGGATGCCCGCGGGGAGCAAAGGCACCCACCTGCCGTCCCGTACCGGCCCCTCGCGGGACCGGAACGTTGGGGCCCCCCGACCCCTCAGACGACCGCGCGCGCCCAAGACGGAGCGCACGCCCGGCCACCGCCTTCCCGTGAAGGAATTGGGCGGCGGCCTCCTCCCTCAGACTCCCCACTTCGTGAGGAGGGGGACAACCAAGACTCCCCTGGGGACGCACCCCCAGGGGAAACACGACAAAGGCCCAAAGGGCCACGCCCATGGCCCGAAAGCCCCTCACACCGTGCCCAGCTGAGGGGCCGTCGCTCACGGCGGGAGAAGCGGACGGCGTGGTTCTGCCGTCGCGCTCTCCCGCCGGCCCGCCGCCGCCTGCAAGGTGCGGCAGCGGCGTCGGCCTCGATGCGCTCGGCGGCCTCCTTCTGACGCATCACTGCGCCGCAGAAGGAGACCACCGCCTTCCAAGACCTCTCGCTGCTCAACATACGATCGATAACAGTCGGCAGCGAGGTCACTGCCGACTTGCGCGACGAGGGCGTGGCGTTGCGGCCCCATGCCGGGCACTCCGCCAGGTGTGGTGCGCCGTGTCAATCGGCGCACCACACCGACGCATTCTTGTGTCATCTCTCTACGAGCCACCTGGTGCAGGTACTTGCCGAAACATCCATGGCCTGTCAGCACCTGCACCAGGTGGAACGTCATGCCCGTACCGCCGGCTCATCCACCGGGACAGGTGGGGCCTGATGGCCTCCACCGTGTCCCGGCCGGCGGCAGGGTTACCTATCTCCGTCTCCACCGCCGGATCAGGGCGTCATGGGCAACGCGCCTGATCCGGCGGACCGTGGCCGGGTCCGCCGACGCTCTCCGGCATCCCGCAGGAAGAGGTACACTTCCGCGAGCGACTGCGCCTGTAGATGCCAAGGCGCATCGGCCGCGAGAAGCGTACCTGCCGTCCAGGACACCGTACGGTACGCCCGACAGGCTCGGACCGCCAGGATACGTTGGGCCCTCTTCAGCAGCGTTCCTGGCGGTCTCGCACCTATCCACCCATACGGGCGCACCGTACAGTGCCATACTCCGCAGGATGCCAGAGTATGAGCGCCGACACAAATGACCCGGCCCCCGACATTGGGCAGCAATCTGCCCAGCGCAGCGGCGGTGGCGGTGAGCTTCGGGAGAAGCCGTTCGAAGTGCTCTCCGGAAGCTCCATCGCCCGTCCAGAGTGAGCCCTAAATACTTGAGGGCTCCCCGCACTGGGACCCTCTCGCCCCGGACGGGGATGATCGCGCCCGGGGTGGACCCCTGCGGGGTCCGTGGAAGAGGAGGGCCTCCGTCTTCGTGACGGAGACCCTCAGGACCCAGCTGCTCGATCCGGTCCACTACCAGCGACGTGCTAGTGGCGGCCAGACGAGCAGCCTCGTCGTAACTCCTCCCCGGGCCGAGACGAGGGTGTCGTCCGCGTAGCATAGTACCCTCGTTCCGGGGAGGACCGGCTGCCGCAGCAGCCAGTCGTACGCGAGGTTCCACAGCAAGGGGCCCAAGACCGACCCCTGTGGAACCCCGCTCTCCACGCGCCGCCGATGTATTTCGCCGCTGCCATCAACCCAGACGATCGTCCTGTCCTTGAGGTACGCCCCAACAGCCCGACCATGGGGGAAGCCGGAAAAACTCCAGCGCCCCCTGATCGTGGCGAATGGCAGGCTGTTGAAGGCGTTCTCGATATCTAAGGATACCCCCAGGACCACCTCGCCGTCACCGAGGCCTCCAGACAGAGGCCCTTCAGGTCGAGCAGGGCGTCCAACGTGGATCGCCTTGCCCGAAATCCGTACTGGGCCTCCTGGAGGCCCGGTCCCACCTCGGCGAGGTGCCGAACGAGACGGCCGGCCAAGATCTTCTCGAAGACCTTACCCGTCTCGTCCAGAAGGACGATCGGTCTGTACGCGGAAGGGGAGTCGGGGTCACGGTCCCCTTCCGCAGCAGGCAAAGCCTGCCCGTCTTCCAGCGCTCCGAGACTGTACGCGCCGAATGCAGGCGTCGTACAGTCCCCGGAGCTCCTCGCGCAGGTGACTGGCGGCCACCCAGAGGGGCCCTCGATGGGACCCGTCGGACCCCGGAGACGATCCAGGGCCACGTCCAGCTCCTCTTCCGTCAGGAGGACCTCCTCTGTGGTCGCCGCGGGGGCGGTGGTGGACATAACCGGGGCTGGAATGACGCGTCAGCCCCGGGAACAACCGGTCTACTACCCCTTGGAGGAAGTCCGGGTCCAGGGCCGACGAGATACCCTACCGTCGCGTTTCACAACCCATCCACACTAGACATTGCGTTGTTTAATAACGTAACCGTCCCACTGCATTCGATCGAGACCATAGACGATCTCAGATCCGACCACCCCGGTTCTTATGAAGCTGGGCCGGCCCGCTGGTGAGGTCCCTCTGACCAAAACCATCGCCAACTGGCGCAGCCTCGAGATCAAACTCAAGGCCGCGAATCCCCAGCACCTAGACGGAATCCCTGATACGATCGAACCGCTCGGCGCTGCAAACCGAGCGATCGACTCGTTAACGAATCATATCGCCACAGCTGTCGAGGAATCGTCGAGAACGGTGCCCGAGTCGGACTACCTGCTCGGGTACTTCCCGGCGGACATTCGTCGGCTGATAAGAGCGAAAACGCCACAATGAGACACTTATTCACGATACAGATCCGAGGAGCTCAGGATAAAACTGCGCCGCCTTCAAAGGCTGGTAAAAGAGCGCATATCCGAACTCAGATCCGACAGATGGGACAATCTGCTTTGCGACTTGGAGCCTTCGAGCGCCAACTTTGGCGTCTGGCCCGCAGTCTCAAAGCGGAGAACATGGCCCGCATGCCTCTCCTCGTAATGAGCGATGGTTCCTCCCTTGCGTTGGAGGATGCCGAAAAGCAGATTGTCTCGCCGACAGTCTAGAAAGCCAGTGCACTCCCTCTACCGCACCAGTGGACCCCGATCACCTCAAGTTGGTCGAGGACGAGGGGCGCCGCAGGGCAACCCTCCCACCAGAAGATCCCCTCTAAAACCGATTTCCCCGGTGAGGTCGTTGACATCATAAAGAGGCTGAAAACCAGGTCAGCCCCGGGATCCGACAACATCTCCAACAGAGTTGTGAAGTCTCCCGCCTCCGATCGTCGGTCTGCTAGTGGCCATATTCAACACTCTGCTAGCCGACTGCTCCTTCCCAGACGCCTGGAAAGAGGCCGTAGTGATAGATATTCCGAAGCCCTAGCAACCGAACAAGCCGAGGAACCTACCCAACAGCTACCGTCCGATCAGCCTACTGAACACCTTGGGCAAACTGTACGAGCGCATCATTCTAGAGCGTCTGCGCCATTTCACCGCAGAGAACAACCTCCTCCCCGACGAACAGTTCGGATTAAGGAGCAACCACTCTTGCGTTCACCAAGTGCACCGAATGACTGAGCACATCCTGGTCGGTCTGGAGCACAAACATACGATCGACACCTGCGCCGTCCTATTCGATGTCGCCAAGGCGTTCGACAAAGTCTGGCACGAAGGCTTGATATACAAGCTTTACACTCACAAAGTGCCAGACCGTCTAGTCACCGTCATTCGAGACTTCCTCTCGAATCGTTCCTTCCGCTTTCGCGCCGAGTACGCTCTCTCCTCGCCCCGGCCGATTAAAGCCGGCTTCCCTCAAGGCTCTTGCCTCTCTCCGCTACTCTTCTCGCTCTACACGAGCGACATACCGAGAGACCCCTTCGTCAAGATGGCCTTTTCGCGGATGACACCGCTCTTTATCACTCCGGCAGAGCTCCGGGTATTATAACGAAGCGCCTACAGAACGCGACCACCCGCCTAGGCGAGTGGTCCCGGACGTGGCGAATCGATGTAAACCCGGAGAACAGTGAAGCCATTCACTTCACCCACCGTAGGTCATCAACCCTTCTCAAGAAGGCGAAAAACGCGGCCATGAACTCGGCCAGCTCTCCCTCTTCGGCCAGCCGATCCCATGGAGAAGCTCGGTCAAATACCTCGGTGTCACACTCGACGCCAGACTTAATTTCGTCGCCCACATCCGCGAGGCGAGAAAGAAAGCGGCCCAAGTACTGGGCAAGCTATACCCATTGCTGTGTAAGAAGAGCAAGCTCTCTCTCAGACACAAGCTTCACCTTTACAAGGTATGCGTAAGACCTATAATGTCTTACGCAAGCGTTGTCTTCGCCCATTCGTCCGAAGACAGTCTCAAACCTCTGCAGACTCTCCAGAACCGTTTCACCCGCACCGCGACTGGTGCCGAATGGTACCAGCGCAATGTGGACATCCACAGCGACCTTAAACTTCCAACGATCAAGGAGCAATTCAGAGAGTGCTCCGTGACCTACTTCGCCAAGGCGGCAACTCATCCCAACCCTCTGGTGGCCAGCGCAGCCAACTACGCGCTACCTCCGAATCCCAGGACGAAAAGCGCAGACCGCGGCACGCGCTTATTCCGACATCCCAAGGGGTCCCGCAAACCACACACATACCCTCAGTCACCGACAGCACCGACGTCACCACACACACTTCGACACTACCAACACGCTCCGAATACCAGCATCACGCCGCCCTCGCTTCAGAACGCGGCGCCGCAGCTACTCACACACAGCGTACACTAAGTACACCCGCGACCGTGGGCGGTCCTCGCCGCCCAGAGATTCCGATACAGGCGAAGGTAGTCAGGGAACGGGCCCGCGCCCGGCCTCGACGACCGAGTAGAATCGCCAGGTAAAGCACAACAAGAACCAGACACACACAATATACAGAATCATCCGCCAGATAGCTACATCCCGCGTAGCACTTTTTAGTTTCTAAAAACCTCAGGCCGTGGATCCGGGTCCACGAGCCCAGTGTCAGATGAGCTGTAAGAGCCGCTGTGGCTTGCAGCCCGATCTATATCAAGAATATAGACCTATTACCGCGGTAACACACGAAACCGAGACTTGGCCAGCTCACAATCCGAACGGCGAAGGATTAATCGAGTTAGAGATTATTGAAGGGTTCCTATGTCCAGCAGTGGGCCTTCCTTCTGATGACGATGAAGTTGGCTAACAGCAAAAACATATCATTATCTCTATCAAGGTTTTTTTGTGATACTCCATTCCTAGCAGTGGGAATATATTAATGTTCCCACTGCTGGGATTCGGGGCATTCGATGATTCTCCGGCAACAGAGACACTACCGTTCATTAGAACTATTCGTTCCTTTATTTTCTACTTTACTTTGTATTTGTTTATAAAATTAAATAAAAAAAAAAATCTGCATTTATTATTTTATTAATTATATATTTATTTATTACACAGTATATTAAAAAAAAAATAATGCAAAAAAAAAAAAATTCGTTTGGCAGAACGTTCACAACTGTTGTCCCGACGTCATAAATAAAAAGCTCTCATGAAGCGAGCGCAATTTATGCGTTCCGTTTTACGATAATAATAGATATCGTAACCTTTGATATTTTCAGCTTTTGAATATAAGAACTTCTTGGAGCTGATAACCTTAACAGTTCCGGTGGTGAGTCGACCTTTGGACTCGTGAATTTTAGGTTATGTAAAAATAGTTTAGGTTGCGTCGCCATGGAAACCGTTGTGAATATTAACATTGGTGATGGGTACTGGGATGAAGACCGTCTAGGTGCGTACCACCGCAGTGCTTATTTCTACCGCCAAACAATAGTGTGTATACCGTGTTCCGGTTTGTAGGGCGCTGTAGCTCACTAGCTAATTTAATTACACTTAATTACTGGCGTAACGAGACTCAAAATCTTATGTTTCAGGCGCCGAGCGCAAAGTGGTGCTGTGTATATAAATATAATCCTTCAAACCGGATCACAGTAATTTTCGCGCAGTACTGTCTGTCGGCTGCAATAGGTGCAGCAGTGGTACCTACACGGTCTCAGGCAACAGAGACACTACCACCAGTAATAGCTGCAGCGCCTTCAAACCGGACCACAGTAATATCCGCACAGTACTGTCTGTCGGCTGCAATAGGCGCTGCGACTCCGGCTGTTACCTAAACGGTCTCCAGCAACGGAGACACTACCACCAGTACTTCAGACAATGGAAACAACATTTTTCTTTGTTATAAACATTATTAAATAATTTGTTTATCAATCCAGACTGCGGTCTAATATTACATTATCGATTTAAAAAAAAAAAAAATATTAGAAAACTTTTTGGTCGCATGTAAAAATACTTTTGCCCATTAAAAGTATA
Source organism: Troides helena (assembly GCA_029286815.1). Taxonomy (NCBI): domain Eukaryota; kingdom Metazoa; phylum Arthropoda; class Insecta; order Lepidoptera; family Papilionidae; genus Troides; species Troides helena. The sequence goes on along the minus strand of JAGSMV010000043.1, from coordinate 416,170 downwards.
TCAAGCACTAGCTTCATACTTTTATACACCAGTACTAAAAGTTTAGGACTTGGCTGCACAGCAAACAATCATTTGCCTTACCGTACTAGGATAGTATTTCTAACCTATTATAAAGAAATTAATAGGTTAACGTAACATCGTATCTCAAAGCTAGTATCAATTAGGTGCAGTGTATATCATCCTAACAGCTCATTTACTAGTAGTATATGAAGCGGGTCATCTACCATAAGACTCCTCTCCCAAAGACGCTTCTAATGAGAACATACATTTTTATGTATACTACTACCTGTTAATAACTATTATTGATATTACCTAATACTACCTTTTAACTAGTATAAATTATTGATAATTTTACCTGTTACTAATACTAAGTATTAACTATTGCGTATTCTTCTCATCTATTGTTACTATTTACTACGGGTTCCAAGCCAACGTCATCAGCGCGGTGCAGGCTGTTGATCAACAGACGAGGCTCTGACTTCCTCCTACCCTCATTGGGCCAGCCTGGTGAGGAAGTGGTCGCAAATCCCCCCCATGTGATATGATGTTTGTGGGAGGCCTATATCGAGCTGGACGTTCACCTGATGGTAAGTGATACGCCCGCCCGTAACATGGCGCTAGTTGGGTAGATATAAACAGCAGCACATTGCGCTCGGCTGAAGATAAAACGTCGAGTTTCGGTACCCCAGTAACTGCACTAGCTGCAGCACCATTCAAACCGGATCACAGTAATCTCCGCACAGTACTGTGTGTCGACTGCATTAGGCGCTGCGGTGGTATCTAGACGGTCTCCGACATCAAAGACACTACCACCAGTAACGCCTGCAGCGTCCGTCAAACCGGATCATAGTAATGACCGCACAGTACTGTGTGTCGGCTGCAACAGGCGCTGCGACGGTACCCAGACGGTCTCCGGCAACAGAGACACTACTACCAGTAACAGCTGCAGCGCCCTTCAAACCGATCACACCAATACCCGCACAGTACTGTGTGCCGGCTGCAATAGGCGCTGCGACGGTACCCAGACGGTCTCCGGCAACAGAGACACTACCAGCGGTAACAGCTGCAGCACCATTCAAACCGGATCACAGTAATCTCCGCACAGTACTGTGTGTCGACTGCATTAGGCGCTGCGGTGGTATCTAGACGGTCTCCGACATCAAAGACACTACCACCAGTAACGCCTGCAGCGTCCGTCAAACCGGATCATAGTAATGACCGCACAGTACTGTGTGTCGGCTGCAACAGGCGCTGCGACGGTACCCAGACGGTCTGTAGCAACAGAGACACTACTACCAGTAACAGCTGCAGCGCCCTTCAAACCGGATCACACCAATACCCGCACAGTACTGTGTGCCGGCTGCAATAGGCGCTGCGACGGTACCTAGACGGTCTCCGGCAACAGAGACACTACCGCCAGTAACAGCTGCATCGCCCTTCAAACCGGATCACACCAATACCCGCACAGTACTGTGCCGGCTGCACAGGCGCTGCGACGGTACCTAGACGGTCTCCGGCAACAGAGACACTACCGCCAGTAACAGCTGCATCGCCCTTCAAACCGGATCACACCAATACCCGCACAGTACTGTGTGCCGGCTGCAATAGGCGCTGCGACGGTACCTAGACGGTCTCCGGCAACAGAGACACTACCGCCAGTAACAGCTGCAGCGCCCTTCAAACCGGATCACACCAATACCCGCACAGTACTGTGTGCCGGCTGCAATAGGCGCTGCGACGGTACCCAGACGGTCTCCGGCAACAGAGACACTACCGCCAGTAACAGCTGCAGCGCCTTCAAACCGGATCACACCAATACCCGCACGGTACTGTGTGCCGGCTGCACAGGCGCTGCGACGGTACCTAGACGGTCTCCGGCAACAGAGACACTACCATCAGTAACAGCTGCAGCGCCCTTCAAACCGGATCACACCAATACCCGCACGGTACTGTGTGCCGGCTGCAATAGGCGCTGCGACGGTACCTAGACGGTCTCCAGCAACAGAGAGACACTACCACCAGTAACAGCTGCATCGCCCTTCAAACCGGATCACACCAATACCCGCACAGTACTGTGTGCCGGCTGCAATAGGCGCTGCGACGGTACCTAGACGGTCTCCGGCAACAGAGACACTACCGCCAGTAACAGCTGCAGCGCCGCTTCAAAACCGGATCACAGCAATACCCGCACGGTACTGTGTGCCGGCTGCAATAGGCGCTGCGACGGTACCCAGACGGTCTCCGGCAACAGAGACACTACCATCAGTAACAGCTGCAGCGCCCTTCAAACCGGATCACAGCAATGTCCGCACAGTACGAGACGGTCTCCAGCAACAGAGACACTACCATCAGTAACAGCTGCAGCGTCCTTCAAACCGGATCACCGTAATGTCCGCACAGTACGAGACGGTCTCCAGCAACAGAGACACTACCGCCAGTAACAGCTGCAGCGCCTTCAAACCGGATCACACCAATACCCGCACAGTACTGTGTGCCGGCTGCAATAGGCGCTGCGACGGTACCCAGACGGTCTCCGGCAACAGAGACACTACCGCCAGTAACAGCTGCGGCGCCTTCAAACCGGATCACAGCAATACCCGCACAGTACTGTGCCGGCTGCACAGGCGCTGCGACGGTACCCAGACGGTCTCCGGCAACAGAGACACTACCGCCAGTAACAGCTGCAGCGCCTTCAAACCGGATCACAGCAATACCCGCACAGTACTGTGCCGGCTGCAATAGGCGCTGCGACGGTACCTAGACGGTCTCCAGCAACAGAGAGACACTACCAGCAGTAACAGCTGCAGCGCCGCTTCAAAACCGGATCACACCAATACCCGCACAGTACTGTGTGCCGGCTGCAATAGGCGCTGCGACGGTACCTAGACGGTCTCCGGCAACAGAGACACTACCGCCAGTAACAGCTGCAGCGCCCTTCAACCCGGATCACAGCAATACCCGCACAGTACTGTGTGCCGGCTGCAATAGGCGCTGCGACGGTACCTAGACGGTCTCCGGCAACAGAGACACTACCGCCAGTAACAGCTGCAGCGCCCTTCAACCCGGATCACACCAATACCCGCACAGTACTGTGTGCCGGCTGCAATAGGCGCTGCGACGGTACCTAGACGGTCTCCGGCAACAGAGACACTACCACCAGTAACAGCTGCAGCGCCCTTCAAACCGGATCACAGTAATGTCCGCACAGTACGAGACGGTCTCCAGCAACAGAGACACTACCGCCAGTAACAGCTGCATCGCCCTTCAAACCGGATCACAGTAATGTCCGCACAGTACGAGACGGTCTCCAGCAACAGAGACACTACCAGCAGTAACAGCTGCAGCGCCCTTCAAACCGGATCACAGTTATGTCCGCACAGTACGAGAGACGGTTCCAGCAACAGAGACACTACCACCAGTAACAGCTGCAGCGCCCTTCAAACCGGATCACAGTAATGTCCGCACAGTACGAGAGACGGTCTCCAGCAACAGAGACACTACCAGCAGTAACAGCTGCAGCGCCCTTCAAACCGGATCACAGTAATGTCCGCACAGTACGAGAGACGGTCTCCAGCAACAGAGACACTACCAGCAGTAACAGCTGCAGCGCCCTTCAAACCGGATCACCGTAATGTCCGCACAGTACGAGAGACGGTCTCCAGCAACAGAGACTACCAGCAGCAGCTCATTATTACCGTTAGAATGAAACGTCAAAAAGTGGCGGGAGCGTTGCGTGCGCGAGTATGCAAATGGCAGCCGCAGCGCCTTATAAATGATAGCCGAAGGAACAAAGGTTAAGCCAAAATGGAGCCTTTTATTTTTTTTTTATTGTGGCAACAGTAAATTGGCGTACAGCCCCAAGGTAAAAAGGTTGAGAACGCAATTTACGATCTATTTTTATTATGCGTATGACGTTTAATATGTGGTAGACATTTTCCTTAGCACACAAATTGTTTTTTTTTTTTAAAAAAACTTTAATGTTTTATTACAGGCTTGTATAAGTGCAGACAATTTTTGGCCAGTCTTTAATTTTTTTTTTTTTATAATTAATGGACAAGGTGAATAGGACTTTCACGTGATATTAAGTGATACGTTTGGCCGTTATATGACGTTAATTGTGATGATATACACAGTACATTCACTCGTCGCTTGAGATGTTAAGTCTCGTTACTGTAGTAATTTGACAAGGTACAGCGCCCTACAAACCGGATCATAGTAATGTTGGCGCTGCGGTGGAAACTATAGTGTCCGTTGATAGTCTACCCATCATACATAATGATTTGCTAAATAATTATTACTCTGTGCATTTTTATGAGAAAGAGACAGACGACGTAGTAGCCTCATCATGTTTGAAGGTTGTTGTCCGAAAGTGACCGGTTCTGCCAATGTATCACCACATTTCAGGCATTACGCAAATTTAAGTGTTCATAAATGAAAGCGAACATAGCTTAAATAGCTTCAAGCACAAATTAAAACAGCTTTTAAAGCTCATTTGAAATTCCTTCACAGATAAAACAGTGGCTGCGGCCGACACGAAAGGCTGAACGACCGTCCATTTAAAGGTGGCCCTCGGCGTACGTACAAATTAATGTAAACTAAGGTTCGTGATAGTTTGGTTATATAAATCTTGCACGCTTCCGTAAGGAAATATCGCACTACGCAATCTTCTAGCGTGTTAGTGGGTTAAGGTGATTGCGGTGTGGTGGGGAAGTGGTTGAGGGTAGGGGAGGTAGAGGGAGGACAGTGCACTGATGAAACCCATTAAAACTACCCCAATGGAAAAAATGTTGACCTATAAAATGACTGTGTAAGGTTTCCCGCGCGAACTCACCAGCTCGTGGTGCAGCCTGCTGATCAACAGACGAGGCTCTGGCTCCCACCGACCAGCTAATGCTGATCTAATGGTCAGCGTGGTGGGAGATGACCGATCGATGTGGGGATCTTTTGAGGGAGGCCCATGTACAGCAGTGGACGTATATCGGCTGATGATGATGATGTGATATGTTGCTTTAGAGAATAATAGAAATGATATCCACAATAAAGATAAAAGTTGAGCAGTTGAAGATGGGACTTATGATACAAGATATTAAGAACGGAAGAGAACAGATGATAAAGAACATTATATAAAGAAGCATATGAGAAAGAGGTGAACATAAAGACTCATATTTGTCAAAGAGGAGGCATTAGATTAGTATCAGGTAGACAGATTCTGGAGTAGATGAGAAGCTACAAGAATAGAAACAAAAAGAAGAGAACGAAGAGTAGAAGCCAAGAGTGGACCTCTGAAATAATATAGACATGGCCACTAAAGAATAATAGTTAATTACATAGTTAAAGTTAACTAAACTAAGTTAACCGGTTTTAATATGCCAAGGACGAAGTTAAAGAGCCTTCATTGGAAGGTTGGAGGGTTCATGTTTAACCAGAAGATTAGAATCTTGATTGAAGGTATAAACCTTATTAACCGACAAACGAGAATGGTAAGATCGATGAATACCTACTTAAATTGACATGATTTTAAGTGACTGTGAACAGCTCAGCTTCAACATACCCGGCAAACGGCGGAGGAGAAGACCAGCGTCGCGATGGCCGAGTGTTGCGACAAAGGATGTGATAAGCTGTGATCTCAAGGAATGTGAGGTCGCAAATACAGCGAAGTGGAGTGAGAGACGGGAGAAATGGTAAGAGAAGAAGAATGCGACTGTGAATAGCTCAGCCTCAACATACCCGGCAAACGGCGGAGGAGAAGACCAGAGTCGCGATGGCCGAGTGTTGCGACAAAGGATGTGATAAGCTGTGATCTCAAGGAATGCGAGGTCCCAAATACAGCGAAGTGGAGTGAGAGACGGGAGAAATGGTAAGAGAAGAAGAATGCGACTGTGAATAGCTCAGCCTCAACATACCCGGCAAACGGCGGAGGAGAAGACCAGCGTCGCGATGGCCGAGTGTTGCGACAAAGGATGTGATAAGCTGTGATCTCAAGGAATGCGAGGTCGCAAATAGAGCGAAGTGGAGTGAGAGCCGGGAGAAATGGTAAGAGAAGAAGAATGCGACTGTGAATAGCTCAGCCTCAACATACCCGGCAAACGGCGGAGGAGAAGACCAGAGTCGCGATGGCCGAGTGTTGCGACAAAGGATGTGATAAGCTGTGATCTCAAGGAATGCGAGGTCCCAAATACAGCGAAGTGGAGTGAGAGACGGGAGAAATGGTAAGAGAAGAAGAATGCGACTGTGAATAGCTCAGCCTCAACATACCCGGCAAACGGCGGAGGAGAAGACCAGAGTCGCGATGGCCGAGTGTTGCGACAAGGATGTGATAAGCTGTGATCTCAAGGAATGCGAGGTCGCAAATACAGCGAAGTGGAGTGAGAGACGGAGAAATGGTAAGAGAAGAAGAATGCGACTGTGAATAGCTCAGCCTCAACATACCCGGCAAACGGCGGAGGAGAAGACCAGAGTCGCGATGGCCGAGTGTTGCGACAAAGGATGTGATAAGCTGTGATCTCAAGGAATGCGAGGTCCCAACACAGCGAAGTGGAGGAGAGACGGAGAAATGGTAAGAGAAGAAGAATGCGACTGTGAATAGCTCAGCCTCAACATACCCGGCAAACGGCGGAGGAGAAGACCAGAGTCGCGATGGCCGAGTGTTGCGACAAAGGATGTGATAAGCTGTGATCTCAAGGAATGCGAGGTCCCAAATACAGCGAAGTGGAGTGAGAGACGGGAGAAATGGTAAGAGAAGAAGAATGCGACTGTGAATAGCTCAGCCTCAACATACCGGCAAACGGCGGAGGAGAAGACCAGAGTCGCGATGGCCGAGTGTTGCGACAAGGATGTGATAAGCTGTGATCTCAAGGAATGCGAGGTCCCAACACAGCGAAGTGGAGTGAGAGACGGAGAAATGGTAAGAGAAGAAGAATGCGACTGTGAATAGCTCAGCCTCAACATACCCGGCAAACGGCGGAGGAGAAGACCAGAGTCGCGATGGCCGAGTGTTGCGACAAAGGATGTGATAAGCTGTGATCTCAAGGAATGCGAGGTCCCAACACAGCGAAGTGGAGGAGAGACGGAGAAATGGTAAGAGAAGAAGAATGCGACTGTGAATAGCTCAGCCTCAACATACCCGGCAAACGGCGGAGGAGAAGACCAGCGTCGCGATGGCCGAGTGTTGCGACAAAGGATGTGATAAGCTGTGATCTCAAGGAATGCGAGGTCCCAAATACAGCGAAGTGGAGTGAGAGACGGGAGATATGGTAAGAAGAAGAAGAGGAAGAAGAATGTGACTATGAACAACGTTTACCCGGATATTATAAAATACTATTAAGTAGACGGGCAGACCACCGCGATACTGTTATAGCGGTAGATGTATAATATGAGGGTGGTATGTAAAAATATTTGATACTTCCTTAAAATTCATCATCATCTGCCGATAGACGTCCACTACTGGACATAGATCTTCCACAAAGATTCCCACATCGATCGGTATTCATATGGGGGAGATGTGAGTCATTTCACACCCGCTTGTCCAATGCGGGTAGATGGGAAAATTTACATCAAATGGGTTAATAGTACTAATTTAAAAAAAAAAACGTTAAAATATTCATTAAATATATAAATTATTTTATATTACGGAATTCAATTCTTTTTAATTTTTTTTTTTTTTGACAAAAGATAGAGCCTCATTAAACTCAAACATATCTATAAAAAGTAATGCGTAATATAGAAAACCATTACTATATAGTATTTAAAAAACTAATACTGTGTATTACTATACTAGACAGTACAATCATATATAAATATTTAAAAATATTTTTTTTTTAAGTTGGATGAGTATTATATAGGGTTGTCAAATATCTCCCTTCCGCCTTTTTGTCTTTCGAATTTCGCGGCTATGTACAAAGCGCTACAGAGCTCGTATCTGGCAATACTAGACATAATTTGAAAGGTCTTGACATAACCTACAAAACGACGCTATGCATAATTAGTTTGGATATTGCGTTCAACAGTTATAGACGTGTAAACATGGAGTTCACTAACGCCGAAAACGCGCTATTTTAAAGTTTTCCTTCGTTAAAGGCAAATCCGCTAGAGAAACGTTCCGTGAGATTAATGGTGTTTTTGGGGATGGTACTCTATCAGTTCGAACCGCGGAGGAATGGTTTCGACGATTCAGAGCCGGTGAAAACGACACCACGGATAAGCCAGCCGGCGGAAGACCTGTGACGACAAATACCGATCAAATCATGGACTACATCGAGTTAGACCGGCATGTGGCATCTCGTGACATCGCCCAGGAGATGGGAGTTAGTCACCAAACCATTTTAAACCATCTGCAGAAGGCTGGATACAAAAAAAAGCTTGATGTTTGGGTGCCGCATGATTTGACGCAAAAAACCTTCTGGACCGAATCAACGCCTGCGATATGCTGCTGAAACGGAACGAACTCGACCCATTCTTGAAGCGGATGGTGACTGGCGACGAAAATAGATCACATACGACAATATCAAGCGAAAACGGTCGTGGTCGAAGGCCGGTGAATCGTCCCAAACAGTGGCCAAGCCGGGATTGACGGCCAGGAAGGTTTTGCTGTGTGTTTGGTGGGATTGGAAGGGAATCATCCACTATGAGCTGCTCCCATATGGCCAGACGCATAATTCTACCATCTACTGCGAACAACTGGACCGCTTGAAGCAGGCGATCGACCAGAAGCGTCCAGAATTGGCCAACAGGAAGGGTGTAGTGTTCCACCAGGACAACGCCAGACCACACACTTCGTTGATGACTCGTCAGAAGCTACGGGAGCTCGGATGGGAGGTTTTATCGCATCCACCATATAGCCCGGACATAGCGCCAAGATTACCACCTGTTCCTGTCCATGGTGAACGCCCTTGGTGGTGTAAAGTTGAACTCAAAAGAGGCTTGTGAAAAGTGTCTGTCCGAGTTCTTCGCAAATAAGGAGGGGGCTTCTACGAGAGAGGTATTATGAAGTTGCCGTCTAGATGGAAACAGATTATCGAACAAAACGGCGCATATTTGAACTAAATCCGATCACTGTAACACTTTTTATAAAGCATTGAAAAAAGACCAAAAAAGCGGAAGGGAGATATTTGACAACCTATATACATCTACTGCACCTTCATCGGACTCAGGGCTCTCGGAACTGGTATCCGCGTGCTAAAAATTAAGTATACTCTATATAGTATTTAAGTCGTAATACTACGTGGTACTTATAATATATTGTATAGTATTCAAAGCGTAATACTTTGTGGTACTCATCAAGGAGTACTAAATAGTATTCAAGGCGTAATACTTCGTGGTACTTATAGTGGAATACTTTAATTTTTTTTATTTACGGCGTCCTTCAAACCGAATCACGATAATGTCCGCACAGTACTGTCTGTCAGCTGCAATAGGCGCTGCGGTGGTACCTACACGGTCTCCGGCAACTGAGAAAATCATCATAATCATCAGTCTTCCGAAGAAAGTAACATGATATATATATGTGTGGGTAAAACAAAAATTATCACTTTATAATAACCGGTTACGGAAACGTTAAACCGTAATTTCGGAGCGAAAAAAAAAAAAAAAACAAACGTTATGTACGTAAATGGGCTCATGTCAGGCCGTTAAGGCATCGCCGGCACGCGATATCAATTTCCCAGGGCTGTCAGCGTGAGATATATATATATATATATATAGAAAATGAGTTTTGTTTGTTTGTCAATCACGCGAAAACAAGTGAACGCACCGACACGACAACACTCGCATCCGGCGCGGTGTGATCTGCAGATGTTTATAAGTTTTTTTTTTTTTAATTATCATACATCCTTCATCATTTTATATATAATTGAATTCTATAGGCGTTTTCATTTGGTATAGTTCAATCGGTTGCTATGGTAACGGTTGCTATAGAAAGCCATTTGCAGTGTAATTGTTGCCGCTGGGGAACAGCTAGTACTTATACGAACGGGACGTTCACTTGATGTTGAGTGATACCCTTGCTATTAACAATATGGCGAATACCCACAAACGTGGATTTTGCGTGATTGTACGTCAATACGTAAGCCGCCATCTTGTTTCCGGTACATATTTTATGTATCGTAAAGCAATATATATGAAGCCGTAGACAATGGTGTGCATACATAACTGTGTTCCGGTTTCAAGGGCGTCGTGACTTAAAAAAATTGTTTTTTTAAAAAAACAATTACTCTGTGTTCTGAACGACGTGTTAATGTATTCTACCCCCATTGTAATAATGTAATGGGGGTAGGGGTGGTGAAACAAAACTACCAAGTCACCCCTCACTACTCTATTGATTTGTCACTGAGTTATATATATATACAGCGCCCTTCAAACCGGATCACAGCAATGTCAGCACAGTACTGTGTGTCGGCTGCAATAGGGTCTGTGGCGGTATCTGGACAGTCTCCGGCAACAGAGACCTAACCACTAGTAACAGCTACAGCGCCCTTCGAACCGGATCACAGTAATGTTCGCACAGTACTGTGTGTTAGCTGCAATAGCCGCTGAGGCGGTACTTAGACGGTTCGGTCAACACACTACCACCAGTAACAGCTACAGCGCCCTTCAAACCGGATCACTGCAATGTCCGCACAGTACTTTTTGTCGGCTGCAATAGGTGCTGCGGTGGTATATAGACCCTCTACGGCAACAGAGATCTAGTCACCAGTAACAGCTACAGCGCCCTTCAAACCGGATCACTGCAATGTCCGCACAGTACTTTTTGTCGGCTGCAATAGGTGCTGCGGTGGTATATAGACCCTCTACGGCAACAGAGATCTAGTCACCAGTAACAGCTACAGCGCCCTTCAAACCGGATCACCGTAATGTCCGCACAGTACTTTTGTCGGCTGCAATAGGCGCTGCGGCGGTACCTAGACGGTTCGGTCAACACACTACCACCAGTAACAGCTACAGCGCCCTTCGAACCGGATCACAGCAATGTCCGCACAGTACTTTTGTCGGCTGCAATAGGTGCTGCGGTGGTATATAGACCCTCTACGGCAACAGAGATCTAATCACCAGTAACAGCTACAGCGCCCTTCAAACCGGATCACAGTAATATCCGCACAGTACTTTTGTCGGCTGCAATAGGCGCTGCGGTGGTATATAGACCTCTACGGCAACAGAGATCTAGTCACCAGTAACAGCTACAGCGCCCTTCAAACCGGATCACCGCAATGTCCGCACAGTACTTTTGTCGGCTGCAATAGGTGCTGCGGTGGTATATAGACCTCTACGGCAACAGAGATCTAGTCACCAGTAACAGCTACAGCGCCCTTCAAACCGGATCACTGCAATGTCCGCACAGTACTTTTGTCGGCTGCAATAGGCGCTGCGGTGGTATATATAGACCCTCTACGGCAACAGAGATCTAGTCACCAGTAACAGCTACAGCGCCCTTCAAACCGGATCACAGTAATATCCGCACAGTACTTTTGTCGGCTGCAATAGGTGCTGCGGTGGTATATAGACCCTCTACGGCAACAGAGATCTAATCACCAGTAACAGCTACAGCGCCCTTCAAACCGGATCACAGCAATGTCCGCACAGTACTTTTGTCGGCTGCAATAGGCGCTGCGGCGGTACCTAGACGGTTCGGTCAACACACTACCACCAGTAACAGCTACAGCGCCCTTCAAACCGGATCACAGTAATATCCGCACAGTACTTTTGTCGGCTGCAATAGGTGCTGCGGTGGTATATAGACCCTCTACGGCAACAGAGATCTAGTCACCAGTAACAGCTACAGCGCCCTTCAAACCGGATCACTGCAATGTCCGCACAGTACTTTTGTCGGCTGCAATAGGCGCTGCGGTGGTATATAGACCCTCTACGGCAACAGAGATCTAATCACCAGTAACAGCTACAGCGCCCTTCAAACCGGATCACTGCAATGTCCGCACGGTACTTTTTGTCGGCTGCAATAGGTGCTGCGGTGGTATATAGACCCTCTACGGCAACAGAGATCTAGTCACCAGTAACAGCTACAGCGCCCTTCAAACCGGATCACTGCAATGTCCGCACAGTACTTTTTGTCGGCTGCAATAGGTGCTGCGGTGGTATATAGACCCTCTACGGCAACAGAGATCTAATCACCAGTAACAGCTACAGCGCCCTTCAAACCGGATCACAGTAATATCCGCACAGTACTGTGTCGGCTGCAACAGGCGCTGCGGCGGTACTGAAACCCACACATAAAATTTACTTTCATAGTATTTATGAATATTACGATTAAAAAAATACTACGGGGTACCATCGCAGCAACGCATGCTATAAATAGCTCTGCTATTAACACGATAATGGTTTTTAACGTAACGCGTTATAACGCTAGTGCAGCTATAAATCCAACGTAGCGTTCGCTTTGACGTGTGGCGATTAATGGACGCCGCTGTTGTTCAGTTCATGATATAAATGTTTCTAGACTTTAATATCTATATACCCTAGGTGCTGCCGCAGCGGCAAGCAGTGCCGTGCAGACATTGCTATTATCCGGTTTGAAGGATCAATAGCTATTACTGGTGATAGTACCTCTGTTGCCGGAGACCGTCTAGGTACCACCGCAGCGCCTATTGCAGCAGACACACAGTACTGTGTAGACATTACTGTGATCCGGTTTGAAGGGTGTTGTAGCTAATGTATCGAGATTCAACGTCTTATGTCTCAAGCTACTAGCGCTATGTGGTATATCTACCTAACTAGCGCCATATTGTTATGGGCGAGCGTATCACTGACCATCTCGTTTGGAGGGCGCTGTAGCTGTCAATAGATAAATTTGCTAGACTTTGACAGACGTCCACTGCTGGACATTGGGCTCACACGAAGATACCCCACATCGATCGGATGGGGAGTCGTATTGGGGGTAGGGATTTGAGTCATTTCCCACTACGTTGGCCCAATACTGGGCGGTGGGAACTAGACAGAACCACGTTTGAAAATTAGCAGGCTGCATCTCGAGCAGGTAAGGATGACTTGGATCCTATTTTTTTTTAATTTATCTCCAAAAGGACAAAGGCGGTATCGTATATATAAAAACTGGTTAAATTTTATAGTACACTTAATATTCCCACTGCTGGGATTTGGGACATTTTCCTACGTGAGAAATAGACGCTATTTTTGTTATTCTTGTTACAAGTTTCTTCCCGATGAATTCCATCAGCAGAAGTCCGGATCGAATCAGCTCCCGTTAAGCAACTACAGACTTGTTACCACAGATAAAAAATATATATATAATCTGTATTGAAATGGTGCTCGTTTGGTGCTATAACACAATGAGAGTGCGTAAGCGTTTCGATGTATAGGAGATGGTGTTACCTGGTGGTGCGGTCGGCGCCACTTCTTTCGGTGGCTGGGTGTTACTCTTTCCGAAGGTCGTTAGGGCTTCGGACGACTCGCCGGTCAGCCAACCGACGAGCAACAGTGGCAGAATGGCGGCCGCCGCTTGCCTCCTGCACCACATCTCGATCTTCCACAATACACGCATCGTGTGTGACAAGCTTTATTATATTCAAAGCGGCGAGAGCGGCACTAAGTTCAGTTTTTTTTTTTAATAAAACGTACTCTCACTCAAATTGTACAAGGACACAACAGTTTATAATCTGTAGTATAAAAAAAAATTGAAATGTCAAAAATTACCGCGAAAATTAATCTGCTGCTATATAACTATATTTTTTTGTATAGAAACGTACTCCGATTTAAATAATGCAATAAAAAAATTATTTGCATTAAAAAAAAAATTATGTCAAAAATTACCGCGAAATTTAATCTGCTGATATAAATAATACAAATAAAAAAAGTTAATTAAATGTACTAAAAAAATCGAATTGTCAAAAATTACTGCGAAAATATTATATATAATCTGTTGACTATAATAAATATTAAATGTAACATCGATAGTTACTTCCGATTATTATATTCGATTCTTCGATAATTATATTCGATTTATTTCTATAGATAAATGTACAATCCGTCGATCCAAACTCAAAACGTTGGGATATGGGGCAGTGGTAACGATTTTTTTTTTTTTAAATCCGGATCAAGATGTGGTGTGGTTTTTTTTTTATTTCTAAGCATTTGTTTAAATTTTACTTTTAATGATTTTTTTTTGTTCGAACATTTAAGTGAGTAATGTATGAAGGTTTCGCTTGGTGAATGTGTGTTCTGGGGTGTTTGCATTTGGATGTATACAGGGTGTAAAAACATTTAACAGCGTAGCTAGGGGGGATGAGTGAGTGGTATTTAGAGTGATTTTTTTTTTAATCCTACATGTTTATATCTATGTTATAATCGATAAAATACTTAAAAACAAATAAAGAAATAAAATCGATTAAATCGATTCTAACAGATTTGGTAAATAATTCCACAAATAAAAAAACTTTGTAAACTGTTATGGCAAAAAGACCAGACTTTTGTATCTATCAGCTACTTCTGTAACTATATTTTAGATGTTCCGGTTTGAAAGGCGCCGTAGTTAGTGAAATTACTGGGCCACCATCTTAATAAGCGCCACGTTTCTATGGGCGTATCACTTACCATCAGGTGAACGTTCCATCCGTATTGTTTTGTTAAAAAAAAAAAAAATTTACTATGGTAGCACAGTGTAATCTATTTCTATTCTACATTTTATTTTCTTATGGCCACTGGATGCTGGCAACACAAGGCCGATCTTTGTGGGAGGCCTATGCCCAGCTGTGGACTTCTATCGGCTGATGATTATGATGGCCAAAAGTTGACATCTTTGGCCAGTGCATTTTTAAATTTTTTTTTTAGTTAAGAAACGAAATCAGTGTGACGTTCACCTGATGGCAAGTGACGCCCGCCCATAACAACATGGCGCTAGTGATACACTGCACCACATTGCGCTCGTCGCCTGTGACATGGATATTGAGTCTAGTTACCGGAGTAATTATACTAGCTACAGCGGCCTTCGAACCGGAACAGTAATATAATACAACTGTGTGTCGGCTGCAATAGGCGTTGCGGCGGTACCTAGATGGTCTCCGGCAACAGAGACACTACAAGCAGTATTAGTTATTGATCCTTCAAACCGGAACATTGTAATGCACACTAATGTTTGGCGGTAGAAATAGACTCTGCAATGGTACCTACTCAGACGGTCTCCAGCAATTGAAACCTACCACCAGTAAAAGCTACAGCGTCCTTCAAACCGGATCACAGTAATAATTGTGAAGCACTATTTGTCGGCTGCAATAGGAGCTGTTGTGGTACGTACTTACACGGTATACGACAACAGAGGCTTATCACAGGTAATATCTACAGCGTCCTTTAAACCGGATCACAGTAATATTTGCGAAGCACTATTTGTCAGCTGCAATAGGAGCTGTTGTGGTACCTGGCTATACGGTATCGGACAACAGAGGCCTACCGCCGGTAATATCTACAGCGTCCTTCGAACCGGATCACAATAATATTTGCGAAGCACTATTTGTCGGCTGTAATAGGAGCTGTTGTGGTACGTACTTACACGATATCCGACAACAGAGGCCTACCACAGGTAATATCTACAGCGCCCTTCAAACCGGATCACAGTAATAGCAACAGAGACACTACCACCAGTAGAACACGTATGAGGCGATGTAACGTGTAATGTTGAGGAATGTTTGATCGCTGCAAGCTGTTGCTTGATGATGTATGTACGTGCGTCACGTTTGCGTGTGTGCGTGTGTTTGTTTGAACGAGTGTGTGTGTATGTGTGTGTGTCGTTTCATTTAAGCGCTTCATAAAAAAATCTCTTACCCGGCGATGGAGTGGGCGTCACAGGTTTTGGCGGTTCGGTGTTCGCTTTCCCGAACGACGAGATGCCAAAGCTTTCGCCCGATTGTATGTGATGCCAGCCGATCAATACGATCGTTAAACTTTTGATATACATTTTTAGCACTGTTTATTGTTGTTTTTTTTTATATATAATAATTAATTAACTCTATTAGTAAATTTTATGGAGTTTCTTCTACGACTAATAATATTTTTTTATCTAAATATGTACGGTCTGTTTTTAATTTGATTTTACGAAAAGCGGGAAATATGACAGACGACTGTCATTGGATGCGCGCTAATTTTCCTTTCGCAAAGTCGCGTTCGTAATTTCATAAGGCTTTTTTTTAATTAATTTTTATTGATTTAATCGATTTTGTTTGTATTCATGTTTAATGTGGCGTGTTTGTTGCGATCAGTGTTTACTTTAGTGACTAAATATAGGTTTCGTGTCTGTTGATTGACAATTACAATAGTCAATTTGTAATCGAAATCGAAGTGAATTTTTTTATTATCTGTTTTCTCGTTTTATTTATTTATCGCATCTCTGAATGTTTTCATAAAAAAAATATTTTACTTTTAAATTTGTTTTATGTATTTTTTGCTTGTGTTTATTTTATAATTAAATATAAATTAACTTATAAAATTTTTTTTCCTATATGTCTCTTTATATTGCTAAACGATCACAGTATGTCCCGTTGTGATCGATAATATAACAAACTTATGAAACTAATACAAATTTAATCCAATAATCGATAACAATCATGCATAAATTTCATAATAATCATTGAAGAAGACAATTTTTTCAAACTGCATTATTTACAAGCCAATTATTCAAAAAATTTAAATTTTGATAGAAAAAAGAAGTAAGGAAAATTACAAGAGAGACTGCCCCATTATTGAAAAAAACCTTACCTGAAGGTATTGTGGCTGATGTAGTAAGGACTGTAGAATAATCTATCGCACGCACTACTAGTCTATAACTTCCTTCACGATTATCAGCTAATAGCGTAAGTAATGGCAGAACGATATGTACCTTTGGCCACAATTAAATTTTTTAATCTATGGTTTATCTATGGTACGGACAAATATATTTGAAATAATTTTAACAAGTTTAATTATTTAAATTAGTGTTTTAATATATTAATTTTTTTATATAGATTCTGGTAAAGATTTCTTTCTATCAAATGGGACAGATAATTTAATATAACATTGAAAAGTCGTGCAGCCAATTAGAGTGCTTAACGTTGTATTATTGCACGTGTAATAATGTGATTGATTTGTGTGACATTAATAAAATACAGTGCCAAAGTCCCATCGAATATTAAAAGCAAATCTTTACCAGGTGGCGGCCTGGGCGTGGCTGGCGCTGGTGGTTTGGTGTTAGACACGCCGAACGTGCTCAGGGCATCGCAATCCGTCGCGATCCACAACATGCCGATAGCGAGAACCACCGTCTCTTTACTCCACCACATCCCGAATAAACGCAACGCAAACATTTCTATTTATATTTTATACTGCACCGAATCAATTAATTACTCCTTTGAATTTGCAACGACGTTTATGCACTTTCACACAAATCTGTAAATTTTCACTAGATATCTATAAGCGGAAAATAACATTTATAAAATTACAAAAGCTACAGCGTAGTGAGAGTGTATTAAAAGATTTAGCAAGGTAAATTCAGGTAATATGCAAAATTTATAGACAATTGTAAATAATTTTTAACACTGGCAATATTCGGTTATAAATAACTATAATGAAATCCGAATGCATTAAAGATTTTCTGAATTGTTAAAATATATTAGACAATAAAGAGTTATATTTTTTATTTAAAAATAATATTCATTATCGATTATTACTTTTTAATCGGATAAAAAAAATAAAACAACAGTCTGGCTGTATAACGTTTATACTTTTGACATTCCGATTATAGTGTAAATAGAAATAAGAAGTTATGTACGTTAAATAATTAAGGTTAGAAACAACAAGAATTTACCTTGCAGTCTTTTAAGATAAATAAGATTTTAATTTCTTAATAATAATTGTAGAGAATAAAAATTATAACGAAATTCAATGAAATGATAATGAACAAAACTAAATACGTACAATGACGTTATGGATATGTCTTAAAGGTTAGTTGGTTTTCTTTAAACGATATTAACAATAGACCGGCGCAAACACAAAAGCCTGTGGTTAAATAATAAAATTCATATATATATATATATATATATATATTAACTTGTATATAAGACATGGAACAGTAATATATTGTATGAAAGAACAAAAAGAAAACAAATGAAAATTAGAGATTGTATAATAATTGTTTATTTAGTAATTACAATGAATTATTGTTGTAATATATACGTTAAATTCCAAATGTATTAAATAGAATTTAAAAACAAATTAATGCTATACAAATTCTAAACAAGTACTAAACCTTTTGTATTTTCATACTATTGGCTTTTTTAAATTTGAGGAGTTACAGCCATTTTGTGATTACACGAACGCTACAAATTATTAATTAATTTTAATTTTATAGTTTGATTAAAGTTAATATAATTTATGTTATTCGGATAAAATATTTCCATACACAATTAATAATAGGAGTAAATATTATAAATATATATGATTTTAAACAGCAAGCTGTTTCTACATACTTTATATGTTGATTATTTTTTTTGCGCTGATAAAATATTTATTTGTTTAATACTAATAAAAATAAAAAAAAAAACTGGAAAATTGTTTTCTTTTACCTTTACAATTGAAATTATTTTTTTATAAATTTTTTGTACTTAAAAAAAAATTGAAATTTTTTTACAATTTCTTCCTCTCTTTAGGGTGGGTTCATCGTAAATGTCAATGGTGAATAATTAACACATTAAAATAGCTTTTAAGTTCTATGTTAAATTATGTAAATTAAGTATGTTAAAATGTACGACTCAAATACCGTTTGAAAAGAATTCAGGACTTACCTTTCGTCGCTTTTATGAATTAATAGAAAAGTTAGCGGTAAGAATGCACGAGGCATTTGTGTTTGCATGTAATACAATAATACTACGAACGCCGATTTTGCTTTAAACAACTGTATTTTTCCATTCCTCCGTAAATCGCGAGTCAAAGGATTATAATCCACACAGCCGAACCATTTTTTTTTAAAATGAATATTAAATAATTTTTGTATTATTACTACCGTTATTAATCTAAAAACAATTTTAGGTTAGATTTCATAGAAAATTCATCCTTTTTCCCATTGCCTCTTCAGTAGGAAAGACAAAAGCCCAAACGCCATAGACCATTATAAAGATACTAAAAAGGTTGTATTATATTATATTACACATAAACGAAGGCGTAATAATTGGATAATGTATCAAACCTG
Organism: Troides helena; assembly: GCA_029286815.1. Classification (NCBI taxonomy): domain Eukaryota; kingdom Metazoa; phylum Arthropoda; class Insecta; order Lepidoptera; family Papilionidae; genus Troides; species Troides helena. The sequence continues at coordinate 396,999 of JAGSMV010000043.1, read as the reverse complement.
AAACGCTATATACATTACCACGTAACATACAATTTCATCTTTACTTTACAAGACTAATTTACATTACAATAATAATTAATAATTATAATACATTTTAATAATCAAAAAAATAGCAATTTTTTATAACCTTAAAAAAAATTGTGATTGGCTGCACGGATTATAATCGTTTGTCTTACCGCTCAGGAAAGGAAATAAAAATGAACACGAACACACTGATGAACAAAATTAAAATCATAACAATTTATATATAAAATAAAATATTAGCGTGTATTTTTAGTGCGGAATACTATTAATATAAAAAAAAAAACAGGTCGTTAGTTGTACTATTGAACTGAACGAGTATTCTATCAAAGCGTCCGGTTTTGATAACAATGGCCGCAAATGATTTCAATAGAGTTTTTTAATTTGCGAATGATCTTTTTTTATCTACATCGGGTTAATATTTGACCCCGATTTGATACAATGTGACATTAAAATAGATTTTAGTAAAATCTAGTAAATACTCAGACTTCTATATTACAGTGATGATGTTAGCTTTAAAATGAGGATTGTATGAAGACAGGTGATTAACAAAAATCAACTTTCAATACTTAATTTTTTTTAATGGCGCCATATATACCTATAAATACTTATAAAAAAATAATATTTCGGATGTTTAATATAATAAATAAAATCGATATTATTATTATCGTAAATTACGGTAATAATTATTATAGTATTTATCTACTCGCAAGTATATTTTTACATAATATTGAATTGCCTTTAACTATGTAATTACTGCGTTAATTAAAAGCAATATATGGTATTACTTAGTGGAATCGATTTAAAATAAAAAACAAATAAATAATATCGATTTTAAAATTCAAATATATTAACCGATGATAATGTGATATAAATTTAATCGATATAATAATCGATACGTTAAAGAACCCAAACAGCGGTTGCACAGATAATGAAGCGTGCGTAAGCGTGTGACAGTTCGCGTTTAAAGAAGGTTTTATATTTTATTTATTTATTATAATTGCATCGAAACAATTCGGTTTTTATTTGTTTGTATTAATTGTTTGGGTTAGTTCACTGTTGGGCGGTGTGTTGTGGGATACTGAAGGTAGTTACAGGTGTTGCTCCGCCGTGGTGCGATGGGTCGTCGTCGCTCCGAGTGTAACGCGGGACTGAGCCGAGCCAAGGTTTCCTTCGCGTGGCAAGGTTGCGCGCTTTCTTCTTATACAGGGTGTTCTATTTTAGTCATATCCGTCTGCTTAAACGATATGACACTCAATTTTATTATCACTGGTGATAATCTCTTTGCTGCCGGAGACCGTTTAGGTAGGCAACAACAAACATAGCTGTGTTCCGGTTTGAAGGGCGCTGTAGCTGTAGCAATTACTAAGGTAACCATTTTATATCTCAGGCAGTGTATATCATCGCAACTATCGCTACATTGTTATAGGCGGGCGTATCACTTACCATCAGGTGAACGGTAACGGTGAACTTTATATAGGAGAAAGAGGAGATCAATAATAAGGCTTTGAGTGGCAACCCTAGCTGCTCGCTTCTGAAGAGTCATTGGGGGAAGAACCGCTCACCTTTATGACAACTGGATAAAAGAAGGTGGAACGGTCTTCAGGTCCAAAAAACAGGACCAAAGTGTGTAGAGCGACCGACACACTTTGGTCGTTGCTATAGGATAGAGAGAAAGAGATATGATATAACTTACTCTCCCTCTCTCTCTGTCATTCTCTTGAAGGATAAACACTTGCCCCTCAGCTACCGAACTTAAATATTATTTTCGTATTATATATATACATCACCCTGTATGCAATATGAAATTGGGGTGCCTCCTATCACCCCCACCGACGTGCGTCGCACAAGTAGCTGATGGTGGTGGTGGTGGGTGTAAGAAAGCCTTTATTTCAGCGCTTCATATAATATATAACCTTGTATAGTCAGTTCGGAACCTAAAAGCTAGGTCTAGAATATACTTTTATTATACAGTTAAACCTAACCTAAATGTACCTGTCAACCGATTTTTTTTTTTTTTTTTCTAAACTCTTTCTAATTCATATTTGCTCTCTATGGTCTATGTCCTTTCCTCAGTATATAGCGGTGACTCAGCGTTTTTCTATGTGGAGGTTGATAGTTACACTATATCCCTCTCTTTCTCTCTATATATCTATCTCTCTCTCTCAAACATGTAGGCTCCTTTATTGAGATTTTCACATTACATCCAGCTAGAATTTTTGGTTTGAATCTAATCACCATCCAGTAAGTTAACTACAGCTCCTATCTAACTGTTACACAGTAACGTTTGTAAAGTAGTAAAGTGAGCGTTTTGATATTTGACAAACTGATACACAGGATGCGGACGAAGTTTTTTTTTTTTTTTATTCGACGAAGCGATGGAATGTGCTGGACGGTGACCTGATGGTAAGTGATACGGCAGTTAGGATGATATACCACATAGCGCTAGTCGCTTGAGAGATATGATGTTGAGTCTCGTTACCCCAGTAATTACGCTACCTGCAGCGCCCTTCAAACCAGTTCACAGTAATGTCTTCACAGTATTGTGTCGGCTGCAATAGGCGCTGCGGTTGTAACTAGACCGTCTCCGGCAACAGAGACACTCACTACCAGCGATAATAGCTGCGGCGCCCTTCAAACCGGATCACAGTAATGTCCGCATAGTACTCTGTGTCAGCTGCAATACCTATATATTATATAATACATAGACACTACCACCAGTCAACATGTATTTGTCTCTCTTTACTTCATTAAACTGGATATAACCGGAAATAACTGGTTCAGTTCCGGATTATAAAGTAACAATATTTTAAGGGTAGTATATTTATTTATATGCACTTCATCATCATCATCAGACGAGAGACGTCCACTGCTGGACATAGACCACCCCCTAAATTCCCAGAAAGAACTGGTAAGGTTACATATGGGGGGGATTTGGGCTGTTTCCCGCCACGCTCGCTCAATAAGGGTAGGTGGGAGCCGGAGCCTCGTCTGTTGATCAGCATGCTGCACGAGCTGGTAAGCTTGGCTTGGAGCTCCTGAGCTGATGTACTTGACCTTTTACCCCCCTTTTTAATTAAACTACTTCCGGCTGTTCTTCATCAGAACATCAGGTCATTTATATCCGTCTGTAGAGATACTCCTTACATACTGCACCTCCATACCGTCTGTCCTCCAGTTCATATTTATATTACGTTAATACGGACCGATAGGTGTGGACGGTGTGGGAAGACCCAAGCCCAGCAGTGGGCATCTGTCCACCGAAGACCTTCACAGCAAAGACTGAAAGCGTCAGGTTATCGTGACCCTGCTATTCCAAGAATAACACCAGATAATGCTTCGTGCAAATGTAACCTTCGAGCTGTTTGCTCACCAAACAACGCTGCCGTCCATCCACCTGTCGCTGCGAAATTACTTACTGCGTTCCGGTTTGAAAGGCGCTGCAGCTAAATATATATACAACAGCAAGACGGTCTACATTTTTGAATGATGTTAAGCGACGCAGCCATTATAATATAGCGATACTTACAATGATATATATAAAGATTTGAGACACGTCTTTTAATCTTACTAGTTACGACGCCCTTCAAACCGGATCACAGTAACGTTCGCACAGTATTGTCTGTCTACTGCAATAGACGTTGCGGTGGTATCTAGACGGTATCCGGCAACAGAAATACTACTACCAGTGATAGTTGCAGCGTCCTTCAAACCGGATCACAGTAATGTCCACACAGTATTGTCTGTCTGTTGCAACAGGCGCTGCGGTGGTACTTAGACGGTCTCCGTCAACAGAGACACTACCATCAGTAACAGCTGCAGCGTCCTTCAAACCGGATCACAGTACTGTATGTCAGCTGCAATAAGCGCTGCGCTGGTACCTAGGCAGTCTCCGGCAACAGATACACTGCCACCAGTGATAGCTAAAAGGCCCTTCAAGCGAGTCCACCAGCGCTGGCTGCAACACGGCCTCATCTCCCCACCTATGTAAGGGTGCGCCGGAACATATAGCGCGCCTTCTTCACAGCCTCTTACCATCACCAAGGCAACGGATCTCATCGAATCCGTCACCAGGGAACCAAGACAGAAAGCTCTCAAGATCTGGTCTTGGTCTCCACCGGAGGATAGGGAGAACGGCAAAACGCAAGACCGACACTCCTCTCCGCGCCTACTCCAAGGTGAGCTGACCGAGCTGATAGTTTCACCGTTGGTGACCAGCCACGGCTGCTGACCCTCACCGTCCACGAGCAGACCAGAACCTGGTTGAAGGTGTGCTGGTACCTACCTATACATAGATTAAGCTTTATAAAACAAGCCCTATTAAAAAAAATAAATCACACAGATTAGTTAAAACGTAAATCGGTTATTGCCGTTGTTAATTATTATTATACTTTTAATTTACACCCGACACAGGCATTAGACCGAAAATTCCAAATATGGTTTTTTTTTTTTTGGTTTTTCATATAATATTAATTTAAAATACAAAGGGCGGGCACGCACGCCTTGCACGGAATTTAAGCGATTAAAAAAAAAGAAAGAAAATCGACTCGCCCGTATTAGCACAACGAAAATAAACCTTAAAATTAATGTAATAAAGTTTAAAAAATATTTAATGGCGAGTCAATTAAAATATTAATGTCGACTTATTTGTAAAAAGGTCGTATACGTATATTAAGTGTACGCTAAAATAAACTTTATTTATTAATGTTAAAGTCGAGATTTATGTGACAGTTCGCTTCGACTTTCCCGCCGCTTAATCGATGTAGTTGCTATGCAATTGTGACTTCTATTGTAATGGAGTAGAGTTGAAAAATATATGCCGTTGACAATAGTTTTCTTTTAAATCCAAAGCACACGCAAGGAAGTTTATCGTGTTATGCCAAAGGTCAGCTGAAAGAAATGCCCCCGCTATGGTACCGACACTATATTGTAATTTCGCCAGTAATTAAATATGTCATTTCAGTGAAGGAACAAAGGAATTGTAAATTTAACCAAATCACAACTCCTTCGTGGTATATTTCCATCGAAGGTACAACATGGCGGATGCGGGACTAGTGCTTTGCCACAAGCAGTTTCACGCAAAAAAAAAAGCTAGTGAAAACTATTTACTGATGATAGGTCTGTCGTGATACCACTTCTAAATACCATCGAGCCTAAATCTGCCTCCAAACAGTACTGTGCAAACATTCCTATGTTCCGGTCTGCAAGGCGTTGTAGCTAATGTAACTGGGGTAACAAGACTCAAATTCATATGTCTCAGATGACGAGCGCAATGAGGCGCAGTATATCATCCTAACTAGCGCCATATTGTTAAAGCGTATCACAACATTATTAGTAATTGCAAGTCATCAATAAGCAAGCAAGAAATCACATATGGCATTAGAGACCATTAAAATCATATTTAAATAATTAGTGCCGTGTGAAATCGCCATGTTAGTGATTCATTTCACTTGTAACAGAAAAAAAGATGATTATAAAGCGATTAACGTTCTCAACGTGTCAAATGGAAAGAAAGTACAGGATACGGTAATTGTACGCCATTATAGAAACAAAGGAAACCTGTTACAGAAGTAATATTAAGTCGACGGAACAACATTAAAAAAGTTTACATATATTTATTCATTTATTTTTAATTGTTAAATTTGAAAATTTAATTAATTTTTTTATGGCGTCCGAATAACCATGACACTTTTGCTCATTTAAAAAAAAACGTCATGTTTATTTTAAAAAATTATTTTATCTAACATCGCATTAATTTATGTTTTGATTTATTTTCATTGATACAGATAAGAAATAGCTGATATTATTTCCACCTAGGTATTATACCATAGACATTATTTATAATTTATTGTGTAAAATAATGTTGTTTTTTTTCAAAAAAAAGGCATTAATTTTTTATTGAAATTTGTTATTTATAATTATACGAAAATAAACATATAATTTGTTTAATTTGTTTTATACATAATTAATAAAAAAAAAAACATTTGTTTTTAAAGCTGAAGAACCGCGATACTTTTGACTATTTTTTTTTAAATGAACGCTTTTTCTCTTTAGCAGTTTTGTGTGTATAAATTAAAAAGGAATTAAATTGAAACAAACACAATTTTATTCATGTTTTATTATACAATGTAATTGTAAGGCATATTGTTATTATTTCTATTAATGTTTTTTATCACAGTTATTATTAATAATTTTAATTTATTCAAAAACATTATTACGATCTATGGTACATAATTTGAGCGGTAAAGATGAAGAGGAAATATGTCATTTATTAGTAATTTTCGTATGACTTATTTCGATTATTGATCGCCATTTTTTTTTTAAATAGCGATTAATTAATAGTCAAACAACCCATAAAGTTTTCGCCGCAATGATTACACGGAGATGGAGTAGTTCAGAGAAGCTGAACCCATATTTTCTTCGAGCTGGACGAAATAGAAAGAAAGCGCTTGTCCATATTTACACGTAAGTACTTATTTAACAAACAATCTAATATCAGTTAAACTGACAAATCATAGATATATATATAAATAATAGTATATATACATACTAGCTGCAACAGCTGTTACTGTAGCTGGTATTTGTATGATGAAGCTTGCGCCGCTAGTTAGACTACCATTGCAGCTTCATCGTACTCAGGACTCGAAGATCTGGTATACGCGATATAAATAAAAAAAAAAACTAAGCACGTAAACAAACATAAATATATACATATATATGTATAGAGGAGATAATATTGGATGGGGGTTAAAAGATAGTGATAAGGGTAGAGGTAGGAGGGTGTAAACTAATACGTATAGATAAGTATGAAGCGTATGCATGGAACAGCTAGTATATATACTCGCTTCTTCAGCTGTTACTAGCTGGGAGCGTCTAGTATATACCGGCTGTTATTTCGCCTGCTTTGCTGGTTATATGAGGAGGTTATATAGCAACCGTTACCATAGCAACAGTAGGTCTATTATCAATCACGAATACTGTGCTAACTAGTAATGGTATAAATAATAGCAATGGTGATGGTGAATAAGCCGGCTGAAGTCTTAGCGGCTGATGAGGCTGAAATAAAAAAAAAAAATGCATCAGCTCGCTGCACCACATTACGCTCGTCTCCACGAGACAACCTGGTGCCTTACCTGGTGAAACCCAGTGGTGGCTGGTTTCCGGTCAGAGCAACCGCAAAGTATTTCGTATCAGTAAAAAAAAAATGATATTTGTATAGCTGTTCCCCGTCCATCCTTATCCCTCAACTGTTTGCAGAGATCACTGTGATCCGGTTTGAAGGGTGTCAGCCAGTGCAATTGTTGGGGTAAGAAGTATACCGTAACTGGCACGACGTTGTCGCGGCTATCATTTGACATCGGGTGAACGTCTCCAAATTACAGGATCCGAGCCCTCAGATGGATGTTCCAGCTGACTTCCCACCAGGTCTTGGAGGTACTTACTGCACGTGTGGAACTGCTCCGAGTATGGGTAGTCGAAGCCGCACTGGCAGAGGCCGTTCCTGCAGACCACTCTCTCGGTGAGGTTCATCAGGTAGCACTCGCTGCTCCGGCTGCAGGCCTCGAAGAGACCTGAACAGGAGAAGGGGAAACGTGTACTGGCTGTAGGTACCGCCGCAGCGACTATTGCAGCCGACACACTGTACTGTGCGCATATTACTGTGATCCGGTTTGAAGGGCGCTGCGACTATCATTGGTTGTAGTGTCTCTGTTGCCGGAGACCGTCTAGGTACCGCCGCAGCGCCTATTGAAGCCGGCTCACAGCACTGTGCCGACATTACACTGATCCGGTTTGAAGGACGCTACAACTATCTATCTAAAAAAACCCCCACAGAGTAACATTGGTTAACGTACCAGTTCTTGGCCAGCAACCACCCTCGTTGTAGTGGAAGGTCGGCTGGCAGGAGCAGCTTCCGTTCAGGCAGCTCCCGAACTCCCCGAGGGACGGAGTGCATTGGGCGGTCAGGTTGCACGCCGCTCCGAAGCCGACGGACTCTGGGGACGTGAGCGCGAGGTGAATGAACAGCCCACACTTACCCCACTGCTGGGACACGACCACCACGCGGCGTAAATCAAGAAGGAAACTCCTCGAGCTCTTAAGCTGGTAACCAGCGGGAATAGAACTATGACATCTGCGAGTCGGGTGGTAATCAGTTATAACATGGAGGTGATGGGGTAAAGACAAAGGCAAGAAAAAAAAAAAAAAATTGTACCTGGCCAGCAACTGTCGCTGTGTTCCACGAAGCCGTCGCCGCACCTGCATGTCAAAGTACCCTCGTCGTCCCGGCACACGGTGTCGGGTATGACGCAGTCGGAGTCCAGCTCGCAGCTGCCCCCGATGGCTGGATGGAAGGGTTAACTTGTGGTTACTGATAAGCAGTTGTGGAAATCTGAGACGAGATATCGAATCTCGTTAGCCCAGTTACTTCAGTAGCTACAGCGCCCTTCAAACCGGATCACAGTAGTGTCTGCACAATACTGTTTGTCGGCTGCAATAGCCGCTGCGGTGGTCCCTAGACGGACACCGGCAACAGAGACACTACCACCAGTAACGTCCTTCAAACCGGATCACAGTAACGTCCGCACAGTACTGTGTGCCGGCTGCAACAGGCGCTGCGGCGGTACCTAGACGGTGTCCGGCAACAGAGGCACTATCATCAGTAACGTCCTTCAAACCGGATCACAGTGCTGCAACAAGCGCTGCGGTGGTACCTAGACGGTCTCCGGCAACAGAGGCACTATCATCGGTAACGTCCTTCAAACCAGATCACAGTGCTGCAACAGGCGCTGCGGCGGTACCTAGACCGTGTCCGGCAACAGAGGCACTATCATCAGTAACGTCCTTCAAACCGGATCACAGTGCTGCAACAAGCGCTGCGGTGGTACCTAGACGATCTCCGGCAACAGAGACGCTACCACCAGTTAGTTTATTGGTTTAGTACCAGATGAGTCGGTCTGGTGAAGATCATCGATTTAGAAAGGTCAGGGTGTTGGTCTCGTCACCCTCAAGCCTACTGGATCCGCACCATATAGTCGTGGACAACTCACCAGGGGAACAGGTGTCGCCGTACTGCTGGTAACCTTCGCCGCAGGAGCACCTCCCACCCTCGCAGACCGAGTGCAAGCTGCCGCTGCACTCCGCCGTCACTTGGCAAGCGTCTCCAAGCTCTTCAACATGGAAAGGCAACGGTGTGATCAGAAATGTCCAGCATCCTCTGGAGATGAACGGAGGACGTCCATCAGCTGATGATGAAGGTACCACCGCATCCGATTAACCTTACCCAGTCCAGTAGTGATGCAGAGACCATCCAGCTCCGTCAGCTCGCCGGGACAGGCGCAGCGACCCTGGCCCGTCTCATCGACCACGCACTGAATCTCCAGCTCTCCAGCCAGACAGTCGCTGTCCACCTCGCACGCCTCTCCAACACCTGAGGAGTGGAAGACGGAAGCGTGACAACCCACCAGCCTTACTCCACCTTCCGGATCCTGATAGAAGGAGACGTTACCGGCGAACAGTCTGCACATGTCTCTGGTGGCGTCCCAGACGGCGTGCTCCGGTATACACTCGCAGGATCTGGTGCCCCAAGGTGCCTGGGGAGGTCCACACCTTGACGCGCTGCCGAAGGTGTGGCAGTTCAGGTCTGCCACGCAGGACTCGTGGAAACGCCGGGTAACTGCGGAAAGCATCCAACCGATATTTCACATGAAGAGCTCTGACTCCTGGCTGCGAAAGAGGAACTGGTTCCATCCTCATCATAATATCCCATCCTCCTCCTCTCCTCCTCTTCATAATATACCATCAGATCACCCATTCATCACTTTTCATCACCAAGCATATAATTACTCCTCATCACCATCAGATCAATATCTAACCGACAAAAGAAAAATGGCGCGAAAACGACCACCAAGTCATAACATATAAAAAATCCTTTCCTCTGTTACATTTACGAGACTAGGTTTTAAAACTAAGTATTCAACTCCAAGTACGAATATCGAGTACTGTTGGAAAAACTACTAAATATTTTTTTTTAATCTGTGAAACATTAAATACTCTTTGCTATGTATTAAAAAGTATTTTCGTTTTGATACCGTTACTTAATAATTTAAAACATTAATTGTATTAATAATACTATAATGTATTTCGGAATAGGTTTTCGGACCTAGTATATATACTCGTTTCGAAGTCGCCGGCGCGACTCACCTCTTACGCAATCCCTCATGTTGTTGTCGAAGAAGAAGTTGGGCGGGCAGGTGCAGACTCCGTCCACCACCACCGCCAGCAGACCATTGCACTGCTCCTCCGTCGATGGTGAACCGAGCTCTGGTGGTATGGTAATTAATACACCACATTTAATCCTGTCAGTACTCTAGCCGATAATACACTGCAGTATACTAGTAGAAATTTTCTAATAAATAATATAAACAAGCTAGTATAATGTATGTCATGAGACATCTATATAACCATGAGACATCTATATAACCATGAGACATCTATATAACCATGAGACATCTATATAACCATGAGACATCTATATAACCATGAGACATCTATATAACCATGAGACATCTATATAACCATGAGACATCTATATAACCATGAGACATCTATATAACCATGAGACATCTATATAACCATGAGACATCTATATAACCATGACACATCTATATAACCATGAGACATCTATATAACCATGAGACATCTATATAACCATGAGACATCTATATATAACCATGAGCCATCTATATAACCATGAGACATCTATATATAACCATGACACATCTATATAACCATGAGACATCTATATAACCATAGAGACATCTATATAACCACATGAGACATCTATATAACCATGAGCCATCTATATAACCATGAGACATCTATATATAACCATGAGCCATCTATATAACCATGAGACATCTATATAAATCCATGAGACATCTATATAACCATGACACATCTATATAACCATGAGCCATCTATATAAATCCATGAGACATCTATAACCATGACACATCTATAACCATGAGACATCTATATAACCATGACATCTATATAACCATGACACATCTATATAACCATGAGCCATCTATATAACCATGACACATCTATATAACCATGAGACATCCATATAACCATGAGACATCTATGCAACCATGAGACATATATATAACCATGACACATCTATATATAACCATGAGACATCCATATAACCATGAGACATCTATATAACCACATGAGACATCTATATAACCATGAGACATCTATATAACCATGAGACATCTATATAACCATGAGACATCTATATAACCATGAGACATCTATATAACCATGGAGACATCCTATATAACCATGGAGACATCTATGTAACCATGAGACATCTATGCAACCATGAGACATCTATATAACCATGACACATCTATAACCATGACATCTATGTAACCATGAGACATCTATATGTAACCATGACACATCTATATAACCATGAGACATATATATATAACCATGAGACATCATATAACCATGACATCTATATAACCACATGAGACATCTATATAACCATGACACATCTATATAACCATGAGACATCTATATAACCATGAGAGACATCTATATAACCATGAGCCATCTATATAACCACATGAGACATCTATATAACCATGACACATCTATATAAATCCATGAGACATCTATATAACCACATGAGACATCTATATAACCATGAGACATCTATATAACCATGAGCCATCTATATAACCATGAGACATCCATATAACCATGAGCCATCTATATAACCATGAGACATCTATATAACCATGAGACATCTATATAACCATGAGACATCTATATAACCATGAGACATCTATATAACCATGAGACATCTATAACCATGACACATCTATATAACCATGAGGACATCTATATAACCATGAGCCATCTATATAACCATGAGACATCTATATAACCATGAGACATCTATATAACCATGAGACATCTATATAACCATGAGACATCTATATAACCATGAGACATCTATATGTAACCATGAGACATCTATATAAATCCATGAGACATCTATATAACCATGGAACATCTATATAACCAAGGAGACATCTATAACCATGACATCTATATAACCATGAGCCATCTATATAACCATGACACATATATATAACCATGAGACACATCTATATATAACCATGAGACATCTATATAACCATGAGACATCTATATAACCATGACATATATATAACCATGAGCCATCTATATAACCATGACACATATATATATAACCATGAGCCATCTATATAACCATGAGACATCTATATAACCATGACACATCTATATAACCATGAGACATCTATATAACCATGACATCTATATAACCATGAGACATCTATATAACCATGAGGACATCTATGTAACCATGGGACATCTATATAACCATGAGACATCTATATAACCATGAGCCATCTATATAACCACATGACACATCTATATAACCATGAGACATCTATATATAACCACATGAGACATCTATATAACCATGACATCTATATAACCATGACACATCCATATAACCATGACACATATATATATAACCATGAGACATCTGTAACCATGACACATATATATATAACCATGACACATATATATAACCATGAGCCATCTATATAACCATGAGACATCTATATATAACCATGACACATCTATATAACCATGAGACATCTATATAACCATGACACATCTATATAACCATGACATCTATAACCATGAGACATCTATATAACCATGAGACATCTATATAACCATGAGCCATCTATATAACCATGAGACATCTATATGTAACCATGAGACATCCATATAACCATGACATCTATAACCATGACACATATATATAACCATGAGCCATCTATATAACCATGAGACATCTGTATAACCATGAGACATCTATATAACCATGACATCTATATAACCATGAGCCATCTATATAACCATGACACATCTATATAACCATGAGACATCTATATAACCATGAGCCATCTATATAACCATGAGACATCTATATAACCATGAGACATCTTATATAACCATGACACATATATATATAACCATGAGCCATCTATATAACCATGAGACATCTATATAACCATGACATCTATATAACCATGAGACATCTATATAACCATGAGACATCTATATAACCATGAGACATCTATATAAATCCATGAGACATCTATGTAACCATGAGACATCTATATAACCATGACACATCTATATAACCATGAGACATCCATATAACCATGACATCTATATAACCATGACACATATATATAACCATGAGACATCCATATAACCATGAGACATCTATATAACCATGACACATCTATATAACCATGAGAGACATCTATATAACCATGAGAGACATCTATATGCAACCATGACACATCCATATAACCATGAGGACATCTATATAACCATGGGACATCTATATAACCATGGAACATCTATATAACCATGAGACATCTATATAACCATGAGACACATCTATATAACCATGACACATCCATATAACCATGAGACATCCTATATAACCATGAGACATCCTATATAACCATGAGACATCTATATAACCATGACACACATCTATATAACTATGAGACATCTATAACCATGAGACATCTATATAACCACATGACACATCTATATAACCATGACACATCTATATAACCATGACACATCTATATAACCATGACATCTATATAACTATGAGACATCTATATAACCACATGAGACATCTATGTAACCATGAGACACATCTATATAACCATGGAGACATCTATATAACCATAGAGACATCTATATAACCATGAGACATCTATATAACCATGAGACATCTATATAACCATGAGACATCTATATAACCATGGAACATCTATATAACCATGACACATCTATATAACCATGAGACATCTATATAACCATGACACATCCTATATAACCATGAGACATCTATATAACCATGAGACATCTATATAACAATGACACATCTATATAACCATGGGACATCTATATAACCATGACACATCTATATAACCATAGAGACATCTATATAACCATGAGACATCATATAACCATGACATCTATATAACCATGAGACATCCTATATAACCATGGAGACATCTATAACCATGACACGTCTATATAACCATGACACATCTATATAACCATGGGACATCTATATAACCATGAGACATCCTATATAACCATGACACGTCTATATAACCATGAGACATCTGTAACCATGAGACATCTATACAACCATGAGACATCTATATAACCATGAGACATCTATATAACCATGAGACATCTATATAACAATGACACATCTATATAACCATGAGACATCTATATAACCATGACACATCTATATGTAACCATGAGACATCTATATAACCATGACACATCTATATAACCATGAGACATCTTATATAACCATGAGACATCTTATATAACCATGACACATCCATATAACCATGAGACATCTATATAACCACATGAGACATCTATAACCATGACACATCTATGTAACCATGACATCTATATATAACCATGAGACATCATATAACCATGAGACATCTATATAACCATGGAGACATCTATATAACCATGACACATCTATAACCATGAGACATCTTATATAACCATGACATCTATATAACCACATGAGACATCTATAACCATGAGACATCTATATAACCATAGAGACATCTATATAACCATGACATCTATATAACCATGACACATCTATATAACCATGAGACATCTATATGTCCATGAGACATCTATAACCATGACATCTATATAACCATGAGACATCTATATAAATCATGAGACATCTATATAACAATGACACATCTATAACCATGACATCTATATAAATCCATGAGACATCTATATAACCATGAGACATCTATAACCATGAGACATCTATAACCATGAGACATCTATGTAACCATGACACATCTATATAACCATGAGACATCTATATAACCATGAGACATCTATATAACCATGAGACATCTATGTAACCATGACACATCTATATAACCATGAGACATCTATATAACCATGAGACATCTATGTAACCATGACACATCTATATAACCATGACACATCTATATAACCATGAGACATCTATATAACCATGAGACATCTATGTAACCATGACACATCTATATAACCATGAGACATCTATATAACCATGAGACATCTATGTAACCATGACACATCTATAACCATGAGACATCTATATAACCATGAGACATCTATATAACCATGAGACATCTATGTAACCATGACACATCTATATAACCATGACACATCTATATAACCATGAGACATCTATATAACCATGACACATCTATATAACCATGAGACATCTATATAACCATGAGACATCTATATAACCATGACACATCTATATAACCATGAGACATCTATGTAACCATGACACATCTATATAACCATGAGACATCTATGTAACCATGACACATCTATATAACCATGAGACATCTATATAACCATGAGACATCTATATAACCATGACACATCTATATAACCATGAGACATCTATATAACCATGAGACATCTATATAACCATGACACATCTATATAACCATGAGACATCTATGTAACCATGACACATCTATATAACCATGAGACATCTATATAACCATGAGACATCTATATAACCATGAGACATCTATGTAACCATGACACATCTATATAACCATGAGACATCTATATAACCATGAGACATCTATATAACCATGAGACATCTATATAACCATGAGACATCTATATAACCATGAGACATCTATATAACCATGACACAT
Source organism: Troides helena (assembly GCA_029286815.1). Taxonomy (NCBI): domain Eukaryota; kingdom Metazoa; phylum Arthropoda; class Insecta; order Lepidoptera; family Papilionidae; genus Troides; species Troides helena. Next base: position 381,082 of record JAGSMV010000043.1, on the reverse strand, counting down.
CTATATAACCATGAGACATCTATATAACCATGAGACATCTATATAAATCATGAGACATCTATATAACCATGACATCTATATAACCATGACATCTATATAACCATGAGACATCTATATAACCATGACACATCTATATAACCATGACATCTATATAAATCCATGAGACATCTTATATAACCATGAGACACTATATAACCATGACATCTATATAACCATGAGACATCTATAACCATGAGACATCTATATAACCATGAGGACATCTATATAACCATGAGACATCTATGTAACCATGAGACATCTATATAACCATGACACATCTATATAACCATGAGACATCTATATAACCATGAGACATCTATGTAACCATGACAAATCTATATAACCATGAGACATCTATATAACCATGAGACATCTATATAACCATGAGACATCTATATAATCGTCTAAAGTAAATTACTCCTAAAAGGTCTTCTTAAAACGTGATGGTATATCTCACCAGCCATACAGACTTCACCATCACGGTAGTATCCAATGGGGCATGTGCATACTCCGAGTGACGAGCACTCCAACGGCTGCGGGCAGGAGTTCGCAGCGTCACAGGTTACGAATCCACTATCAGATATCCTCTCCGTGATGTTCCTGGTGGTGAAGACAGCATCCTCAGCAAAAGCTTTGAGCGGTACATCCTCTCCTTCTGCAATGAAATGACGATCGATTGAATCAGTCTGGTGATCCAGATGTGATCAGTATTGGCGCTTCCGTCAACCTTCACCAGGTCTTCCACCTTTTAGCTCAACGCACCATTGAGGTCATAACATGTGAAGAGTAGCTGGTTGCAGGTGCCACCTGGGAACTGGCAGTCTTCGTTCAGCACGCAACCTTCACCGACAGCTGGAAGTGAAGGGTAACGATGAGATTGGAAGGTCGCTCAGGTTACTCAAGCTCATATGTACTGATTGCAGCGTGAGGGTTGTTCCTATCCAGAGGATTTCAGACCAAAGACCGTCTGACAATGAGTTCTAGCAGCATGAGGATAAGGATAATACCCTGGTCATAAACCTCTGCCCGTGAGACTCCCTCATCCCTCACATTTACACTTAACGCTCGTCACTGCAATAATTTCCCTAGTTTACTGGATCACAGTAATGTCTGTTTACTACAGACTTTTCGTTGATTTTTAAAGTGACCAGCATACCTAGAGCTCTCTTCCTGCACTCGCCCCTTTGCCTCAAGTAGTAACCATCGGCGCAGGTGCACGTCCCGTCGCAGACCATGCTGTACGGGTCGCGGATAGGTCCCCAGCACTCCTCGTCGCTGCCGCACGCCTGCCCGAAACCTACCGTCTTCCAGCACCTGCCGAGGAAGTAGTGGTGACCTGGTCTGCAGCCACACACACCGACTGGAACGATAGAGGATATTATGATGAAGTTTTTGTTTGTATATATATATATATATATAGAGATCTTCATGAACTCGTTCAAAGGCTTCATTTGTTTATCGTCTACCTCCGCTAGATGGCGCTGAAATAAATATATGAAACGGTTACTGTTTCCAAGTTCATAGTGATAAAATTAATATTCACTATTAGGACAATGTACGCGGGAAAGACATTAATATCGATTTCGATTATCGATTAAAATTTTGCTTCATCATTACTATGCTTTACAGACAACTTTTATAATTGTCTATGTAAAAGAAAAAGAACAATTGCAAATCGAAGAAAAGCTTTCTCTGTAAATAAAGATTAAAAAAAAAGATAAAACTTTTTTCATTTCAACATCCATAACCAGCACATAGTGATTTTTTTATTATCTGTACTATAATTCACAAATGACGCTAGCATTTAAGTGTTCTTTAAAACTTTTTATCAAAATAATGTATTAATGTGTATACAATACGATTTTCTAGTAATTATATACAGATTAATATAAAGTCTAGCTTAAGTTCAAGTAGTAACACCTAGTTTTAATAAACACTTGTATTATATTGAAAATTGGTATGTTAAGCATTATACAGTGACGGCCATCTTGTGGCGAAATTATGACATTGTGAGTAGTTGTAAATAGATGGCGCTGTAATAAAATAAATTGATAGAATTAAAATACTGTTATACAACCAAGCCATGAGACCTGCAAAAGTCAAGCTGTTAAGTGACAAGCTCGTTACCGTATAATAGTAATATTTTCACACTACTATTTAGTTAAATTTTCATTTTATATTCTTTATTATATTATCACGCCTTTTTCCCAGTAGGGGTAGGCAGAGGTGAATCAACACCCACTTTTCGCCCGATGTGGTCAGTTTAGGTCCCATGTAACAGGGGGCGAGCCTGTTGCCACTTTATTGGGACCACCACACGCACACACACAAAGATGATGTCAGTGTGCGGGTTTCCTCACGATGTTTTCCTTCAGCGTTTGTATCTCGCTGTTGTAACTAAAGTTGACAAATGTACATAACTTAAATATTAAGTCATTGGTACATGTTGAGGTTCAACCCGCGACCTTCGCAACGAAAGCCGCACGCTCTAACAATTAGGCCAGCGACATTAGGCCAGATTAATTTTAGCGCTTATTAAAATCATATTAATTTGATTTGTTAATATTTAGTCATATTTGTAATATAAATATTTAAAGTGATCTAAGTTTGAGTACTAAATACTTAATTAAATTAAGTTAAGGTTTTTTATAAAAAAGAAAGTGAGAAACAAACCAAAAATTGAAAAGAAATAAATAAAAGTAACAAATAATAACAACATTAAAAAATACATTAAGTGAAAATTTAAAAAACTCACAAGGTTAATATCAAGTAAAACAAAGTTTATTAAAAAAAAAAAACATAAGAATCTTAATACGAGTTGTTGTTGTATATATAAACTATTTTTTTTAATATTATTTAAGAAAAAAAATTGTATAAAAAAAATGGACAAAATTATGATTCCGGCCAGGATCGAACTGGCGGCCTTCTGCGTGTAAAGCAGATGTGATAACCACTACACCACGGAACCAGTTAGGAGAATGATTCAAAAATAGGTTCTGTTTACTAAAACATTTTAACTTTTAAAAACATCTGAAGTAAAGTTTATAAAAGCAATATTTATTCCTCACTCAATATGAAGAATATCTATATAAGTAACATGAGGAATTATTTCATCACTAACTAACTTTATTTATGTTATATCCGTTTCCATATTTAGGATGATGTAACCTAACCAGTGTGATGCAGTGTGTCATGTTGACTAGCGCAATATTGTTCTTCCGGCGTTTCATCAGGGAAAGGGTTGAATAACATAAAAACTATGAAATAAATAGCCCATAGTCCCACTGTTGGGACTCGGTATCATCTTTAACGCTGTCCACTGTCGTTTCTTCAACGAGCTCAGTGGGATTACAATCAATTACAAGCTGAACTAGTGATCGTTCAGTTTCTTTAGATTCTCTATTATATATACTCCAAGATCCTCACCTTCGGAGTCACCATCACGACGGCACTCGTAGTTGTTGAAGAGCCGAACGCACTGGTGATCTTCAACGCACGGTGATAAGTAGTACGGCGCCACTGTCAAAGAAGAAACACTTGATTGAACACCACCAATCATCTGATAATCCAGGCATGATGATCTAAAACCTTCAGTGGACGTAGGAAGCTATAACTCCTGGAACGACGATGACGTGAATGGTGAAACGTTGTGGTAGACCGAGGGTCACCACCAACCGTACTACACAGGTATACCTTCTAATCGAACCAGGGCTATTGCAGGGTTTGTGGCAGCAGTTCTTCTTCACCAGGTACTCGTGTTTATAGGTTGCCTGACTCACCATCAGCGCATACTGTCCCGCCAAGCGCCGGCTGCTGGCCAGCCGAACAGATGCAGCTGCCCTCCCTGCAGATACTGCCAACCAAGCTGGAGCACTCCACATCTTGGCTGCACGTCCACACAGCCGAGCTCCACTCGCATTGGATAGTTACTCCTAGAACGTATTGACGTTAAACCTGACCCGGTATACTTCGTCCATCATATGTGGAATCAAAGCAGTGGTCATGGTAAAGAAAGGTAAATGGGTAACCGCTGCGCCGCTGATGGTATTATCTCATCTTCCTCATCCAAACGTAGTCGTAGTATCATTGGACTTGGACTATATTACCACAGGATACGGTGCTTACAATCACCGGTGTGGATGCTCACCGTCGGTGTTGTCGATCCTCACCATCAGTTGAGTCAGTTCTCAGCTCCAGCGGAGTTAGTCACCACCACTGTTGGAGTCAGTTCTCACCGTCAGTTATCACTTGAGCTTAACCTCACTACTAGTGGAGAAGGTGGTGGGAACCATTAGAGAAATCGGTCCTCACCACCATTGACAGTTGGTACCACCTGATCACCAGTTTGAAGAGGCTACTGAGTTACTACATTTGAATTTATTTAATTTGTTCTTTCAACACAGCGTAAAATATGTATAATAGTGCTACAGCACCCTTCAAACCGGAACACAGTAATATTCGTCGGCAGCAATAGGCGCTACGATGTTACCTTTTTTTTTTTTTTGATATCAGTGGTGGAAATGCTGTTACCGCATACCCAGCGTCCTTTTCGGGGGACACCGGTTATGTGGGGCTTGGGGCCACTGAGATGTTGTGCGTGACCCCCATACCCACTAAAACCACCACCGCTTGTCCCGCAATACGCATACTGGAGACGCCCGGGTTTCAGCCAAGCAACTCTCCGGGCGCCTCCGCGTATAAAACTCCTCCTGGTGGGTGCCCGCGGGGAGCAAAGGCACCCACCTGCCGTCCCGTACCAGCCCCTCGCGGGACCGGCACGTTGGGGCCCCCCGACCCCACAGACGACCGCGCGCGCTCACGACGGAGCGCATGCCCGGCCGCCGCCTTCCCGTGAAGGAATTGGGCGGCGGCCTCCCTCCAGACTCCCCCCTCGTCGAAGTGGGAGGGGGACAAACTAAGATTCCCCGGGGACGCACCCCAGGGGAAACACGACAAACGGCCCAACGGGCCACGCCCATGGCCCGAAGGCCCCCTCACACCGTGCCCGGCTAGGGGCCCATCGCTCACGGCGGGAGGAAGCGGACGGCGTGGTTCTGCCGCCGCGCTCTCCCGCCGGCCCGCCGCCGCCTGCAAGATGCGGCAGCGGCGTCGGCCTCCCTCGTGCGCTCGGCGGCCTCCTTCCGACGCATCACTGCGCCGCAGAAGGAGACCACCGCCTTCCAAGACCTCTCGCTGCTCAACATACGATCGACCACAGTCGGCAGCGAGGTCACTGCCGACTTGCGTGACGAGGGAATGACGTTGCGGACCCCATGCCGGGCACTCCGCCAGGTGTGGTGCGCCGTGTCAATCGGCGCACCACACTCGACGCATTCTTGCGTCATCTCTACGAGCCACCTGGTGCAGGTACTTGCCGAAACATCCATGGCCTGTCAGCACCTGCACCAGGTGGAACGTCAAGGCCCCGTACCGCCGGCTCATCCACCGGGACAGGTGGGGCCTGATGGCCTCCACCGTGTCCCGGCCGGCGGCAGGGTTACCAACTCCGTCTCCCACCGCCGGATCAGGGCGTCATGGGCAACGCGCCTGATCCGGCGGACCGTGGCCGGTCCGGCCGATGCTCTCCGGCATCCCGCAGGAATAGGTACACTTCCGCGAGCGACTGCGCCTGTAGATGCCAAGGCGCATCGGCCGCGAGAAGCGTACCTGCCGTCCAGGACACCGTACGGTACGCCCGACAGGCTCGGACCGCCAGGATACGTTGGGCCCTCTTCAACACGGGCCCGTTCCTGGCGGTCTCGCACCTATCCACCCATACGGGCGCACTGTACAGTGCCATACCCGCAGGATGCCAGAGTATAGGCGCCGACACAAATGACCCGGCCCCCGACATTGGGCAGCAATCTGCCCAGCGCAGCGGCGGTGGCGGTGAGTTTCGGGAGAAGCCGTTCGAAGTGCTCTCCGAAGCTCCATCGCCCGTCCAGAGTGAGCCCTAAATACTTGAGGGCTCCCCGCACTGGGACCCTCCTCCGCCCCGGACGGGGATGATCGCGCCGGGGTGGACCCTGCGGGGTCCGTGGAAGAGGAGGGCCTCCGTCTTCGTGACGGAGACCCTCAGACCCAGCTGCTCGATCCGGTCCACTACCAGCGACGTGCTAGTGGCGGCCAGACGAGCAGCCTCGTCGTAACTCCTCCCCGGGCCGAGACGAGGGTGTCGTCCGCGTAGCATAGTACCCTCGTCCAGGGAGGACCGGCTGCCGCAGCAGCCAGTCGTACGCGAGGTTCCACAGCAAGGGGCCCAAGACCGACCCCTGTGGAACCCTGCTCTCCACGCGCCGCCGATGTAATTCGCCGCTGCCATCAACCCAGACGATCGTCCTGTTCTGAGGTACGCCCCCAACAGCCCGACCATGTAGGGGAAGCCGGAAAAACTCCAGCGCCCCTGATCGTCGCGAATGGCAGGCTGTTGAAGGCGTTCTCGATATCTAAGGATACCCCAGGACCACCTCGCCGTCACAGAAGGCCTCCAGACAGAGGCTCTTCAGGTCGAGCAGGGCGTCCAACGTGGATCGCCTTGCCCGAAATCCGTACTGGGCCTCATGGAGGCCCGGTCCCACCTCGGCGAGGTGCCGAACGAGACGGCCGGGCCAAGATCTTCTCGAAGACCTTACCGCCTCGTCCAGAAGGACGATCGGTCTGTACGCGGAAGGGGAGTCGGGGTCACGGTCCCCTTCCGCAGCAGGCAAAGCCTGCCCGTCTTCCAACGCTCCGGGAACTGTACGCGCCGAATGCAGGCGTCGTACAGTCCCCGGAGCTCGCGCAGGTGACTGGCGGCCACCCAGAGGGCTCCTCGATGGGACCCCGTCCGGGTCAGGCCGTCGACCCTGGAGACGATCCAGGGCCACGTCCAGCTCCTCTTCCGTCAGGGAGGGACCTCCTCTGTGGTCGCCGCGGGGCGGTGGTGGACATAACCGGGGCTGGAATGACGCGTCAGCCCCCGGGAACAACCGGTCCACTACCCCTTGGAGGAAGTCCGGGTCCAGGGCCTCCGTTAAGGGGGCGCCTGCGGCACAGAGCTTCTTCCGTGCCGTCTTGAACGGGCGCCCCCATGGATCCCTGTCGACCCCTGCCAGTAGTTCCTCCCAGGCAAGGGTCTTCGCCCGGACTATGGCGAGCCGCAGGGTCTTGCGGGCTTCCGCATACTGACCCTGCAGCCGCCCTCCTCCCCGTCACCTGCGTGCGCCGACGCCGACAACGCTGCAGTGCCCGGCGACGAGCCTGGGCCGCCGCCCGGAGGCCGGAGAGCTCCTCCGACCACCAGTACAGCTGGCGGCGGTCCGCAGGACGTCGCCGCATTCTGGCATGGCCGCATCGCACACCTCCTGAAGAGCGCTGTGGATGCGACCTTCCAGCTCGTCGACGCCGACGTCGTCTGGAGCCTCGGGGCATGTTCCATCTCTGGAACAGCGCCGCCTCCTCGGCGAGCTCCTTGTCGAACTTGCCGAGGACCCAACGAGGGAAGTGGAACCCGGGGCGCGATGATGTTGTGCCGCGCCCCTGAGGAGGGGAAACCTCGAACCTGATATATCGGTGATCCGATAAGGTCTCCACCTCCTCTTCCACCCGCCAATTTGCCACACGGCGCGCGAGCGCCGGTGAGGCAAAGCTACGATGTTACCTACCTAGACCGTCTCCGGCAAGACACGACCAGTAGACTCGAGAACAGTTATTTTGTAATAAACCTTACTGTATACAGGAATGTAAATGCTAAATATACAAGATGCATACACTATAATATATTAGTTTGGCAAATATCTCCCTTCCGTTTTTTTGCTCTTTATTCAATGCTTTATAAAAAGTGTTACAGTGATCGGATTTAGTTCAAATATGCGCCGTTTTGTTCGATAATCTGTTTCCATCTAGACGGCAACTTCATAATACCTCCCTCGTAGAAGCCCCCCTCCTTATTTGCGAAGAACTCGGACAGCCACTTTTCACAAGCCTCTTTTGAGTACAACTTTACACCACCAAGGGCGTTCACCATGGACAGTAACAGGTGGTAATCACTTGGCGCTATGTCCGGGCTATATGGTGGATGCGATAAAACCTCCCATCCGAGCTCCCGTAGCTTCTGACGAGTCATCAACGAAGTGTGTGATCTGGCGTTGTCCTGGTGGAACACTACACCCTTCCTGTTGGCCAATTCTGGACGCTTCTGGTCGATCGCCTGCTTCAAGCGATCCAGTTGTTCGCAGTAGATGGTAGAATTAAGCGTCTGGCCATATGGGAGCAGCTCATAGTGGATGATTCACTTCCAATCCCACCAAACACACAGCAAAACCTTCCTGGCCGTCAATCCCGGCTTGGCCGCTCGACCACGACCGTTTTTGCTTGATATTGTGTTATGTGATCCATATTTAGTCGCCAGTCACCATCCGCTTCAAGAATGGGTCGAGTTCGTTCCGTTTCAGCAGCATATCGCAGGCGTTGATTCGGTCCAGAAGGTTTTTTTGCGTCAAATCATGCGGCACCCAAACATCAAGCTTTTTTTTGTATCCAGCCATCTGCAGATGGTTTAAAATGGTTTGGTGACTAACTCCCATCTCCTGGGCGATGTCACGAGATGCCACATGCCGGTCTAACTCGATGTAGTCCATGATTTGATCGGTATTTGTCGTCACAGGTCTTCCGCCGGCTGGCTTATCCATGGTGTCGTTTTCACCGGCTCTGAATCGTCGAAACCATTCCTCCGCAGTTCGAAGTGATAGAGTACCATCCTCCAAAACACCATTAATCTCACGGAACGTTTCTCTAGTGGATTTGCCTTTAACGAAGGAAAACTTTAAAATAGCGCGAATTTCGGCGTTAGTGAACTCCATGTTTACACGTCTATAACTGTTGAACGCAATATCCAAACTAATTATGCATAGCGTCGTTTTGTAGGTTATGTCAAGACCTTTCAAATTATGTATAGTATTGCCAGATACGAGCTCTGTAGCCCTTTGTACATAGCCGCGAAATTCAAAAGACAAAAAGGCGGAAGGGAGATATTTGCCAATCTTATAATATAAGAAATAAAATAATATATTTCATAAAAAAAATAAAAAAAATCATGATTATAACCAAAAAATAATCGTGATTAAAATGACCTTCGTATCCACTTACCAACGAGTGTCAGTAGGATCCAGTGCGCCATGTTTGTTTCTTAATTATTAGTTTTAAAAAACCTCACCGGCTCAAAGCCCCGCGGTCATGCTGCCACTGAATTTAAATAATTAAAAAAATAAATAACACAGCAACAGTCATATAATTTATCGAAGATTATCTGATAACTATCGCATTAGTAGACTAAAGATGTCTTCGCAAAGGACGCAATTTTTTTTTTTTTAATAATTATTAATTACTCTGGTTCTGCGACTCAAAAGTCTTGGTCTATGACACAAGAGAACGCCAGCGTTGTCTGGAGGCTTGGTATCCTTCGAGCGATACAGGGACATGGCTATCAGGGTTACCAGGAACCAGGTTCATCCAGCGTAGTGTTCGGGCTTTCGCTCCTCTCTTGATCTTCGGTTCACCAACCAGTCTCTCGGTCGTCTTGCGTCGGGCTCGTCATCTACCGTCCTCTGAGTCGGGCTGGAGACTACACATGGTTTCCCTCTCGGCAACCAGGAACCGCTCTTCTTTAAGCGTCAGTATCCAGGTCTCGTTAACAATTAATTAAGGTCTGAATGTTACGAGTTTGGCGTCAGAGCGACATATTGATGAGTCGTGTTGGTGAACTGGGCTAATTACCACCTTTATACTATAGTCCGGTGAGAGCGCGTCGGAATATACTATTTCCTGTACCTGGGCAACGGATCTTCTCGGATCCGTCAGTGGGAGGCCATGGGAGCCAAGAGAGAAAACTCTCTCGACCCTCTGCGGCGAATCTGGTCTTGAAGTCTGCCGTCGACCATTCTAGGGCTACGAAGAGAGCAGTGATCCGCAATACCAACACTGCACCTCCTCCACGACTACAGCAACCCACCAGCACACACCCAAAGTGAGCTCATAGAACTCACTTGAAGCGGCGACTTTGGGTCGATCTTGTAGTGTCCTCTTAGCTTCACCGTGGGTGACCAAGCCGCGACCACTGAGCCCCGTTGCCACGACAACGCGGGAACAAAAATTTTTTATAGAATACATAAGTACGTAGACATATCTATTCTAATAATTACTACAATAGACAGGTCTGAACATTGTTAACTCTATTGTGATATCTTTTACAATGTGCAGGTGTATAGATAAGCACACAATCGCTATAAGTTAGCCCTAAGTAGATTACACACCTGCGAAACCCTCATCACTATGTGATTTTTTTTTATTAATTTACTGCGAGGAAAAGTTTACTGCGTGGAAAAGTTTACTGCGTGGAAAAGTTTATTGCTAGGAAAAGTTTACTACGAGGAAAAAGTTCTACGAGGAAAAGTTTACTACGAGGAAAAAGTTCTGAGGAAAAAGTTCTGAGGAAAAGTTTACGGCGAGGAAAAGCTTCATCATGAGGAAAAGCTTCATCATGAGGAAAAGTTTACTACGAGGAAAAAGTTCTGAGGAAAAGTTTATCATGAGGAAAAGTTTCATCATGAGGAAAAAGTTCTCTGAGGAAAAGTTTACTGCGTGGAAAAGTTTACTACGAGGAAAAGTTTACTACGAGGAAAAGTTTACTACGAGGAAAAGTTTCATCATGAGGAAAAGCTTCATCATGAGGAAAAGTTTCATCATGAGGAAAAGTTTACTGCGAGGAAAAGTTTACTGCGTGGAAAAGTTTACTACGAGGAAAAAGTTCTGCGAGGAAAAAGTTCTGAGGAAAAGTTTACTACGAGGAAAAAGTTCTGAGGAAAAGTTTCATCATGAGGAAAAGTTTACTGCGTGGAAAAGTTTACTACGAGGAAAAAGTTCTACGAGGAAAAAGTTCTGCGAGGAAAAGTTTATTGCGAGGAAAAGTTTATTGCTAGGAAAAGTTTATTGCGTGGAAAAGTTTATTGCGTGGAAAAGTTTATTGCGTGGAAAAGTCTACTACGAGGAAAAAGTTCTGCGAGGAAAAGTTTCATCATGAGGAAAAGTTTATTGCTAGGAAAAGTTTACTGCGAGGAAAAGTTTATCATGAGGAAAAGCTTCATCATGAGGAAAAGTTTACTACGAGGAAAAGTTTACTACGAGGAAAAGTTTATTGCTAGGAAAAGTTTATTGCGTGGAAAAGTCTACTGCGAGGAAAAAGTTCTGCGAGGAAAAAGTTCTGAGGAAAAGTTTCATCATGAGGAAAAGTTTACGGCGAGGAAAAGCTTCATCATGAGGAAAAGTTTCATCATGAGGAAAAGTTTATTGCTAGGAAAAGTTTATTGCTAGGAAAAGTTTCATCATGAGGAAAAGTTTACTGCGTGGAAAAGTTTACTGCGTGGAAAAGTTTACTACGAGGAAAAAGTTCTGAGGAAAAGTTTACTGCGTGGAAAAGTTTACTGCGAGGAAAAGTTTCATCATGAGGAAAAGTTTACTGCGAGGAAAAAGTTCTACGAGGAAAAGTTTATTGCGTGGAAAAGTTTATTGCGTGGAAAAGTTTATTGCGAGGAAAAGTTTATTGCTAGGAAAAGTTTATTGCTAGGAAAAGTTTATTGCGTGGAAAAGTTTATTGCTAGGAAAAGTTTATTGCTAGGAAAAGTTTATTGCTAGGAAAAGTTTATTGCTAGGAAAAGTTTATTGCGAGGAAAAGTTTATTGCTAGGAAAAGTTTATTGCGAGGAAAAAGTTCTGAGGAAAAGTTTCATCATGAGGAAAAGTTTACTGCGTGGAAAAGTTTACTGCGAGGAAAAAGTTCTGCGAGGAAAAGTTTATTGCTAGGAAAAGTTTACTACGAGGAAAAGTTTACTGCGAGGAAAAAGTTCTACGAGGAAAAGTTTACTGCGAGGAAAAAGTTCTGAGGAAAAGTTTATTGCTAGGAAAAGTTTACTACGAGGAAAAGTTTACTGCGAGGAAAAAGTTCTGAGGAAAAGTTTACGGCGAGGAAAAGCTTCATCATGAGGAAAAGTTTACTACGAGGAAAAGTTTACTACGAGGAAAAGTTTCATCATGAGGAAAAGTTTATTGCGTGGAAAAGTCTACTGCGAGGAAAAATTTATTGCGTGGAAAAGTTTATTGCTAGGAAAAGTTTATTGCTAGGAAAAGTTTATTGCTAGGAAAAGTTTATTGCGAGGAAAAGTTTATTGCTAGGAAAAGTTTATTGCGTGGAAAAGTTTATTGCGAGGAAAAGTTTATTGCTAGGAAAAAGTTCTGAGGAAAAAGTTCTGAGGAAAAGTTTACTGCGTGGAAAAGTTTACTGCGTGGAAAAGTTTACTGCGTGGAAAAGTTTACTACGAGGAAAAAGTTCTGCGAGGAAAAAGTTCTGAGGAAAAAGTTCTGCGAGGAAAAGTTTCATCATGAGGAAAAGTTTATTGCGTGGAAAAGTCTACTGCGAGGAAAAATTTATTGCGTGGAAAAGTTTATTGCTAGGAAAAGTTTATTGCGTGGAAAAGTTTCATCATGAGGAAAAGTTTACGGCGAGGAAAAGCTTCATCATGAGGAAAAGTTTATCATGAGGAAAAGTTTATCATGAGGAAAAGTTTATCATGAGGAAAAGTTTACGGCGAGGAAAAGTTTATCATGAGGAAAAGTTTACGGCGAGGAAAAGTTTATTTATGAGGAAAAGTTTATCATGAGGAAAAGTTTACTGCGAGGAAAAGTTTACGGCGAGGAAAAGTTTGATCATGAGGAAAAGTTTACCGCGAGGAAAAGCTTCATCATGAGGAAAAGCTTCATCATGAGGAAAAGTTTACGGCGAGGAAAAGTTTATCATGAGGAAAAGTTTCATCATGAGGAAAAGTTTATCATGAGGAAAAGCTTCATTTATGAGGAAAAGTTTATCATGAGGAAAAGCTTCATTTATGAGGAAAAGTTTATTTATGAGGAAAAGTTTCATCATGAGGAAAAGTTTACTGCGAGGAAAAGCCATCATGAGGAAAAGTTTATTTATGAGGAAAAGCCATCATGAGGAAAAGTTTATCATGAGGAAAAGCTCATCATGAGGAAAGGTTTACTGCGAGGAAAAGCCATCATGAGGAAAAGTTTATCATGAGGAAAAGCTTCATCATGAGGAAAAGTTTACTGCGAGGAAAAGCTTCATCATGAGGAAAAGTTTATCATGAGGAAAAGTTTACTGCGAGGAAAAGTTTACGGCGAGGAAAAGTTTATCATGAGGAAAAGTTTACTGCGAGGAAAAGTTTCATCATGAGGAAAAGCTTCATTTATGAGGAAAAGTTTATTTATGAGGAAAAGTTTACGGCGAGGAAAAGTTTCATCATGAGGAAAAGCTTCATCATGAGGAAAAGTTTACGGCGAGGAAAAGCTTCACTGCGAGGAAAAGCTTCATCATGAGGAAAAGTTTCATCATGAGGAAAAGCTCATCATGAGGAAAAGCCATCATGAGGAAAAGTTTACGGCGAGGAAAAGCTTCATTTATGAGGAAAAGTTTCATCATGAGGAAAAGCTCATCATGAGGAAAAGTTTACGGCGAGGAAAAGCCTGATCATGAGGAAAAGTTTACTGGTGAGGAAAAGCTTCATCATGAGGAAAGGTTTACTGCGAGGAAAAGCTTCACTGCGAGGAAAAGCTCATTTATGAGGAAAAGCCATCATGAGGAAAAGTTTGATCATGAGGAAAAGTCGATCATGAGGAAAAGCTTCCACTGCGAGGAAAAGTTTACTGCGAGGAAAAGCTTCCACTGCGAGGAAAAGTTTACGGCGAGGAAAAGCTTCACTGCGAGGAAAAGTTTACGGCGAGGAAAAGCTCACGGCGAGGAAAAGCTTCCATCATGAGGAAAGTGCTTCCATCATGAGGAAAAGCTCACTGCGAGGAAAAGCTTCACTGCGAGGAAAAGCTCACTGCGAGGAAAAGCCCATCATGAGGAAAAGTCGATCATGAGGAAAAGTTTATCATGAGGAAAAGTCGATCATGAGGAAAAGCTTCCATCATGAGGAAAAGTTTACCGCGAGGAAAAGCTTCCATCATGAGGAAAAGTCGATCATGAGGAAAAGCTTCCACTGCGAGGAAAAGCTCATCATGAGGAAAAGCCTGATCATGAGGAAAAGCTCATCATGAGGAAAAGCTTCACTGCGAGGAAAAGCTTCCACTGCGAGGAAAAGTTTACTGCGAGGAAAAGCCTAATCATGAGGAAAAGCCATCATGAGGAAAAGCCTGATCATGAGGAAAAGCTCACCGCGAGGAAAAGCTTCCACTGCGAGGAAAAGCCCATCATGAGGAAAAGCTTCCACTGCGAGGAAAAGCTCACCGCGAGGAAAAGCTCACTGCGAGGAAAAGTTTACTGCGAGGAAAAGCTTCACTGCGAGGAAAAGTTTACTGCGAGGAAAAGCCTATCATGAGGAAAAGCTTCCACTGCGAGGAAAAGTTTACCGCGAGGAAAAGCCTGACTGGCGAGGAAAAGTTTACCGCGAGGAAAAGTTTACCGCGTGGAAAAGCCCACTGCGAGGAAAAGCTCATCGCGAGGAAAAGCTCATCGCGAGGAAAAGCTTCACTGCGTGGAAAAGTTTACTGCGAGGAAAAGCCTAATCGCGAGGAAAAGTTTCACTGCGAGGAAAAGCTCACTGCGAGGAAAAGCTTCACTGCGTGGAAAAGTTTACTGCGTGGAAAGCTTCACTGCGAGGAAAAGCTTCACTGCGAGGAAAAGTTTACTGCGAGGAAAAGTTTACCGCGAGGAAAAGCCATCATGAGGAGTGCCTGATCATGAGGAAAAGTTTACCGCGAGGAAAAGCTCACTGCGAGGAAAAGTTTACTGCGAGGAAAAGCCTAATCGCGAGGAAAAGCCTGACCATGAGGAAAAGCTCATCGCGAGGAAAAGTTTACTGCGAGGAAAAGCTTCACTGCGAGGAAAAGCTCACTGCGAGGAAAAGTTTACTGCGAGGAAAGCCCATCATGAGGAAAAGCCCACCGCGAGGAAAAGTTTCATCATGAGGAAAAGTTTACTGCGTGGAAAAGCTTCATCATGAGGAAAAGCCCATCATGAGGAAAGTGCTTCATCGCGAGGAAAAGCCATCATGAGGAAAAGTTTGATCATGAGGAAAAGCTCACTGCGAGGAAAAGTTTACTGCGAGGAAAAGTTTCACTGCGAGGAAAAGCTCTAATCATGAGGAAAAGCTCATCATGAGGAAAAGCTTCACTGCGAGGAAAAGCTTCACCGCGAGGAAAGCCCACTGCGAGGAAAAGCTTCATCATGAGGAAAAGTTTACTGCGTGGAAAAGTTTATCATGAGGAAAAGCCTAATCATGAGGAAAAGTTTATCATGAGGAAAAGCTTCCACTGCGAGGAAAAGTTTATCATGAGGAAAAGCCTGATCATGAGGAAAAGCTTCACCGCGAGGAAAAGCCTGACTGCGAGGAAAAGCTCACCGCGAGGAAAAGCTTCCATCATGAGGAAAAGTTTACCGCGAGGAAAAGTTTACCGCGAGGAAAAGCTTCCATCATGAGGAAAAGTTTACTGCGAGGAAAAGCTTCCACTGCGAGGAAAAGCTCACTGCGAGGAAAAGCCTGATCATGATGAGTGCCTGATCATGAGGAAAGTGCTTCATCATGAGGAAAAGTTTACCGCGAGGAAAAGCCATCATGAGGAAAAGCCATCATGAGGAAAGTGCCCATCATGAGGAAAAGCCCATCATGAGGAAAAGCTCATCGCGAGGAAAAGCTTCATCGCGAGGAAAAGCTTCACTGCGAGGAAAAGTTTACTGCGAGGAAAAGCTTCATCATGAGGAAAAGTTTCATCATGAGGAGTGCTTCATCATGAGGAGTGCCCATCATGAGGAAAAGCTTCATCATGAGGAAAGCCTAATCGCGAGGAAAAGCTTCATCGCGAGGAAAGTGCTTCATCATGAGGAAAAGCTTCCATCATGAGGAAAAGTTTCACTGCGAGGAAAAGCTTCATCATGAGGAAAAGTTTACCGCGAGGAAAAGCTCACTGCGAGGAAAAGCTTCCATCATGAGGAAAAGTTTCATCATGAGGAAAAGTTTATCATGA
The DNA here is from genome assembly GCA_029286815.1 of Troides helena. NCBI lineage: Eukaryota > Metazoa > Arthropoda > Insecta > Lepidoptera > Papilionidae > Troides > Troides helena. Next base: position 364,991 of record JAGSMV010000043.1, on the reverse strand, counting down.
GGAAAAGCTTCATCATGAGGAAAAGCCTATCATGAGGAAAAGCTTCATCATGAGGAAAAGCTTCATCGCGAGGAAAAGTTTCATCATGAGGAAAAGTCGATCATGATGAAAGTCGATCATGAGGAAAAGTTTACTGCGTGGAAAAGTTTCATCATGAGGAAAAGTTTACTGCGAGGAAAAGTTTCATCATGAGGAAAAGTTTATCATGAGGAAAAGCTTCCACTGCGAGGAAAAGCTTCCACTGCGAGGAAAAGCTTCATCATGAGGAAAAGCTTCACTGCGTGGAAAAGCTCATCATGAGGAAAAGCCCACTGCGAGGAAAGTGCTTCATCATGAGGAAAAGTTTGATCATGAGGAAAAGTTTATCATGAGGAAAGCCTGATCATGATGAGTGCCTGATCATGAGGAAAAGCTTGATCATGAGGAAAAGTTTGATCATGAGGAAAGTGCTTCATCATGAGGAAAAGCTTCACCGCGAGGAAAAGCTTCCACTGCGAGGAAAAGCTCACCGCGAGGAAAAGCTTCCACTGCGAGGAAAAGCTCACCGCGAGGAAAAGTTTATCATGAGGAAAAGCTTCCACTGCGAGGAAAAGCTTCCACTGCGTGGAAAAGCCCATCATGAGGAAAAGCCCACTGCGAGGAAAGCCCATCATGAGGAAAAGTTTCACTGCGAGGAAAAGTCGATCATGAGGAAAAGCTTCCACTGCGAGGAAAGCCCATCATGAGGAAAAGTTTATCATGAGGAAAAGTTTACTGCGAGGAAAAGTTTACTGCGAGGAAAAGTTTATCATGAGGAAAAGTTTATCATGAGGAAAAGTTTGATCATGAGGAAAAGCTTGATCATGAGGAAAAGCTCATCATGAGGAAAAAAGTTTACTGCGAGGAAAAGCTCACCGCGAGGAAAAGTTTACTGCGAGGAAAAGCTCATCATGAGGAAAAGTCGATCATGAGGAAAAGCTTCATCATGAGGAAAAGTTTACCGCGAGGAAAAGTTTACTGCGAGGAAAAGTTTATCATGAGGAAAAGTCGATCATGAGGAAAAGCTTCATCATGAGGAAAAGCTTCATCATGAGGAAAAGTTTACTGGTGAGGAAAAGTTTACTGCGTGGAAAAGTTTACTGCGAGGAAAAGCTCATCATGAGGAAAAGTTTCATACAAAACTTATTGTTAATAGACAATAATTTTTTTTATTTATCGTCGTGATATATATATTATATATATATATATATAATATATATATATATATAATATATATATATATATATAATATATATATATATATATATAATATATATATAAGTGTGAGTGTGTGTGTGTGTATAATATAAGTATACATAATAACCTCTCTGTGACAGTAATGTCGTATTCACAGTAACTTATATAGGTTCACTGTGTCGTCACCCTAGTAACATGTATCTGATGATTGAGTCTGGTAACGCCAGTAACATCTCTTGTTACCCCAGTAAAATATCTCTGTTAACCGAGTCTCGTTACCCCAGTAACATCTCTTGTTACCCCAGTAAAATATCTCTGTTAACCGAGTCTCGTTACCCCAGTAAAATATCTCTGTTAACCGAGTCTCGTTACCCCAGTAACACTTTGTTACCCCAGTAAAACATCTCTGTTAACCGAGTCTCGTTACCCCAGTAACATCTCTTGTTATCCCAGTAAAATATCTATGTTGACCGAGTCTCTGTTACCCCAGTAACATCTCTTGTTACCTCCCAGTAAAATATCTCTTGTTAACCGAGTCTCGTTACCCCAGTAACATCTCTGTTACCCCAGTAAAACATCTCTTGTTAACTGAGTCACGTTACCCCAGTAACATCTCTGTTATCCCAGTAAAATATCTCTGCTGACCGAGTCTCGTTACCCCAGTAAAACATCTCTGTTAACCGAGTCACGTTACCCCAGTAACATCTCTTGTTATCCCAGTAAAATATCTCTGTTAACTGAGTCTGCTACCCCAGTAACATCTCTTGTTACTCCCAGTAAAACATCTCTGTTATCCCAGTAAAATATCTCTGTTGACTGAGTCTCGTTACCCCAGTAAAATATCTCTGTTAACCGAGTCTTCGTTACCCCAGTAACATTCTTGTTACCCCAGTAAACATCTCTGTTAACTGAGTCTCTGCTACCCCAGTAACATCTCTTGTTACCCCAGTAAAATATCTCTGCTGACCGAGTCTCTGCTACCCCAGTAAAATATCTCTGCTGACCGAGTCTCGTTACCCCAGTAACATCTCTTGTTACCCCAGTAAAATATCTCTGTTAACCGAGTCTCGTTACCACAGTAACATCTCTTGTTACCCCAGTAAAATATCTCTGTTAACCGAGTCTCGTTACCCCAGTAACATCTCTTGTTATCCCAGTAAAATATCTCTGTTGACCGAGTCTCGTTACCCCAGTAAAATATCTCTGTTAACCGAGTCTCGTTACCCCAGTAACATCTCTTGTTACCCCAGTAAAATATCTCTGTTAACCGAGTCTCGTTACCCCAGTAACATCTCTTGTTATCCCAGTAAAATATCTCTGTTGGACTGAGTCTCGTTACCCCAGTAAAATATTCTGTTAACTGAGTCTCTGTTACCCCAGTAACATCTCTTGTTACCCCAGTAAAACATCTCTGTTAACTGAGTCTCTGTTACCCCAGTAACATTCTTGTTATCCCAGTAAAATATCTCTGTTGACTGAGTCTCTGTTACCCCAGTAAAATATCTCTGTTGACCGAGTCTCTGCTACCCCAGTAACATCTCTTGTTACCCCAGTAAAATATCTCTCTGTTAACCGAGTCTCGTTACCCCAGTAACATCTCTGTTATCCCAGTAAAATATCTCTCTGTTGACTGAGTCTCGTTACTCCCAGTAAAATATCTCTTGTTAACTGAGTCTCGTTACCCCAGTAAAATATCTCTTGTTACCTCCCAGTAAAACATCTCTTGTTAACCGAGTCTCTGTTACCCCAGTAACATCTCTGTTATCCCAGTAAAATATCTCTGTTGGACTGAGTCTCGTTACCCCAGTAACACTTTGTTACCCCAGTAACATCTCTGTTAACCGAGTCTTCGTTACCCCAGTAACATCTCTTGTTACCCCAGTAAAATATCTCTTGTTAACTGAGTCTCTGCTACCCCAGTAAAACATCTCTTGTTATCCCAGTAAAATATCTCTTGCTGACCGAGTCTCGTTACCCCAGTAACACTTTGTTATCCCAGTAAAATATCTCTGTTGACCGAGTCTCGTTACCCCAGTAAAATATCTCTTGTTAACCGAGTCTCGTTACCCCAGTAACATCTCGTTACCCCAGTAAAATATCTCTTGTTAACTGAGTCTCAAGCTACCCCAGTAACATCTCTTGTTACCCCAGTAAAACATCTCTTGTTAACTGAGTCACGTTACCCCAGTGCAACATCTCTTGTTACCCCAGTAAAATATCTCTGTTAACCGAGTCTCTGTTACCCCAGTAACATCTCTTGTTATCCCAGTAAAATATCTCTGTTGACCGAGTCTCTGCTACCCCAGTAAAATATCTCTTGTTAACCGAGTCTCGTTACCCCAGTAACATCCTTGTTACCCCAGTAAAATATCTCTTGTTACCCCAGTAAACATCTCTGTTACCCCAGTAACATCTCTTGTTATCCCAGTAAAACATCTCTTGTTAACCGAGTCTCGTTACCCCAGTAACATCTCTTGTTACCCCAGTAAAATATCTCTGTTAACCGAGTCTCGTTACCCCAGTAACATCTCTTGTTACCCCAGTAAAATATCTCTGTTAACCGAGTCTCTGCTACCCCAGTAACATCCTTGTTACCCCAGTAACACTTTGTTACCCCAGTAAAATATCTCTGTTAACTGAGTCTCTGCTACCCCAGTAACATCTCTTGTTACCCCAGTAAAATATTCTGTTAACTGAGTCTCTGCTACCCCAGTAACATCTCTTGTTACCCCAGTAAAATATCTCTGTTTACCGAGTCACGTTACCCCAGTAACATCTCTCTTGTTACCCCAGTAAAATATCTCTGTTAACCGAGTTCGTTACCCCAGTAATATCTCTTGTTACCCCAGTAAAATATCTCTGTTGACCGAGTCTCTGTTACCCCAGTAACATTTCTCGTTACCTCAGTAAAATATTCTGTTAACCGAGTCTTCGTTACCCCAGTAAAATATCTCTTGTTACCTCTAGTAAAATATCTCTTGTTAACTGAGTCTCGTTACTCCCAGTAACATCTCTGTTACCCCAGTAACATCTCTTGTTATCCCAGTAAAATATCTCTTGTTAACCGAGTCTCGTTACCCCAGTAACATCTCTTGTTATCCCAGTAAAATATCTCTGTTGACCGAGTCTCGTTACCCCAGTAAAATATCTCTTGTTAACCGAGTTCGTTACCCCAGTAACATCTCGTTACCCCAGTAAAATATCTCTTGTTAACTGAGTCTCTGCTACCCCAGTAACATCTCTTGTTACCCCAGTAAAACATCTCTTGTTAACTGAGTCACGTTACCCCAGTGCAACATCTCTTGTTATCCCAGTAAAATATCTCTGTTAACCGAGTCTCTGTTACCCCAGTAACATCTCTTGTTATCCCAGTAAAATATCTCTGTTGACCGAATCTCGTTACCCCAGTAAAATATCTCTGTTAACCGAGTCTCGTTACCCCAGTAACATCTCTTGTTACCCCAGTAAAATATCTCTGTTAACCGAGTCTCGTTACCCCAGTAACATCTCTTGTTACCCCAGTAAAATATCTCTGTTACCCCAGTAACATCTCTGTTAACTGAGTCTCTGCTACCCCAGTAACATCTCTTGTTATCCCAGTAAAATATCTCTGTTGACCGAGTCTCGTTACTCCCAGTAAAATATTCTGTTAACTGAGTCTCGTTACCCCAGTAACATCTCTCTTGTTACCCCAGTAACATCTCTGTTAACCGAGTCTCGTTACTCCCAGTAACATCTCTGTTACCCCAGTAAAATATCTCTGTTAACCGAGTCTCGTTACCCCAGTAACATCTCTTGTTACCCCAGTAAAATATCTCTGTTTACCGAGTCACGTTACCCCAGTAACATCTCTTGTTACCCCAGTAAAATATCCTTGTTAACCGAGTCTCGTTACCCCAGTAACATCTCTTGTTATCCCAGTAAAATATCTCTTGTTAACTGAGTCTCTGTTACCCCAGTAACATCTCTCTTGTTACCCCAGTAAAATATCTCTGTTAACCGAGTCTCGTTACCCCAGTAACATCTCTTGTTACCCCAGTAAAATATCTCTGTTAACCGAGTCTCGTTACCCCAGTAACATCTCTTGTTACCCCAGTAAAATATCTCTGTTAACCGAGTCTCGTTACCCCAGTAACATCTCTTGTTACCCCAGTAAAAATCTCTGTTGACCGAGTCTCGTTACCTCAGTAACATTTCTCGTTACCTCAGTAAAATATCTCTGTTAACCGAGTCTCGTTACCCCAGTAACATTTCTTGTTACCCCAGTAAAATATCTCTGTTGACCGAGTCTCGTTACCCCAGTAACATCTCTGTTACCCCAGTAACATCTCTGTTAACTGAGTCTCGTTACCCCAGTAACATCTCTTGTTACCCCAGTAAAACATCTCTGTTACCCCAGTAAAATATCTCTGTTAACCGAGTCTCGTTACCCCAGTAACATTGTTTGTTACCCCCAGTAAAATATCTGTGTTAACCGAGTCTCGTTACCACAGTAACATTTCTCGTTACCTCAGTAACAGCAACAAGTGACCAAGTCCGCCGCTATCAAATGAAACGAGCCTCGTTAGGTTTAAAGGTTTTAATGTTCTCCACTTACACGCTAAGTTATCAATATCTAACTAACAACTAAACTTAACGCACGCGTTACAACTTAAACGAAACACGCGCACACACACACATATACATATATATGTATGTATGTGTGTGCGCGTGCGCGCGTACTAACCGGTATGTTACAACAGTGGTCGGCCGCGGTGTGGGATAGTGAAACATAAGAGCATTCAAGTCTGTACATGTATACATTTGCAGCGACATACAGCCCACTCAGTCCCACCGCTAGGATCAGATTTTTTTTTTTAATACAGATAATAAAATCTTCCATATATTTAAACTGAGCGCATGATCTTATGAATTATAATAGACAGACCACTCAATCCCACTGCTGGGACTCTGACCCTTTTCAATACAGGCAATAGAAACTTTATTATGTTTATGGTAAACACAATGTAATATACGATCTCATCGTATATTCTCTTTATACAGTGCTCATTGGTTATAATCCCATTGTGCGGTGGTAAGGGAGTTCATTACCACAGCAATCCCACGCGTGAACAACGGAATCGAACCGTGGACTCGCACGCTGTAACAGAACCAATGCGCTACACAGGTGCAGATAGTTCATCTCATTTGTGCGCGCGGAGCTGTGCGTGATAAGTATGTGATGCGTCAATCGTATGCACGAGCAGACAGTACGAGTGCAAGCTTAACGCACACGCACGGCCGCGCGCACAAATGAGTTGAACAACTTTGTCGCGACGGGGCTGTATGTCATTGCAAATGTATTAAAAAGTTATTGTATATATATAGGATAGAAAATATGTAACGAGTCTAAACCGGCGAAAACCTGTTGAAAGGGGGGTTAAGGGGGGTGATATAAGTACGTATGTACTTTCATATTACTCGTTATTCATAGTATCAGAATAAGTGACGTGCCACGTGACGTCACCGCGTGTATTAAGGCGTCGATTTTCGCCGGCGAATAAAGAGTTCCCACAGCCGCAAATGTTAAGCATTAATATTCTTTTTTTTTTTTTATAAAAAAACTTAAGTGAAATGCTTTACCCGTCGCCTACTTACTTAAGTCAAATTAAATTACATAAATATTTATATTTGTATATATTTACCTATTTACGCCGCCTTCACACACACTGTGGTACGGACGATGCACGCGAGGATGTCATTATACCAAATTAAAAATGTCGGATATAATTTCTTTTTCAAAACAAAAATATTAAAAGCAAAAAAAAATAATTATTTTTGTTGTAATTAATCGATATTTCTCAAATGAATCGTCCGTATTTCAAATATACGCCAATCCGTATCGTTGCAGTGTATAATTAAAGTACATCACTAGTTATATAAAACGCAATGTTTTTTTTTTGTTCGTCAAAATGTCCGATGTAGTAAAATTTTTTTTTTTTTTTTATTAATGTATTATTGCCAAATTGTTGATACAACACTACCCCAACATTAGAACTTGAAAGATCGGCGATGGGGGAAACATATAACAGGCCCCATCTTTCAAGTTCCATGCACTTTTGTTTTTATTTTAATTTCTTCAAATAAATATAAAACGTCTCGAAATAAACACCACTATTAAAATTAAAAAAAAAAAAAACCTTGTAGTGAAAACACTGGCCTTAAAAGATCAATTGACAGTTCGACATTGTGGCGGGAAACGCAATACATTCTTGACAGATGTACGAATCTATTATATTTATTTATCAGTATATATTTTTTTTTTATAAAAACAAAATGTCTCTTCGATAAGGTCTCAACATAAGTTAATAAAATACATTTATAATATACTCCGTGTTAAATAACTCTGCAGACAAAACGTCAGATTACATTTTGGCGGGAGATCCGATACAAACTTGACAAATGTAAGAAAATCATTAGACAGAATTTTTTTTTAATTTTTACTTTTTCAAATCAGAATTAAAAAAAAACAATTTCTTCCCTTCCAAATATTATTTATACATATCTATATTGTATATATTTTAAGTTTTTGTACTTGCTCCAACGACTTATTTTTTTAAAAAAAAAAAACGCAAACGTTTAAATCACGTCGAACCGGCATAAACGTACAACAGATGTGGAAAGCCTACAACAGATAACCTATACACATAAGCTACAGATTAAAAAAAAAAAAAAACAGAGTCCGATACAGATTAAATATTGCACGGTGTCGCTGACACGTTATAATAAAAAAAATCGGCACGAATTAATTTTCGTTTTCAGTCGCACGTAAGACTAAGGTTAGCTTTAGTTATTCCACGTTAGTTCTTTATCTAGATTTTTCTAAATTAAAAAAAAAAAAAACATCACTCGATCACTATTCAGGCACTAAATAAAAATGGAATCTTATCGTTTTATCACATATATTTTTTTTTTTTTTTTGATTCATGACAGCACACCGCATCGTTTATATGGTACTAAGCCGTATTTATCATGAAGATCAAATTCGTATACGCAAGCCGAAAACCCCGGAGCTCACAGCGACAAGCCACTGGGTGTGTGCGATTTTTTTTTTTAATTAAACGTCAAACGTTCTACAAACCGAATGTATATCTGAACATTTAACTTTTTTTTTTTTTTGACAGATTATTAGTATTGATTATTTTTTGTGATCACTGCTCAATGATTGTAGTGATGCAAATTAAAGTTGAACTGTGATTGGGTGCTGGGCGTCGCCTTCACCAGCTCGGGGACGTGGGACAGCGGGGGGCTTGTGGGCAGTGTGGGGGCGTATCATTCGTAGTGTTTCGCTTTCCTGTCCATATCGTCGTCGGGCGTCCGCCCCATGGGGTCCGGGTGGTGCTGCGTCTTCGGCACCAGCACCACGCTGCCGTCGGCGGCCTGCTGCAGCGAGTACTGGTTGGAGGAGAGCGGCCGGCCCTCGGGATCGCGCAGGTTCTGAACGACATTACAACAAGCCTTAATAGCATAATTCTAGAAGAATCTAGAATAGAATTAGACGCCGGACTAACTTTACATGTTCCGGCTTGAAGGACCGTGCTTTTTATATACTACGAAGGTTACGAGAGTTTAAATTTACTATTACAATGCGTTGAACCAGGCGTGTCACTTAAAATCGAGTGATTGTACTCTGTCTCGGGATATGGTAAATATGCGGCCGTACCCTCGTCACAGGGTACGCTTCATCAATGGCTTTGTCACTTAATATCACGTGATATAGTGATCAAGTTAACTCACCTGGAATACGTGCCTATACAGCGCGGCGAACCTCTCCTTAACGCGCTGCCGTTCCGCCAGCAGGGCGCTGTTGTCGCGCTGCGTGCGCAGCTTCCGGTCGCGTACGGTGCGCACCTCGTCCGCCAGCGACGTGATCTGATCTAGCTTCCGCTTTCGGCAGTTCTGTGCGGCGACCTGCGCGTGGGTAGTTTAATAAATATTTGGTGATGGGTTAGGTTAGGTTAGGATAGAAATGTTCGTCCTTCCCAAAGACGATGATGATGGGTGGTCGTGGTGACCAGCCATGGTGGCAATATCCATCAGATCTGGAGACAGTGACGTGTGGGTCAAACTATAGTAGCCGCTGTGTTCCCAACCTTCAGGAGTACTGGAGGAGATATGGCATCATCATATAACCCTGACTATTCTGGAAGGTTGGTAGGTTTCTATAACATTCTAGAAACACTATTTCCGGTGTTGGAAATACAGTTTCTAGTGCCTGTGAAACGCAGTTACTGGCACATTCTAAACACCATTTCCGGTGTTGGAAATACAGTTTCTAGTGCCTGTGAAACGCAGTTACGGGTACATTCTAAACACTATTTCCGGTGTTGAAATAAAGTTTCTAGTGCCTTCGAAACGCAGTTACTGGTACATCTCTAAACACCATTTCCGGTGTTGAAATAAAGCTCTAGTGTCTTGAAACGCAGATACTGGTACATCTCTAAACACTATTTCCGGTGTTGAAATAAAGTTTCTAGTGTCTTTGAAATGCAGATACTGGTACATTCTAAACACCATTCGGTGTTGGAAATAAAGCTCTAGTGTCTTGAAACGCAGATACTGGTACATCTCTAAACACCATTCGGTGTTGGAAATAAAGTTTCTAGTGTCTTTGAAACGCAGTTACTGGTACATTCTAAACACTATTTCCGGTGTTGGAAATACAGTTTCTAGTGCCTTCGAAACGCAGTTACTGGTACATTCTAAACACTATTTCCGGTGTGTTGGAAATACAGTTTCTAGTGCCTTCGAAACGCAGTTACTGGTACATTCTAAACACTATTTCCGGTGTTGGAAATACAGTTTCTAGTGCCTGTGAAACGCAGTTACGGGTACATTCTAAACACTATTTCCGGTGCGTTGGAAATAAAGTTTCTAGTGTCTTTGAAATGCAGTTACTGGTACATTCTAAACACTATTTCCGGTGTTGGAAATAAAGTTTCTAGTGTCTTTGAAACGCAGATACTGGCACATTCTAAACACCATTTCCGGTGTTGGAAATACAGTTTCTAGTGCCTTCGAACGCAGTTACTGGTACATCTCTAAACACCATTTCCGGTGTGTTGAAATACAGCTCTAGTGCCTTCGAAACGCAGTGCGTTACTGGTACATTCTAAACACTATTTCCGGTGCGTTGAAATAAAGCTCTAGTGCCTTCGAACGCAGTTACTGGTACATCTCTAAACACCATTCGGTGTGTTGAAATACAGTTTCTAGAGCCTTCGAAACGCAGTTACTGGTACATCTCTAAACACCATTCGGTGTTGGAAATACAGCTCTAGTGCCTCTGAAACGCAGTTACTGGTACATCTCTAAACACTATTTCCGGTGCGTTGGAAATAAAGTTCTAGTGTCTTGAAACGCAGATACTGGCACATTCTAAACACCATTTCCGGTGTTGAAATAAAGCTCTAGTGCCTCTGAAACGCAGTTACTGGTACATTCTAAACACTATTTCCGGTGTTGAAATAAAGCTCTAGTGCCTCTGAAACGCAGTTACTGGTGCATTCTAAACACTATTCGGTGTTGGAAATAAAGTTTCTAGTGCCTTCGAACGCAGTTACTGGCACATTCTAAACACCATTTCCGGTGTTGGAAATACAGTTTCTAGTGCCTTCGAAACGCAGTTACTGATACATTCTAAACACCATTCGGTGTTGGAAATAAAGTTTCTAGTGTCTTTGAAACGCAGATACTGGCACATCTCTAAACACCATTCGGTGCGTTGAAATAAAGCTCTAGTGTCTTTGAAATGCAGATACTGGTACATCTCTAAACACCATTCCGGTGCGTTGAAATAAAGTTTCTAGTGCCTTCTGAAACGCAGTTACTGGTACATCTCTAAACACTATTTCCGGTGCGTTGAAATAAAGTTTCTAGTGTCTTTGAAACGCAGATACTGGTACATTCTAAACACTATTTCCGGTGCGTTGGAAATAAAGTTTCTAGTGTCTTTGAAACGCAGATACTGGTACATTCTAAACACTATTTCCGGTGCGTTGGAAATAAAGTTTCTAGTGTCTTTGAAACGCAGATACTGGTACATTCTAAACACTATTTCCGGTGTGTTGGAAATACAGTTTCTAGTGCCTTCGAAACGCAGTTACTGGTACATTCTAAACACTATTTCCGGTGTTGAAATAAAGTTTCAGTGCCTTCGAAACGCAGCGTTACTGGTACATTCTAAACACTATTTCCGGTGTTGGAAATACAGCTCTAGTGCCCTGAAACGCAGTTACTGGTACATCTCTAAACACCATTCGGTGTTGGAAATAAAGTTTCTAGTGTCTTTGAAATGCAGATACTGGTACATTCTAAACACTATTCGGTGTTGGAAATAAAGCTCTAGTGCCCTGAAACGCAGTTACTGGCACATTCTAAACACTATTTCCGGTGTTGAAATAAAGCTCTAGTGTCTTTGAAATGCAGATACTGGTACATCTCTAAACACCATTCGGTGTTGGAAATACAGCTCTAGTGCCTTCGAACGCAGTTACTGGTACATCTCTAAACACCATTCGGTGCGTTGGAAATAAAGCTCTAGTGCCTCTGAAACGCAGTTACTGGTACATTCCCAAACACCATTCGGTGTTGAAATACAGTTTCTAGTGCCTTCGAAACGCAGTTACTGGTACATTCTAAACACTATTTCCGGTGTGTTGGAAATACAGTTTCTAGTGCCTTCGAAACGCAGTTACTGGTACATTCTAAACACTATTTCCGGTGTGGAAATACAGTTTCTAGTGCCTTCGAAACGCAGTTACTGGTACATTCTAAACACTATTTCCGGTGTGTTGGAAATACAGTTTCTAGTGCCTTCGAAACGCAGTTACTGGTACATTCTAAACACTATTTCCGGTGCGTTGGAAATAAAGTTTCTAGTGTCTTTGAAACGCAGATACTGGTACATTCTAAACACTATTTCCGGTGCGTTGGAAATAAAGTTTCTAGTGTCTTTGAAACGCAGATACTGGTACATTCTAAACACTATTTCCGGTGTTGGAAATAAAGTTTCAGTGCCTTCGAAACGCAGTTACTGGTACATTCTAAACACCATTCCGGTGTTGGAAATAAAGTTTCTAGTGTCTTTGAAACGCAGATGCTGGTACATTCTAAACACCATTCGGTGTTGGAAATACAGTTTCTAGTGCCTTCGAAACGCAGTTACTGGTACATTCTAAACACTATTTCCGGTGCGTTGGAAATAAAGTTTCTAGTGCCTTCGAAACGCAGTTACTGGTACATTCTAAACACTATTTCCGGTGTGTTGAAATACAGTTTCTAGTGTCTTGAAATGCAGATACTGGTACATTCTAAACACCATTCGGTGTTGGAAATAAAGTTTCTAGTGTCTTGAAATGCAGATACTGGTACATTCTAAACACCATTCGGTGTGTTGAAATACAGTTTCTAGAGCCTTCGAAACGCAGCGTTACTGGTACATCTCTAAACACTATTTCCGGTGCGTTGAAATACAGCTCTAGTGCCTCTGAAACGCAGTTACTGGTACATTCTAAACACTATTTCCGGTGTAAGTTGGAAATACAGCTCTAGTGCCTTCGAAACGCAGCGTTACTGGTACATTCTAAACACCATTTCCGGTGTTGGAAATACAGTTTCTAGTGCCTTCGAAACGCAGCGTTACTGGTACATCTCTAAACACCATTCGGTGTTGGAAATAAAGTTCTAGTGCCTTCTGAAACGCAGTTACTGGTACATTCTAAACACCATTCCGGTGCGTTGAAATACAGTTCTAGTGCCTTCTGAAACGCAGTTACTGGCACATTCTAAACACCATTCGGTGTGTTGAAATACAGCTCTAGTGCCTCTGAAACGCAGTTACTGGTACATTCTAAACACCATTCGGTGTGTTGAAATAAAGTTTCTAGTGCCTTCGAAACGCAGCGTTACTGGTACATCTCTAAACACCATTTCCGGTGTTGAAATACAGTTCTAGTGCCTTCGAAACGCAGTTACTGGTACATCTCTAAACACCATTCGGTGTGTTGAAATACAGCTCTAGTGCCTCTCGAAACGCAGTTACTGGTACATCTCTAAACACCATTTCCGGTGTTGAAATACAGCTCTAGTGCCTCTGAAACGCAGTTACTGGTACATCCTAAACACCATTCGGTGTGTTGAAATACAGCTCTAGTGCCTCTGAAACGCAGTTACTGGCACATCTCTAAACACCATTCGGTGTTGGAAATACAGCTCTAGTGCCTCTCGAAACGCAGCGTTACTGGTACATTCTAAACACTATTTCCGGTGCGTTGGAAATACAGCTCTAGTGCCTCTCGAAACGCAGCGTTACTGGTACATCTCTAAACACTATTCGGTGTGTTGGAAATAAAGTTTCTAGTGCCTTCGAAACGCAGTTACTGGTACATTCTAAACACTATTTCCGGTGTGTTGGAAATACAGTTTCTAGAGCCTTCGAAACGCAGTTACTGGTACATTCTAAACACTATTTCCGGTGTGTTGGAAATACAGTTTCTAGTGCCTTCGAAACGCAGTTACTGGTACATTCTAAACACTATTTCCGGTGTGTTGGAAATACAGTTTCTAGTGCCTTCGAAACGCAGTTACTGGTACATCTCTAAACACCATTCGGTGTGTTGGAAATAAAGCTCTAGTGCCTTCGAAACGCAGCGTTACTGGTACATTCTAAACACTACTTCCGGTGCGTTGGAAATACAGTTTCTAGTGCCTTCGAAACGCAGCGTTACTGGTACATCTCTAAACACCATTCGGTGTTGGAAATACAGCTCTAGTGCCTCGAAACGCAGTTACTGGTACATCTCTAAACACTATTCGGTGCGTTGAAATAAAGCTCTAGTGCCTTCGAACGCAGTTACTGGTACATTCTAAACACCATTCGGTGCGTTGAAATACAGCTCTAGTGCCTCTGAAACGCAGTTACTGGTACATCTCTAAACACCATTTCCGGTGTGTTGAAATACAGCTCTAGTGCCTTCGAAACGCAGTTACTGGTACATTCTAAACACCATTCGGTGCGTTGAAATACAGCTCTAGTGCCTCGAAACGCAGCGTTACTGGTACATCTCTAAACACCATTCCGGTGTGTTGGAAATAAAGCTCTAGTGTCTTTGAAACGCAGATACTGGTACATCTCTAAACACCATTTCCGGTGCGTTGAAATAAAGTTTCTAGTGCCTCGAAACGCAGCGTTACTGGTACATTCCTAAACACTATTCGGTGTTGGAAATACAGCTCTAGTGCCTTCGAACGCAGTTACTGGTACATTCTAAACACCATTTCCGGTGTGTTGAAATACAGTTTCTAGTGCCTTCGAAACGCAGTTACTGGTACATTCCTAAACACTATTTCCGGTGTAAGTTGGAAATACAGCTCTAGTGCCTTCGAAACGCAGCGTTACTGGTACATCTCTAAACACCATTTCCGGTGTGTTGGAAATACAGCTCTAGTGCCTCTCGAAACGCAGCGTTACTGGTACATCTCTAAACACCATTTCCGGTGCGTTGAAATACAGTTTCTAGTGCCTTCGAAACGCAGTTACTGGTACATTCCTAAACACTATTTCCGGTGTGTTGAAATACAGCTCTAGTGCCTCTGAAACGCAGATACCGGTACATCTCTAAACACCATTTCCGGTGTTGGAAATACAGCTCTAGTGCCTCGAAACGCAGCGTTACTGGTACATTCTAAACACTATTTCCGGTGTAAGTTGGAAATACAGCTCTAGTGCCTCTCGAAACGCAGTTACTGGTACATCTCTAAACACTATTTCCGGTGCGTTGGAAATACAGCTCTAGTGCCTTCGAACGCAGTTACTGGTACATTCTAAACACCATTCGGTGTGTTGAAATACAGTTCTAGTGCCTTCGAACGCAGTTACTGGTACATTCTAAACACTATTTCCGGTGTGTTGAAATACAGCTCTAGTGCCTCTCGAAACGCAGTTACTGGTACATTCTAAACACTATTCGGTGTGTTGAAATACAGCTCTAGTGCCTCTGAAACGCAGTTACTGGTACATTCTAAACACCATTCGGTGTGTTGGAAATACAGCTCTAGTGCCTCTGAAACGCAGTTACTGGCACATCTCTAAACACTATTTCCGGTGTGTTGGAAATACAGTTTCTAGTGCCTCTCGAAACGCAGTTACCGGTACATTCTAAACACCATTCGGTGTGTTGAAATACAGCTCTAGTGCCTTCGAAACGCAGTTACTGGTACATTCTAAACACCATTCGGTGTGTTGGAAATACAGCTCTAGTGCCTCGAAACGCAGTTACTGGTACATCTCTAAACACCATTCGGTGCGTTGGAAATACAGCTCTAGTGCCTCTGAAACGCAGTTACTGGTACATCTCTAAACACCATTCGGTGTGTTGAAATACAGCTCTAGTGCCTCTCGAAACGCAGTTACTGGTACATTCTAAACACTATTTCCGGTGTGTTGAAATACAGCTCTAGTGCCTCTGAAACGCAGTTACTGGTACATTCTAAACACCATTCGGTGTGTTGGAAATACAGCTCTAGTGCCTTCGAAACGCAGTTACTGGCACATTCTAAACACTATTTCCGGTGTGTTGAAATACAGTTTCTAGTGCCTCGAAACGCAGTTACCGGTACATTCTAAACACTATTTCCGGTGTGTTGAAATACAGCTCTAGTGCCTCTGAAACGCAGTTACTGGTACATTCTAAACACTATTTCCGGTGTGTTGGAAATACAGCTCTAGTGCCTCTGAAACGCAGTTACTGGTACATCTCTAAACACTATTTCCGGTGTTGGAAATACAGTTTCTAGTGTCTCTTTGAAACGCAGTTACTGGTACATTCTAAACACTATTTCCGGTGTGTTGGAAATACAGTTTCTAGTGCCTTCGAAACGCAGTTACTGGTACATTCTAAACACTATTTCCGGTGTGTTGGAAATACAGTTTCTAGTGCCTTCGAAACGCAATTAATTGTACATTCAAAACACAGTTACCGGTGCCTTAGAAACGTGTAGAAAGATTAAATCGAAATAAAAAATTATAGGTCCAGTATCACAGTAAGGTTAATGGCCGATGACCATCACACCAGGAGTAATCTACTCCTGGTGTGACAGCCAACATTGACCTTTACCCAATGTCATAAATAAATTCACTATATTTGGCACCGTTTTCTGGTGATACGGTAGTGAAAGAAAAAAACATCGGTCAGTTCGGAAATCGAACCGGTAACCGTCCGCGTGACCCGAGTGACACTCACCAAGCGCCTTGGCCCGCTTCTCGTCGCGCGTGAAGTGCTGCGAGCCGCCGGAGCCGCTGTCCGACACGCTGCCGTCGGTCAGCCGCCGGACTGTGAACAAGTGGTACAGTGGTGAATTGACTATGTATATGGCGATGGTCACCATCCACATGTGTAACCCTGTCCACATTGGCCGTTCCCCGCGGCTCCAAAAGCCTACAATAAGTTTTTTAAAAAAAAAATAAAGTCTGCCTTCTACCCTACCTCTGGACTAATACTGTTCTAAATACTTCCCTTCGCAAGTTTATATACCATAGAAATATTTGTAATTGTTACTAGTAATTACATGCCGTTGTATAGTAATTCTAGATACCAACACTGCTCCGAACAGTAGTATGTAAACACTATCGTATTCCGGTTTGAAGGGCGCTGTTAAATTACCGCGTTAACAGTTGACATTGAATATCGACGAATATTATTGTGCAGTGTGTATATAATGAATGCTTGCTAAATGAACGATGAATGTATGCATGAATAAAGAATGGAGTAAAGTTAATATGAATACACCAATGACGAATGAACTGATGAACAGTGAATACACAAATAGTGAATGAACTGATGAACGAGTGAATACAAATAGTGAATGAACGGATGAATGTATGCATGAATTACGAATGGAGTAATGTTAATATGAATACACTAATGACGAATGAACTGATGAACGAGTGAATACACACATAGTGAATGGGCGGATGAATGTATGCATGAATAACGAATGGAGTAAAGTTAATATGAATACACTAATGACGAATGAACTGATGAACGAGTGAATACACACATAGTGAATGGGCGGATGAATGTATGCATGAATTAAGAATGGAGTAATGTTAATATGAATACACTAATGACGAATGAACTGATGAACGAGTGAATACACAAATGGTGAATGAACGGATGAATGTATGCATGAATAACGAATGGAGTAATGTTAATATGAATACACTAATGACGAATGAACTGATGAACAGTGAATACACAAATGGTGAATGAACTGATGAACAGTGAATACACAAATGGTGAATGGGCGGATGAATGTATGCATGAATTAAGAATGGGTAATGTTAATATGAATACACTAATGACGAATGAACGATGAACGAGTGAATACACAAATAGTGAATGAACGGATGAATGTATGCATGAATTAAGAATGGAGTAATGTTAAAATGAATACACTAATGACGAATGAACTGATGAACGAGTGAATACACAAATAGTGAATGAACGGATGAATGTATGCATGAATTACGAATGGAGTAATGTTAATATGAATACACTAATGACGAATGAACTGATGAACGAGTGAATACACAAATAGTGAATGAACGGATGAATGTATGCATGAATTAAGAATGGAGTAATGTTAATATGAATACACTAATGACGAATGAACTGATGAACGAGTGAATACACAAATAGTGAATGAACGGATGAATGTATGCATGAATTAAGAATGGAGTAATGTTAATATGAATACACTAATGACGAATGAACTGATGAACGAGTGAATACAAATAGTGAATGAACTGATGAACGAGTGAATACACAAATGGTGAATGAACGGATGAATGTATGCATGAATAACGAATGGAGTAAAGTTAATATGAATACACTAATGACGAATGAACTGATGAACGAGTGAATACACACATAGTGAATGAACGGATGAATGTATGCATGAATTACGAATGGAGTAATGTTAATATGAATACACTAATGACGAATGAACTGATGAACGAGTGAATACACAAATAGTGAATGAACGGATGAATGTATGCATGAATTACGAATGGAGTAATGTTAATATGAATACACTAATGACGAATGAACTGATGAACGAGTGAATACACAAATAGTGAATGAACGGATGAATGTATGCATGAATTAAGAATGGAGTAATGTTAATATGAATACACTAATGACGAATGAACGGACGTATGAACGATATACAAGTATAGTGAATAATCATATGGTTGAATGTGTGTTAGTAGTGTATATTTATATATAAGTGTGTGTGTGTGTGTGTGTGTACCTCGCTTCTCCCTGGGCACGTGCCGCGGCTCCGCCGGCGGTACCGGCGCGCTGTACGTGTGGTTGTGCCGCACGCGCTCTCCCGTCCCCATGTAGCGGCCGGGGCTCGGCACGCCGCCCTGCTGCCGGTGCAGTGGTGATAATAATATTAATCACCAATATCAGACACGCGAAGTGGTGATAGCTCGGTGTACAAGTCGCTTTAAATAAGGCGCGGGTTCGAATCCCAATGTAGTTGAATTCGAAAGAAACCTTTAACACTGAGATGATTGATAGACAACGGGATTACGTCATGACTGTTTCTTTATACCCCTGTCACCTAATCCCAGCAGTGGGAATATTCAGTGGGATATTAATATCGCAACTTCACTTAGATGACTGTGTTCGTTGATGCCCAACAGTGGACTGTAGATATTTTTTTTTATTAAAAATGCAGACCTATGAGCTTTGCTAGATAAAAGACCTAGATCTTTAGCTGTCGTGTTGCGTACCTGAAGCAGGGCGTGGCTGGAGTGGGCGACGTTCAGGTCGAGGGTCGGCTGGATGGGGACGGCATGCGGAGGCTGCACCTGCTGCCGGGCCGCGAAGTCCACTGCGGATGGGAAATTAATTTATATAGAACTTCTACCACCAGTCATAGTACATATGTCCTTGGTATCGAACCAGGGGACTTCAACGCTTGAAGGCGGTTAACCACTGCGCCTCTTGCATATGAGCTATTGCCAACAGCACTGGACAATACATTTGAAGCTCTAACCATCACTATGGTAACGAGCACAATATTGCAGTGGACATAACCTGGTCTGATTAAGATCTGAACCTGAGACAGCAATGTTAGTAGCCAGTTAACCACTGCGATATTGTACCTATATATATATATGTAACTTACCGTTGTGCATGTGCAGATCGTGGTGGTAGGTCTGCTCGGGGCACTCGTACTTGACCACGCCGGCGGCGCGGGATATGGGTTCGATGTTCGGAGCTGGTTGTTCCTTTGGGGAAAGGTTCATCTCAGTAAGACAACAATGTGATGCTAATTAGGATGTTCACACTGAAACGCAGCGATCATTAGTCTAGTTTGAAGGGCGATGTAGCTATTGAGATGAATAGCTACAGCGCCCTTCAAATTGGAACAGTATGAATGATTAATTTACAGTAACAGTGTAACAGTCCCAAGTTCGATTCCAGTGATGACGTAGTAATTGTCGCTACCAATGTAGTTTCATCCTGATCGGTTACCATCGCGTGGGATTGGTGTAGCGTGGGCGTACCTGGAAGCATCTCTTCCCGAACATGTGGTGCTTCTTCTGCGGCGGATGCGGCGCTCTCTCCCTGGGGTAGGCGCTGTCGTAAGGTCTGAATTTGGAGCTGGAAGAGGAGAGGTAAAAGGTCATTATCGTCGTTAATATATAGAAATTGATGTGATGGAACTTCTAATGTTCCCACTGTTGGCCGCGATGCCCAATTAATCGAATATGAACTCGTCCGGGTCGCAGTCGAACCGCTTGCGTGATGAGAAAGTTAGGATGTTCACAGCAGCGTCGTGTGGTACCTGTGAAACTCCTGGGCGGAGTCGCTGCCGTCGCACCACTCCCCGTCGGATAACGAGGGCACCCTCTCGGAGCCCATCGATGACACCGCGCTGTCTGACGCGGAGTCGCGCTCTGTGCGGAGAGAGAGATGGAGATAGAAGAAGCTGAATGACCCTCGATGATATCCCCGGTTCCACGAGATTTTCTCTTTAAGATGTATACACAATGTTCTCGCTGCCGTGAGCCTTAAGATATGTTTCGTTACACCAATTATTTCACCAGCTCCGGCGCCCATTAACAGCTTGTATATACAACAACTACAGCGCCCTTCAATACCAATTAATTTCTCTGGCTACAGCGGTGTACATTAGCTACAACACCCTTCATTCCCAATTAATTTTACTAGCTACAGCATCCTTCAATACCAATTAATTTCACTGGCTACAGCGGTGTACATTAGCTACAACACCCTTCATTCCCAATTAATTTTACTAGCTACAGCATCCTTCAATACCAATTAATTTCACTGGCTACAGCGGTGTACATTAGCTACAACACCCTTCATTCCCACTAATTTTACTAGCTACAGCATCCTTCAATACCACTAATTTCACTGGCTACAGCGGTGTACATTAGCTACAACACCCTTCATTCCCACTAATTTTACTAGTTACAGCATCCTTCAATACCACTAATTTCACTGGCTACAGCGGTGTACATTAGCTACAACACCCTTCATTCCCAATTAATTTTACTAGCTACAGCATCCTTCAATACCAATTAATTTCACTGGCTACAGCGGTGTACATTAGCTACAACACCCTTCATTCCCAATTAATTTTACTAGCTACAGCATCCTTCAATACCAATTAATTTCACTGGCTACAGCGGTGTACATTAGCTACAACACCTTCATTCCCACTAATTTTACTAGCTACAGCATCCTTCAATACCAATTAATTTCACTGGCTACAGCGCTCCTCGAACTCAATTAATTTCACCAGCTGCAGCATCCTTTAATACCAATTAATTACACTAGTTACAGCGCCCTTCAATCCCAATTAAATTCACCAGCTACAGCGCCCTTCAAACCGGATAACAGTAATGTTTGCACTGCTGTCTGTCGGCTGCAATAGGTGCCGCGGTGGTACCTACCTAAACGGTGGCTGGCAACAGAAACACTACCACTAGTGAATTATGTTGTAGTTTTTATATTATAAATCTTCGGAATTGGAAATTGAAGTTCCCATTACGTAGCATATATACACAACTGCCTCTTACCGGTGGTGATGGTCATGTGGGTGTGGTTGTGCGGCGGCATGTGCGGTGCACCATCCAGCATGCGCATCGTGTACATTCCTGGAACGGAAGTAAAGTTGACTACATTACACTTCAATACAACTGATTCATTTTCTACATCGCCGAGAGACCATCATGAGAAACATCTGATGGTGATACGCCTTTAACTGGCGCTTAGGATGTTTACACTGCCGCCACATCGCACTCGTTGCTTTGAGATGACATATTAAATCATGTTAAGTTGTGACAACGAAAAAATCGAGGGTAGATGAAAAATGAGTTCGAAGAAAATCTGAAGGTAGTAGTAAAAATATTTCTCTGAGGGGATAAAATTGAAGTTATTTTAGAGGAGCAGTAGAAGCTTGTCCTATGACCTTTACTGATATACTCTACACGCATCCCAAGCGTGGGGTGATGTGACTAATGCCCACATTTCATCAGCCGATAGATGTCTACTGCTGGCCTACTTTTAATGGACATATATGAAGAAAATTAGAAAAATTAAAAAGATTAAACAAACTACTATTTTAAGGTTCCCACGGCTGGGACTCGGGATTTTCCCCACAACTACTCAAGGTGTCACAAGTTTAGTAAAACTATCTGTACGTGTCGGTTCAACTAAAGCTCAATGGGAAATTACTATGATGATGACGGCGACATTGATGATGATGATGACGATGACGCTGATGATAAAACCGGCGATGTTGATGATGATAATGTCGAGATAGATGACGATGAAGATTTTGAAGACAAAGTCGAGGACCTTGACGCTGATGAAGTAATCGGCGAGTGAAAGACTGTACATCAAGGACACGTAGTCAGAAATGCTGAATAGTCTTCCACAGATAGGAATCATGGTGAAAGTAACCGGAAAGGGGAAGATTGGTGAAGGTAAGGATGGACGTCATCAAGGAGTGGACCCGTCAAGAGCGCCGCGCAGCTGATCCACCTGGCGCGCGATAGGAATGGATGGAACTGGTGTCCAATGTTCATTAGTTGGAGGGGCACAAGAAGATGTAGACTGCGATGTTGATGATGATGATGATGATGACGACGACGACTATGACGCTGATGATGTAGACGGTGAGTGGGAGGCAGTATATCCAGGACACGTACAAAATGCTGAATACAATCTTCCATTTCCACTGCCAACTGGTGCCGAATCTTCATTAGTTGGAGAAGCACAAGAAGCACAAGAAGAAGAAGAAGATGTAGATTGCGATGATGTCGATGATGATGCCGACGACGACGACGACGACGATGATGATAATGAAGACGCCGACAAGTGTCAAAAATAAATTTTTATCAGACCTTGGAATGGATTTATTATGAAACCACCAAAGGAGTATATATTAGTTTCTAGGTCATAGTGTGATAATCAATCAATCATTGGACCTTACTGTACATAGATAATGAGGTTATCTTACTACCCACAATCATTTGATGGGTTTCCGGTTATCGCGTGATACGGCCGGATGTAGTTTCCCAATTCACGATGATGCAGTGGAATTTTTTTTTCGACAAACATGAAATTTATTAAAAAAAAAATTCTAGCAATGCTTACGTTGAAGATAAACAAGCGCAAGGTCGCGTGGATTGTTTACATTGTTTTTAAATTTTGCCCAACAGTGGACATCGGTTGAGATGATAAAACAATCGTCATTTGATGATCTCTCAAATAATGTTGCAAATACATATGTATATATAACAGAATCGAACTGGAGACCAGGTCAAGCGGTTAGCGACTGCGTCAAAGGGTAATTACAAATGAAGCTGGTTGAACGGTACCAAATTTGAACTGATGTGGTGCAAACTGGCGATGAGTTACGGTATTGAGGTTAACGTGATTACGTTCTTCATTCAATTGTACACCACATGTGCAAATTTTTACGTGTAATTAGTCGACTATTTCCAGAGATAAGACGTAACAAACAACTGATACTGTTTGATAATGTTGAAACATTCGCTATCAAAACGTGCACAATTCGCGTCAGCTTTTATAGATATTAGTCGACTATTTATGGAGTTTGGATTTGATAAACAATTTACACCGTTCGTCATTAGAATTCATGGCATTTAAGATGCACAATTTGAGTCAATTCTAACGGTTATTAGTCGACTTTTTCTGGAGATTGTACTAATCAAATATTTTATGTAATGGTGTGTAAGGGGTCCACAACTGATGGGACTGAAGATAACCTCACCATCTCTGCCCAGACCTCATTGGGCCAGCGTGGTGGGAAACGGCCCAAATACCCCCCATATGAGTCCCTAGTGTCCAGCGTTAGCGGAGCTCATGCCGACTGTATGTGATGTTTGTTGGCGGCCTACGTTCAGTAGTGGACGTCCATAGGTTGGTGATGATGATGATGATGATGAAATATATTATACACACGTGAAGGTTTCATTAAATGTATGCAAGTACCACCAGCGGCGATAAGCAGTAAGCCATGATAACGCGCTCGCTGTCCCGCTCTAGTGTTTACTTGGTGAATTACACGTGGAATGTTTACACGAAACTAATCAACAGTCATCGTGACACGAGATTATTTCGAGCCGATGAGTTCGCGTTAATCGGTACGAGGAGAATTCTTCGCAATCGTTATAAACATATTTTAGAGTTTCATATGAAAACAAAATGGCGGATAATCAAAAATAGCAGTGTGCAAATGTTATCTTATCCGCCGTTTGAGCGGTTATTATTGATGTAAATAGATTTAATCGCGTTATAAAGCGACGAATGCAACGGCGCAGTGTATATCGTCCCAAGTAATTTTTTATTGTATAAAAAAATTGTTTTACCATAGACAATTTTTTTTTTTTATTATAAACAAAATTTTGAAATACTCATAGGCTGAAGACTGACATGTTTTGTCGCATACAAATAAAAAAAAAAAAAATAAAAATTTTTTATATCATAAACATGAAAATTTTGAATGTACTCATAGGCTGAAAACTGATGTTTTGTCGCATACAAATAAAAAAAAATAATAATTTTTTATATCATAAACATGAAAATTTTGAATGTACTCATAGGCTGAAAACTGATACGTTTTGTCGCATACAAATAAAAAAAAAAAAAAAAATTATATCATAAACATGAAAATTTTGAATGTACTCATAGGCTGAAAACTGATGTTTTGTCTCATACAAATAAAAAAAATTATATCATAAACATGAAAATTTTGAATGTACTCATAGGCTGAAAACTGATATGTTTTGTCGCATACAAATAAAAAAAAAATTATAATTTTTTTTTATATCAAAACATAAAATTTTGAATGTACTCATAAGCTGAAGGCTGGTATGTTTGGTCGCATAAAAAAAAAACTTGTCTATAGACCTCTAACATATTGTGGGACTAAAAAAAAAAACATGTATATTCACGTTGATAGTATTATCAATGGTTTTCATTACACATTTTCCTCAAGCACGTACGTATATATCTTAACTGATTAGATTAGAAAAAAAAAAAAAAAAACACTAGTCAACGTGATTATTAAAAAAAAAAAAACAGCGTTTCGCACAACTATCGCGAACACGATAATTCCAATGGGAGAACACGAAAGCCTAACGCGCTAATTTTTGACAATGACAGGCCGGTTTTTTTTTTAAATACCACAAGTCACCATGACTAAGGCATATCGCACAGAGAGCACAGAGTATTTTTTTTTTTCGTACAAAACAAAAATACTTAATATTACCGGTATTATCATTCAGCTGATAAGAGAACGAGTTCCAAATGAAATTATACATAAATATAGATCTTTTTTTTTTTCTAATTTTAGTACTATTACTAGATTTTATCCCCACCAATCCGCATTGGGTCAGCGTGGTGGGAAACGGCTCAAATCCCCCCCACATGAATCTACAAATGATGGCTTCTAGTACCCGGAGGTACGAGGCCATGCCGACTGGACTTTATACCGGTGGAGATCTTTGGGAAAGGCTTAAGCCCAGCGGTGGACCGTCTATCAGCTGATGATGATGACTTGTTTTTTTTTTTTTTACCAACACGAGCTAGACTTTTACACTATAATAACGGTAATTGGTATGTATACACAACGTTGTGATCGTCGCTTTGACATATATCCAGTGATCCATAGATCCATGATCTATAGTCACTTTGTATGAAGCGAGAAAGAGATATAAGATAGGTGAGGTATTAGTTCTCTGTTGGCGGAGACCGTCTGGGTACCACCGCAGCGCCTATTGCAGACTGTGCAAGCATTATTGTCATCCGGTTTGAAGGGCGTTATAGCTGTTACTGGTGCTAGCGTTCCTGTTGTCGGAGACCGTGTAGGTACCATCGCAGCACATATTGCAGCTGACACACAGTACTGTACGGACATTACTATGATCCGGTTTGAAGGGCGTTATAGCTGTTACCGGTGCTAGCGTTCCTGTTGTCGGAGACCGTGTAGGTACCATCGCAGCACATATTGCAGCTGACACACAGTACTGTACGGACATTACTATGATCCGGTTTGAAGGGCGTTATAGCTGTTACTGGTGCTAGCGTTCCTGTTGTCGGAGACCGTGTAGGTACCATCGCAGCACACATATTGCAGCCGACACACAGTACTGTACGGACATTACTATGATCCGGTTTGAAGGGCGTTATAGCTGTTACTGGTGCCAGCGTTCCTGTTGCCGGAGACCGTGTAGGTACCATCGCAGCACATATTGCAGCTGACACACAGTACTGTACGGACATTACTATGATCCGGTTTGAAGGGCGTTATAGCTGTTACTGGTGCTAGCGTTCCTGTTGTCGGAGACCGTGTAGGTACCATCGCAGCACATATTGCAGCTGACACACAGTACTGTACGGACATTACTATGATCCGGTTTGAAGGGCGTTATAGCTGTTACTGGTGCTAGCGTTCCTGTTGTCGGAGACCGTGTAGGTACCATCGCAGCACATATTGCAGCTGACACACAGTACTGTACGGACATTACTATGATCCGGTTTGAAGGGCGTTATAGCTGTTACTGGTGCTAGCGTTCCTGTTGCCGGAGACCGTGTAGGTACTCCCGCACCGCCTATTGCAGCCGATACAGTACTCTGCGGGCATTACTGTAATCCGGCTTGAAGGGCGCTGTAGCTATTGTAATTACTGGGGTAACGAGACTTAAAGTTTTATGTCTCAGGGGATGAACGCAATGTGGTGATGTGTATACATCGTTGGCGGGTTGGGACTGGAAGGGTTAAGACGGATACAGGGGGTGGGGTTAGTCTAGGCTCTATCAAGACCTGGTCTCCAACGCGACGGTATTTACTCCGACGAAGAGTTTCATCACATTTATATACAAAATATTTTAAATGGCGGCGAATGTGGACGATAAAAATCTTATCGTACCCGCTTTATCAATGATTAGGGCTCGATGAATATAATTAGAATGGTATAAAAAAAAAAAAAAGTTTCACCACCAACTCACCATCATAGTATTTGTAGTAAGGGTAGTGCGGGTGCAGGACCGGCAGGTACGAGGACATCGGGTAGTACGGCTGCGTAGCGTAAGGATAAGCTACGGATAGATCCATTTCCGTTTTTTTTTTTTTTTTTATCGATATCTTCTAGATCCTTCTAGAATCGGTACCCTCTGTATGCGGTCAGGTTTTTTTTAAACCGGCCGCAGTTCAACGGTACAGAGTATACAAATTAGATAATGCTAGTGATGTAATCGCTGTCGGACATTATCGAATCGGACGTGATGGGGAGGAGCGCAATCGATATCCCCCATCGGCAGCACCAAGCCGCATTTGTTTACAAACATCCCACCACCGGGAGCTGGTGGTGCGTCACCGGAGGCTGGTGGTGCGTCACCAGGCCTCGCAGCCTTTGGAAATTTCTACGTCTGTAATCAGTGCAAATATAGATTGCGACTAACACCACATCAAACAAACCACTTGACTTTCCTTTGTCTCTGGTCGACGTTATCTCACTAGCCGACTAAAATAGACCGATATCTATGTCGTACTCCATTCTGTACTTGAACGAGCGCAGGCAGAAGTTGTACCTCTTCAGCACTGAAACTGGTACTTTGGTGAGGGAGTCGCACCTGGTCCTCTGCCTCCTCAGGGCGCAACAGAAACGGCACAGGCAGAAGCAGCAATCCGAGTTATGCACCTTTCTTGTCTTCAACATACGTTTATGCGAGGAGTGTGGCATATGTAGGCTTTTCCGAACGAACGCCTGGAGAGTCCGGTTAGGATATGTACACGACCACACAAACACTGAGGAGCTGTCCACGATCAATCAACGATACTACAAACGTCCGATTCACTTCAACTCGAGATTTACTTCATCACGAACAGTCTGTACACGTACGAATATATTCCCATCTTGATTATACGAATAAATCAACTTAATATATTTACACTGCACAATTTTAAACGTTTTTTTTTTTTTCTAATTTACTACTATTGTCTGCGCCGAATTAAATAGAAAAAGAAAAGACGGACATGAACCGGTTGTCGGTTCGCGCGCGAATCTGAATGTGATCTGTCACTTCATTAACAATGCTAATTAAATTAAATCCCTTATAAACAGCGAACGAGAGCTTATCGCGTCACCTGTGTAAACGCGGGCGCAGTGTAAATATGTTAACGGCGCGCGTTTATTGGAGGTAAACATGGCGGCTTGTTGCACTGGTTTGTATTCGCACGGCGGCGTCCATGTTGGAGCGCGCGCATGCGCACTGTGAGCCGCCGGCCGGTCCGACGCCGGACAACAGATTATAATCGATATATTTTCATCGATTTTATCATTCGTATTTAATAATTCGGTTTTTTATTTTTCAATCGTAATTGTCCGTTATTATGTTTCACATCGATCAGTACCGCGTTGATCGCGTCTAGTGCGGGACTGATTGATGTGAAGATCTTTGGGGGAGGTCTACGTCCAGCAGTGGACGTCTATAGGCTGATGATGATGATGATGATAATATATGTTTTATTTGCATATATTCATAATTTTTTTTGCGCTGCTATACTTTTATTTTACACGGTGTTGATTTGTGGCTGTATGGTGAAAGGTCTTTGTCTAAACAGTTGGAATAGGCCGGTGCTGTTGCGGCAGCTAGATTGAACTTTACATGTGGCTCTTGAACTAAACCCGGGACTCCTGCTAGAAGGCAATCGTTTAGTAACCGCGGCGCTGTGGCAGTAGAGACAGTAGGAGCTGTCTGTTCTTCTATCTCGTTCTTTAGTTCTTTAGAATTATTTGTATTGACTCTTATTGAAGCATTTTTAGGTCCTCTAGGACTGTCCATAAATGTAGGGGAGTAAAGGGAAAGTAGGGAGTAAAAAGAGATTACTTCCTACCGGTTTAGTTGTCGTTAGTTAGTTTATATATTCAGTTATGATATCATAGAAAATGTTTACTGTTTCTTATATATTCAATATATAAGGTTGGAAAATATCTCCTTCCGCCTTTTGTCTTTTGAATTTCGCGGCTATGTACAAAGCGCTACAGAGCTCGTATCTGGCAATACTATACATAATTTGAAAGGTCTTGACATAACCTACAAAACGACGCTATGCATAATTAGTTTGATATTGCGTTCAACAGTTATAGACGTGTAAACATGGAGTTCACTAACGCCGAAAACGCGCTATTTTAAAGTTTTCCTTCGTTAAAGGCAAATCCGCTAGAGAAACGTACCGTGAGATTAATGGTGTTTTGGGGATGGTACTCTATCACTTCGAACCGCGGAGGAATGGTTTCGACGATTCAGAGCCGGTGAAAACGACACCATGGATAAGCCAGCCGGCGGAAGACCTGTGACGACAAATACCGATCAAATCATGCACTACATCGAGTTAGACCGGCATGTGGCATCTCGTGACATCGCCCAGGAGATGGGAGTTAGTCACCAAACCATTTTAAACCATCTGCAGAAGGCTGGATACAAAAAAAGCTTGATATTTGGGTGCCGCATGATTTGACGCAAAAACCTTCTGGACCGAATCAACGCCTGCGATATGCTGCTGAAACGGAACGAACTCGACCCATTCTTGAAGCGGATGGTGACTGGCGACGAAAAATGGATCACATACGACAATATCAAGCAAAACGGTCGTGGTCGAGCGGCCAAGCCGGGATTGACGGCCAGGAAGGTTTTGCTGTGTGTTTGGTGGGATTGGAAGGGAATCATCCACTATGAGCTGCTCCCATATGGCCAGACGCTTAATTCTACCATCTACTGCGAACAACTGGACCGCTTGAAGCAGGCGATCGACCAGAAGCGTCCAGAATTGGCCAACAGGAAGGGTGTAGTGTTCCACCAGGACAACGCCAGACCACACACTTCGTTGATGACTCGTCAGAAGCTACGGAGCTCGGATGGAGGTTTTATCGCATCCACCATATAGCCCGGACATAGCGCCAAGTGATTACCACCTGTTCCTGTCCGTGGTGAACGCCCTTGGTGGTGTAAAGTTGAACTCAAAAGAGGCTTGTGAAAAGTGGCTGTCCGAGTTCTTCGCAAATAAGGAGGGGGCTTCTACGAGGCAGGTATTATGAAGTTGCCGTCTAGATGGAAACAGATTATCGAACAAAACGGCGCATATTTGAACTAAACCGATAACTGTAACACTTTTATAAAGCATTGAATAAAGAGCAAAAAAACGGAAGGGAGATATTTGCCAAACTAATATAATATATATATATATGTCTTATTAAAATTGATTCAGCGGTTCCCGAGATCATCGGATAGAAATAGAGGAAGAGTGATGGAGACAAAAGTTTAAGAATTTCTTTAGTAGTATTCATGATAATGGAGTAAATATTGCTATTTTAACATTACTGAGTAGTAGTTAAATGTTATACAGTTGCACATAGCTCGAAGGACCGACGGCCGATGGGGCAGTAAGGCAGGAAGATAGACGTAGTATTGGGAGACCTGCCACAACAGCAACAACTTGGGACCGATCGAAGTTGAGATCTTTGGGGCAGGCCTATGTCCAGCAATGGACGTCTATCGGCTGATGATGATGATGATGAACAGTAGTTAGGTTTTGGAAGACAAACGTTTCGTTGTATAAAGATATCATACGTGCTGACTGATTCTAGATTTCGCTAGAAATCTAATAACTACAAGCAGAGGAACGAGCCTTGACGAAGAATACTTTTCTTTGTTATTTAACATAACGAGGAGTCGGGCGAGACGTTCACCTGATGGTAACTAATACAGACGCGCTAATTAGAATGATATACACAAACACCACATAGTGCTCGTCGCCCTTAGACATATTCTTTTAATAAGTCTTATGCATCAGCGCTTTTCAAATCCCGATAATTTCATTAACTACTGCACCCTTAAATTTCTAATAATTTCATTAGCTAGAGCATCCTTTAATTCCTAATAATTTCATTAACCACAGCACCCTTAAATTCTCAATAATTTCACTAGCTAAAGCATCCTTTAATTCCTAATAATTTCATTAACTACAGCACCCTTAAATTACTAATAATTTCATTAACTACAGCACCCTTAAATTACTAATAATTTCATTAACTACAGCACCCTTAAATTATCAATAATTTCACTAGCTAAAGTACCCTTAAATTCCTAATAATTTCACTAGTTAGAGCATCCTTTAATTCCTAATAATTTCACCAGCTACAACACCCTTAAATTCCTAATAATCTCACTAGCTAAAGCATCCTTTAATTCCTAATAATTTCACTAGCTAAAGCATCCTTTAATTCCTAATAATTTCATTAACTACAGCACCCTTAAATTCTCTATAATTTCACCAGCTACAACACCCTTAAATTCCTAATAATCTCACTGGCTACAACACTCTTAAATTCCTAATCATTTCACTAGCTAAAGCATCCTTTAATTCCTAATATTTTCACTAGCTACAGCATCCTTAAATTCCTAATAATTTTATTAACTACAGCACCCTTAAATTCTCAATCATTTCACTAGCTAAAGCATCCTTTAATTCCTAATATTTTCACTAGCTACAGCATCCTTAAATTCCTAATAATTTTATTAACTACAGCACCCTTAAATTCTCAATCATTTCACTAGCTAAAGCATCCTTTAATTCCTAATATTTTCACTAGCTACAGCATCCTTAAATTACTAATAATTTCATTAACTACAGCACTTTAAATTCCTAATAATAATTTCACTAGCTAAAGCATCCTTTAATTCCTAATATTTTCACTAGCTACAGCATCCTTAAATTACTAATAATTTCATTAACTACAGCACCCTTAAATTCTCAATCATTTCACTAGCTAAAGCATCCTTTAATTCCTAATATTTTCACTAGCTACAGCATCCTTAAATTCCTAATACTCTATTAACTACAGCACCCTTAAATTCTCAATCATTTCACTAGCTACAGCATCCTTAAATTCCTAATACTCACTGGCTACAAATACCCTTAAATTCCTAATAATTTCACTAGCTACAGCACCCTTAAATTCCTAATAATTTCACTAGCTACAGCACCCTTTAATTCCTAATAATTTCACTACAACACCCTTAAATTCCTAATAATCTCACTAGCTACAACACCTTTGAATTTCTAATAATTTTACTGGTTACAACACCTTTGAATTCCTAATATTCTCACTAGCTACAGCACCTTTGAATTCCTAATAATTTCACTGGCTACAAATAATTCTTAAATTCCTAATAATTTCATTAACTACAGCACCTTTGAATTCCTAATAATTTCACTCATACAACACTTTAAATTCTAATAATTTCACTACAACACCCTTAAATTCCTCATAATTTCACTGGCTACAACTCCCTTAAATTCTAATAATTTCACTACATAACACTTAAATTCCTAATTTCACTGGCTACAACACTTTAAATTCCTAATAATAATTTCACTGGCTACAACACCCTTAAATTCCTAATAATTTCACTGGCTACAACACCCTTAAATTCCTAATAATTTCACTGGCTACAACACCCTAAATTCTAATAATTTCATCACTGGCTACAACACTCCTTAAATTCTAATAATTTCACTAGCTACAACACCTTAAATTCTAATACTTCACTGGCTACAAATAATTCTTAAATTCCTAATAATTTCACTCATACAACACCCTTAAATTCTAATAATTTCACTGGCTACAACAATTTTAAATTCTAATAATTTCACTACAACACCCTAAATTCTAATAATTTCACTACAACACCCTTAAATTCCTAATAATTTCACTGGCTACAACACCCTTAAATTCCTAATAATTTCACTGGCTACAACACCCTTAAATTCCTAATAATTTCACTGGCTACAAATAATTTTAAATTCTAATAATTTCACTACAACACCCTTAAATTCTAATACTCACTGGCTACAACACTTTAAATTTAATAATTTCACTGGCTAAGCAACACCCTTAAATTCTAATAATTTCACTAGTTACAACACCCTTAAATTCCTAATACTCACTGGCTACAACACCTCTTAAATTCCTAATAATTTCATCACTGGCTACAAATAATTTTAAATTCTAATAATTTCACTGGCTACAACACCCTTAAATTCCTAATAATTTCACTGGCTACAACACCCTTAAATTCCTAATAATTTCACTGGCTACAACACCCTTAAATTCCTAATAATTTCACTGGCTACAACACCCTTAAATTCCTAATAATCACTGGCTACAACTACCCTTAAATTCCTAATAATTTCACTGGCTACAACACCCTTAAATTCCTAATAATTTCACTACAACACCTTAAATTCTAATAATTTCACTGGCTGCAACACCCTTAAATTCTAATAATTTCACTGGCTACAACAATTTTAAATTCTAATAATTTCATCACTGGCTACAAATAATCTTAAATTCTAATAATTTCACTGCTACAACACCCTTAAATTCTAATAATTTCATCACTGGCTACAACAATTCTTAAATTCCTAATAATTTCACTGGCTACAACACCCTTAAATTCCTAATAATTTCACTGGCTACAACACCCCTTAAATTCCTAATAATTTCACTGGCTACAACACCCTTAAATTCCTAATAATTTCACTGGCTACAACACCCTTAAATTCCTAATAATTTCACTGGCTACAACACCCTTAAATTCCTCATAATTTCACTGGCTACAACACCCTTAAATTCTAATAATTTCAATTGGCTACAACACTTTAAATTCTAATAATTTCACTACATAACACTTTAAATTTAATAATTTCACTACATAACACTTTAAATTCTAATAATTTCACTGGCTACAAATAATTTTAAATTCCTAATACTCACTGGCTACAACAATTTTAAATTCTAATAATTTCATCATACAACACTTTAAATTTTAATAATTTCACTGCTACAACACCCTTAAATTCCTTATAATTTCACTGGCTACAACACCTTAAATTCTAATAATTTCACTAGCTACAACACCTTAAATTCTAATACTTCACTGGCTACAACACTCTTAAATTCCTAATAATTTCATCATACAACACTTTAAATTCCGAATAATTTCACTGGCTACAAATAATCTTAAATTCTAATAATTTCACTGGCTACAACAATTTTAAATTCTAATAATTTCACTGGCTACAACACTTTAAATTCCTAATAATTTCACTACAACACCCTTAAATTCTAATAATTTCTACTGGCTACAACACTTTAAATTCCTAATACTTCACTGGCTACAACACCTTAAATTCTAATAATTTCACTAGCTACAACACCCTTAAATTCTAATAATTTCACTGGCTACAAATAATTTTAAATTCTAATAATTTCACTGGCTACAACACCTTAAATTCTAATAATTTCACTAGCTACAACACCTTAAATTCCTAATACTTCACTGGCTACAACACCCTTAAATTCCTAATAATTTCACTGGCTACAACACCCTTAAATTCCTAATAATTTCACTGGCTACAACACCCTTAAATTCCTAATAATTTCACTGGCTACAACACCCTTAAATTCCTAATAATTTCACTGGCTACAACACCCTTAAATTCCTAATAATTTCACTGGCTACAACACCCTTAAATTCCTAATAATTTCACTGGCTACAACACCCTTAAATTCCTAATAATTTCACTGGCTACAACACCCTTAAATTCCTAATAATTTCACTGGCTACAACACCCTTAAATTCCTAATAATTTCACTGGCTACAAATAATTTTAAATTCTAATAATTTCACTGGCTACAACACCCTTAAATTCCTAATAATTTCACTGGCTACAACACCCTTAAATTCCTAATAATTTCACTGGCTACAACACCCTTAAATTCCTAATAATTTCACTAGCTACACCGCCGTTCAGAGCTGAACAGAGTACTACAAAAGAAAAGAATATATGAGGTTATGATGGTTTTGGAACAAAATTTTTTTGGAGTGGAAGAGATTCCCCCACCATGAATTCTTGATGGCCCTTAGCGCCCTGAGGGCCGGTGGGGGATCATATAGCCATGCTGATTACGTCGCGGGAAGCCCTAGATGCAGGACCTCCAGACGTGGTCGTCTATAGGCTGATGATAAAGACGAAGGGTTCCGTAAAATTAATTATTTAATATCGATTGTAGGAAAGAACGGTAAAAGTAATATAGATTATTGTATATTTCATATCTTCTCTTTCTTTCTTTCTTCATATATTTAGAGTGAAAGAGAGAGATACAGCACGGAGACTAGTTTGTTTGGTGCGGAGTAGTAAGCGCGCTGCGAGCCGTAGCGGAATAAGACGCACGATATGAAAAGTATGTAGAGACTCGTTTCATCTCTTTCTCTCTCTTTTTTCATATAACAAAGAGAGAGATACAGCACAAAGACTAGTCTGTATGGTGTGCAGAGTAGTGAGCGTGCTGCAGACTGTAGTAGGACCTACCTTCGTTCATCGCCATATCCATGAGCTGCAAATCCTCGTCGTTGAGGATTGACTGGAGGAAGCCGTCCTGGTTGCTAGGTGGTGCCATCTCCGCGTTGGTGTTCTGCACGGTTTATACAATGAAAATGAAATAATATAAACAGCCCACTTTTCCAACTGTTGGGATCGGGAACATTGAGAAACGTGAAAAACCATATTCATAGAGCGACAATCTGGTGAAGGTATACCCAAGGGATAGATTGGTGTGGGATGCTTTTGTCCAGCAGTGGGCATCTATAAGATTATACATCATTTGCAATAGTGAAATAAATATACACCAGCAGGACAGAGCAGTGGCTAACATATTATGTAACGGAAGTCCATGGTTCTATTCCGGAGTCACTTTTTAATTGGTGATTGATGGTAGGATCACAGGAACTGATGAAGCCGATCATCCAGACAGCGACCCCAGCACTGACCTCCTGATCCTCAGACTTGTTACCTGGAGCTCTCTCCAGATGGTAAGTATTCTTCGTCTATTACAGACCATACAATAGAAACCCTAGCACCATTGACACACCAGCACGTGTACACCTGGATTCGATCCTGGGACTTCCATATCCATACTGGTACCCGTCAATTCTTCAATGATGAAGAGATGGTGGTACCATTAAAGTAATGCCTGTCTTTTAAAATGTGTCAGGATGTTCACACTGCAGCACTGGTACTATCAGGTCCTATCCATACCTGGTAGTAGATGGCATCGTGCTGCTGGGGATGGTGAGCCGATTCCACTTTATAAGCGCCCTCCAGCGGAGCTGCTGCGCCTGTGGAGGTAAGAGAAGCACGATTGAGACTGCTGTACAGTGAGATCCGACAACTGTCGAGTCGTTGAAAAAAAAAAAAAAGAAAAAGAGAGAGAGAGAGAGACCGACGATCTATATGCGTGGATCATCAGTAAGCATGCACTGGTGGTGGTGTCTCTGTTCCTGAAGACGGTCTAGATACCACCGCAGCATCTATTGCAGCCGACACACAGTACTGTGCGGACATTACTGTGATCCGGCTTGAAAGACCGACAGCTATTACTGATGGAAGAGTCTCTGTTGCCGGAGATCGTGTGTGGGTGATAAATGTCAACCGTGGTTTAACATTAGCAGTGAAGCTCGACGTAGCAAACAAGTAGCCTTTCGTGCTTGGACCACGGCAACCAGACGCAACCAGGATCCCCATGATGATGTGAAGCTAACCCTTAATACTGTCACAAGGTACAGCAAGAGAGTAACTGCCAGAGCAGAATTCGATTTCGTTAGCAGAGTTGGTAGGCGGCTGGGCAGCTGCCCGCTGGCACTCGTGCTTTTGCCAGATCTGATGAGGGAATTTTTTCTCGGTCGTCCTCACCCCTGCTGCGGAAACCTGATAGAAGTCTCACAGCGCGATAGAGAAAGCCGAACTTTTGGCCGGCCTGTTAGCAGCAAATTCAATTATAAACGACGGAGTAGCTGCACCACCTACCGCACCGACATACAGCTATTCTATGCCGGAAGTTCGGATTACTCAGAATGCGGAAGTTCGGATAAAAAGAAGTCCGTCGTGAGCTAATGTCTCTAGACGTACAAAAGTCGAGTGATCCGGACAGTATTCGAGCGGTGGTACTAAAAAAATGTGCTCCTAAATTCTGCGCGATATTAACGCGCCTTTTCTCACTTTCTGAAAAAAGGACAGTCCCGTCTTCGTGGAAGACCACTAATGACCTCCATCTTCTCTAAGGTGCTAGAACGAGTAATCAACAACCAGTTCCTCAACTACTTAGGAAGAAAGCAGTTTATTGAGCGACCAACAGTACGGTTGCTCCACTGGTGATCTTTTACTGCTAGCGCGTGCTCTCGCTAGCGCTTGAGAGTCGATGACAGGCTTTGGCGGAGAGTTTGGACTTAACTAAAGCATTCGATCAGGTCTAGCACCGCGGTCTCCTTGTGAAGTTACCATCGTACGAACTCCTTGAGGAACTGCGTCAGTGGATTACTATCTTTCTGTCCTGCTGAAGCATAAGAGCCGTCGTTGACCGCAGCAGCTCTATTAGCTTGGACATAAAACGCAGGTGTCCCGCAAGGCTCTGTGCTGTCGCCGACGCTGTTTTCACTTCATATAAATGGCATGCTGTCAATTGACGGCATTCGTTGTTATGCGGATGACAGCACCGGCAACACCTGCTTACAGCCGTAACAACGTCCCTCAAAGCGTTGTAAAGGTAAGTCGAAAGAAACTTGTGTCAGAAATTGAGGTAACACTTGTTCGTGTTTCGGAATGAGGTCGCCTGAATTTAAATCATTTTAATCCATCGAAGACACAAGTTCACCGCAAAAAAAACTACATTTATTGTAGGTCCTCAGTTCCCGAATACATCTCTGATCATCTTAAGAAGCATGGAGATTTTAGGGACAGTGACGTCCAGTACTGAGGGTACTTGGAAAAGAAAGTAAAGTTGGCATCCAAACAGCTCCGTGTAATTAACAGGACGAAGCAGTACTTCACTGCGGGGCAAAGGTTGTTATATAAAGTCCGACCTCACTTGGAATATTGCTTTCAACTTTGGGGGGGGGGGAGCACCTGGACGTCAGCCAGACCTATGGACTTGGTGCAGAATAGAGTTGTCAGAATTCTGGACACCTCTTTGCTGACGGACGGTACTGAACCTTTCAGGAGAGATTTCTCCTCCTTATGTCTGTTTGACGTGATGCACATGGATTCCACCTCATACCCTTGAACCGGAGTGGTCGCTTACAGTCCGGTTCCAGAGACGTTTTTTCCCGATAACATTCAAACTGTGGAACGAGTCACCTGTCCAGGTCTTCCCTAGGAGCTACAATTATGAAATTCTTCAAAATAGGGCGGGAAAAGCTTTCTGTAGGGTTGACAACACGCCCTGTAATACCTGTAACGCCTGGTCGCCACATAAGTGGTATAAAAACAAATTCTCACCACCACATTTATGGGCAAGCGTATCACTTACCATCAGGCAAATGGCTTATTGGTCTCATGACTTCGTCGAATAAAAAAAGTTTTCAAAATCGAACCTGAGACTAGTGTCAGAAGAGCTTAACCAATGAGCCGTGGAGGCCGTTATAAACACTCACCATACGCGTCGGGGTGCTTGTCGGGCACCGGTGCGATTGGCGCGTGGTAGTTGGGGGCGTAGCCCGAGGGTGCTCCATGCGCGCTGGAACGGAAGACAACATACACTATCAGTAAGAAGCTATTTAACTGGTGTCCACATTCAGAAGCATGCAAATATTACCGGAGGGCGCTAATGTTAGTTACAGCACCCTTCAAACAGGAAGTTGTGTGATGAGAGTTCTCATCTGTGCAGTGTGAATCCTTTTAACTGGCGACACGTTTACCATCAGGAGAACATCTCGCTTGAGTGATAGCATCGTGGGATCATAATAAACTGTTATCCCGCTTGAAGGGCGCTGTAGCTAATAAAACTACAGCGCCATTCAAACAGGAAGTTG
This sequence comes from Troides helena, assembly GCA_029286815.1. Classification (NCBI taxonomy): domain Eukaryota; kingdom Metazoa; phylum Arthropoda; class Insecta; order Lepidoptera; family Papilionidae; genus Troides; species Troides helena. The sequence continues at coordinate 326,230 of JAGSMV010000043.1, read as the reverse complement.
TGTGACGGCATTTCCCATCTGTGTCCCAATACTACGAGCACATTACCGTGAAGTGTATTTTATCCTAACGAGCACCACGCTGTCATGGGCCGAATCGGTTACCATCAGGTAAAGGTGTCGCTTACGGCTACTATTAGCTACAGCGCCCTTCAAATCGGAACATCCCTTTATATAATTACCTGATATTGTGCGGGTGTTGGTGGTAGTGCTGGTACTGCTCCGGCGGCGGCGGTATCGTCAGCAGCGAGGCCAGGTCCTGCCAGCGCTGCTCCGAGGAGACGGACCGCATCAGCGCCTGCCGGCGTGAACATATCAGGTTTGCATGGCACCATCTCTATATATATATACAGGACCTAGGATGCTTTCACTGCATCATGATGTCATCGATTTGATATTTCCCAATCCCCCAACCCACTCAGTTAGGATACTTATACTGCAACATATGCCGCTCAACACTTTAAAATGTATGAACTCTTAACCTAGCATCAAAACATGGGCTGGATGTTCAACTGTCAGGCCGGCAGATTTTTTTTTTTTTAATGGAATTCTTTAAAAGACTACCCTCAGGGGCAGAGAGAAGACAAGGTTATATAGGGTTGCCTCCTACAAACACTTTATTAAAGTATTAGTGTATATAAATAAATAATAAAAAATATATTAAAGAAAAAAGTTCCTGGGAGGGCCGTAGCCGCGAAAACACTTTTTAGTCGCCTTTTACGACATCCTAAGCCTATTTTAGTCGTATTCTTACCAAGAGACTACATGGCAACGATGGTGCAGATATAACATCATAGAAGTTTCTAAATTTATGGTTTTATTTAATCAAAGCCAATAGAATAATTTAATATTCCATTGCCGCCATAAACGTGTCGCGTCTATTAAATCCAACATGGCGGCCGGCCGGTGAGAACGAATAAATCTCGAACGCTCTATGGCAACACCGTTGTAAATAAACAGGCGCGTGTCAAATAACGCGCCCGATTGTAAAAAAAAATTTGTTAAAATAGTTCGCATTTCACCGTTAAGTACACTAAATTGTGAGCGTCCGATAAATATTTACGAGCGGCCCGCCCGCCGCCATGTTGGTTTCGTTTTCGCGCCTTTTCCAGCCGAAACGGTTGCGTAAACTGTTCAACTGGTGGTAGTGTCTCTGTTGCCGGAGACCGTCTAGGTACCGCCGCAGTGCAATATGCAGCCGGCGCACAGTACTGTGCGGACATTGCTGTGATCCGGTTTGAAGGGCGCTGCTGCTATCACTGGTGGTAGTGTCTCTGTTGCCGGAGACCGTGTAGGTACCGCCGCAGCGCGTATTGCAGCCGACAGAGTGCTGTGCGGACATTGCTGTGATCCGGTTTGAAGGGCGTTGCTGCTATCACTGGTGGTAGTGTCTCTGTTGCCGGAGACCGTGTAGGGACCGCCGCAGCGCGTATTGCAGCCGACAGAGTGCTGTGCGGACATTACTGTGATCCGGTTCGAAGGGCGCTGCTGCTATCACTGCTGGTAGTGTCTCTGTCGCCGGAGACCGTCGAGGTACCGCTGCAGCGCCTATTGCAGACGACAGAGTGCTGTGCGGACATTACTGTGATCCGGTTCGAAGGGCGCTGCTGCTATCACTGCTGGTAGTGTCTCTGTCGCCGGAGACCGTCGAGGTACCGCTGCAGCGCCTGTTGCAGCCGACAGAGAGTACTGTGCGGACATTACTATGATCCGGTTTGAAGGACGCTTCGTGATGCAGTGTATACCATCTTAACTAGCGCATCAGGTGAACGTCCCGCTCTAACAAAAAAGTCTGAGTTCTTTATATGGTCTACGCAGTTGACAATATACATAGGCGCTGCGGTGGTCGCCATTTTGATTCCCATACGTGGTATCACGTAATGGTGATGGTTGGGAAGGTTATGTCCAGCAGTGGACAAAATACTGAAATGATGGCGATGACTTAAAAGCGCATCACCGCTTGTACGGTCACAGGTCCGATTCCCACCGAAGCATCTTATCCGAGTAGTGGGACCAGCAGTGGGACTAATAGTGGGATTAAACTTGGGCAGTTTATAATTTTTAAACATTCAACATTTCACCGTCTAAACACCACTACAGCGCCTATTTCTACAGCAGTGCCGTTATCCGGCTTGAAGGACCTTACAGCTAGTGTTTTAATTAATGTAATTAAACATCGCATACCCTCCTAACTACACGTTATTATAGCTGATATCACTCACTATCAAGTGAAGAAACCGCCAACACACGCTTGGCAAGTCACTTTAACACGTGTACAGTGTCTATGGTTCGTGTAAACACGCGACGTCGCCGCGCTCGCGTTTCGACTTTCCATAGACTCTTATAAACCATAAACAACACTGTTGACCCGCGGGAGACGCTCGCACGAGAGCAAAGACAACAGACAACTCATCCGCTTGCACCGTTTCGAATGGAGTGTTTGTTTATGGTTTTAGTGTTGCCACTGCACATTTGCAGTTTTGGTAGATTTGGTAGATTTGGTAGATTACTTTTATTTTTTTTTAGTAATAATTTTAAAGTACGCGACAAGACGGTGAGTTGTAAGTTAGGATGTTTACACTGCATCATATCGCACTAAACATATGAACGTACTTCGAACAGGATAATGGCGAATACTTGTCAAGTGCTATTCAAAGGCAGAAATAAGCGTTATGTATTATACTGCTGCTGGTAGTGCAATATGCAGCCGGCGCACAGTACTGTGCGGACATTACGGTGATCCGGTTTGAAGGGCGCTGCAGCTATTACTGGTGGTAATGTCGCTGTTGCCGGAGACCGTCTAGGTACCGCCGCAGTGCAATATGCAGCCGGCGCACAGTACCGTGCGGACATTACTGCGATCCGGTTTGAAGCGACGCCGCAGCTATTACTGGTGGTAGTGTCGCTGTTGCCGGAGACCGTCTGGGTACCGCCGCAGTGCAATATGCAGCCGGCGCACAGTACTGTGCGGACATTACTGTGATCCGGTTTGAAGGACGCTGCAGCTATTACTGGTGGTAGTGTCGCTGTTGCCGGAGACCGTCTAGGTACCGCCGCAGTGCAATATGCAGCCGGCGCACAGTACTGTGCGGACATTACTGTGATCCGGTTTGAAGGACGCTGCAGCTATTACTGGTGGTAGTGTCGCTGTTGCCGGAGACCGTCTAGGTACCGCCGCAGTGCAATATGCAGCCGGCGCACAGTACTGTGCGGACATTACTGTGATCCGGTTTGAAGGACGCTGCAGCTATTACTGGTGGTAGTGTCTTTGTTGCCGGAGACCGTCTAGGTACCGCCGCAGTGCAATATGCAGCCGGCGCACAGTTCTGTGCGGACATTACTGTGATCCGGTTTGAAGGACTCTGCAGCTATTACTGGTGGTAGTGTCTTTGTTGCCGGAGACCGTCTAGGTACCGCCGCAGTGCAATATGCAGCCGGCGCACAGTAATGTGCGGATATTACTGTGATCCGGTTTGAAGGGCGCTGCAGCTATTACTGGTGGTAGTGTCTTGTTGCCGGAGACCGCCCAGGTACCGCCGCAGTGCAATATGCAGCCGGCGCACAGTACTGTGCGGACATTACGGTGATCCGGTTTGAAGGGCGCTGCAGCTATTACTGGTGGTAGTGTCTCTGTTGCCGGAGACCGTCTAGGTACCGCCGCAGTGCAATATGCAGCCGGCGCACAGTAGTGCGGACATTGCTGTGATCCGGTTTGAAGGGCGCTGCTGCTATCACTGGTGGTAGTGTCTCTGTTGCCGGAGACCGTCTAGGTACCGCCGCAGTGCAATATGCAGCCGGCGCACAGTTCTGTGCGGACATTACCGTGATCCGGTTTGAAGCGGCGCTGCAGCTATTACTGGTGGTAGTGTCGCTGCTGCCGGAGACCGTTCAGGTACCGCCGCAGTGCAATATGCAGCCGGCGCACAGTACCGTGCGGACATTACCAGATCCGGTTTGAAGGACGCCGCAGCTATTACTGGTGGTAGTGTCGCTGTTGCCGGAGACCGTTCAGGTACCGCCGCAGTGCAATATACAGCCGGCGCACAGTAATGTGCGAATATTACTTTGATCCGGTTTGAAGGACGCCGCAGCTATTACTGGTGGTAGTGTCGCTGTTGCCGGAGACCGTCTAGGTACCGCCGCAGTGCAATATGCAGCCGGCGCACAGCACTGTGCGGACATTACTGTGATCCGGTTTGAAGGACGCTGCAGCTATTACTGGTGGTAGTGTCTCTGTTGCCGGAGACCGTCTAGGTACCGCCGCAGTGCAATATGCAGCCGGCGCACAGTAATGTGCGAATATTACTTTGATCCGGTTTGAAGGACGCTGTGACTAGTGAAATTATTGGAGTAACGCGATTCAAAATTTGATGTCTCAGGCGACGAGTGCAATGTGGTGCTGTGTATAACATCCTAACTAGCTTGCCTTGTTTTGTTGGGAGTAGAGGAGCCAACTCCACCAGCTCGCGGTGCAGCATGAGGCTCCGGCTCCGGCTTCTACCGACCATGGGCCGATCTCTATCCGGTTGTGTGGGCATCTTTGTGGAAAGCCATGTCCAGCAGTGGACATCCATCATGATGATGATGAACCAATCCGCCATACCGTAACGTGTCTAATATCAGCGGAAGCTGTAGAACATTGTTTCCAGAGTTTTGAAAGGTTCAGTGCGGATCGAACCCGGGGCCTCAGGAGCCGGATAACAAAGTGGCATGGTTACATAACCGGTGCGCGGCGCTGGTCACGAGCTGGTGACCTTGCAGCCGCTTCAAGGTGTATCCAAATTGCCGCCTCAGCGCTGCAATTTCGCGCACGCGACGCCGCTAAGTACACGGCCGCGTCTCTAATGGGACACGTTTAATTATCGTGCGGATGGGATTTTTTTTTTTTTTGCTACTCCCAATAATTGTCTATGTCACATGTGAACTATAGAGTAGTGGAAATTTTTTATGATTTTTTTTTTATTACACGTCGAGTCTCGTAACACCGTTTCGAACTAGTAATTAAGTTAGCTACAGCGCCCGTAATTTGTCGTACACGTTGTCGTAATTTTTTTTTTTTGCTGCCTCCAATAATTGTCTATGGTACATGTGAACATACAGAATAAAAAAAAAATTATGATAATTTTTTTTTTTAATTAGTAAATGTCGAGTGTCATTACACCAGTAAGTAAGTTAGCTACAGCGCCCTTCAAACCGGAACACTGATATTTTCACAATGCGCCAGTAATAGCGACATCACTATTGCATTAGACACGTGGTTTGGATGAAATATGGACGTCGTAATTTTTTTTTTTTGCTACCTCCAATAATTGTCTATGGTACATGTGAACATACAGAATAAAAAATATTTTATGATAATTTTTTTTTTTTTGCTACCTCCAATAATTGTCTATGGTACAAGTGAACATACAGAATAAAAAATATTTTATAATTTTTTTTTTTTTAATTAGTAAACGTCGAGTGTCATTACACCAGTAATTAAGTTAGCTACAGCGCCCTTCAAACCGGAACACTGATATTTTCACAAAGCAGCAGTAATAACGATATCTCTATTACATTAGACAGGTGGTCTGTTTGGATGTGACAATTTTTTTTTTTAAACTTTATGGCTTCGGTCATAAACATCAAGAAATTATTTAATTTAATTATAATAAATAATTTTCGTATATTTAATTAAACAAAAAATATGTTTAACACATAACGTTACACTTAACCGGATCCGGTTTGAAGGACCAACAGTTGTTACTGCTGCTAAATCTCTATTGCCGGCGGCCGTCTAGCTACCACCGCAGCTACTATTGCAGCCGACAGACAGAAGTGTGCAAATATTACCGTGATCCGGTTTAAAGGGCGCTGTGACTAGAGTAATTACTGTGGTAAACTAATATGTTGCAGTGTATAACATCTTAACTAGCGCTACGTCGTTACGTGCTTCCGTATCACTAAATAACAGATGAACCCTTCATCATATCGCTTAGTAAAATAAAAAAAAAAAATATAACGATTGGCTGTATTCCATCAAGTCCTTTGTCTGCACCATTTGTTAGTATATACGAAATGAGTTGCCGCCAAAATGTGACAGTTCGTCAAAGTTGAAAAAATTATTAAAATATACAATTTTGTTACTCGATTACTTATAAATAGTGTAAAATAATTAAATTTTGTTTATATATATTTGTTACCAGTAACATATATAGCTTTTTTCAAGATATACATATATATATATATATATATGTATATGTATAATTGTTTGAAATCTTTTAATATACTTCCATACTTATACTCCATAGTTTATGAACTCGGAGCTAGTGTATGAGTAATCGGCGCTACCGTTTGCATGTGTACGTGTGTGTTTGATGGTGTGCGTGCGATTGTGTGTGTAAGTGACCGTATACATGATTGAATTTTATTTTTATAATAGCTCAGTGTGTGAAGGGTCCGGTATATCAGCTCGCGGGAGCCAAGCCAAGCTCACCAGCTCGTGGTGTAGTATTAATAGACGAGGCTCTGGCTCTTATCGACCATATGCCTATCTCTATCCGATCGTGTGGGAGGCCTATGTCCAGCAGTGGACGTCCATCGTCTGATGACGATGAAGAGTCAATCCGCCATGTTAAACAAAATAGCAGTCAGATATCAGCGGAAGCTGTTAGTGCATGGCTTCCTAGCATCTTGTCAGGTTTAGTGAGAATTAAACCAACTGACAGCATCCAAGCCAAGCTCACCAGCTCGTGGTGCAGCATGCTGATCAACAGACGAGGCTCTGGCTCCCACCTACCCTCATTGGGCCAGTGGTGGTATATAGCCCCAATCCCCCCATATGAACTCATAGAAACGGTGAGTAATAACAGCGCAGCACCTATCAGTCTGGAGATATGTGGGAAGCTTATGTCCAGCAGTGGGACGTCTATCGGCTGATGATGATGATGAACATGTAATACTGGTGGTATGTCTTTATGCTACAGATCGTTTATATACCACCGCAGCGCCTATTGCTGACTAACATTTCCGAGTTCCGGTTTGAAGGACGTTGTCGCTAGCGTAATTACTGGGATACCGAAACTCTATACGACACATCTCAGGCGACGAGCGCAATGTGCTGCAGTGTATATCATCCTAACTAGCGCTGATTGTGAGCGGGCGCATCACTCAATATCAAGTGAACGTCGTGAGTAGTCAGGATGTATACACTGGTTTATAGGAGGTCGGGGTAATAGTTTTTATTTTCCCACGACTGTACCTAATCGGCAGCGCCAAGTTCTAGAATATTCCATTTGGGCGGGAGAACATCCGGCGGCCATGACAGTTGAAGGTCGCGCCTCTGTCCACAAACCCCAATTAATTTAATAATCCGTTTGTAATCAAACAACAATTTGACGGTAGAAAAAAAAAAAAAAAAAAAACTAAATTACAGTGAACGTCTCATTGTTGGTAGTTTTTACCATTCGTTCAGCGGATGGTGGTTACCACTGTTTGTGTTTTTTTTTTTTTTTTAACCTACACCCGTGCTGGTGAACAAGTATGATCCTACCGCTATTTATAGAGCCCATTGTTCATGCAACTAAATCACGCGTTAGCCGAGTGACGGGACGAGTGTGATGATCACGTGATAATGAGTGTTAGGGTTTATTTACAACAACGTTAGGATGTATACACAACAACATGAGCAAGCTTTTAATGTGAATTCGATATGCTGGTGTGGCCGAGAGGGGAAACCAGTCCAGGTTATTATGGTGGTAAATGGACGGTAAGTGATGGTAAGTGACCACCGTCCTCGGATATCTACGGGTATATATTGTATATATCCCAACTGGGACAGGATAAACGTTTTAATATTTAATGGCGGCGTTTATGTGTAATTGGAAAGCAATTTAAATTGTCTCTTAGGATCAACAACCCCTGTGGAGCAGTGGTTAACGCACGTTGAGTTCAACGCACCGGGTTCGGATACGGATAAAAATTAATTTCGTTTTTTTTTTTTTAATATTGAACAGTGTGGTCATCGGTCGTTGTATTTGCCCAGCAGTGGACATGAATTTGTCGTAAATAATGGAGATTTTTTTTTTATATAAATAATATAGCGTCTGGAGAGATCGATGTGGAGATTTTTGTGGGAGTCCTATGTCCAGCTGTGGACATCTATGAGCTGATGATGACGATGATGATAGATCTCTCATCGTTCATGTGAAAGCAACTCCTCGGTACTGACCTGGTACTCATGAAAATCCATATCGTAATAGATGTAAACACTAAATTAGTTTAAATAAATTAAAAAAAAAAAAAAAAAAAAAAAAACACTTATAGATAAAAAAAATATTGCACGAATTATGAGACTGTCCACTCGTGTGGTATTATTGCACGGATAAATAATATCAGGTACGGTTGGCGTTTGAATATGGAATCGTGTGTCACATGGCGGTTGCGCGCGCTGCTTCCGGTAAGAGCGCGGCGGGCGCGTGCCGCCGGCTTCCCGCGCGTTCCATATTCGAAAAGCGCGCGGCCCGCGTCGCGTGGCGCGCCGTACTGCCGGCCGTGCGCGCGGCGCGCCCGCACCTTCTTCTTTTTTTTTTTTTTTAATGACGCGAACGCTATTTCCGAAGCAAAAGCGTTATAACGTTAGAGCCTACTTTTATTTTTATACAATTGCGCGGTGCTAGCGCGTAGTTCACGTGAGGGTAAGCGATATTGGTTAGGATGTTACACACTGCACCGCATTGTGCTGACCAAATGACACGTAATGTTGAGTCTGTTACTCCGGTAATTACACTGGCTACACCGCTCTATAAACACATGACGCCAGTTAGGATAATTCCACCGCATTGTCCTCGTCGGCTTCAGATATATTATGACAGTTATTTAATTAGCTACAGCGCCCTTCAAACCGGAACACAGTAATGTCTGCGCTTGGTTTGATATACATATTCCCACTGCTGGGACTACAGTTCCTTTGTCCCAGGAGATATTCTGGGCACGTACCACAGCAGATTCTACTTCAGCCGCCGTCCAGTACTGTGTATTCTATATAATAATCCGGTTCGAAGGGTGCTGTCGCTAATGAAATTACTGTAGTACTTTACATCTTACATGTAAAAAAATAACGAAATAAAAAAGCTTGTTATAAGAAATAACGCGTTATAGCTGCGTTATATGCTAACCGTACCGGAGCGGGCCGTTGTAATGTTTTTTTTTTTTTTTATATATATATATAAAAATAAAGCACTAACATCTAATATGTCGGTGTGAAATCGCCAGAATTACGGCGCGCCGCGGCGGCCCCGCCATCTGCTAACGGTACAGCGCTAAGGAGGCTGCGCGAGAGCTTTCTTTCGCCGCGAGTGTGCGGTGCAATTAGAAAAAAAAAAAAAATCCGTACGTATTCAATTGACAGATTATAAACGTCCGCGTCGGGTGTCGGCGGATTAAGTTTTTTTTTTTTTCTTTAACAAACCCAATCAGAGGGAAGTTTTTAACGAGCTCGAGATTTAAAAAAAAAAAAAAATAACCGAAGCTTCTGTTGCTTTTTATAATCTACATATCAGACTGTTACAAACAGATTAAATATGAATTTTTATACTGTTAGAGAGATTTATACAGATGCGTTCACCCGATTGTGATACATATGTTGAGTCTTGTTACTCCAGTAAGTTCATTAGCCACAGCGTCCTTCAAACCGGATCGAGGTAATGTCTGCACGGTACTGTTTATCGGCTGCAATAGGAGCCGCGGTGGTACCTAGAACGTCTCCGGCAACAGATACATTACTATCAGTAATAGCCGCAGCGCCCTTCAAACCGGACCACGGTAATTTTTGCACAGTACTACTTTAACACCTATCAGCAGTGATAAAGAAAATCGTATTTAAAAAAAAAATGAGTATCATCACTTGGCTGTATTCACTTCAGCCCTTTGCCTTTTCTATTAGGAACGAAAGTGAGGATGTTACCGCCAAAATGTGACAGATATATGTCTTACTGGCGGCAGGTCTCTGTTGCCGGAGATCGCCCAGGTCAGTTACCACCACCACGAACAGATTCCCGCCGTGTGGTAGTGGTGGGGATCAGTAGCTTGGTCACCCACGGTGAGGGTAAGAGGATCCTACCCTGTTGGCTGCGAGGGTAGGCTTCGAAGCCATGGTGGGGTTGCGGAATGGGAAGAGTGCAGGTATCGGGGTTCGCTGCTCTCCTCATCCCCAACGACCGTGTAAGCGTTGGCGATGGAACCCAAGACCAAATTTTTCTCCTGGCTCCCATGGCTTCTGGGTGATAGATTGGAGAGGATTCCTGAGATGGAGCAGTGTTCCAGTCGGTGCAAGTCCGACACGACCTGTCACGACCCACCAAAATAATGATAACTACCACCGCAGCGCCTATTGCAGTAGAAATTACTTTTGTCCGGTTTGAAGGATGCGGTAACTAGTGAGATTACTTCGGTAATGAAACATCATGCTTCTCGACCGCGCAGTGTTACTAGTAACAAACGAATTTATTGTATACGCTTGCAGACTTTACTGCGTTGCAGTATGACTTAGTATGAATTTGTATCGGCAAGAGTATATATATATGTAGGTTGTATTGCGAATGATATTTAAACGTGTGCAGTGTGTACGCACCCTTAGGTACCGTCAATGTCCAATCATTTGTAGGTACAGTGCAGTACAGTACAGTACTGTAGCGATACAGAGCGCGCGCCGGCGCGACTGCGGGCGGATTGTTTGTATGAAGAATGAAAGTTGCTCGAAAGTTCCATTACGGCGGCGATTGGGACTTTCGAGTTTCTAGAAGATTCGATTGAGGAAAAATCAATTGATCAATTGTATGGAAGCTTATACTGTGTGCTAGCTCCACTACTGAGTTTTTTTTTTTTTTTTTTTTTTGGAGTGAAGTAGCTATGGAACATATTGGCGCTTGTAATCTGGAACGTAAGGCACAGTCTCGGTACCTCAATAATTACACTAGCGACGACGTCCTTCAAACCGGATCACAGTAATGTTTGCTACTACTGTATGTCGGCTGAGGCGGCACCTACCTAGATGATCTGTACCAACAGGGACCTTTTGTTTTTTTTTTTTTTTTTGGGGGGGGTGAGGATCTTCAAAGATACCCTGCTAATGTGGGAAGTCAGGGTTATGTGAGATTTTTACTCACTGAAACCACATCCGTGATCTGTATCGGTGCATTCGGAGAGTACTATTTGTGGTCAGCACGTCTCTGAAGAACCTAACCTTCCTAGGCACCATCGCTGAGCCATACGCTGTTCCTCAGGTGCGCATGGTCAGCGAGCCACACCCTCAAGCCTTGCGAAACTCCTAAACCCTTGTAGCCAGCTACGATAGGCAGAGCTTCGTCATCATTATCAGCCGACAGACGTCCACAGCTGGACGTAGGCCTCCCCCCCAAAGACCATCGATCAATGCTACGCTGCTCGCATCTATTTGCTTCCAACCTTCACTAGATCGTCGGTCCAGCTGGTGGTGGGTCTGCAACACCACGTCTTCTGATACGCAGTCGGAATTCAAGGACCTCGGTGCCCCCTCGTCTGTCCTTCGAGCGACGTGTCCTGCCCATTGGCATATGAGGGTAGAACAAACTTTAATGCACTGAAGGAGACCACCGAGGGGGTTTTAGTGGGTAGAAGCCCCACATAACCTTGTCTTCCCCCCAGAAACAAGGTATCTTTTAGGAAGATTTCCCCCCAAAGAGAAAAAAAAAAAAAAAAAAAACAAAGTTTTGGACTATGTCGGTGACCTTAGTCCTCTTGCGGATCTCCCCATTTGTGATACGATCGCGCGGGGAAGCCCCGAGCATACTGCGCGAACATTACCGCGAGCGCTGCAGCTGTTACCAGTGGCTAGGTCTCTGTAGTCGGAGACCGTCTAGGTACCACCGCAGCATCTGACACACAGTAGTGTGCGAATGTTAATGTGTTCCGGTTCGAAGGGTGCTGTAGCTAGTGAAGTTACTACCACTACTTTATTGACGGACGTATCACTCCCGCCATCGGTTAAGTATGTGCGGTACCCGCGTTATATCCGGCTGGGAATAACCGATGAGTTCCGCCTCATCAGTCAGCGCGTCTCGTTAAACTAACTGATGCTGTCTGATGAGTTTTTCAAACACATTCCTCACGCTGACGCGCTGCGCCGCAACCGCTGCGCATACGGGCACAACACCCGGGTTCGATTCTCTACACTTGTCTTGTGTTGCCAATTTCTATTTACTGATTATCTAAGTACCCCGCAACGCCTATACGAGCCTACATACAGTACTGTGCAAACATCACTGTGATCCGGATTGAAAGGCGCTGCAGATAGTAATATTACTGGGGTAACGAGACTTCATATCTTATGTCTCTGTCGACGAGCACAAAGTGGCGCTATAAATACCATCCTTAAATCTTCTCACTATTGTAATCCTTTAACCACCTCAACCATTCCCAACTGTGGGAATATTAAGTATCTTCCCACTATTCTAATTTTGAATTTTATGTGTACCCTAAAAGTAGGAAATGATTAGGAATATTTATTGGTGAGGTATCATTTCATCAGTACCCAGCGGCGGGTACATTCAGTCCGCTGTTCCTTACAGGCAACTTTGTTTATCTACCCTCGGGAATTTATGTGAAGAGCTCTTATACATAGGTATGCACTTGATGCACCTCACTCGCTCCCCGTCTCATCGTCCTCCTCCTGTACACCATCATCTCACACCCGGCTCCTCTCTCTCACACCCCTTCCCCCCTCCTCCTCTCCCCCCCCCCGGATCAACAATTTAAGCAGACATAACTGAACGCGGAACGGTCCCCGCACGTAAGTGGATGAAAGTCGGATGGTCAGATACGGTACAGCGCGAAGTGTGTCACACGCCGATGTGGCCGGTTAGCGGAGCTTTGAGCAGGCGACGTCGGTGCAGCGGTCGCGTGGCCGGGTCTGCCGGCCGGGGAGTCCCGAGTTGAAAGCCAGCACAATTTTTTTTTTTTTTCGCTCCGTTTGAAAAGGTGGATGGTGGAGAGCGTCGTTATTCGTAATATTGTGATGTTAATTAGGATGTATACACTGCATCGTTCTACTGTCGCTTTAGAGCATAAAATGTTATAGCTATTAAAATTACTGCGGTAACGATACTTAAATATGTTATGTTTTTAAACGACACGCATAATATGGTGCAGTGTAATTCTCGTTATCCTCAATAATTACATTAGCTACTGAGCCCTTCAAACCGGATCACAGTACTGTTTTTCGGCTGCAATAGGCGCTGCGATGGTACCTACCTTACGAACGGCACATTAATCTGATATTAAGTGATACACCTGCACATAACAGCCTAACGGAAGTTGGAATGATATACAATGTACCACATTACGCTCGTCGCCTGTTATCAAATGTTGAATCTTGTTACCCTAGTAATTACCTGTAACACCCTTCAAACCGGATCACAGTAATCTTCGCACACTACTGTATTTTACTGCGGTGGTCTCCAGCAAGAGACACTAATACCAGTTTTTTTTTTTTTTAATTAATACCAACGTATATAAAAATATAATGTGGTTAAAGGACCTATACACTGTAAAGTCTTTGAATTGTTAAGCGGGGAATTCCCCTTTTTTATATTTGCATGAGATATAACGGGCGCGGACTCCCCCACTAGGACGTGTAAGTCATACCCAGAGAACGTATGGAGACGTCCGACCTGTTGCAGATTTCACGGGATCCGAGCCAAGCTCACCAGCTCTCGGTGCAGCCTGCTGATCAACAGACTAGGCTCTGGCTTCCACCGACCCGCATTGGGCCAGCGTCGTGGGAATTGGCCCAAATCCCCTCCATATTAACCCTTTACCAATGCAGGCATTGTAGAACCGTGAGGTGATTTTTGGTGAAGGTCCATGTCACCGGCTGATGATGATGATGATGGCATCCTACTCGTACCCGCCACTATATCCGTTTGACGTATCTATACGTCCAGCTCGTTTGGCAGGTAGAGGTATTTGACCAACAGAAGACCGGACGTTCCGCCATTTGGTTTGACTGACGCCTGCACTGCGACGCGCGAAGCTCTCGGCCCGCGTCTGAATAGCGACGTGATTACGGCCTGACCCCGGCGATCTGTAGATCCGCGATCTATAGATCATCGATCGATAAGTATGGCGGTACATGAAAGTGGTCATTGGGAATGCTTCACGCGCGTCATTGCATTAGTACCGCCATTAGTTGGGAACTGAATCATTGGAGTTTCTGTTCAACGTCATCATAATCCCAACCTGTCCTTGCCCACCGCTGGACATGGAATAGCCCATCCCATATCACAAGTTAAACGGATCGCAGTATAACAAGTATAAGTGTAGTATACTGGAGACCCAATAGTTCAGTTGGTGAAGAGTCGCGGGTTCGGTTCCCACTGAGCTGCTGCTTGTAAGAAGCACCATGAATCGGTTTGATCGAAGAATAGCAAAGTACTTGGTGATAAACGACTATGGCTCTCTTTAAAAGAGAGGGCCCAAAGTCCCAGCGGTGGACAAGAATGTTAGGACTGTTAATTTTTTTCATTTATTAAGCTTTGATCTTTGAGTTTTTGGGTAGGATTTTTTTATTGGTGTTGGTATTTTTTGGTTAGTGGTACGATGTTTAAAATGGTATTAAGATTAATGAAGTGGGTAGCATTTTTTTGTGTTAGTAGCCTTTTTTGATTGATTGTACAATAATTTGTGGGTGACAGTAAAATTTTTTCTACTCCTGGTAGGATTTTTTCTACTGTTGGTAGGATTTTTTCTACTGTTGGTAGGATTTTTTCTACCGTTGGTACGATTTTTTCTACTGTTGGTAGGATTTTTTTCTACTATTGGTAGGATTTTTTCTACTGTTGGTAGGATTTTTTTCTACTGTTGGTAGGATTTTTTTCTGCTATTGGTAGAATTTTTTCGTGGCTAGCCATACTTAACAAATCTACCGTCATACCATCATCGTTATGTTCCTCCTGTTAATATAGGAGAGAATCCCGGAGTGTTCTGCTCGAGTACACTTCTATTACTCCGTGTAGGAAGTTGAGGGGCAGATGGGGGTGGGGGTTGGTTGGGGGCGTTGATGATATAAATGACGATTTAAATTGGATATGCAAATCACGTTGTGTATAATTACAGTCCATTGTGTGCGAGTAGAAAGAGTTCAATTATCAAAACTATGCGCGCGTGAACCTTTCATTAGTAAGACTTTCTCCTATCTGAACCAAGTCTCCATGGGTGCAGTGGTTGATTGCCTCGTCACGGTGAAGTTCCCTGGTTCAATTCTATGGATGAGGCAAATCTACAACGTTTAATAGTTCCACTGATATCTAGCACACAAAGCCTGTGATGATGATGAATGGTGGTTCGTATGGTGATGAGATTTGGTAGTACCTTTACCATAAATCTTCTATTTACTCTTCAGGTTTAAGAATCCAGTGAAGGCGATCTTCATGAAGTTACGTGAAGTGTCATGAAACAAAAATATCTCAGAGGAGGTGGAGAAAAGCAGCGCTATGAAGTTATACTCCAGAGCACGATCTACAAGTAAATAAACCGGTTCAGCCGTTTTCGGGTTGTACCGATTTAGGTGTCAATTTAATACACCCCTTTTTAAGTGTCGGTTAAAGACAAGGTAAAGGATCCTCTAGAATAACTGACGGGAGTCAAGTCAACCTCACCAGGTCATAGTGCTGTCTGCTAACCAACAAACGAGGCTCCCACCGACCTGTATTAGGCCAGCGTGGTGGGAAACTGCCCAATTTAAATATACCCCTATAAAGAACGACCTCTAATGCCGAAAGTACTGGAAGCCAAGCTAACTAGACCTGTCGAGGAGGCCTATGATCAGTGGACGTCTATCGGCTAATGATGACGATGAGTAACAATTGATTGGGCGGACGCGGGTTCCTTATTAATTTTTTTTTTTTAAATTTCCTTTCGCCGGTGCCACAAGTGAATGGCTGTCTGGATCACCGGAAGCTCAAGCTCTGGGGTTCGATTCCTATACAGCGCTACAACAACTGGACTATCCCGGCATCAGTGTAGTGGCAGCGGAAAAAATAGATCGAAGCGGGTCTCGGTATCTGGTGGAGGTCACCAGGGTGCGGTGTTCGAGTCCCCGGCCGGCACCGAGGTGTCTTTGACAAATGACTTGTTTGGACAGGCCGCCGGTCGGCGGCGGGCCCACCTGCGAGCGGACCGCCGCCGTGACTAATTGTCATACAAACACCGAGCGCTGTGCGGAACCCGAACATATTTTTTTTTTAATTTTTTTCATGTCGCCATCTTTAAAAATATATATATACATTAGTAATATAGTGTTTTAGGTGTGTCGCACTGAGGACTGGTAATACATAACTCTATTGTACGAGCGCGACGTTCGCTTTATTACCTCAGTAATTTTACTAGCTATAACGCCCTTCAAACCGGATGACGGCAATGTATGCGCAGTATTGTTTGTCGGGTGCAACAGGCGCTGCGGTGGTACCTACACAGTCTCCGGCAACAGAGACATTACCACCAGTGATAGCTACAGCGCCCTTCAAACCGGATCACAGTACTGTCCGCACAGTACTGTGTGTCGGCTGCAATGGGCAGTGCGGTGATACCTAGACGGTCTCCGGCTACGAAGACCAAACCACTAGTAACAGTTATAGCGCCCTTCAAACCGGATCACAGTAATGTCTGCACAGTACTGTTTATTTGCTGCAATAGATGTTGCGGTGGTATCTAAATGATCTTTGGCATTTGAGACCTACCGCCTATCTCCGTAATGTATCTCTCTCTCACTCTAAATATATGAAAAGAGAAAGAGATGGGAAGAGTCTATAGTTTCTATAACGCGCGTCTCCTTCCCGCGCTATTGCTCGCAGCGCGCCTACTACTCACACCATACACACTAGTCCCCGCACTGTATCTCTCTCAGTCTAAATATATGAAGAGAGAAAGAGATAGAAAGAGTATCTATAGGTTAAAGTACTTTATCTTACTCAGACCGTTCTTTCCTACAATCGATATTAAATAATTCAACAGTATATCGCTCTCACTCTCTCTGTTTACTATCTCTATATTTCCATCTCATTCTCTCACAAACATCCGGAACCCTAATTCATTTAAAGGATTAGGGTTGTACCACAGCGAATGCACCAGCTCGTCTCCAAGAATCTCGACCCTCGGAAGCAGGTGGGTCGTGTCGCCAACAATGGGATGTGCAGTTTCGCCGCCGAGTCCCAACAATGGGCGCGGGTGTATGCCCACGCGTGAGCAGCGCGGCTCAAGTGTGGGCCTAAACAAACAAGCCGCCGAGTTCGAACCCGACGGAGGCAACCCTGCGCGATGACTGCCCAAATGTATCGACATGGACTACTTTTTAGTATTAAATCAGAGGTAGTGTTAGGATGATATACACTACATGCCTGTCGCGTTATATGAACAATTTCAATAGCTACAGCATCCTTCAAACAGGATTACGGTAATATACGCATAGTAGTAAACCAATACAGAAGCTTCATCGTGGAGCTAGTTAGGATTATATACACTACATGCATGTCCCGCCATACGAATAATGTCAATAGCTACAGCGTCCTTCAAACAGGAATACGGTAATATTTGCGTAGTACTCACTACAGTAGGACCTTTAAAGTAGCGCTAGTTAGGGTGACACTCCACCACATTGCGCTCGTCACCCGACACATATAACGAATCTCATTACTCCAGTAATTACAGTAACTACAGCGCCCTTCAAACCGGAACACAGTATTGTTATTCGCTGCTGTGGGTACTTTAGACGGGCTCCGGCAAGAAGGACTTACCGTCGATTGTTCCCACTACTGACATATTTAAAAAATATTCCATTATATCGATGTGGTGTCGGCACATCACTAGCGCCGCGGCCGCTTGGCTACCGGTGCCGCTCGAACGGAACCCGTTTGTATGGGAATCTTGAATGTTCCAAATTTAAAATAAACACTAGTGACGTCGATGGGGATTAATGTAACATGGGTTGCGTTTTTTTTTTTTTTTGGTATCCCACTTTTATTCTCGAAATAATTTAATTAACAGCCTACCTCATATTCCCAGTGTTGGGACCTATTTCGCGGGATTGTGAATATTGTTGCGTTGAATAGTCAGTAAATTTTCCCACTGCTGGGATTGTAACACTCCTCTCATACGTGGTAAAGAACATTAATGAGCTTCCTTCGGGAATATAAATAATGTATTAGCACTTAATTTTCCCACAGCTGGGATTGAAATGATTCTCTTATAGCGAAAGTCAAATCATATAATAAATAGCCCGCTTAATTTTCCCACCGCTGGGACTGGAAGCCTCTTATACGGTGATAATCAGAGTCATTTATCAATTTTTTTTAACGTTAATCCATTCACTAAAGAAATTAATGACATACCCACCTACTGATCCCACTGCTGGGATTAGAAACATATAGAGTCGGTCTGTATTAATCTTAATGAAAATTCAGATTGGGCAACAACTCGTGTATATACACTGACCGCGACTAAAAAATTCTTTTTTTTAAATTTGTGGGTAGTTTTAAAAAAAGAAAAATTATTTGTCCATATAGATTTTTTTTTCGATATACCCTCCTGTACTTGATGAGCAGGTCCCGAGGGTCGAGAGGTCTGGTGCATCATAAAAAATAAACGGCGTACAATTTGTCGCGGGAACAATAATGATCTGCTGAGCGATCGATTGTGCGAGCGAGAGAGAGATACACGGAGAGAGAGAGAGGGAGAACATTTAAAAAATTTGTAGGCATTTTTGAATTGAGCGGCCGTATAAGGCATAGGAGGTAGCGAGATACATTTTTTTTATATAAATCTCTCTCACTCTCTAACGTGATGGTATTACACCTTAACTGGTGGTAATTCTCGTAGCTTGTGCAATTACCGAGGTAATGAGATTTAATATGACTGAAGAGATGAGTATAATGTTGTAGTGTATATCATCCTAAATAAGTCTCATTGGTATTTTATAAAGAAACAAAAGCGTTGGTCTTAACCTAATTATTAGTTTCGTTGTCATGGTGATTGGCGCAGTTCAGATTTTTTTTTTTTTTTTTTTAATCCACAATCGAACTTTCACTTGAAGGTAAGTGATACGCCTGTCCATGAGAAAGGATTTATACAGTGCACCACATTGCGCTCGTGCTTAGGACATAAAATGTTGAGTTTCATTACCGCACTAATTTCACTAGCTATAGCGTCCTTCAAACCGGATCAAGGTTAAGTCCGGACAGTACTGTGTGTCGGCTGCAATAGGCGCTGCGGCGATACTTAGACGGTATCCGGCAACAGAGATACTACCATCAGTAACAGCTGCAGCGCCCTTCAAACCGGATCAAGGTTAAGTCCGGACAGTACTGTGTATCGGCTGCAATAGGCACTGCGGCGTTACCTAGACGGTATCCGGCAACAGAGATACTACCATCAGTAACAGCTGCAGCGCCCTTCAAACCGGATCAAGGTTAAGTCCGCACAGTACTGTGTATCGGCTGCAACAGGCGCTGCGGCGGTACCTAGACGGTCTCCGGCAACAGAGACACTGTCACCAGTAAAACGCCTTCAAGCGGTAAGTTAGTAACTTAGACCGTCTCGCGTCGTGTGTGGCTCTTGATTTTGGTGACACGACACCATTTATCAAATGACGCCATTTTATTTAGATCCCGCCCGCGATACGGACAAATTGGTGATACAAATAAAAACTGTGTATATTCGAACCATTTACGGCTCTGCTACAACTGTTACTGTAATCCGGTTTGAAGGGCGCTGCAGCTATTACTGGTGGTGGTGTCTTTGTTGCCGAAGATTGTTTAGATACCGTCGCATCGTCTATTGCAGCCGACACATTGTACTGTGCGAACATTACCGTGATCCGGTTTGAAGGGCGCTGCAGCTATTACTGGTGGTACTGTCTCTGTTGCCGGAGATCACTAGATACGACCGCAGCACCTAATGCAGCCGACACATTACTGTGCAGACACTACTGTCATCCGGTTTGAAGGGCGCTGCAGCTATTACTGATGGCAGTGTCTTTCCGCAGACCGTCTAGGTACCGCCGCAGCGGCTGTTTCATCCACACGGTAATGTTCGGACATTACTGTGATCCGGTTGAAGGGCGCTGCAGCTATTACTGGTGGTACTGTCTCTGTTGCCGGAGATCACTAGATACGACCGCAGCACCTAATGCAGCCGACACATTACTGTGCAGACACTACTGTCATCCGGTTTGAAGGGCGCTGCAGCTATTACTGATGGCAGTGTCTTTCCGCAGACCGTCTAGGTACCGCCGCAGCGGCTGTTTCATCCACACGGTAATGTTCGGACATTACTGTGATCCGGTTTGAAGGGCGCTGCAGCTATTACTGGTGGTACTGTCTCTGTTGCCGGAGATCACTAGATACGACCGCAGCACCTAATGCAGCCGACACATTACTGTGCAGACACTACTGTCATCCGGTTTGAAGGGCGCTGCAGCTATTACTGATGGCAGTGTCTTTCCGCAGACCGTCTAGGTACCGCCGCAGCGGCTGTTTCATCCCACACAGTAATGTTCGGACATTACTGTGATCCGGTTGAAGGGCGCTGCGGCTATTACTGATGGCAGTGTCTTTCCGCAGACCGTCTAGGTACCGCCGCAGCGGCTGTTTCATCCCACACAGTAATGTTCGGACATTACTGTGATCCGGTTTGAAGGGCGCTGCGGCTATTACTGATGGCAGTGTCTTTCCGCAGACCGCCTAGGTACCGCCGCAGCGGCTGTTTCATCCACACGGTAATGTTCGGACATTACTGTGATCCGGTTTGAAGGCGCTGCGGCTATTACTGATGGCAGTGTCTTTCCGCAGACCGCCTAGGTACCGCCGCAGCGGCTGTTTCATCCACACAGTAATGTTCGGACATTACTGTGATCCGGTTTGAAGGCGCTGCGGCTGTACTGATGGCGGTGTCTTTCCGCAGACCGTCTAGGTACCGCCGCAGCGGCTGTTTCATCCACACGGTAATGTTCGGACATTACTGTGATCCGGTTTGAAGGCGCTGCGGCTATTACCGATGGCAGTGTCTTCCGCAGACCGCCTAGGTACCGCCGCAGCGGCTGTTTCATCCCACACAGTAATGTTCCGGACATTACTGTGATCCGGTTGAAGGGCGCTGCGGCTATTACTGATGGCAGTGTCTTTCCGCAGACCGTCTAGGTACCGCCGCAGCGGCTGTTTCATCCACACAGTAATGTTCCGGACATTACTGTGATCCGGTTGAAGGGCGCTGCGGCTATTACTGATGGCAGTGTCTTTCCGCAGACCGCCTGGGTACCGCCGCAGCGGCTGTTTCATCCCACACAGTAATGTTCGGACATTACTGTGATCCGGTTTGAAGGGCGCTGCGGCTATTACTGATGGCAGTGTCTTTCCGCAGACCGTCTAGGTACCGCCGCAGCGGCTGTTTCATCCCACACAGTAATGTTCGGACATTACTGTGATCCGGTTTGAAGGGCGTTGTAGCTAGTGAATTACTGGGGGTAATGAAACCAGACATCTTATGGCTCAAGCGACGAGCGCAATGTCGTGCAGTGTATATCATCCTAACTACCTACCTAGTTACAGGCAGGCGCATCACTTGCAATCAAGTGAACGTCCCGCTCGTCTCATCACTCAATTGCATATAAAAGAAAAATCGTTTTTCCGCTCTCTCTGTTTACCGCCTACTCTATACATCTATCCCGTTCTCCCACTAAGTACATAAATAACTGGAATATCATTTCATCCCACGCGTGAACATAAATTATATTTTTTTATATTCATTTATTTGATTCTTCCAAAGACTCCGGTTCGAAGGTCTTCGCGAACAAATTTACACGCTCCAGGAACAGCTTCTATATATATATAGGATGAGCGATCTGGGCTGTTCAATTGTAAGGCAACAGTCCCAATCCCAACAGTGGGAAAAACAAGTGGGAAGTTTATAATATTTAAATGATGTAATATATACAATTTCTTGCAGCTTTAAACGTTTTGTGGGATTATTCCCACTGCTGGGATTATTCCCACTATTGGGATTTTTGGATTTCGTGTCGTAATTGTAGCAGTCTGGATTAGGTTCTAAAAAGGTCACTGACCTGGTTGTGGTAGTGCGCCAGCGGGTGGTGCGGCACGTGCCGCATCGCTGGGTGCAGCATGTCGCCTCCGCTGCTGCTGCCCTCTACCGCCTGCCGGCGGTGATGGTGATGGTGAGGAGAACATACCATTAGTTATTACACCACTGGAGACATCACCAGATACTGACTCGTGCACACATATCACGGGGTTCTAGTGAACATCACCAGCTCGCGGTGGACCCTGATCAACATACCAGGCTCCGGCTTCCACCGGCCGGCATCGGGTCAGCGTGATGGGGAATGGTCCGGATGGCAGCTAGTCCACGGTGGTACTAGAGACCATGCAGACTGAAAGTGGAGATCTTCGGGGTGGTCTAGTCCAGCAGTGGAGCTGACGATGGTGATGGTGATGGTGATGGCTTTGCTACTTGAACTACGGTAACGGAACTAAACCTTCACCTGATGGTAAGTGAGTGGTATGGTGAACAGCACCGCATTACGCTCGTCGCCTGAGACTTAAGATGTTGAGCCTCGTTACCCCAGTAATTAAATTAGCCGCAGCGCCCTTCAAACCGGATCGCAGTGATGTTAGTAAACCAGCTTTCATTTTATAAATACATTAAGTTTAATTGATTATTAAAAGAAAAACACAAATTCGTTCCTGAACGAAGCAGATGTGAGAAAGAGAGAGAGAACTAGAGGGATTGTTGAAAGAAAGAGATGGAAGAGTAAAAGAACCGTATATAGAATAACATTATAAACGCCACACACACACATACATATATGAAGATTTATCGTTGTAGTTCCGCCATCTTTAATTTATAGCTTTTTTACTTGTTTATTTAAAGACAGCCGGTTGGATAATACCTATGTTGGTGACTGACTGGTGGGTGCTGATGACTTCCTCAAGGTTATGGGAAGCCGCTGGTTCGGCCGTTGTGATATGTCCAGCGGTGGGCATCTATTGATCGAGCATATGTTCACAGGGATTCTAACAGTTTTGGTGTATACTGACCTCTGGTTGTTCATCCTTGGTCTCGGCCTCGTCGCCGAGCTCGACGAGCTGGAGCGCCTCCTCGAGGAGGTCGAACCTTGACTCCTCGCTGCCGACCAGCTCGCGCGGCAGCTCGCCCTGGATGACGTATTCACCTACGAGGGTAAGAGAAGGTGAGCTTCAAATTTAAAACGACTATACTATACAATGGAGAATCTCTTCCATATAACACACACACATACATAGAAACACGCATAAATATAAACCCAATATGAATACGCATGTAAACTCACACATGTATAACTTCCACACACGTGAACGCACACACGCTCACATCCCGGTTGCACTCATTACTATATTAAATTATCATTATTAAATAAAAAACATTTTTCCACACACAAAATTTATGTATGTGTGCGTGTAAACGTGTGAGGAGGTAGGATGTATGTAGCGGCGTCTTCTGCTATATGCAAATGTTTTGATTAGAAAGAGAGAAATATAATACTGTTTCGTAAATACGTGTGACGTTATCAATGAAATAATTTTCTTTATAGTCTTAATAGGGATCATGATTACAACGTGAGGGAGCGAGATGGATATATGGAGATGCTTATCTGAGAGATAGAGAGCGATAGATCATTATCGATTGAATAGAGATGAGACAATTGAAAATCGAATTTTTTGGAATTGTGTCCCAGCAGTGGGAATATTATAAAGGCAATTTATTCCTCGAAAATTTCTTCTATTGTTCTAAATAACTGTGCGCCTGACCATAAATCCATAGAGCGCGGAGTGTTGCCATCAATAAATCATCAGGCCGCTGACCACAAAAACGGTGGCCGCTCAAAGACGTCGGAGACGTAATCCTTTTAGCCGTGAAAGGGGTTTTTGAGACCCCCGGGGGATTAGGACCCCCGAGCGTAAGGCGGACCCCTAATTCCGGCTGACGCTTCATAAGGTGATAATTGGGATTGCCACTGTACATTACTACAAAAAAAAAAAAAAAAAAACTATTGACATTACATAGAGACACAAGTGTTGTAATGTAAACACTAATCATAGTACACACGTGCAGGTAAGTAGCGACGAGATGAGCGGGGCGTACACCTGATGTTGAGTGATACGCTTGCCCATAAACACTGTGGCGCTAGTGAGGCTCGTTACCCTAGTAACTGCACTGGCTATAGCGTCCTTCAAACCGGATCACAGTACTGTGAGTCGACTGCAACAGGCGCTGCGGTGGTACCTGGACGGTCTGCGGCAACAGAGACACTAGCACCAGTAATAGCTACAGCGCCCTTCAAACCGGATCATAGTAATGTCTGCACAGTACTGTGTGTCGGCTGCAATAGCCGCTGCGGTGGTACCTAGACGGTCTCCGGCAACAGAGACACGTCTACCAGTAACAGCTACAGCGCCCTTCAAACCGGATCATAGTAATGTTTGCACAGTACTGTGTGTCGGCTGCAATAGGCGCTGCGGTAAAACTTAGACGGTGTCCGATTACAGAGACACTACCTGCAGTAACAGCTACAGCGCCCCTCAAACCGGATCATAGTAATGTTTGCACAGTACTGTGTGTCGGCTGCAATAGGCGCTGCGGCGGTACCTAGTCGGTGTCCGGCAACAGAGGCACTACCTGCAGTAATAGCTACAGCGCCCTTCAAACCGGATCACAGTAATGGCTGCACAGTACTGTCTGTCGGCTGTAGTGTGCAAACGTCTAGGACTCGACATCTAACGTGTTATCCGACGAGCGAACTCAAGGGATCCAAGCCAAGCTCACCAGCTCGTGGTGCGGCCTGCTGATCAACAGATGACGCTCCGTCTCCACTGACGACGAGCCCTATGTCCAGCAGTGGACATCCAACGGCCACACTGTTATAACATTACAACCTGGCGTTCACCCATCGCTTCTTCCAATCATCATCATCAGCGTCCGTCCACTGCTGGACTTCGACCTACCCACAAAGATCTCCACATCGATCGGTATCGCTGGCATGCAGTAAAATCGCTTCGACGAATATTAAAAAAAAAAACACGAAAAAAAATGGCGTTCCGAAACGGTGGCCGGAATCAGCAATTGTGGTGACAACAATGCCACCGTTTCACCACTAATCCGCCTTTTGTCCACCACCCTGCTCACCCCCTTTTAACGGTAAGCGAAAGGGTTGCAAGTTGTTAATTTATGTCGACTTGCTTTTAGGCGACAAGTGTTTTTTTTTTTTTTTTGTCGTGGTCATCCTCGATGTGTCCTTTTTCTTTAGGGTAATGTACACTACATCACATGATGTTCGCAAACTACTGCTCACTTCCGTCGCTCACCTTCCGGTTAGAATGAACGAGGGTAGTTTTCGATAAGATACTGCCTTCCGGAGGGAAGTCAATTTACGTAGATTTTTACTCAGAGACATCCCTTAGGTGGTGATCTTCAGCATTTGGAGAGGTCACAAGATCTCAGCGACTTAGCTAACGCTACGCTGCAAGTGTTCATCCTGCGGTCTGTTTATGCAGACCCTACTAGCTGCGGCCTCTACCCCAATGGCCAGCCAATATCCTGATCGAGGTACTTTAAATGCCGACGAGAACCGCCAACGACCATATATAAGTGATTGGCAAATATCTCCCTTCCGCCTTTTTATCTTTTGAATTTCGCGGCTATGTACAAAGCGCTACAGAGCTCGTATCTGGCAATACTATACATAATTTGAAAGGTCTTGACATAACCTACAAAACGACGCTATGCATAATTAGTTTGGATATTGCGTTCAACAGTTATAGACGTGTAAACATGGAGTTCACTAACGCCGAAATTCGCGCTATTTTAAAGTTTTCCTTCGTTAAAAGCAAATCCGCTAGAGAAACGTTCCGTGAGATTAATGGTGTTTTGGGGGGATGGTACTCTATCAGTTCGAACCGCGGAGGAATGGTTTCGACGATTCAGAGCCGGTGAAAACGACACCATGGATAAGCCAGCCGGCGGAAGACCTGTGACGACAAATACCGATCAAATCATGGACTACATCGAGTTAGACCGGCATGTGGCATCTCGTGACATCGCCCAGGAGATGGGAGTTAGTCACCAAACCATTTTAAACCATCTGCAGAAGGCTGGATACAAAAAAAAGCTTGATGTTTGGGTGCCGCATGATTTGACGCAAAAACCTTCTGGACCGAATCAACGCCTGCGATATGCTGCTGAAACGGAACGAACTCGACCCATTCTTGAAGCGGATGGTGACTGGCGACGAAAACTGGATCACATACGACAATATCAAGCGAAAACGGTCGTGGTCGAAGGCCGGTGAATCGTCCCAAACAGTGGCCAAGCCGGGATTGACGGCCAGGAAGGTTTTGCTGTGTGTTTGGTGGGATTGGAAGGGAATCATCCACTATGAGCTGCTCCCATATGGCCAGACGCTTAATTCTACCATCTACTGCGAACAACTGGACCGCTTGAAGCAGGCGATCGACCAGAAGCGTCCAGAATTGGCCAACAGGAAGGGTGTAGTGTTCCACCAGGACAACGCCAGACCACACTTCTTTGATGACTCGTCAGAAGCTACGGGAGCTCGGATGGAAGGTTTTATCGCATCCACCATATAGCCCGGACATAGCGCCAAGTGATTACCACCTGTTCCTGTCCATGGTGAACGCCCTTGGTGGTGTAAAGTTGAACTCAAAAGAGGCTTGTGAAAAGTGGCTGTCCGAGTTCTTCGCAAATAAGGAGGGGCTTCTACGAGAGAGGTATTATAAAGTTGCCGTCTAGATGGAAACAGATTATCGAACAAAACGGCGCATATTTGAACTAAATCCGATCACTGTAACACTTTTTATAAAGCATTGAATAAAGAGCAAAAAAACGGAAGGGAGATATTTGCCAAACTAATATATAGGCAATATATCGCTCAACTCTCTACCGTCTCCTACGTTATACAAATATGAGCTTTATTTTAATAACAATAAGGCTCTTCCTTTATAATTAACTAAAAGACAATACGAAATCAAATGTGTCAGAAAACAGGCGACGTATGTATACACACACACACACACACACATAGACGGTATGCCATTTGAATATGGAAAGCGTATTCTGCACGATATAAATTCGAATAGAGAACGCTTGGTCCCCGCCCATCGCCTTATAAGGTCCGATGAAGATGTGTTCGTCGAAAATATAGAGTATGTAGTACTAGTACTAACATAATGATCCCCGTCGGGCCGTACTCCGCCGGCCCTGTTGAATGATAACCGTTTAAGTTGAAATATTACTAGTAAGCGATAAACTTTACAGTCAGTAGTACACTCTTGCTTACTAGATCTCTAATTGTGTTGCTAGACTAGCACAGAATGAATACTAAGTAACATACTTTCGCTTGCTACAATATCTCAATATAATTTTGTTTATCATTAAGTAGTGCAAATACTATGTAGTATGAATACTAGGTACAGACGCATACACGTCCGTACCGATGCAACATGGCGGCCTTTAAAAGCGTGTTATTCCCGTAAAGGTCGGCAAAGCAGGCTATACTCCTCGGTGTTGCGGCTGCGCGTGGGCGAGAGTGATCACTTTATATTAGGTGACCTAAATCTCTTAACGACTGTGTTCCAAATTTGAAAACCAATTCGAATATTTTTTTTTTTTTATATAATTTAGCGCCGAGACAAGAAATACGATCACCTAATAGCAAGTGATACTCCCGCCCGTAACAATATGGCACTTGTTAGAATGATATACAGCAGCACATTGAGCTCGTCGCTCGAGTCATTACACTAGTTACAACGACCTTCGAACCGGATACATTTTTTTAGTGGTCCATATATATATGTGTCAACTGGTTACAACATAGCAAAGGTAACTTAAAAACAAGTGAATTAAACAAAAAAAAAAAAAAAAAATTACCTACTGACCATTACATGAAATTGAAACTATAAATAAGCCGTAACAAATCGGCAAGCGCGAGTCGTTTTAATTGTTTTGCGGCGGAAAACAAAAAAAAAAAAAAGGTACGATCCGACGCCATTTTGGTTGTGACCTTCACGGCTGACCAATCGAAAACAATCTAATACATATATCATCTATATGTTTATTTGTCTATAGGTCCCCGTTACCGGAGACCGTGTAGGTACCGCCGCAGCGCCTGTTGCAGCCGGCACACAGTACTGTGCGGACATTGCTGTGATCCGGTTTGAAGGGCGTTACTGGTGGTAGTGTCTCTGTTGCCGGAGACCGTCTAGGTACCGCCGCAGCGCGTATTGCAGCCGACACACAGTACTGTGCGGACATTGCTGTGATCCGGTTTGAAGGGCGTTACTGATGGTAGTGTCTCTGTTGCCGGAGACCATCTAGGTACAACCGCAGCGCCTATTGCAGCCGACAGACAGTACTGTGCGGACATTACCATGATCCGGTTTGAAGGGCGCTGTAGCTGGTGTAATTACTGGGGTAACAAAATTCAATGTCTTACGTCTCAGGCGATGAGTGCAATGTGGTGCAGTGTATAACATTGTAACAAGCGCCATCTTGTCGTATCATCTCTCCAAACATGACTTTACCATCAGTAATAGCTATTGGTCCTTTAAACCGGATCACAGTAATGTCCGCACAGTAGTGTTTGTCGGCTGCAATAGGCGCCGCGGCGGTACCTACCTAGACGACGCCGGGGCTGAAGCTCAGTGAGAATCGAACCTGAACACAAACTATAGTACAGCCTGTTCCCGTGTCGCCGCGGATTCGAACCCAAGACCTCGCACAAGGAGAACGTCCCCTGCGGTTATGATGAAATTTTTATCTACCCACCGACAGTAGATAGTAAATATTTCTTATATAACCTCAGCCTTGACAGTGAGCGGGCGTCACGGCGACGGTGTCGAAAGTGAAACGATCTATAGATCATGGATCTATGGATCACTGGTTGCCGCTGTCCCACTCCGTCGCGGGCTGTTTTAAAACGCGACGGCTCCGATGAAATTGGACACTGGTATTGTTGCCATGGGTTAAGCCGTTTGTATGACGCTGGTGGTAGATCCCACTGTTGCAGCCGACATGCGGCACTGTAGACATTACTGTGATCCGGTTTGAAGGACCAATAGCTACCACTAGTTGTAATGTCTCTGTTGCCGCAGACCGTCTAGGTACCACCGGAGCGCCTATTGCAGCCGACACACAGTACTGTGCGGACGTTACTGTGATCGGTTTGAAGGGCGCTGCAACTATTACTGGCGGTAGTGTCTCTGTTGCCGGAGACCGTGTAGGTACCACCGGAGCGCCTATTGCAGCCGGCACATAGTACTGTGCGGATGTTACTGTGATTCGGTTTGAAGGGCGCTGCAACTATTACTGGCGGTAGTGTCTCTGTTGCCGGAGACCGTGTAGGTACCACCGGAGCGCGTATTGCAGCCGACACAGTACTGTGCGGACGTTACTGTGATCCGGTTTGAAGGGCGCTGCAGCTCGTTACCCCAGTAATTTCACTAGCCACAACGCCATTCAAACCGGAACACACGTTTATGCACTGCTGTTAGCCGGTTGCAAACGGCGCTGTGGTACCTGGACGGTCTCCGGGAACAGAGACACTACCACCAATAACTGCTACAGCGTCTTTCAAACCGGATCACAGTAATGTCCGCACAGTACTGTGTGTCGGCTGCATTAGACTCTGAGGTAGTACCTACACGGTCTCCGGCAACAGATACACTACCATCGGTAACACCCTTCAAACCGGATCACAGTAATGTCCGCACAGTACTGTGCGGACGTTACTGTGATCCGGTTTGAAGGACTTCACTGGTGGTAGTGAGACACTACTACACACACCGGATCACAGCAATGTCCGCACAGTACTGTCTGTCGGCTGCAATACGCGCTGCGGCGGTACCTAGACGGTCTCCGGCAACAGAGACACTACCATCGGTAACACCCTTCAAACCGGATCACAGTAATGTCCGCACAGTACTGTGTGTCGGCTGCAATACGCGCTGCGGCAGTACCTAGACGGTCTCCGGGAACAGAGACACTACCATCGGTAACGCCCTTCAAACCGGATCACAGTAATGTCCGCACAGTACTGTGCGGATGTTACTGTGATCCGGTTTGAAGGGCGCTGCAACTATTACTGGTGGTAGTGAGACACTACTACACACACCGGATCACAGCAATGTCCGCACAGTACTGTGTGTCGGCTGCAATACGCGCTGCGGCAGTACCTAGACGGTCTCCGGCAACAGAACACTACCATCAGTAACGCCCTTCAAACCGGATCACAGTAATGTCCGCACAGTACTGTCTGTCGGCTGCAATACGCGCTGCGGCAGTACCTAGACGGTCTCCGGCAACAGACACTACCATCAGTAACGCCCTTCAAACCGGATCACAGTAATGTCCGCACAGTACTGTGCGGACGTTACTGTGATCCGGTTTGAAGGACTTCACTGGTGGTAGTGAGACACTACTACACACACCGGATCACAGCAATGTCCGCACAGTACTGTGCGGACGTTACTGTGATCCGGTTTGAAGGACTTCACTGGTGGTAGTGAGACACTACTACACACACCGGATCACAGCAATGTCCGCACAGTACTGTGCGGACGTTACTGTGATCGGTTTGAAGGGCGCTGCAACTATTACTGGTGGTAGTGTTTCTGTTGCCAGAGACCGTGTAGGTACCACCGCAGCGCTTACTGCAGCCGACACAAAGTACTGTGCGGGCATTGCTGTGATCCTGTTTGAAGGACTTCACTGGTGGTAGTGAGACACTACTACACACACCGGATCACAGCAATGTCCGCACGGTACTGTGTCAGCTGCAATACGCGCTGCGGCGGTACCTAGACGGTCTCCGGCAACAGAGACACTACCATCAGTAACGCCCTTCAAACCGGATCACAGCAATGTCCGCACAGTACTGTCGGCTGCAATACGCGCTGCGGCGGTACCTAGACGGTCTCCGGCAACAGAGACACTACCATCAGTAACACCCTGCAAACCGGATCACAGCAATGTCCGCACAGTACTGTCGGCTGCAATACGCTGCGGCAGTACCTAGACGGTCTCCGGCAGCAGAGACACTACCATCAGTAACGCCCTTCAGAGCCGGATCACAGCAATGTCCGCACAGTACTGTGTGTCGGCTGCAATACGCGCTGCGGCGGTACCTGAACGGTCTCCGGCAACAGAACACTACCATCGGTAACGCCCTTCAAACCGGATCACGGCAATGTCCGCACGGTACTGTCTGTCGTCTGCAATACGCGCTGCGGCAGTACCTAGACGGTCTCCGGCAACAGAGACACTACCATCAGTAACGCCCTTCAAACCGGATCACAGCAATGTCCGCACAGTACTGTCGGCTGCAATACGCTGCGGCAGTACCTAGACGGTCTCCGGCAACAGACACTACCATCAGTAACGCCTTCAAACCGGATCGCAGCAATGTCCGCACAGTACTGTGTCGGCTGCAATACGCGCTGCGGCGGTACCTAGACGGTCTCCGGCAACAGAGACACTACCATCGGTAACGCCCTTCAAACCGGATCACAGCAATGTCCGCACAGTACTGTGTGTCGACTGCAATACGCGCTGCGGCGGTACCTAGACGGTCTCCGGCAACAGAGACACCACCATCAGTAACGCCCTTCAAACCGGATCCGCAGCAATGTCCGCACAGTACTGTGTGTCGACTGCAATACGCGCTGCGGCGGTACCTAGACGGTCTCCGGCAACAGAGACACCACCATCAGTAACGCCCTTCAAACCGGATCACAGCAATGTCCGCACAGTACTGTGTGTCGGCTGCAATACGCTGCGGCGGTACCTACACGGTCTCCGGCAACAGAGACACTACCATCAGTAACGCCCTTCAAACCGGATCACAGCAATGTCCGCACAGTACTGTGTGCCGGCTGCAATACGCGCTGCGGCGGTACCTAGACGGTCTCCGGCAACAGAGACACTACCATCAGTAACGCCCTTCAAACCGGATCACAGCAATGTCCGCACAGTACTGTGTGTCGGCTGCAATACGCGCTGCGGCGGTACCTAGACGGTCTCCGGCAACAGAGACACTGCCACCAGTGTAGTGGAGTTGTCCAAGACTTGATCTTGTTATTGCTTTTGCCCGTTCTTAAGAAAAAAAAAAACTAATTTCTGTTCTCGTGCAGTGTATGCCCCTTCACGTGGTATTCGGGCGCACGTAATGGCGGCGTACTTAAGCGCCGCATTCCATTTTCAAATTGACCCACACGACCGTCCCGTTCTAGCGCTGCGCACGACTTTTTGTTCGAAATTCGAATACAAACTTTTAAATTGTATCCCGACGTCGATTGGAAAGGGACGGCGTTCTGCGTGCGAGCGAGAGGGGAGATCTCTTTTTAATTTCCTTTTTTTTTCGAACAGCATGCGGTTTCGGGCGGTCGCGCTTTGTGACCCGCCGCTTAATTAGAGACATGGGAAATATATATATACCTCCATTGTATTAGGTGCAATAGTTTTTTTTTTTTAATTTTCTGAAAATCAACTGTCATCTAATTCACCTCTGCTTTCATGTCATCGCCATGTTTTAGTGACGTGGTGTAAACGTAGAAATATATACACTACACATTTAGACAAATATCCCGTCATACAAACTTATACCAGTAATGAAAAATTCGAATATAAGAGGCGGAAACGAACACTAACATTTGCAAGGTAATCAACTTCCTGTTACCAGTAATTTGTATGTTACCAACACGTATCGGATATATTCGAAATCCGAAAGCGACGAGTAGAAGATGCTGTGTAAACATCCTAAGTACCACAGAAGAGTATATAGTGGAGTGTAAACATTTTAATAACGTCTCGACTCGGGACTCGAACCAAAATCACCAGCTCGTGGTGCAGCCTGCTGATCAACAGACGAGGATCTGGCTGCTGTCAACCCTCACTGGGCCAGTGGTGGGTAATAGCCCAAATCCTCCCATAAGAACCCCTCTATACACGACAGCGCCTAATGCTCAGTGGTACCGGAAGCTGACTGTATATGGAGCTCTTTGCAGGAGGCTGATGATGATGATATTACAATCAGGCTATCAAGGGAGCCACCAGCTCATTCCGAAGCTTCTATAAATAAAAAGCAAACGGAAATTTAACTTTAGCTGGCAACACTGAGATGAGACGCTTTATTTAATACCCAACTTTTTTATAACACAACAAAATGGTTTCTGAAGATTAAAAAAAAAAAAGTGGTGGGTGTGAACAAGAGTCGACAGGGTCAAGAGTCTCCGGCGCGCTCAATGGCGGTACCCCACGGGGACGAGCTCGGGACGCCTTTGATTATGTAAATGCTTAAAAGGGAAAAAAAAAAAAAAAAAAGAAAATATTTCCAACAATAATAAACAGAATTTATCCTCGAAACAACCTATCAGTCCAGGTACAAAAAGTATCAACCCTGTCGCTCAGCGGTTAGTCGCTTCCCTCTCAACACGGAAGTCCAACGTTCGATTCCTTTTTATTCAAGTAAACGACGATATCAGCGCGACGTTCACCTGATGGTAAGTGATACGCCTGTCCATAACATGCTGATAGAATGGTATACCCACCACCGCATTGCGCTCGTCCCTTGAGACATACGATGTATTATTACCTCAGTAATCACTGGCCACAGCGTCCTTCAAACCGGATCACAGTAATATTGGCATAGTACTGTTTGTCCGCTGCAATAGGCGCTACGACGATACCTAACTAGAATTATAAAACGAACTGGCTCTATGACGAATTCCGTAGCCGTTTAAGAAAAAAAATGTCGTCTCTTCTTTACCTAACATAAAGAGATAGTTTTTAACTGTCATATAAAATCTCTTCTAAATGTTTCAATTAATCCATATATATGTATATATAGATAATAGGATTTCCTTTTATCGTCAATCACTCGAAAACAAGTGAACGCGCCGACACGGCAACACTCGCATCCGGCTCGGTGTGATCTGCGGATGTTTACAGGATATTTATTTCTTGTAATTCATACGTACTTCATCGTTTTGTATGTAATTGACTTCTATGGGGATTTTCATTTGGCGCCGTTTACGCGGTTGCTACGGCAACGGTTGCTATAGAATGTAATTTCATATTACAGCTAGTAAATCAGCCGGGGAACAGCTAGTACATAAAGAACGGGCTGTATGTAGAAAATCCGAAGCCTTTAAAAACAATTAAAAAAAAAAAAAAAAAAACGTCAGATCCAAACAAACGTAAACACAATACTGCATGCGATTTGTTCCCGCGCAAAATATTTTGACGCTCCACCTGTCGCGTTTGATCGATCGCTGCCAATTGATATCGATGCGACAATCGATTTTAGCATCGCGTCCGAAATCGATTTATAGCATCCGATCTGAATCGGTTCCGTGACGTACGGCGCGCAGCGTCGCGATCAAGGACACCCGAGGGATTAGAGACCACACGTATGTATGTATATTTTTTTTTTTTTTTTGATTGATCAATATGGTCAACGATGTCTGTAGTGTTAGTATTAGGATGATATACACTACCGACCGAATAAAGTGTGAATTCAGATATGGCGGCTGATAGAGAGATATGGAAGAGAAGTACGCGTGCCGAAGAAACGCAGAAGGAAGAAGAAGGATGATATACACTACATCACAATCCACTCCTCACTTTGAGATGATCCTTCAACGCCTTGAGCGCATCAGTTGATACAACAGTATCGAACAGTGCAACTACTAGACGATTAGGATGTTGATCTCATCAGTCATCATCAGCTGATAGACGCCCACTG
The DNA here is from genome assembly GCA_029286815.1 of Troides helena. Taxonomy (NCBI): domain Eukaryota; kingdom Metazoa; phylum Arthropoda; class Insecta; order Lepidoptera; family Papilionidae; genus Troides; species Troides helena. Next base: position 291,360 of record JAGSMV010000043.1, on the reverse strand, counting down.
CTGGACATAGGCCTATCCCAAAGATGTCCACATACAGCCAGCTCGGTCTAAGTACCGCTGGACTGGGGCTGTGGTATTTAGGAGTTCATATGGGATCTGTGCCATTATGACCTTGGCCTAATGAGGGTTGGAGCCAGAGCTTCATCTGTTGATGACCAGGCTGTACCACGAGCTGGTGAGCTTGCGGGAACCCTTATAGAGCTGTAAGAGTTAACGGTGACCACCAAGCGCTGGACATCATCAGAGAAATAACTTTATTATCTATTATTATATTTGGAAATCACACACCGTTCCTTACTTAGACGTTCACAGCGGTAGCTACAGCGCCTTTCAAACCGGATTACTAAATGTTTGAACAGTACTGGATAAAGGCGTTTTAAATATCTCCATCCAGTCCTGCGCTGCACGACTTACGACGACCTTCAACAGACCGTCGGTCCAGCCTATAAGGAGCCTTCAGATCCTTAACTCCTCAATTCTTCTTAAGGCTTCTTTCAAATTTCACCACCTTCCTCATCACTTCCGTCGCTTTCATCGTTCATCACTTCTCTTTGGTACTATCAAGTTTATACTGCTCCGTTTATTACAGATCATTCACAAAGAGTAGTCTCAAACATTACTGTGTTCCGGTTTGAAGGACGCTCTAGCTAGTGTAATAACTGGGGTAACGAGACTCGACATCTTAAGTCTCCGGCGATGGGCGCAATGTGGTTATTAGTACATTTATACTGTTACTAGATTTCCAGACCTTAATAATACTTAGTTTTAGGTATAAAGGTTCCCGCATAGCAACTAACGGGATCCAAGACCTGCTGATCAACAGCCGAGGCCCTGGCTTCTAACAACCAGCGGTACCGGAAGTTACTTTGAATGTAGCTCGCGGGAAGGAGCTGGATGTGGTCACCGATCTGGAGATCTTCGGAGGTCTACGTTCAGAGATAAAGGGATGCTTAGATGGTTCGGCCATGTTGAAAGAGTGGATGAAAGAAGATTAACGAAAGAGGTATGCGGTATAAGAAAAAAAAATGGAGACATCGACCCAGGCGGATATATTCCGATCAAATCGAGGATGTACTAAAGAAAGACCAGGTCAAGAGTACTCGCAACCGACGGGCATGCATGAAGACGCTCATGAAAGTGGAGGAAGCTGGTGTGCCAGGATAGCAGCAAGTGGGGAGAGCTGTTCTCCTCCTTTTTTTTTTTTTTTTGATATCGGTGGTGGAAATGCTGTTAACGCATACCCAGCGTCCTTTTCAAGGGGACGCCGGGTTATGTGGGGCTCAGGGCCACTGAGATGTTGTGCGTGACCCCATACCCACTAAAACCACCACCGCTTGTCCCGCCACACGCATACTGGAGACGCCCGGGTTTCAGCCAAGCAACTCTCCGGGCGCCTCCGCGTATAAAACTTTCCTGGTGGGTGCCCGCGGGGAACAAAAGCACCCACCTGCCGTCCCAATGCGGCCCCTCGCGGGACCGGCACGTTGGGGCCCCCGACCCCACAGACGACCGCGCGCGCCCAAGGCGGAGCAACGCCCGGCCGCCGCCTTCCCGTGAAGGTGGGCGGCGGCCTCCTCCAGACTCCCCACTTCGACGAGGGAGGGGGACAAGCGTCAAGACTCCCCGGGGACGCACCCCAGGGGAAACACGACAAAGGCCCAAGGGCCACGCCCATGGCCCGAAGGCCCCTCACACCGTGCCCGGCTAGGGGCCCGTCGCTCACGGCGGGAGGAAGCGGACGGCGTGGTTCTGCCGCCGCGCTCTCCCGCCGGTCCGCCGCCGCCTGCAAGGTGCGGCAGCGGCGTCGGCCTCCCTCGTGCGCTCGGCGGCCTCCTTCTGACGCATCACTGCGCCGCAGAAGGAGGCTACCGCCCTCAAGACCTCTCGCTGCTCAACATACGATCGATTACAGTCGGCAGCGAGAGGTCACTGCCGACTTGCGCGACGAGGGCGTGGCGCTGTGGCCCCATGCCGGGCACTCCGCCAGAGTGTGGTGCGCCGTATCAATCGGCGCACCACACTCGACGCATTCCTGCGTCATCTCTCTACGAGCCACCTGGTGCAGGTACTTGCCGAAACATCCATGGCCTGTCAGCACCTGCACCAGGTGGAGCTGTTCTCCTCCTACCCCCACTGGTAACGATGCTTTATTAGGTCCTCACATATCAAATTGGCGGTTCTATCGCACCGACCACCTTGATCTGAACTATCTCCTCTATGGTCAAGAATTCCAAATTCAAATTTCGAAATTCGTTTAACTGATACATCTGAGTTTTGAACATGGCGTCGCTTATTACCGCGCAATGGGAAACATGAAATGTCGGTATTACAGTTGCACCGTCGCACCAGTGCTGCAGGACCGGATCGAAGGATTGGTGACGTGTACGGAGCTGGTGTCGCGGTAGGAAGCATGATAAATGGTTTCAGCGTTTTCCTTCTGGAAATTTCGACCCTCATCACCAACCCCGTAGACGGTCGGAGAGCGAAGTGGAAAATGAAGAATTAAAAGCCGTTCCGGAAGCGGATCCATCACGAAGTAAGATAACTGCAGGCTTAGGGGTAAAAAAAAAACTTGAACGATGGGTGCCTCATGAATTGTTGAGAATCGAACTTGTGACCGCGCGTCGACTGCTGTCACGTTGCTCGACCGACACGATAATGAAGGGATTTTAAATCGAATCATTGCTTGTGACAGGAAGTGGATACTGTACGATGATCGGAAGCGATCGTCGCGATGGCTGAACCCTGGTGACCCAGCCAAATCCTGCCCTAAACGAAATATGACCCAAAAAAATTTTTTTTTTTTTATTAACGTAACAAAATGCTGACGGAGCGCACACCCCGAAACTTATGAGCCAGTAACGGTATAGTGTCGGACTCCAACCGACTAAAAAGCTTCACACGGTATACCAACCACATCCACATGCACGAGGGTCGCGGGATAACTTGTTGCAGTTCTTCCGCGACACCCGACCGGCGCCCGGATCGAACGGTACAACTTCGGGGAGGGATGTGAAGCACCCCTTCCGGTAACTAAGAAAAAGTTACATGTGTCGGTCACTGCGGCTTTCTAAGACCTGGGTAAACGATTACAGAAGATATCTATTGTCAGACCCTGAAGGAGGAACTAGCTGATAAACAGCCGAGATTGGTCAATCGCCCCAGGTCACTGCTGCTTCACGACAACGGAAGACCACATACCGCGCAACAAACTACCACTAAGATGAGCTGCGATTGGAATGTCTGCGACAACCACCCCTACTCCCTGGACTTGCCCCAACAGATTACCATTCTTTCCGGAATTTGGACAACTTCTTACAAAGGAAATAAAAACAACTCCGAAGCGGCAGTCCAAACCGCCTTCAAAGAGTTTATCGATTCCCACCCCCCATTGTTTTTTTAGTAAAGGGATTAATGAACTACCTATGAGATGGTAAAGTTGCATAGATAACGGTGCATACTTTGATTAATTAAATATATTTAAAAAAAAAGACTTCATATTCCTCCCGTACAAAACGCCAATTTCATATCCATAGGCAAAGGCCTACCCTCCATATGAAGACGATTGGTGACCTCCATAGGAAGGGGTTGGTGACTTCACACACACCTTACAATAAATTCTAATTCATGTGCAAGTTTCCTCGCGATTTTTTCTTTCCCGTTTGTACTTTTCTGTTGTTACTTAAGTAACAAGAAAGAGAAAGTCCTAAAGAAAGGCCGGATCAAAAGCACAAGCAACCGGAGAGCATGCATGAAGACGCTTATGAAAGTGGAGGATCGTAGCAGGTGGAGAGAGGTGGTCTCTGCCTACCCCCACTGGGAACGAGGCGTGATATATATGTATGTATATGTATGTATGTTACTTTAGTTCACAAATGTACATAAGTTAATTATTAAAGTCATCAGTACCAGCCGAGATTTGAAACCGCGACCTTCAGAATGAAAGCAGCAGGCTCTAACCGGCGAGCTACAAACATTTTCATGTGTCATATAAAAGTTTCCATATAAAAGACATCAACGGGCGCCCGCCATAATGTCGTCAAATCTAATTCGAAATTTAAATTTTAACGACTTCATTGTATTTATTATACCTTCGTTTGGTGTTGTTACTACCATCAGGGTTGGACTGAGCTGATGGTGACCATCACGGAGTATCAACAGCTTTTTTTTTTCTCTAAAATGTGATCTAAGCAGAATGAGTAGCTTATAGATTTTTTTTTAATTTAACGGAGACGAATCAAGCGGGACGTACACGCGATTTTAAGTGATGCGCCAGTATATAACACGGTGGTAGTTAGGATGGTATACACTGTTCTATAATGCGCTCTTCTCCTTGACACAAGATATGAGCGGAGGTTTTAAAGGGAATCATTTTAATTGTATACTCCTTTTTTTTTTTTAATTAGACAAATCGATTAGATGTTCACCTGATAGTAAGTGATGCACTCGCCATAGATGTGACGCGATGGTACACCAGCTTCCATCTCTCTCAAGTCAAGCTATCACTGGTGGTAGTGTCTCTAGGTACCACCGTTGCGTCCATTGCAGCAGACACTACTATGCGGAGATTACTGCGATCCGGTTTGAAGGACGCTATAGCTAGTGAAATGACTGGGGTATCGACATTCAATGTTTGAGCGTATTTTATTAATACAATAAAGCGGTGAGATGAACAGTTTGTTCACTTGATAGTAAGTGATACACTCGCTTATAACAACGTAGTGCTTTTAGGATGTGCAGCATCGCATTGTGCTCGTATCAGACTTAAAACTTCACTAGCAACAGCGCCTTTCAAACAGGAACACGGTAATGTTTGCACACTACTATTTACAGCTGCGGTAGTAGATAGATGCTCTCCGACAACAGACCTATCACCAGATAACTACATTTTTTTTTCTTTTTTAAGTCGAAGGTATATGATTTCTAGTCTCGATGCGTAGCGAAAAGTTTTTATTGATACGATTTTCTTTTAATAAAGTAAACCCCGAGTCCGCACCTGGCCGGGTGGTGCGTTAAACAAACAGCGCAAGCCAAATCCGAGCTGGCGTTGATAATAACAACTCCAAACATCTCTTCACTCGACAAACAGTGTCGAGTGAAAATTTACTGGTTAAAAAAAAAAAAGAACACTCACCGGATATTAGAAACTGTTACAAGCGGTGTAGAAAAAAAAAAAAAACAACACAGTCACTCCGTAAAACGTTAGAAACTCGTACAGTGCATGACCTGGCTAAAACTGCAAGTACTAGCTTGTTGTGTGTGTGTGTGTGTACACTTTTTTTTTTTTAAATCTAAAACTGTCGATAGATGACACAGCGATACCGCACGTCTTCCATTTCAGGAGAAACCGTTCACGCACTATGATATGACACTTTTGTGGGTGCGCCAAAAGGACACGGTATCCTTCCGCGCGCAGAAGCGGAGCTATAATGGACCCTGGAGGGACCTTTTTGTCCCTTGCCGAGCACGCACTGGCCTTTTTTTCACTACGCCATTGTCTCGACCAACCGGCGCGGCGGCCTGTCTGAAGTGCTAGGCGGGGCGCAGCGCGCGGCGAACGCACCGCGCTATAACCGTCTCTTTCTAACTCGCACTAACACGACCGCGACGAGAGAGACGGATGTATCACCGCCAGCCGCCGCCGCTGTGAGTTTTTTATTGGAAGGATACCGCAGCCTTTGTACGATTTGATATAGGTTACTTATATATGGCGGTGGTTAAATAATGGTAAGGAATTAATTGTATATCAGCTACACAGTTGAAAATGGAACGTACAAATATATAGGATAAGGTCGCTTTTTGCTTGCGAGCGACCATCAGGGACCGGGGCAGGGAACCGGACGGAACGATTGCTTTAAGATACTAATGAATTTTTAATAAATAGTAACACAGATAAAAAAAAAAAACGAACAATATTTTAACAGTATCAATCCCACATGTGGGCTTCGATGCCCACTTTCACAAGGAGTCACTGTCACACCTTTCGTAACTGCTGGTAGTGTCTGTTGCCGGATACCTTTCAGGTACCACCGCAGCGCCTATTGCAGGCGACAGACAGTAACATGCAAACATTACTGTGATCCGGTTTGAAGAGCGCTGCTACTAGTGAAATATGTTGCTAAAAATACCACCTTAATTAGCGCCACGTTGTTACAGGCGGGTGTCACTCACTATCAGGTCATCTGCGAAAAGTCTAGAATGTTCTAAATCAGCTGATCTCCATCATGAAGCTCGAGCTGCTGGAATCGAACTTACGCCTTACAACCTTACAAACAGCGATCACGGTATTTAAAGTGAGTACAATCTATCACCAAATTCCTACCGTTAAATCACATATACTAGATATTAAATACCTAGTATTTATTACATAGTAAATACTAGTACTTAGACTATTACTGAGCGAGAGAATGAGGAAGAGGTTTATGACTATCATCCAATACTCTGGTGAATGGTGAATTGGTATCGTCACTTTTTTTTTTTTACTCTGTTTATTTAAAATGGCGGCGCCGGAGACGCTGGTGACCAGATTACCATGGTAACGGATCGTTGAAATCTGAATGAGCTGACATCATATAAACAATTGTCTATAGGTAGTTCTTGAATATACTCTGTGTATAGACTTTTTGTTTATTGACCGATTGGAGGTTCACGTGATTGTAAGCGATAGGATGGTATACACTGCACCACATTGCAGACTAGTCTATAGTAAGTATTACTGGTGGTAGTGTCTCTGTTGCCGGAGACCGTCTAGGTACCGCCGCACCTCCTGTTGCAGCTGACAGACAGTACTGTATGGACGTTTCTGTGATCTGGTTTCAAGGACGCTGCGGCCGTTACCTGTCATTTTACTACGTACAGCGCCCTTCAAACCGGATTACAGTACTATCCGCACAGTACTGTGTGTCGGCTGCAACAGGCGCTGCGGCGGTGCCTAGACGGTCTCCGGCAACAGAGACACTACCACAAATAACAGCTGCAGCGTCCTTCAAACCGGATCACAGCAATGTCCGCACAGTACTGTCTGTCGGCTGCAACAGGCGCTGCGGCGGTGCCTAGACGATCTCCGGCAACAGAGATACTACCACAAATAACAGCTGCAGCGTCCTTCAAACCGGATCACAGCAATGTCCGCACAGTACTGTGTGTCGGCTGCAACAGGCGCTGCGGCGGTGCCTAGACGATCTCTGGCAACAGAGATACTACCACAAATAACAGCTGCAGCGTCCTTCAAACCGGATCACAGCAACGTCCGCACAGTACTGTCTGTCGGCTGCAATAGGCGCTGCGGCGGTACCTAGACGGTCTCCGGCAACAGAGACACTACCACAAATAACAGCTGCAGCGTCCTTCAAACCGGATCACAGCAACGTCCGCACAGTACTGTCTGTCGGCTGCAATAGGCGCTGCGGCGGTACCTAGACGGTCTCCGGCAGCAGAGACACTGCCACCAGTGAAAAGCTTGAGTTGTGAAACTGATGGAAGCTGGTGTACCACATCTGCTTCACTATCACGTAAAATCACGTGAGTGGTGAAGTGGAGGGGGTGTGGGGGGTGGGGGTCGGTTTGTTTTGTAAACAGCGGACGGCGAAGACCATCAGCGTTTACAACAGCAAAACCGAGCGCGCAACTAAAAACCTGCTGATGGGCGATGACTGGCCGCCATCTTGTTCTGTCACCGTGACTGGAAAATGTCGGCGCTTCCGGCGACGCTAGTGAAAGTGTATTTGAGAGTTAGTTTTTTTTTTTAAATGTCATTACCGTGCGACAAATGTTATGATATGATACTTAGAGACACATTGTGATGGTACAGACCGCAACAACACTGGCTTGGAACATTAGATGTTTCCGTTAGTATTTAGGAGTTTGTCTGTAGCGCGCTTCGAACCGGATGTACGGATGTGCTCCCGTTTGATATCGTTTCTGTGAGCTTGTGACTATACTGCATCAGTTCAGGAAAAGATGTTGCCTTTCGGCTGTCAAGTCTCTGTTTCCGGAAACCGTTCAAGTATGTATCACCAATTTTTTTTTTTTTTTTTTAAATCGAGAATGTGAGCAAACGCGACGTTCACGTGATCGTGAGTGATACTCCCGCCAATAACAATATAGCGTTAGAATGATGTACACTACAACACAGTGCTCGACGCCTGGGGACATAAAATTAAGTTCCATTACTCCAGTACTTTTACACGCTAGAACATCCTTCAAACCGGATCATAATAATATCTACACAACACTGTGTACCGGCTGCAATAGGCGCTGCAGTGGTATTTATACGGACTCCGGCAACAAAGACACTACCACCAATAATAGCTATTTGTCCTTCAAACCGGATCACAGCAATGTCCGCACAGTAGTGTCTGTCGGCTGCAATACGCGCTGCGGCGGTACCCAGACGGTCTCCGGCAACAGAGACACTACCACCAGTGATAGCTACAGCGCCCTTCAAACCGGATCACAATAATGCCCCTCCCCCACTCTCTGTTTATCTGTTGGACCAAGAACTCATTGAGGCGCCTCACACGCGACATGCACGTGGATCCAGTAGCTCCCGGAACGCGCTGATGCGCGATGACGCTGCGTCGGAATCGTGACGTCATCGTGACGCCGCCGCGCCGCCGTCGGATCGTCGGCGTGAGTTACGCTTTCCGTCGATGACGTCATGATACACAACCTTGGCAAACCCACATGGGAGCATCAGCTGATCCGATCTACGCTAGTGGGCCGGCCGTGTCAGTGACGGCTGATGGAGGACGGAGTCTTGGAGTGGAGTTCGCGTTCAGGCCGCTGAAGTGTGGGACGCCTTCGGTCCGGATTCGCGACATCATCAGGTCATTGGATGCGGGAAGCCGAGGATCGCGTTCAGTGGGAGACAATGTGGAAAGCATAAACGCTGATAATGGAAGTACTGTGCGAACATTACCGTGATCCGGTTTGAAGGGTGCTGTACCTATTGTAATTACTGGGGTAACGAAACCTAACATTTTATGTTTGAACGCGACGATCACAACGCTGTGTATGTCCTAACTATCATCACCTTGTTATGTGAAAGTGTCACTTAAAATTAAGTGAACCCCTCACGTTTAGTCGCTAAATGTTTACAACCCCGGAATCGTACTGCAGACCGCGTGAGCCATCTAACCACTGCGCCATAGGTGTTCAACGCGGATAACGATCACAGTACGAGGGACATTATCTTAACATAAAGCCGGTCCTTTACAAAATGGCGCCCACCAATCCAATTAGTGCAGGTAGGTGGTAAAAAAAAAAAAAAAAAAACATTATCTACCATCGATTGTTCTGCGGTGTTAATGGATGGTGACCGTAAAGGGATTTGCGGTTAGTTTTTTTTTTTTTTTAATGACATTATTAGAGGCAAAGGAACATTTTGGTTGCCAGGGTCGGAACCGACGACGTGAACGAATAGTGACAGCTATGTCCTCTCCCTCTGGAAGATCTTACTGGAGAAGGGGAGGGAAAAGCCTTCATTGGTGGCAATCGCATTCAGGATATTGGCTGATGGGAGAGGTGAGAGGTGGTAGTCATCTTCTTCTTCTTCTTAAAGTGAAGATTGATGATCAGCGTGATGCAGTCCCTGACCCTGGTCTGTCCGACCAATTGGGACTCTCCAGATATTCCAGTCCATTCCCTGATACTCCCAGTGTGTAGTGGAAGTCATCACTGTCAGAAGCCCAGGCTTCATCACACATCGTCTGAGCGTATCTAGAGGGAGAGGAGATGAGAGGAGACGCCATAGCCATCTGTATCGTAAGGGTAGGTGAAGAATTTATGCTCATACCCACATGTTTGCCCAGAAGCAGTGGGACTGTTTAAAGGGCACACCTCATGGGACTCCCAACCTCAACAGCTCGTGGTGCAGCCTGCTGATCAAAAAACGAGGATCTGGCTCCCACCGAACTGGGCCAAAGCTATGGAAAATGGCCCATATCCCCCATATGAAACCCTACTAACAGCTTAGGAGCTGTGTGGTGCCTGGTAGTACCGGAGACCATGCCGACTAGACCGCAGGAAGCTGCTGGATGCGTTCAGTCCTGGACTGATCGGTGTGGAGATCTTTGAAGGTCTACGTCCAGCAGTGGACCTCGATCGACTGATGAAGATCTCTTCTCACATACAGTGTATATAACCTAACCATCGCGTTTGTCTATAGCAACATACTTATATTGACTATATCACAGACTATAAATCCCAGATAGGTTTTAACTTGAAGTCTAGCACTAATTTTAAGTAACACGCTATATATATAACTTGGAGCAGATTACTAAGCCGGGCTTAATCAAATCCAGCCGGGCCCGCCCGCTGCTGACTCCTGTAGGTGGGAAAGAGACGGCTTGCTACCCTAAAACCAACCTTAAGCATATAGCCGTAAAGCTAATATTCGAACAGCGCGTTCGAATTTAATTATAAACTAAACAAAATCAAAAGGTCGTATGTACATACGGACGGTTTGCCTTCATATGTTCTGTGCGCGTTGTACTTAGCGAACGGGTCCGGGTTCGATTCTAAATTAGTTTCGCGATAATGTAGTAAAGAAGGGAATATGTTCCGATAGTTAATTGTCGTGTGTGTGGCCGTGGGTTTAACGTTGTGAGGATACCGGGTCCCAACAGTGGGAAGTTTATGAGTAGTTATCACGTCCGATGTGTTCGTTATATATCAAAGTTCTTGTCTGTATGCAACAAAGCGGAGTACCAGCGGTGGGATTAGGACAGTAATAAAGTATTCGTGTACTAATGCGATAGATCGCTTATGCCCAGCAGTGGGCATTTAAATGTAGGTGTGATAACAATCACGCAACACGATTCCTTTTATTTATATTAACATTGCGTCTAACTATAGTTATAGTTTGAATCATTGTGAAAGGTCTTTTAATCCCAGCAGTGGGAATATTAAATAGATTGTCCATTTTACACAGATTTTTTTTATTTAAATCGCCTGAGACATAAGCTGAGTCTTGTTACCCCGGTAATTTCACTAGGTACGGCACCCTTCAAACCGGAACACAGTGATGTTCGCACAGTAATGTTTGGCGGAAAGAAATGGGAGCTGCGGTATTGGTTTTGTATTGTACAGAAGAATTCGTATATTCATAATGCAATTCGAGATGCCCAACAGTGGACGTTCAAAGGCTGGGAATGATGACACCGAAGACAACCTATATATTTTCAATAGCAACAGTGGGGATAAATAATATTCCTCATTTATATTAGATCGGAGAACAATACGCAAGATTCCTTCATAAATAAATGTTCTTTATACATAGAGTGTTTAAGGTTCAAAATTCTTTAGCACGTGCACTGTCGCTTACGTCCTTCTTGAAATTAATGCGGTTGTTATTGATTAGCAAAGGAGCCGGCCAATCGGAGGGCGGCCCGCAACAAAATGGCCGACGGGGGGTTACTTTGCCCTACGAAATATAACCGGTCTAATTTATAAACGCATTGTGCGCCGGGAGCGGACATTAATCTTTTTCCCTTCGCTTATTAATGGCGGTGTTTTATTTTAATGAAACGCCGCCGCCGCTGCTGCGGGCGACGGAGCGCGCGACTTCCGCCGCCGCCGCCGCCGCCATCTTGTTTTCCTTAAAACTCTTATTTATATTAGATTGAAATAAGGCGCAAATAGGAACTAAGTAGTTACACGTATATTACTGGACATCGCTTAGAAAGATACCACCGCGACATTACCGCGTTCCGGTTTGAAGGGTGTTGTAACTAGTGAAATTACTGCAGTAACGAGACTTAACATCTAATAAAAGGTTGTCAAATATCTCCCTTCCGCTCTTTTGCTCTTTATTCAATGCTTTATAAAAAGTGTTACAGTGATCGGATTTAGTTCAAATATGCGCCGTTTTGTTCGATAATCTGTTTCCATCTAGACGGCAACTTCATAATACCTCCCTCGTAGAAGCCCCCCTCCTTATTTGCGAAGAACTCGGACAGCCACTTTTCACAAGCCTCTTTTGAGTTCAACTTTACACCACCAAGGGCGTTCACCATGGACAGGAACAGGTGGTATTCACTTGGCGCTATGTCCGGGCTATATGGTGGATGCGATAAAACCTCCCATCCGAGCTCCCGTAGCTTCTGACGAGTCATCAACGAAGTGTGAGGTCTGGCGTTGTCCTGGTGGAACACTACACCCTTCCTGTTGGCCAATTCTGGACGCTTCTGGTCGATCGCCTGCTTTAAGCGGTCCAGTTGTTCGCAGTAGATGGTAGAATTAAGCGTCTGGCCATATGGGAGCAGCTCATAGTGGATGATTCCCTTCCAATCCCACCAAACACACAGCAAAACCTTCCTGGTCGTCAATCCCGGCTTGGCCACTATTTGGGACGATTCACCGGCCTTCGACCACGACGGTTTTCGCTTGATATTGTCGTATGTGATCCATTTTTCGTCGCCAGTCACCATCCGCTTCAAGAATGGGTCGAGTTCGTTCCGTTTCAGCAGCATATCGCAGGCGTTGATTCGGTCCAGAAGGTTTTGCGTCAAATCATGCGGCACCCAAACATCGCTTTTTGTATCCAGCCTTCTGCAGATGGTTTAAAATGGTTTGGTGACTAACTCCCATCTCCTGGGCGATGTCACGAGATGCCACATGCCGGTCTAACTCGATGTAGTCCATGATTTGATCGGTATTTGTCGTCACAGGTCTTCCGCCGGCTGGCTTATCCATGGTGTCGTTTTCACCGGCTCTGAATCGTCGAAACCATTCCTCCGCGGTTCGAACTGATAGAGTACCATCCCCCAAAACACCATTAATCTCACGGAACGTTTCTCTAGCGGATTTGCCTTTAACGAAGGAAAACTTTAAAATAGCGCGTTTTCGGCGTTAGTGAACTCCATGTTTACACGTCTATAACTGTTGAACGCAATATCCAAACTAATTATGCACAGCGTCGTTTTGTAGGTTATGTCAAGACCTTTCAAATTATGTATAGTATTGCCAGATACGAGCTCTGTAGCGCTTTGTACATAGCCGCGAAATTCAAAAGACAAAAAGGCGGAAGGGAGATGTTTGACAACCCTATATTAAGTTGCGAACACATTATGGTGCTGTGTACAACATTTATGAAGATACTGCCGTAGCGACCTATTGCTGTGTTCCGGTTTGATGGGCGCTGTAACTAGTGAAATTACTGCAGTAACGGGACGTAACATTTTATGTAAAGTTACGAGCGCAATATGATGCAGTGTATAACATCGATACTACCACCATGTTATAGACGGGCGTATAACTCATCTCGTTGATAGATGTTATACATGAATATTAAAATCATCTACAACGTCTTTCAAACCGGATCACAGTAACGTCTGCACAGTACTGTGTGTCGGCTGCAATAGGCGCTGCGGCGGTACCTAGACGGTCTCCGAAAACAGACACTGCCATCAGTAAATTGATTTGTATGTACTGTGCTCCGGTTTGAAGGGCTCTGCAGATAGTAACTGCGGTAACGTGACACAATGTCTTAGGTATATATCATCCTAATACCGCGTTGGTACGTGTAGACCTATCACTTACTTTCAGGTGGATGTGTCACTCGTCTCATCGCTTCGTCGAATAGCGCTCGCAACAAACTGTGCTTGTCTTACCGTCACCGCAATTTCTCTAGCCACAACATCCTTCAAACCGGATCACAGCAAAAACCGCACAGTACTGTTTGTCGATATACACAGGGAATAGTACGTCGGAGCGACGAGCAGCATGTGGTGCAATACCATACCAACCAGCGCCATGTTGTTACAGGCTGTTCATAAAAATTAAAAAAAAAAAAAATTACTGCTTATGGGGGGGAGACAAGGTTAAACAGGATTTTAACTCACTAATACCCCGTCGGTGGTTATCTTCAGCGCATCGCAGGAGACGCCGGGACCTCTTACGGAACGCACAGTTTCTCCCCCCTCTCAACTTCCTCCCAGCCTAAAGCCCAGGGAGGGTATCCTCGACACCCTCCCTATGGTACGACAAGCACTAGACCACCTAGTACTTACCAAGAACAATGAGGGAAGGGAAACCGAAATACTTTTACTCGCCTTCACCGTCAGCTTTACCTCAGTACTATTCTTAATAAAGCAAAATTTATTTCTACCCTACTAAAGATATAGATATTTAAAAAAAAAAAAACTATTATATATGAAATCGCCGCGTGCAAACTAAATTCAATACGTCGTATATCGTGAAAGGAACTTTACGTCTCACTACTGACGGACAGACAATACTGCTTTGTGCGTGTGCGTGTTCGTGTGCGTGTGTGTGTACGGTATATACAGATTATACAATGCGAGTGCACAATGCTCATATCAGGGCAAAGGAAAATTAATGGTCGGTAATCTGTTGGGAATTGAGATGTACCCTCCGGCGGCGTGCGGTGCATAAATCATAACCAACGACAATGGCCGCTCGCTGCCACCTTTCAAGGGCCCCCGGCACCGTCCGACGCGCGACATGTACAATTATACAATTATACAATTATACAATTATACATTCACTGTTGCCGGACACCGTCTAGGTACCACCGCAGCGCCTATTGCAGCTGACAAACAGTACTGTGCAAACAGTACTGTGCAAACAGTACTGTGCAAACAGTACTGTGCGAACAGTACTGTGATCCGGTTTGAAGGGCGCTGTGAGTGTTTCTGGTTGTAGTGTCTCTGTTGTTGGTGACCGTCTAGGTACCGCCGCAGCGCCTATTGCAGCTGACAAACAGTACTGTGCGAACATTACTGTGATCCGGTTTGAAGGGAGCTGTAACCGTTGCTGGTGGTAATGTCTCTCTTGCCGCAGACCGTGTAGGTACCACCGCAGCGCCTATTGCAGCTGACACACACTACTGTGCGAACATTACTGTGATCCGGTTTGAAGGGCGCTGTAACCGTTGCCGGTGGTAGTGTCGCTGTTGCTGGAGACCGTTTAGGTACCACAGCAGCACCTATTGCAGCTGACAAACAGTACTGTGCGAACATTACTGTGATCCGGTTTGAAGGGAGCTGTAACCGTTGCTGGTGGTAATGTCTCTCTTGCCGCAGACCGTGTAGGTACCACCGCAGCGCCTATTGCAGCTGACACACACTACTGTGCGAACATTACTGTGATCCGGTTTGAAGGGCGCTGTAACCGTTGCCGGTGGTAGTGTCGCTGTTGCTGGAGACCGTTTAGGTACCACAGCAGCACCTATTGCAGCTGACAAACAGTACTGTGCGAACATTACTGTGATCCGGTTTGAAGGGAGCTGTAACCGTTGCTGGTGGTAATGTCTCTCTTGCCGCAGACCGTGTAGGTACCACCGCAGCGCCTATTGCAGCTGACACACACTACTGTGCGAACATTACTGTGATCCGGTTTGAAGGGCGCTGTAACCGTTGCCGGTGGTAGTGTCGCTGTTGCTGGAGACCGTTTAGGTACCACAGCAGCACCTATTGCATCCGACAAACAGCACTGTATGAATATTACTGTGATCCGGTTTGAAAGGCGCTAACTGTGGTAACGAGACTCATACATCTTACTAGCGCCACGTTGTTATGTGTATCACTTACTATTAAGTGATCGTCCCGCTCGTCGTCGGTCTCCCACACCAGATGATGATATAAGAGTTCGTATATCCAGTGATTCCCAGCGTTGGGACACACGATATTAAAATTGTGAATCAGCAGCCATTACAATATCGCCGCGTTCGCGCCGTCAGCACGCGAGCCGGAGCATTCCGGGCAAACGCGCTCCAACGTACAGCCTCATTTAAAATCATATCAAATTATCGATACTCAGACGGATGTACATGAAAAAGAAAAAAAAAAAACAAACGACTTTTTTCAAATTTCGAACATTCGGCAAACGCTCAAACAACTATTCAATATCACCAATTCGGAAACCATTTTCAACGGCGCCATTATACGATCCTTTGAGTGGTGGTGGAGAACAGAGAGGAAAAAAAAAAAAGAACAGAAAGTATTAATCACAGAGAACACTGGCCGATACGATGACTTGTGGAAAAGTCGCGCCGGGAGAGAAAGAAAGAAAAAAAAAAAACGAACGATTCTTTTTGAAATTCGAACGCGCGGCTGTCACTCCAAAACCACCAATCATAATTGAACCACCGCCGGTTGCGGCGCTCTTATAAACGTATGTAAACTCCTATACGTATACAATGTGGTATGGCTCTTATAAAAATGGTAGCTTACTTAAACGTCTATTGTGACTTGACCCGTGAATACGTACGGCGCGGTACGGACCATGGGTCTGACGTAAATGGTGTATTCCAGCTCATTATTGTGCAGACGGCGGCTCGTCCAAAAACGTGTCCTTCACAAAATTTCAAAGATAATCGACTTTTATTATAATCTTTTTTTTTCTCCGTCCACTGTTAAAAGCACTCGGGGGTAATAATTCGATTCGTATGCATCGAGATATCGATTGAAAAGTATCGGACGAGGAAAATATAACTCGATACGAAATTACATCGATAATCGCAATACACTTATAATCTCTATTTTTGAACTAATAAAAAAAAATCTAGCCTAAAAAGGGCCTGTAGCAGCCGACAAACAGTACTGTGATCCGGTTTGAAGGGCGCTGCAGCTAGTGTGATTACTGGAATAAAGAGACCTCAACATCGTATCTCAGGCGACGAGCGCAAAGCGGTGCAGTGTATACAATTCTAAGTAACGCCGCGTTGTTAGGGGCGTATCACTTACAATCAGGTGAACTACCCAATTAAAAAAAAATACATAATACAGCAGCGTGATTTCTTTCCCGCCAAATAAGTGTAGATTTACTTCGTTTAATGACTCGTAAAATTACCAAAAAAAAAAAAAAAAATTTTTTTTTTTTTTTTTTCATTGAATAAATCGATGTTACGAACTCAAACCAATGGTAAATGATACGCCTGACTATAACAGCGCCAGTTAGAATGATATACACTGCATCACATGTCGCTCGTCGCATTGTGCACATGTATTTCCATGCGGTTTCATTACGGCGCCCTTCAATATCAGTATTGAAGGGCGCTGTAGGTGATGGGCCTGTTATCGGACACCGTTTAAGCATCACCGCAGCGGCACACAGTAGTGTGGAATCACTGTCTTCACTGAAGGGCGCTGTAGCTAATAAAACAGGATAGATAAATATGTCGCCTTCAAGGTGTACTAAAATTATCGGTATTGAAGGGCGCTGTAGCTGATTAGGAATATTTTTTTTGAATCCCACAACCCAGCCCGTCAAAGGCATCGATCCTCACCGACTCTAGTTGCGCTACGCTTTATAACGGATAGGCTACGACAGCTACACGCTGCACGGACTCGCGCCCGCAGCCAACCCTCGCGCCAACCCCCTCATTTCCCACCCCCACCCCGCTGAGCATTCCATTTGTCAGATGAGTCAGCTCTATTGCCAACTGCCAACCGGCCGCCCTCCGGGGAATAGTATTTTTTGGGAACATAATAAACACAACCGGGATCCGAATTCGTGACCTTTGAGCGATAAACGGAGGGTACATTTAATATTCCTTCCACCTTCTCGAACCTTCTGTATATGATGCAGGGGTGAAGTCAACCCTCACCTGCGCACGCGGGCTCTGATCGCGCACCAACCAGTACTGGGCCAGAGCGGTGGGACTACGACAAGCAACAGAGACATTAACGACAGTAACAGCTACAGCGCCCTTTAAACCCGATGTGTGCCGGCTCTTCAATTCTCTCTTCTGCTTGATCTCTTCTTCGGGTACTGTGCTATAGCAAATTTCCAATTTGAAGGCTACTGTAGCTATTGAAATTATCTACAGATAGGTGTGGAGATCTTTGAGGGGTAGGTCCAGCTGTGGACTCAGCTGATTACGGTATACACTTAATTATAGTCTGGACGGCGAGGATGTTGTAGCGGTGTATATCATCCTAACACGTGGCTGGGATAGAAAATGTAGTTTTTGTAGCTTTCGTCCTAACGATTTGTAGCTTAGCAGATCTAAGCTGCGGCCTGCCGAACGGTCACGTGATTGGACAGAAATCTTAAATATGAAAGCCAGTGTATATATCCTAAGCTACAACAGTTTTACCTTTAGACCTATATTCATTCGTTTTTATAATAGATATTAGGTAATGAAGACTACAACGCCCTTCAAACCTGAAAAAAATTTTTTTCATTTACATTATTTGATTATATATATAAAATTGTGCCTGTTTCCGTGATAGTAAAGTATGTTGTTTGCGAGTCCCAGCAGTGGGAATGTCGCGTGGGCAATTTGCACAACAATTTGGTTGTTATTAGACACGATTTGTATGGTATCTGTTCACCCTCCCCAATAAATGAGCTGGATGTAACCCAGTCGGTATACACTGCGGGGTAATGTCCCCAAGCATCGGAATGGCCGGAAGTTGTATATCGGGGATTCACATAAGGGGTCGCACCCTTATGTACCGACACTTCCGATACGGCCAGTTACAAGGGTCGTATCCACCCTATCGACTGTACGTTATGTAATACGCGCTTTTTTTCTAACTCCAATATTTACACAACGAATTTTTTTTTTTTTAATAAAAACTGGAGGGTAGGTTGATAATAATTATTAAGTTAAGTCTCCTTACCACCAATACCATGAGCATGGGTACGGGATAGTATTAGCACGCTACAGTTCGGTATACCATCAGTGAAGTTTGGTGGTGGGTCCATTGGCACAGCGTCGCTGCTCGCTTCACCATCATCCCCGAGGAACAGCTCCAGATTGCGATGATGGTATACCCTGGATGCGTTCGTAACGTGATCCTTCCCCAAGTGGGTATCACGTGTCTCAACCATCTTTTATAGAAGATGGTTCTAGTGCGGTGTGGTGAAGGTCGAAGGTAGACCACCAGGTTCGACCAGGTCACCGGCTCCTGGCGCTGGTGGTGGACGGTGCGCGATAGTCACCAGCCACAACCAAGCCACCAGAATGACAATGGTATAGACTGCACCATATTGTGCTCGTGGGACATATGAAGTCGTCTCGTTACTTCAGTAATCTCACTACCTACAGCGCCCTTCAAACCGGATCAGTGTGAATGCACAGTACTGAGTGTCAGCTGCAACAAGCGCTGCGGTGGTACCTAAACAGTCTCCGGCAACAGAGACACTATCACCAGAAATAGATGCAGCGCCCTTCAAACCGGATCACAGGAATATTTGCAGCGCTGTCGGCTGCACCAGCCGCTGCCGGAGGCTACGTAGGTACCACCGCAGCGGCTATTCCAGCTGACGAACAGCATTGAGCTAACGTTACTGTGATCCGGTTTGAAGGGCGCTGTGGCTAGTAAAATTACTGGGGTAACGAGACTTAACGTATGTCTTATAGGAACGAGTATGATATAGTGCAATGTATAACATCCTCACCAGAACCATCGTTATAACCGTATCACTTATTTTCAAGTGAACGTCGCGCTCGTCTCATTATGTCCTCAAATTAAACCATCTCCAAAGAGATTTTCGAATTCAGTACATATTTGTATATAGAAGTTATCGAACTATCTCTATCCCTTTCTATCGCCACATCTCTACATATATCCACCTCTGTCGCACACCGAACTAACAAAGCTTCACTTCCACATGATTATGATCGTCATTAAATCTAAACTATATCGACGCTACGGCGGCAGTTCTTCATTATGGCCGTGGCCAGTCCCACAGTCCCAGCAGTGGGAAAACAGTTTACAATACAAATGTTATATAACAAAGCAAACTACTCACCAGTTTCCGTATCCACCGTGTAGGAGAGACCAGCCCACGGATCGTCCTGAACAGAGAGAACATACACGATTTTTTCATCACCAACAAAATCTATGAGTATTTAATTGAAGTAGAGTATGGGCTCGAGTCCCAGCAGTGGGATAGAGAGATAGAGCGATTTCGTATCCTCAAAAACGACGCAACACTGTTATTACCTCTTTAGGTTCCGTTTCTAACAGCGACGCCTTCACCTTCTCGATCTTCTCCGTCTCCTTCTTCTTCTTCTCCTCTTGGATCTTCTCCTCGGCCAGCTTCAGCTCCTTGTCGATCTCATCGCCGAGGTCCACTTTCGTCGCTTGAGGACCTTCCTACATAAGTTGGGACATATGACCAGAAGTTAGAATGTTTCATGATCATCATCAGCCATATACATATATATATATATATATATATATGTAATTAACCAGACGAGCTGGACGTTCACCTGATAGTAAGTGATCCGCTTGCCCATAACATTGCGCTCGTCACCTGAGACACAAGATGTGTAGTCTCATTACCTCAGTAATTATACTAGCTACAGCGTCCTTCGAACCGGACCACAGTAATGTTCGCACAGTACTGTATATCGGCTGCAATATGGCTGCGGTGTTACCTAGACGATCTCCGGCAGCAGAGACACTACCACAAGTAATAGTTACAGCGCCCTTCAAACCGGATCACAGTGATATTCGCACAGCCCTGTCTGTCGGCTGCCATCAGCGCTGCGGTGGTAGCTAGACGGTCTCCGACAACAGAGACACTACCACCAGTGCATATATACTACAAACGGTTCCGGGTTCGATTCCCACTCAACTTCAAAATCGATATATTCCCAGATCAGCTATTAATGTATATAAAATTAAGGCCCATCCCCAGTAGTGGGAATGGGTTAATGGCTATGTTGCAGTACTCACCGGCTGCACCGGGTCCTCGAGCGAGAAGCCCATATCCACATCCTGCTTCCACAGCACCTCGATGAGGTCCATGTCCTGATGACAGAAGAAAACAATTAACTACTTATCAGTAATAATTCAGGATTATTCAACAGTAGTCTGATATATAGTAAATTATGACAGTCTTCTCAAAGCTACATGGTATAGAAAGACATCATGGTCTTCCTAAAGGCTTTCCTGTTCATCATCAATCCACCAACCTTTCAATGGTCCAGGTTCGAATCGATCACCACATTTAGTACAGTAAGGAAGGTGGAATTTTCAAGTAAGGTTCAGATACCATTCTCATACCTTCCAGTAGTATCAGCTTGCAAGACTATATTGATTTATAAAAAAAAAACACCTTCCTCATTATTCCCACAGCTGGGATTCTAGGTCTTCATTACCGAGAGGTCAAGACCATTTATCCAAACGCCGTCTACTGGTGTAACATATTCCCCAAAAAGTTCTGGGTGCAAATGGGTTTCCATCATCCGAAGTAGAAGCAGCTCAGTGGGAATAGAACCCGGACCTCCTCAAGATGTGAAACACATACTGAAGGGTTCCGGCGTAATAACTCGCGAGCCCCAAGCCAACCTCACCAGCTCGTGGTGCAGCCTGCTAATCAACAGACCAGGCTCTGGCTCCCACCAATCCCCATTGGGCCAGCGTGGTGGGATATAGCCCAAATCCGTCCAATCCCTACCAGGTCGAGTTGAGAATCTTTAGGGATGGACTATGTCCAGCAGTGGACATCTATCGGCTGACGATGATGCTGGAGCGCATAAAGTCCGAAGTGTGAAAAAAAGCTCCAAATGATTTTTAAATATGGAAGGAAAGAATTTAAAAATAAAAAATAAACACCGAAAATCAAGGGACAGATAAAAAAAACCACTGGCTTAATAATAAAACTAAAAAAGAAAAAAAAAGCATATTTATAAATACATAATACACTTCTTATCAGTCGGATATCGCCCACAGCTGGGCATAAGCTTTACTCGAGAGAGAAAATTGGACTTTACTCCCACCATCCTAGCCCAGTCCAAGTTGGTGGGTGGTCAGAGCCTCGTGCAGATTACCAGGGTGCACCGACTGCAGGTGAGGATGACTAGGGCCGTTTTTACCCCTAATTTTTTTTATTCACCCAAATCAAATAAAAAAAAAATTTGCAATTGATGATGTCGCGTCCTCAAAACCCGAATACCTTTGCCGAATTTTGATGGCAATATTTATCACGTACTAAATTTAAAAAAAAAATCAGACAAATATATAGAGTAGAGTCATTTATAGGAAAGAAAAAAGCTCAAAACAAAAAGGAAATCACATATTTACATTAACACCACTCATCATAAAAAAAAAAAACAACTCGTCCCTACTTGGCATAACATCATCGCGGCTTTTTGCATTTGGCGATGTTAAAAAGTAAAACGCGCGCGGCGCACACCGCGCCGCCGCGTCGACAAGATGGCCGCCTGTCCCAAGATGGCGCTATCGGGATATCGATCTCAGCTCCGATCGATACTCCGATTAAATTCCGAAGTTAACCGATACGAAAACATTAAGACCAATGCGGCACAGATTTAAGGTTTCGTTTTGTTACCTAGGTTACCTTATTTTAAACACTAATATCATCTTATGTCTTAAGGCGACGAACACAATGCAGTGTATATACATCCTAAATATCATCACATTGTTATAGGTGTATATCATCAGGTGTACGTCTTCTTTTTTTTCCGTTGCTTCGATAAATTAAAAAAAAAAAAGATATCCTATACATGACCGGATATTCACTCTATAGTAAGTGATAGCCGCCCATAGCACCATGGCACTAGTTAGGATGATATACACCGCATTGTGTTCGTCGTAAGACAGATAAGTGTCTTAACCCTAGTAATTTCACTAGGCACAGCGCCCTTCAAACCGGAGTACAGTGGTTTTAACACAGTATCGTTTGACGGTGGGAATGGGAAGTATGGTGGTACGTAGACGGTCCTCAACAGTGACACTACCACCAGTAACAGTAACAGCGCCCTTCAAACCGGATTGCAGTAGTGCTCGCACAGTATATGTCGGCTGCAATGGTCTGTAATACTCCTGTCCATAGCAATACGACTCTAATTTAGATGATATACACTGCATCGAATCGTGCTTCATATATATATCCATCATCATCATCAGCTGATAGACGTCCACTGTTGGGCATACGCATCCCACAAAGATCTCCATATCGATCTGTATCAGTATACATATCTATATAGCTGTGCCCTGGTCGCTTCGCTAGCTGTATGGAGTAACATCGTGAATTACTTTCTACAGCAACCGTTGCCATAGCAACCGCGTAAACGGCGCCAAATGAAAATGCCCATAGAAGTCAATTACACACAAAACGATGAAGTACGTATGAATTACAAGAAATAAATATCCTGTAAACATCTGCAGATCACACCGAGCCGGATGCGAGTGTTGCCGTGTCGGCGCGTTCACTTGTTTTCGAGTGATTGACGAACAAAGGAAGTCAATTCTCGTTTGTAATTTTACTCTAACTTCACTTTTTCATAGTGTTAAGACCAATCCAATCCAATCAGCCGGAAGACGTCCACAGCTGGACAAAGGCCTCCCCAAAAGACTTCCACTCAGACCGGTCCTGGGCCACCCGCATCCAATGGTTGCCAGCGACCTTGACCAGGTCGTCGGTCGACCTTGTGGGGGGTCTGCCCACGCTACGTCTTCCGGTACGTGGCCGCTACTCGAGAGCCTTTCTGCGCCAACGGCTGTCGGTTCTGCGAGCTATGTGCCCTGCCCATTGCCACTTTGCGACGGCGACCCGTCGAGCTATGTCGGTGACCTTGGTTCTCCTGCGGATGTCCTCATTTCTGATTCGATCTCGCAGGGAAACTCCGAGCATAGCTCGCTCCATCGCCCTCTCGGCAATCTTAAGCTTGCGGACAAGGCCCACAGTAAGCGGCCACGTCTCTGCTCCGTTTGTCGTTCCCCCCTTAACATGTGTTAAGACAATGATGTTTTTTTTTTTTTTATATAATTTGGCGACGAGACAAGCACGACGTTCAACTGATTATAAATGATACTCCCGCCCATAACACGGCGCTAGTTAGGATGATATACACTGCACCACATTGCGTTCGTCGACTGAGATATAGCAAGTTGTCTCATTACACCAGTAATTACTCCAGCTGCAGCGACCTTCAAACCGGATCACAGCAATGTCCGCACAGTACTGTCTGTCGGCTGCAATACGCGCTGCGGCGGTACCTAGACGGTCTCCGGCAACAGAGACACTACCACCAGTAATAGCTGCAGCGCCCTTCGAACCGGATCAAAGTAATTTTTGCACAGTACTGTCTGTCGGCTGCAATAGCCGCTGCGATGGTACCTAGTCAGTCTCCGGCAACAGAGACACTACCACCATTAATAGCTGCAACGCCCTTCGAACCGGATCAAAGTAATTTTCGCACAGTACTGTCTGTCGGCTGCAATAGGCGCTGCGATGGTACCTAGTGAGTCTCCGGCAACAGAGACACTACCACCACTAATAGCTGCAGCGCCCTTCAAACCGGATCAAAGTAATTTTTGCACAGTACTGTCTGTCGGCTGCAATAGCCGCTGCGATGGTACCTAGTCGGTCTCCGGCAGCAGAGACACTACCACCACTAATAGCTGCAGCGCCCTTCAAACCGGATCAAAGTAATTTTCGCACAATACTGTCTGTCGGCTGCAATAGGCGCTGCGATGGTACCTAGTCAGTCTCCGGCAACAGAGACACTACCACCATTAATAGCTGCAACGCCCTTCAAACCGGATCATAGTAATTATCGCACAATACTGTCTGTCGGCTGCAATAGGCGCTGCCGTGGTACCTAGACGGTCTCTGGCAACAGAGACACTACCACCAGTGATAGCTGCAGCGCCCTTCAAAACCGGATCAAAATAATTTTCGAACAATACTCTCTGTCGACTGCAATAGGCGCTGCGATGGTACTCTAGTCAGTCTCCGGCAACAGAGACACTACCACCACTAATAGCTGCAGCGCCCTTCAAACCGGATCAAAGTAATTTTCGAACAATACTCTCTGTCGGCTGCAATAGCTGCTGCGATGGTACCTAGTCAGTCTCCGGCAACAGAGACACTACCACCACTAATAGCTGCAGCGCCTTCAAACCGGATCAAAGTAATTTTCGAACAATACTCTCTGTCGGCTGCAATAGGCGCTGCGATGGTACCTAGTCAGTCTCCGGCAACAGAGACACTACCACCAGTGATAGCTGCAGCGCTCCTTCAAACCGGATCAAAGTAATTTTCGAACAATACTGTCTATCGGCTGCAATAGGCGCTGCGATGGTACCTAGTCAGTCTCCGGCAACAGAGACACTACCACCAGTAATAGCTGCAGCGCCCTTCAAACCGGATCAAAGTAATTTTCGAACAATACTCTCTGTCGGCTGCAATAGGCGCTGCGGTGGTACCTAGTCAGTCTCCGGCAACAGAGACACTACCACCACTAATAGCTGCAGCGCCCTTCAAACCGGATCAAAGTAATTATCGCACAATACTGTCTGTCGGCTGCAATAGGCGCTGCCGTGGTACCTAGACGGTCTCTGGCAACAGAGACACTACCACCAGTGATAGCTGCAGCGCCCTTCAAACCGGATCAAAATAATTTTCGAACAATACTCTCTGTCGACTGCAATAGGCGCTGCGATGGTACCTAGTCAGTCTCCGGCAACAGAGACACTACCACCACTAATAGCTGCAGCGCCCTTCAAACCGGATCAAAGTAATTTTCGAACAATACTCTCTGTCGGCTGCAATAGGCGCTGCGATGGTACCTAGTCAGTCTCCGGCAACAGAGACACTACCACCACTAATAGCTGCAGCGCCGCTTCAAAACCGGATCAAAGTAATTTTCGCGCAATACTGTCTATCGGCTGCACAGGCGCTGCGATGGTACCTAGTCGGTCTCCGGCAACAGAGAGACACTACCACCAGTAATAGCTGCAGCGCCGCTTCAAAACCGGATCAAAGTAATTATCGCACAATACTGTCTATCGGCTGCAATAGGCGCTGCCGTGGTACCTAGACGGTCTCTGGCAGCAGAGACACTACCACCAGTGATAGCTGCAGCGCCGCTTCAAAACCGGATCAAAATAATTTTCGAACAATACTCTCTGTCGGCTGCAATAGGCGCTGCGATGGTACCTAGTCAGTCTCCGGCAGCAGAGACACTACCACCAGTAATAGCTGCAGCGCCGCTTCAAAACCGGATCAAAATAATTTTCGAACAATACTCTCTGTCGGCTGCAATAGGCGCTGCGGTGGTACCTAGTCAGTCTCCGGCAGCAGAACACTACCACCAGTAATAGCTGCAGCGCCCTTCAAACCGGATCAAGTAATTTTCGAACAATACTCTCTGTCGGCTGCACAGGCGCTGCGATGGTACTAGTCAGTCTCCGGCAGCAGAGACACTACCACCAGTAATAGCTGCAGCGCTCCTTCAAACCGGATCAAAGTAATTTTCGAACAATACTCTCTGTCGGCTGCAATAGGCGCTGCGATGGTACCTGGTCAGTCTCCGGCAACAGAGACACTACCACCACTAATGGCTGCAGCGCCCTTCAAACCGGATCAAAGTAATTTTCGCGCAATACTGTCTGTCGGCTGCAATGGGCGCTGCGATGGTACCTAGTCGGTCTCCGGCAGCAGAACACTACCACCACTAATAGCTGCAGCGCCCTTCAAACCGGATCAAAGTAATTTTCGAACAATACTCTCTGTCGGCTGCAATAGGCGCTGCGATGGTACCCAGTCAGTCTCCGGCAACAGACACTACCACCACTAATAGCTGCAGCGCCCTTCAAACCGATCAAAGTACTTTCGAACAATACTCTGTCGGCTGCAATAGGCGCTGCGGTGGTACCTAGTCAGTCTCCGGCAACAGAGACACTACCACTAATAGCTGCGGCGCCCTTCAAACCGGATCAAAGTAATTTTCGCACAATACTGTCTATCGGCTGCAATAGGCGCTGCGATGGTACCTAGTCAGTCTCCGGCAACAGAGACACTACCACCACTAATAGCTGCAGCGCCCTTCAAACCGGATCAAAGTAATTTTCGCACAATACTGTCTATCGGCTGCAATAGGCGCTGCGGTGGTACCTTCCCCGGTTACTCCTGATCTATAAAGATATTAACCTTGTCTTTAGATTTACCACCAGCTCGCACCGGATTCGAACCAGGGACTTATATCAACGGGACTCAGCTACCGTACGATGCATCCTTTTGAGTTATATTCACTTAACCTTCACTGATAGTGAAGCTCTCCAGGGTATCAGCCAAATGAGGACACCAGGGAAAAAGTGGAAGGTATCACCAGCTCCAACCTATGATGAGCAAGGTTGAAGGCTGAAGACACCGTGGACGCTGAAGAGAACCCTGGCTGCGAACTTAAGGGCGTGGACCAGTATCACCACTGTTGGGCAACTGTTCCACATAGCTCAAGACAGGTCAACCGCTAGTATAGAAGAAGCGCTTTAAGATACATGTGTATTACTTTCCGGTTTGAAAGGCGCTGTAGCTAGTCTTAGATGTTGAAACTATTGCAGTGTATATCATATTCACAGATGACTGTATTACCGGAAATTAGGTACCAACGCAGCAAACTGCTGTATTCGAACATTACTGTGTTCCTGTTTGAAGGACGTTTGTTGTTAATGTAATTACTGCGGTAAAGAGAACCGCCATTCGGTGCTTCAGGCGACGAGTGCAATGCGGTGTAGTATACATCATCCTAACTAGTGCCGCCTATTGTGGGCAGGAGTACAGCGCTTATCAGGTGAACATCCGGCATTGATCGATATTTTGAATTATGAAATAAAGTAATGCCCACTTTCGAAACGGTAAACCGGAGCTCTCGGTTTTTACCGGCGACCACCAAGCATGTGCACTTTCTCGTAACGGTTACTTATATTAATGATACATTAAAAAAAAAAAAAAAAACGTTAACTGGAGGTAATTTTAAACAATTTATTGCGCCCAAAAAAGTTGACATTAATACACCGCTCAGTAGCGAGATCTATTTATATATCACTGAAGTGAGTGCAGCGCCATCTATACACAATTATATATGCGCAGATAATATAAACTGTTCCAAATTTGAAGTATAGATGGCGCTTTACACTAATACAAAATGGCGTAATACAGCGCCGTGCCTTTACCTGCGCTTTATACACAGCGCCATATAAAAGTTCTTTGAATACAGCGCCATCTATATACGAGCATTTTAAACAGCTATGTATAAAGATCTTTGAATACAGCGCCATCTATATCATCATGTGCTCTCTTCAAAGTGAAGTTTGGCGTTCAGATTGATAAAACCAATACGATCCTCTGCTATTATTTTTAACCGATGGTATTTAAACTTAGAGAGGTGCGCGAGGATTGTAACAAGTGGAGTGCTGGTCTCTGCCTACCCCACTGGGAACGAGGCGTGACATGTATGTATGTATTTAAACCCAGTCCATTCCTTTGTCATCAAACTATTTTTGCTGTTTACCGGGTGCACGTTTTTCAGGAGTTTTGCCCTCCAGGATCAATCTTGGAAATTCATAAAAGGATCCTCTTTGAAGGGTATGAAAAATCTAACCTTTCATCTATGTCCAAGCGTTTTAAACAGCTATATTACAACCCTTTGGATACATCGACATCTATGTATAAGCGTATTAAACAGCGACATCTATACGACCCTTTAAACACAGCGCCATCTATGTACCAGTACTCCACGTACTTTTGACTTTTGTACTTTATTTGACATAATAAAAACAACGCTATCTGTATAACGGCGCTTTGAACGTTTGTCGGTATCACTCTTGATCGAATAGTCGCGGTCATCAATTCAGGTGTTGATCGCAAGCTTTGAACATACCATCAGTTAAAGAGAATATCTGAGGATCGAATTGGTTTTCTCAATGAGCACCGAATGATGATGATGAACATCGTACAGCGCCTATTATATAATGTAGAACCATAGCCTGTTAGTATAGATATGAAAAATACATCGCGTTGAGAACTGTCAAGCAAATAAATATATATATAGATATATAAAGAAAAAAGACTTATTACACGTAGTTTCGAATGTTATTAAACATCTGTAGTTATTTAAGAATTCAATCAACCAATCATCAGCTGATAGACGTCTACCGCTGGATATACGCCTCTCTCAAAGATCACCACATCTGTTGTGGTTCATATAGAGAGACTTCATCGCTTCATCCGTCCACCATCAGCGCCATAGAGAATGATGACTGCCACAAGGTAAACAAACATGGCCGCTGTATTTATAGAACGCGCCAAACATTCATAATGTCCCGCAGGCCGTGGATCCGGGTCCACGAGCCCAGTGTCAGATGAGCTATAAGAGTCACTATGGCTTGCAGCCCGATCAACATCGCAAATATAGGTCATAATGTCAGTTGAGATGATATACACTGCAATGGTGGTAGGGTCTCTATAGACAGCAAGAGACAATAGTCGCAGTTTTGTAATGATGGCGTACAGATGGCGTTGTAATTAACTAAACAAATCTCGGTACAAACAGCGCGCTAAATGTTTCTAGCGGCGAGGTCGGGCCAGGTCAAGGCGACGCAAGGTCGATGCCGCTCACTAAAATTATTTTAATACGTTGTGTATCGATCTTATATGCCCAGCGTACCACACTACGGCGCGCCGCGAGCGCGGGCGGACATGCATACATACACATACGTACCGTGTCGGCGGATCGATATTCGTGTATATTTTCTATTTAATTAATAAACGAGACGAGCGGTACTTACTTACACCTGATGGTAAGTGATACGCTTGTAGTAACGTGGCGCTGCTTAGGATGATATACACGTAGAGACATAAGATGTAGAGTCTGTATACCCCAGTACTTACACTAGCTACAGCGCCCTTCAAACCGCATCACAGATATGTTCGCACAGAACTGTTTGTCGGCTGTAATGGATACTGCAGTACCTCCTAGACGGTTTTCGGTAATTGAGACCTACCCTCAGTATATTTAAAAAAACATTCGAATAAGAGTTTACGTACGGGTAGAGATGGTAGAGAGAGAGAGAGGTA
This sequence comes from Troides helena, assembly GCA_029286815.1. NCBI lineage: Eukaryota > Metazoa > Arthropoda > Insecta > Lepidoptera > Papilionidae > Troides > Troides helena. The sequence goes on along the minus strand of JAGSMV010000043.1, from coordinate 261,549 downwards.
CAAAGAGAGATAGAGAGAACGATTGATTATCATTGATTGGAATAAGAAATAGCGAAAGAGATAATGTACCTGTAATAGTAAAATAATGTACAATAGATTTCGATATATCTCTCTCTTTCTATCTTCATACATTTAGAGTGAGACAGACATAGTGCGGAAACTACTATGCGTGGTGCGAGCAGTGCGTGTGCGTCGGTGTTTGCTTTGTATGTGAGTTTTTATCTAATAAGGGGGTAGGGGATATTGATTGAAGTAGTTTACGAGTCCAAGACGGCTAAATATCTACGTGAAGGTCATCTGGACCGGATGGTCAGTGGGAACCGAACCCAGGACTGTGGCACTTATGACGCGTACTACTTTACATACTGAGAAGACGTAGTATTCATTATATTATTATCTATTTGGCTCAACCATACGCCGTACTATTTATAACCACCCCTAATTCCTCCCTCTACCCTCCTAACTCTCCTCCCCCCCACGTGTTTACTGTTCGTTTAGTGTAACAGTACACGTGTAACGTATCGATTTTATTCCGACGACGTGTGTGATATGTTTGACTCGACCCTGACGACCACCACCTCAACGGTACCCTCATTATCGGGATTTGATGCAGAGGTTCCCGATTGTGTTCATATGAATCAGCTTCTATTCGAGTCCTGGTCGGGGATGGTCAACAGCGTTTGTTCCGACTTAGGATTGTGGTGGGCGGGGAGAGTAGGGGTAGAGATGCTGTTCTTGGTTGTACACTTAAGTGTAGAGGATGAGGAGAGGAATGGAATACTGGTGCTCCCAATATTTCGAAGGTCTTCATATTATTTATGGTGACCATATCAGCATTATAAATAGGAGGAATCCTCAAGTAACCCTGACCTACTAGTTGATGTGACCTGATCTATTAGATGAAGTTGGCAGCATGAGAGGTACGTTTCCAAGAACAAGAGATCACACGTCTTCAGAGCAATAGAGAAAGAGAAGAGACGAACAGAACGTTCACCTGATACACATCATCATCATCAGCCGATAGACGTCCGCAGCTGGACATAGGTCTCCCTCAAAGATCTCCACACAGCATGGCTTCCGGTTCAGCTGGGCACTTGGGGCTGTTGTATGTAGGGGTTCATATGAGGGGATATGGGCTATTTCCCACCACGCTGGACCAATGCGTGTCGGTGGAAGCCAGAGCCACGCTTGTTTATCAGCAGGCTGCACCACGAGGTGGTGAGGTTGGGATCCCGTGAGTTGTTGTGCGGGAACCCTTATGTAATTTATCTATCCAGTATCTGTAGTCGACTTTGGAATCGCGTCACACCACCTCCAGAGCCCGTGAGACTGAAGAACATTTTAGTCGACTACTACAGGAAATACTTTAATCCTATTCTCTATACTTGGAACTGTTGAGTTGTTGGGAACTTAATGGTATAATTGGTATCAACTATCACGTAATAGCATAAAGGTAGACCTTCTATGAAATTGAAAGACCTGGACAGTGCTCCAGTGAGAAGTATGCTACAATTGGAAGAGGAAGAGCCTGATTAAGCTACCTACAACCACTTGAGGACCACGCGCTATGAGTCCATGAGTTGTACCGGAGTACTGAACCTCATTGATCCTTTGTAGATGTGATTGTGGGGATGATGGATGCAGTCGACTAAAGAGAAAGTGAACCAAGTGTTGTTTTGAAGTAGTACGAATTGGATATAATATTTTAGGTGAAAGGAGTGGCAGCGACTCTTGGAGTCAAATGTACCAAGCGTAACCAAACAGAGGATAGACAGCATATCGTCTACATCCCACCGCTAGATCTAAGTCGACCGAATGAACATCACTTCGCCCAACCGGTTGAGTACCCAAAGTATTTAAGGAAGTCAAGAAGATGTGACAGCATATCGTCTACCTTCCACCGCTAGGTTTCGGTGGACTGAAGGAACGACAGTATATCGTCTACTGCCTACAGCAGTCGACAGCTGGATTGAAACCTAATGAGAAAGAACACCATTTAGTCCACAGCATATACTTTACTTTACCCATTTTTGACTATTATGACCACTGGGTCGAAGGATCAAGGAAGCTTGGGAGGTCCCTATAAAATACTTGATGACCACGACCACTCTAACAGAAACAAATAGATAAAGAACTATATTAAATAATATAAATAACGAGTTTGCTTGGAAAAAATCGATTTATAAATTATAATTCACACCCCGCCGCCATTTTGCGCGATGCCACGTGTCAAATGTCAAAATGGCGTCGCTACTTAACAATTGTAATTCGGCTGAATTCGAGCCGCTTTATTTATAACGGAAATAAACTATAAATTAAATTAATATAAATAAAAAAAAACGCATTTTTTTTTTTTAAATTGGACACTGACTCGGTTTTTTGCAGCTTACTTTATATGTGTAATTTATTTTTTTTATTAAGATTGCTAATACAAAAATATTACCCGGTAATTAAAAAAAAAGTTATTATACTTGCATACATATGTACATTAAGAAATAAATAAATAAAATAAAAAAATTATTTAACGAAACAGACGAACACGCCCACTACAGCAAAGTGGTGGTAGTTAGGATGATATACTGCAGCACATTGCTTCATCGACTTCCTATACCTTTGTAATTTTACTAGCTACAGCACCTTTCAAACCGGAACACAATAATGTTTGCATACACACTACTTTGTGTATATATTTATTATTGGTGTTACTGGCGGTAGTGTATCTGTTGCCGGAGACCGTCTAGGTACCACCGCAGCACCTATTGCAGCCGACAGACAATACTGTGCGGACATTGCTGTGATCCGGCTTGAAGGGTGCTGTAGCTAATACTGATTGTAATGTTTCTGTTGCCGGACACCGTCTAGTTACCGCCGCAGCGCCTATTGCAGCCGACACACAATACCGTGCAGGCAATACTGTGATCCGGTTTGAAGGGTGCTGTAGCTAATACTGCTCGTAATGTTTCTGTTGCCGAAGACCGTCCAGATACAGCTGCAGCGCCCTTTGCAGCCGACACAGTACTGTGCGAACTGGTGAACAGAGCTGTGATCCGGTTTGAAGGGCGCTGTAGCTAGTGGAATTACTGGGGGTAATGAAGCTGAACATATGTTATAGCGACGGGCACAATATAGTGTTGTGTATGACATCCTAACTAGTGCCACGTTCAGACATCAGGCATACGTCTCGCTCCTCTGTGGCCTTTTCAAAAGAGCGGGAAAGAAATAGAAGAGAATGAGTTAATTTTACCGACCGGAAGTAGATGGACGCGGTGAATAGAGAACCTCATTTGATAAGAGGTAGGAACTTCTTCTATATCCAGGTAAAGCTGGTGACAATAATGATAAAAGAAGAGCACATCACCACCGTCATCAGTCAAAGAGCGCTATTAAACTGTGTACCGGTATGAAGGGCGCCGTATCTATTGAAATTACCGCGGTAATTAATATCTCGTGTCTCAGGGTGAGGATTACCATTACATGGTATAGTGTGGACTTCCTATCACCAGATTGTTCTGAAACTTTTAGTAGAATAAAGAATATTTAAAGAAGAACTCACAAATATTTGCCGTAAATCTTGATGACGTCATCATAGTTGATTTTTTTTATGTGGAACTCTAAATTTTTTTTTTAAATTAATCTATGTCACGCCTTATGTATATAGCTTTCTGCCAGTGGAGGTATTAACAAGATCGGTACAACCGCTTCTGTGATTACCGATGAGATGGACGTGAATAAGCTAAAGTACAGTACACCGCCAAAACGACCATTTGTCACTTAAAATAAAGTGTTAGTTGAGTGAATAAAAACATTGTAATGTCTCACCTCCTGGGTCAGCTCGTCGCCGCTGTGGTTCCCCTCGTCGGGCTCGAGTTTCACGTCCAGAGCGTCCTTCGATGATGTATCCATCTCGCTCACACCGCTCGAACTGGCCGACGTGAAGCTGGTGCTCGCCCTCTCCCTCTTAACGTTCAACTCCAGCTCCTCCTCGAACATCGGCGCCAGCTCGTACACCTCGGCGTCCAGCGGCGTGTTCTCCAGTAGATACTGCTCGAGATCCTCCTGCTGCTGTTTTATGTCCAGGTCTATATCGCTCTTCAGCTCCTTGAGGTCTTCGAAAATTTCTTTGTAGTCCTGTAGGTCAGCCATGTTCTGGTGGTAGACGGAGTGTGGCTCGCCCACTTCGTACGTCTCCGCTTTGACGCTGAAGTAAGGCACGAAGACGTCGATCGCATTGTCGCTGTACAGGTCGTCCGTTTCTCTCTCTATCTTCACTTTTACGTCCATGAGGTCCAGCTCTGGTGAGTCGTCGGGTTCGCGCTTGATTTGCATTTCTGATGGTGGGAGTAGGAAGTCGTTGACGTCGAAAGAGCGCGTGGCGATTTCGGAGAAGACGTCCGCTTGGGATCGGTTTGAGAAGAAGTCGGCGGAGAGCGTGACGACCGCGTCCGGCTGGTCGGACTGGCCGGTCGTGTCGGGCTGGTCGGTCGTGTGGGGCTGGTCGGTCGTGTCGGGCGGGTAGGTGGTGTCGGTGGTGTCGGTGTAGTCGGTGTCGTCGGTGTCGTCGCTGTCGACCTTCACCTCCTGCGCGACGTTGTCGTCGGCGGAGACCGCGTCGGCGTGCCGGTCGCCGGGGGGCGCGCCGAGGTCCGGCGGCGGCGCGTGCGCAGGCGCGACTGTGTCCGTGGACACGTCGTTCAGCAGGTACGTGTGCAGCACGCTCCGCGCGCCGCCCTCCGCGTACCGGCCCAGCGAATTCAGCTCCTCGAACAGCCGCCGCTCGTAGTTTATCAGTATGTTGTCGAGAGACTTCGGGTGGACGAACCGCGGCCGTATCAGCGTCCTCGCCTCCGGCTCCAGGGACCAGTCCGACCCGTTGGATATGTTTAGACCCGCGATCAGCTGCTGGCTCTCGTTCTGTAGGTACTCCTCGGGGTTCGATTTGAGGAGACTCAGAACTAGCGCGAGCCGCAGCAGCTCGTCGCCGTGGAACTTCTTCAGCGCGATCATTTTTTTAATATCTATTATTTCCTAATATTGAGCACTATAAAATACTGTGAGATCAAAATATAAACTTAAAAACTGTTGGCTATAGTTTGCGAGTCCTGGACGTTGTCTTGGGATCACCGTGCACGTCACACCCTTTGCGCTTGTCAGGAGACATTTTGTCTCTTTGTCACTTGCTCACGCCATTTTGTCCGAATTTCTTCAAGCAGCTCGCGTTAGGGTACATGGTCACTGAGTCACTTGCACTTGGTGCTGTGCCAAACGTTCCAGAGCTTCCAGGAATCGCCTGAATTTGAAATATACCCTTGAATATAGCAGCGGATTTCAGCGGTTACGAGTGGTTATAAATTTTGTCGCGTATTTTTTTTTTTAATTTTTTCTTTGGAAAACGTGGAAACGACAATAAATGTTCGGCTTGAAAATAATACTGCATAAGGTTATTATTTCTTTTAGCGTATTCTCACAACTGAAGCGTACGAACATACGTAACTAAACGTATTGTGAAGTTTTATGTATTTAATGTAATTTCATTTGAATTATTTAACAATGGAGTACGTCAGGGGGAATGGGAACGGTGTTAACGTTATACAACAAATTAAATCAAAGAGCGACGTTTAAATCTGAAACCGAAAACATATTTACAATCGAAAACAATATATTCGGCACGAATGAATACAAATGAGCTCGATAAAAGGCACTGTACAATTTTTTTTTATAACGAATACAATTTATAACAGACACTAGTCAAAATCCTATTTTATTATGATTGGCAGATGTAAGCGTTCACATGATTGTAAGTGATCACTGTGGCAACACGTTAGTAGGTATGAAACGACTATATAATTTTTTATCCTGGTCTGATTTCCAAATACACTTGCCCATAACCAGGTGAGCTAAGATGAGGTACACTGCACCACATTGAGCTCGTCGCTTTGACATACAAGCATTTAACGATAGAAAGCGTTATACATCGACACGAATAATATATGAGAATTTTGTATAAACTAATCCATTTTCCCGAAATGGCCGAATTTAAATTTAAAAAGGCAAAAGATAAAAAGTTTCATTTAATATACAATTGATTCAATATAACTCCCATAACTTATCCTCAACATCGTCCTCTGTCAAAACATTTACCGCCAATATTTTCTTTAACGTTCCAACAATTTCGATACAAATTATTATAAAACGAGAACACTGTTCGAAATTCAAATATAATAAGCCCTACAATCAAAATCAAATAATGAACATATTCGAATTGACTTTTGCCTTAATAGAATTAAAAAAAAAATCAAGTAATGAGTCCTGTTCTAAATTCAATTTTACTAAGGCCTGTCATTGAAATAAAATAATGAACGCATCCAAATCAACTACGGCATCAATAGAATTAAAAAAAAAATATATCAATTAGTGAGCAGTGTTCCAAATTCAAATTAACTAAATCCTTCAATAAAAAGAAATATTGAATACATCCAAATTAACTACGGCATCGATAGAATTAAAAAGTAATAATAAATATATTATTAATTTGTGAGCACCGATCCGAATTCAAATTTAAAAACCGTTACGATTATTATATATATATATATACGTTATATCAATAAATGAACGCTATTCCAAGTTTGAATTACCGAAGCGCGTATAAAATAAAAGCTAGAATGATGAACACTTCGAAATTTGAATTAACTATCAATTGTTTAACGCGTGAATGTTACGATTCGAAATTTAAAATTCACATTACAATACGTACACTGGCCACAAAACACAAATGTAATTGGGAATTCAATAATATTATTATTAAAAATAAGATAGTATATATACACTACTGTTTTGGTGTATTCCGTGAAAGTGTTTAACAATAAATGAATAAATTGCACGGTTTTAGACGCGAACAATGGGCTTTGTTTACGTAGCGCGGGAAAACGTCTCCCCCGCGCCGCATGCGTACGGCTCGACGTTTCGCGCGTTACTGAGCCGCGTGGCGGGCGCGAGGCAAAGGCAGCCGGTGCGTCACGCCTTATATCCAATGCAACCTTGTTTCAATCTCTTTTGTAACGAGACAGCGCCGAGAAAAGTGCATCAGTTTTGATAGATTTATTTGTCACGAAAATAATACTTCTGTGTTTCATAAAAAGGTTTATCACACAAAGAACTTCACAATAACCTCATTACTAACCTTAACCTACTACCCTCATTAGTACACTACATCTCAGCTATTGTGGGTTGTAGTTGACGGAATTCTTAACGGAGGGTTTGTGCTTAAAATAGTCACACACCATTAGTGTCCAAATATAACCCATAGGGTAGAGTTTGAAACGGTGGCTCATAAGTGCAGTCATTGCGCGTGTTTATCAATGAGGAGCGGGTTCGAACCCCGCACGGGATATCAGTGACATACAACCTTTACATTGTGGTAGTGTCTCTATTGCCGGAGACCGTCTAGGCATCACCGCAGCTCCTATTGTAGTCACAAACAGTACTGTGCAAACATTCTACTCCGGTATAAAGGGCGTTGTAGCTAATGATATTACTGGGGTAAAGACTCGTCGTCTTATATCTCAAGGCGATGGGCGCAATATGGTGCAGTGTAAACATTTAAAATTTAATAGATATGATCGTTGTTCGCATTTCCACAACCTAATAAAAACAAAATATTGTGCGCGCGAAAAAATTACAATACGACGGCGGAAATAGAGCAGCGCGTGTTTCTTTCTTTTTAAACGGAACAAAGAAAAACAGGCAAAGGTCATGTTGTTAGAACATATCTCGGTGCAAGATGAGCTCGTGCGCTAACAGCGAGCGGTGACGTTGTAATGCGGCGGATATTCCTTGAGTTTCCCAATAAACCGCGCCGTACTATTCTTCACCCTCGCGCCATAAGGAAAAGGCAATGGGATAACATTCATACAGCCAAATCTTTAATATGCGACCTCAAATTCCAAAAAAGCATAAACTTATGAAGGATTATATTACTTAAGTAAAAAAATCGCTTGCCCTAACACCCGAGTCCTCTTGTCAACATATAAGGGTCCAGAATGTTCTAAAAGCATGCTTTAATACAATAAACAACATATATATTAGAACGCTTTTTTTTTTTTTTTTTTTTATTCAACAAAGTGACGCGAAGAACGAGACGTTCACCTGAAATTAAGTGATACGCCTGCCTATACTCATGTATCGCTAGTTAGGCTATTATGGACCGTACTGTCACTATGAGACATGTTTCGTCACCCCAGTAATCTCACTAGCTACAACTCCCTTCAAACCGGAACACGGTAATGTTCGCACAGTGCTGTTTGTAATAATTTTAACATTGGAATAAGACCTGCGGTAGTACCTAGGCAACAAAGGCCTATCACCTAGCAGGTAGCATCTCGTGTATCAATGCTACAAGGACAATCTGATGCAGTGTATATCATCTTAAACAGCAACGCATATGGACGGGCTTATGAATACCATTTTTTTTTTTTTTTTTGGGAAGGTAATCTTCGAAAAGATACTAGAACTAGACTACTCTATTTGAAGATCTTTTGGGGAGGGAATGTCGGAGTTGAGGAGAGTTTTACCCACTAAAACCTCCTCCAGAGGTCGTCTTCGGCGTTTGGAGAGGTCGCGGTAACACTACACCAACTATTCAATGTATTGAAGAACTAAACAATGTCCGCCAATGTGCACGGCGCATGGTCAAGGAGCACAAACACCGAGAACCTTGCCAGAAATATAAAATTGCATTCAACTTTCTCCGCTGCCTTATTTTCGTATTTAATTCGTCATTGGGATGACATACAGGCCATTTGCCCGCCGTGGCGCGCGGCCAAAGCCGCCGACGCGTTTCGAAAAACGCCCGTGAAAAGTACCAAATAAAAAAAAAAAAAATCGTTCCGATACACGCGAGTGTTAAATTTTAGAACGCAATTACATTAAGAAAACAGATCGAAGGCGCGTTCGAAATTCGAACGTCTTTAAAAATAATATTAATTTCCTCTTTAAATAAAAACTCCTTGTTGATTATTTAATTTATTTGAACCGCGATAAATCTATTAATCAATGTAAATGATCTGGTTTTTTTTTAATGAGCGCGATGTTCACCTGATGGTAAGTATGCTTGTCCGTAACATGGCGCTAGTTACGCTAGTCGAACTTGAAATGCGGTACAGCAGCAGTACCAACCTTACAGTCCAATGTCAGTTAGATCACATTGTTGCCAACGTAATAATATAATCATAGGAAATATTTACTAGCCTTCAATCGGTTATATAAAATGGCCGACAATATTACAAAGTCCATGTTTCATTAATGTGTTAGAGTATACCTGCAGTCCCAGCAGTAATCATAGACGTCCACTGCTGGACATAGACCGCACACACAAAATATCCTCATATATTCAGCGCCGATTGTATCCATCGGTTACCTTATTAGATTGTTAGTGTCGTCGCCGCAGTCCCAGCAGTGGGAATATCAAGGAATTGCAATCAGGCCTCCCAGAAGGTGGACCGACGATTTGTTTAGAAACGCGGGAACTCACTCGATGCGAGCAAGGCATGACCGATCGGTGTAGTGTGCAAACATTACTGTGATCCGGTTTCGAGGGCGCTGTAGTTGTTATTGATGATAGTGTCTTTGTTGCTGGAAACCATCTAGGTACCGCCGCAGCGCCTATTGCAGACGACACACAGTATCGTGCAAAGATTACTGTGATCTAGTTTGAAGGGCCTTGTGGTTATTAGTGGTGGTAGTCTCTCGTAGGTACCACCGCAGCGCGTATTGCACCCGGCACGCAGTACTGTGCGAACATCACTGTGATCCAGTTTGAAGGGCGCTGGAGCTAGGGACATTACCGCGATAAGAATTTTTTTTTTTTTTATTTATTCAATTAAGCGACGAAATTATCGTGCGTTCATCTAATGCTAAGTGATACGCCCGTCCATAACAATGTAGCGCTAGTTAGAATTATAAATATTGCACTACATTGCAAGCTTTGTTACCCCAGTAATTACACTAGCTTCAACACCTTTCAAACCGGATCACAGTAAGTTCCGCACAGTAATGCGTGTCGGCTGCAATAGACGCTGCGGCGGTACCTAGACGGTCTCCGGCAAAACATGCCGACAACCACCAGTGCACACAGATCTACCATCAGCCTCGATGATGCAGTGTATATGATCCTAATTATCGCCACGTTATGAACAAGCCGCATCACTTACCATCAGACGAACGTCTCGCTGGTAAAATGGCAACACCGTTACACGTTCGCGATGAATAGAAAGTTGGCGAAAAAAAAAAACAACTCGGTGAAAGCGAATATATTACTAAATTGTTACGCTGTTGAACTTAAAGTTGAAGTAAACTCTGACTTTTTAATTTTCACCTCGGAGATTATCTTGAAAAATCTCTTTTTTTTTACATACGAACTGTCAAAGGAATCCACTGACATGAGGCCAGATATACGAACGTTATTTATATACGAACGTATGTTTCATATACGAACTTTTTGGGGTCTTATTTTTTTCTTTAATTTTTCCTCTATTTGATGATGGTAAGTCTCAGGTTTGAAGGGCGCTATAGCTAGAACTGGTGGTAGTGTGTCTGTGGCCGTAGACTGTCTAGGTGCCACGGCAGCAACTATTGCATCCGACAAACATCAGTCTGCGAACATTACCGTATTCCAGTTTGAAGGGCGCTATAGCTAGTGTAATTAGCGCTTAAAATAAAAATAATTATCGATAAATAATTTCACCTGGCGTTGGCTGAATGTGATATTGTAGATCAAACAGAATCCGCAAATTAAAAAACATAAGAGTGACGTAAATTTAGGCGCGAACACGCCCGCCGCCATCTTGTCGCGTTTTCGCAGCGATAAATAGACTCGTCTCTTATTTGTAAAAGTTCATTGACCCTGTGCGGAATTCACTTAATAGCTTCCACACAGGTACGTTGCGAATAATTTTTTTTTGGAAGTTTTTTTTTTTTTTAAATTGTTGATTGTCTTTTGTGAAGCACACCTGTGTATAACATCACCAATCCGTCTCTGTAGTGTAATATTATTTAATGACCTTAAAAGAAAGACGATGATACCCTAAATGATGGTAGTTAGAATGTTCACAATGCACCATATAGTTCCCAACATATTGTGATATAAGGTATTTTCGTTTCCTAAACATAGTATTTTCACTGGCTATACCTAGTATTTTTACTAGTTACACCGCCGTTCACAAGTGAGGAGAAGGATAGGTTGTCGGACTTGCACCGACTAAAATCACGATGAAGCTCCACCGTCATCGCTTTACAGGCCTGTTGTATAGTTCCATTTCGGGAGGAACCGTCCTCTCGGTCCCTTACCATCACCTGAGCAACGGATCCCGCCGAATCCGTCACCCATGGAAGACAAGAGATAAATCACAGCTAGCAGTTAATATGATACAATATATACGAGTAGAGCATCTATGATCATGACTCATAAGAGGCAACTTAGATACCGTATCCAATAGTGTCACGGTGTACAATGTATACCATCATGATACCTAAAAATGGTCGGTCTCCCTTGAGCGAGCTGTTTGATTAGCTGTCTCTGTCTAATACTGAGGTTCGAGTAGGTGAGTGAGCGAGAAGATATGATTACTAGGTCACGGCGTCTCTAGCTGTCCTTACTATTAAAGGTAGGCTTCCAAGGTTTACATTGTATGAGCTAAATTGCTAACATGTGTTTATTGCAAACTTGTGGAAGGCTGCGTTGTGTATACACCTTAACATTCTCTGAAACCCGGATATAGGATAAAGGGTTAAATAGGAACATGCAAATAGATCTTTATCGGTGGTAGTGTCTCTGTTGCTGGTGACCGTCTAGGTACCACCGCAGCGCCTGTTGCAGCTGACAGACAGTACTGTGCGAACATTACTTTGATCCGGTTTGAAAGGCGCTGTGAGTGTTTCTGGTGGTAGTGTCTCTGTTGACGGAGACCGTGTAGGTACCACCGCAGCGACTATTGCAGTCGACACATAGTACTGTGCGGACAGTACTGTGATCCGGTTTGAAGGGCGCTGTGAGTGTTTCTGGTGGTAGTGTCTCTGTTGACGGAGACCGTGTAGGTACCACCGCAGCGACTATTGCAGTCGACACAGTACTGTGCGGACAGTACTGTGATCCGGTTTGAAGGGCGCTGTGAGTGTTTCTGGTGGTAGTGTCTCTGTTGATGGTGACCGTCTAGGTACCACCGCAGCGGCTGTGCAGCCGACACACAGTACTGTGCGAACAGTACTGTGCGAACAGTACAGTGATCCGGTTTGAAGGCGCTGTGAGTGTTTCTGGTGGTAGTGTCTGTTGCCGGAGACCGTCTAGGTACCACCGCAGCGGCTATTGCAGCCGACACACAGTACCGTGCGAACAGTACTGTGATCCGGTTTGAAGGGCGCTGTGAGGTGTTTCTGGTGGTAGTGTCTCTGTTGCCGGAGACCGTAGGTACCACCGCAGCGGTTATTGTAGCCGACACAGTACTGTGCGAACAGTACCAGATCCGGTTTGAAGGGCGCTGTGAGTGTTTCTGGTGGTAGTGTCTCTGTTGACGGAGACCGTGTAGGTACCACCGCAGCGACTATTGCAGTCGACACATAGTACTGTGCGGACAGTACTGTGATCCGGTTTGAAGGGCGCTGTGAGTGTTTCTGGTGGTAGTGTCTCTGTTGCCGGAGACCGTAGGTACCACCGCAGCGGTTATTGTAGCCGACACAGTACTGTGCGAACAGTACTGTGATCCGGTTTGAAGGCGCTGTGAGTGTTTCTGGTGGTAGTGTTCTGCTGCCGGAGACCGTCTAGGTACCACCGCAGCGGTTATTGTAGCCGACACAGTACTGCGCGAACAGTACTGTGATCCGGTTTGAAGGGCGCTGTGGAGTGTTTCTGGTGGTAGTGTTCTGCTGCCGGAGACCGTCTAGGTACCACCGCGGCGGCTATTGCAGCCGACACACAGTACTGTGCGAACAGTACCAGATCCGGTTTGAAGGCGCTGTGAGTGTTTCGGTGGTAGTGTTCTGTTGCCGGAGACCGTCTAGGTACCACCGCAGCGGTTATTAGCCGACACAGTACCGTGCGAACAGTACCAGATCCGGTTTGAAGGGCGCTGTGAGTGTTTCTGGTGGTAGTGTGTCTCTGTTGCCGGAGACCGTCTAGGTACCACCGCAGCGGCTATTGCAGCCGACACACAGTACCGTGCGAACAGTACCGTGATCCGGCTCTGAAGGGCGCTGTGAGTGTTTCTGCGGTAGTGTCTCTGCTGCCGGAGACCGTGTAGGTACCACCGCAGCGGCTATTGCAGCCGACACAGTACTGTGCGAACAGTACCGTGATCCGGCTCTGAAGGGCGCTGTGAGTGTTTCTGGTGGTAGTGTCTCTGTTGCCGGAGACCGTCTAGGCACCACCGCAGCGGCTATTGCAGCCGACACACAGTACTGTGCGAACAGTACTGTGATCCGGTTTGAAGGGCGCTGTAAGTGTTTCTGGTGGTAGTGTCTCTGTTGCCGGAGACCATCTAGGTACCACCGCAGCGGCTATTGCAGCCGACACACAGTACTGTGCGAACAGTACTGTGATCCGGTTTGAAGGGCGCTGTAAGTGTTTCTGGTGGTAGTGTCTCTGTTGCTGCAGACCGTCTAGGTACCACCGCAGCGGCTATTGCAGCTGACACACAGTACTGTGCGAACATTACTTTGATCCGGTTTGAAAGGCGCTGTGAGTGTTTCTGGTGGTAGTGTCTCTGTTGCTGGTGACCGTCTAGGTACCACCGCAGCGGCTATTGCAGCCGACACACAGTACTGTGCGAACAGTACTGTGATCCGGTTTGAAGGGCGCTGTGAGTGTTTCTGGTGGTAGTGTCTCTGTTGCTGGAGACCGTCTAGGTACCACCGCAGCGGCTATTGCAGCTGACACACAGTACTGTGCAGACATTACTGTGATCCGGTTTGAAGGGCGCTGTGAGTGTTTCTGGTGGTAGTGCCTCTGTTGCTGGAGACCGTGTAAGTACCACCGCAGCGCTTACTGCAGCCGATACACAGTATTGTACAGAGTTTACTGCGTTCCGGTTTGAATGGTGCTGTCTCTTGTGAAATCAGTGATAAGTTTACGACTCATGTCCCAAGGCTTCGAGCACAACGTTGTCAAGGGCAGACGTAACACTTGCCATCAGGTGAATCTCGCATGGAGCAACTAAATGCGAACAGTCCTAGATCCATCGATTTAGAGATCTTTAGGGTACGACCATCTGATGGTATGTGTATGTATATATGTGTGTGCGCGCGCGTGCGTGTGTGTGTGCGGTAGTATGTATAGCCGACTTATAAAATATTTTCGACCTACATTAACGATGAAAGTATTAAACGGAGTCCGCGTGTCCTTTGATAATATATCGAGGTCTCGGGACAAGGCGAGTGGGGATAGTGGGGGAGGTGCGGCACGCAAATACATCAGCGCCATCTTTGTTTTGATGTTTCTAATTATTAATAAAGCTGGACTTGTGCCGAGCGGACGTCTAACGGACAACTGCGCACATCAGCTCGCGGAGACTGGTGTCTACCCGCTGGTAGTGTCCCTGTTGCCGGAGACCGTCTAAGTACAACCGCAAATCCTATTGCAGCCGACATACAGTATAGGACAAACATTACTGTACTCCGGTTTGAAGGACGCTGTAGCTGTTAATGGTGGTATGTCTCCGTTACCGGAGACTGTCTTAGATAGTTACCACCGCAGTGCCTATTGTAGCCGACATACACTAGTGGAGAAACTTTACTGTAATCCGGTTTGAAGGACGCTGCAGCTGTTAATGGTGGTATGTCTCCGTTACTGGTGACTGTTTTAGGTAGTTAACACCGCATCGCCTGTTGCAGCCGACATACAGTATAGGACAAACATTACTGTACTCCGGTTTGAAGGACGCTGTAGCTGTTAATAGTCGTATGTCGCCGTTACCGCAGACTGTCTTAGGTAGTCACCACCGCAGTGCCTATTGTAGCCGACATACACTAGTGGAGAAACTTTACTGTAATCCGGTTTGAAGGACGCTGCAGCTGTTAATGGTGGTATGTCTCCGTTACTGGTGACTGTTTTAGGTAGTTAACACCGCATCGCCTGTTGCAGCCGACATACAGTATAGGACAAACATTACTGTACTCCGGTTTGAAGGACGCTGTAGCTGTTAATAGTCGTATGTCGCCGTTACCGCAGACTGTCTTAGGTAGTTACCACCGCAGTGTCTATTGTAGCCGACATACACTAGTGGAGAAACTTTACTGTAATCCGGTTTGAAGGACGCTGCAGCTGTTAATGGTGGTATGTCGCCGTTACCGGAGACTGTGTTAGGTAGTTACCACCGCAGTGCCTATTGTAGCCGACATACACTAGTGGAGAAACTTTACTGTAATCCGGTTTGAAGGACGCTGCAGCTGTTAATGGTGGTATGTCTCCGTTACTGGTGACTGTTTTAGGTAGTTAACACCGCATCGCCTGTTGCAGCCGACATACAGTATAGGACAAACATTACTGTACTCCGGTTTGAAGGACGCTGTAGCTGTTAATGGTGGTATGTCTCCGTTACCGGAGACTGTCTTAAGTAGTTAACACTGAAGCGCCTATTGCAGCCGACATACAGTAGTTTGTAAACATTACTGTGCTCCGGTTTGAAGGGCGCTGCGGCGCGCATAGTGTAATTACTCTGTGTCAAACTGAACACAATGAGGTGCAATGTATATCATCCTAACTAGCGCTATTGCTATAGGCAGGCGTATCACTTATCATCAGGTGAACGTACCGCTCGTCTCGTCGCTTTCTTGAATAAAAAAAAAAAACTTTTAATAGTAGTGTGAAAATATGAAGAGACTTAGCATTCAGTCTCAACGCGATGAGTCTTTTTAAAAAATGCCTTTCGAAGCCCCCATCACTTAAAAAAAAACCAGGACAAAGACAAACAGTTTTCCGATACTACCTTTGAGGGTAGATTCATCTAGAATCTTCCACGTTCAAAAACCACCATGGAGGCTAATTTTACAATAAACCTCTGCCTCAAGTAATAAACATAATAATAAAAAAAAAAATTGGTGTTGGTATGAACTCATACGAAGGTCGTCTACCATATGGATAGATGATTTCATGAATTTGATAAATTTCATTACGCCTTCAATCCCAGCAGTGGGAAAATATAGAAAGCTGTAATCCAATTATTTAATTCACATCCGATGTGTTCGCTCTAAATATATTAACATTTTTATTTCCTATATTATAGAATGCCTCGAGTCCCAGCAGTGGGATTGAGTGGGACAACTTGTGTAACGAATGTTAAACGGTTATAACTGTTTGTTTACTTAAAAGTGTACGTCGTTGCAAAACAAGAGATGTGGGTCCCAGCAGTGGGCGTATAACCGGTGATGATATATATGAAACGTTATCTTGAAGCAAATACACAACTACCTACAAAGGCATCATGAACTTCACAAGAACCAGAAATGGATGAGGTCAGTACATTGCCATGTTAGCGGTTGAAACGGAAGTGGGGTATTTCTAAAACAGATACATACAAAATGTTCATTTGTTATTGATGCGTCAACGCAAGAGGTCGTGTGGAGGAAGTCAAGGTACCAACTTCCGGTGCGATAATAATTTAATGATCATTTTATACAGCCCTGCGGTGGTGGTTTACTAGTAGTAGATGTAATTTATTTTTATCTTCACCGCAGCTCCCTATTTCAATCGCCAAACAGTTATATGCAAACTTTAGCGTTATCCGGTTTGAAAGACGTTGTTACTAATAAAAATTAGATAACAAATAAAGCGATATATAACAATGCGGGCAGTGTAATAACCTAACTAGCACCATGTTATGTGCAGTCGTATCACTTAAAATCAAGTGAACGTCGCCCTCGTTTCGTCGATAAAATGAAAAAAAAAAAAACTATTTTCATAGATATCTGGAAGGTCTCTGCGACACGAGCAGAGCTCTTATAATCGCCACAAAATATCCAAGGTTCAAGTTCCAAGTTCTTCTAGAATATACTACATCCAAGATCCAAGTTCTAGAATATACTTCTTCACAGACGGAGGACCATAATTGGTCGATCTGGCTGAATGAGTCAGGAGTTCAATATCACGATGGAACAAAGGCGGGGGAGATCAAGTACCTTCAATGACGCACCAGCACCGATGCCCTCAGCTTCCCTCATTAGGCACACCACCCCACCCACGCGACAGATCGTTAAAACCTAAAACTGCGAATATCACTCCTACCCTCATCACACCCCCCACACATACTAACACGCACACACATACAAACATCATTTTTGTGTATTATACGAATCTATGAGTCGAGCGACGTTCACTTGATGATAAGTGATACCCCGCGACCATATCGGGGCTCTAGTTAGGATGGTCATTTCAGTAGTAGTGCACGTCCCTTTGAAATATGAGGTAATAAGTCTCGTTACCGCAGTAATTACTAGATCGCCAATGAGCCGAGTTCAACATACGACTAAAGTTGTTATCTAATCTATTACTAATCGATAAAGCGAGACGTTCATCTGATTATAGATTCTGCTGTTAAAACGCTAGTAGTTTGACTAGAAGCAGCTCCTTTCAAACTAGTAATTTTACTTTCAGCAGCGCCCTTATAATGCTAGTAGTTTGACTAGCAGCAGCGCCTTTCAAATTCTAGTAATTTTACTATCAGGAACGACCTTCAAACACTAGTAATTTTACTAGCAGAAACGCTCTTAAAATTCTAGTAGCTTTACTAGTAATAGCGTCCTTAAAACTTTAGTAGTTTGACTAGCAGCAGCAGCGACCTTCAATCTCTAGTAATTTTACTGGAAATAGCGCCATTAAAATTCTAGTAGTTTGAATAGCAACAGCACCCTTCAAACTCTTAGTTTTACTAGAAGCAGTGCCCTTCAAACTCTAGTAGATTTACAAACACTAGTATTTTTACTAGACCGCCTTTCAAACACTAGTAGTTTTACAAACACTAGTATTTTGAATAGAGCGCCCTTCAAACACTAGTGGTTTTACTAGCAGCAGGGACCTTCAAACTAGTATTTTTTACAAACATCAGTATTTTATCTATCTGCAGCGCCATTCAAACAAACCCCAGTAATTTCACTAGCCACAGCGCCTTTAAAACACTAACATAAACACTAGTCAGTTTTTACCAGTCCACCATGCCTTTCAAATCGGAGTACTTTCACTGGCTACAACGCCCTACAGACCGGATCAGTAATGGCAATTAGACGGTATCCGTCAACGACTAATAATACAAATATCGTCATGTTCCTAATGCTTACAAATATATATATGTTTTTTAATAATATAGTTATGAATAACATAAAACCTTTTTGGTGACCTCGCCAATTAAACCGTGTGGCCGAACGTAACGCAAAAAAAAAACAAAAATTCAAGATGGCGTCCGCAGGTGATCGCCCGCCGTCGGATGCGATGAATCACGTATTGTTTTCGAATATTACTTGCCCTGTAAGCATGTGGGACGGTAAAGACGATTGCGTTACGGACCCCCAAGTGTACGGAACCCGCTGAGTTGCATCTACCGACGTTCACACGGGTCTCTACGTGGAACTCCTTATCAGCAGTCCGCGGGACGGAACGCGACACCAAGACCGTTGGAGACACCAGCTCCCACAGGATGGAAAGCAAATACTGTAGTCTAACAGAATTGTAGGTGACGTCATAATTTTTTTTTTTATGAAATTCATGGGACGTGACGGTAAGTGATACACCGCCTTACGCTCGACGCTTGAGTGAGATCAGGTCTCATCACCCCAGTAATTACAATAGCTACAGCGCTCTTCAAACCGGATCGAATTGTTTGACGTGTGACTTAAAATACTGGTGAATGTCTTCGACATTACTGAGGTTCGTGTACAGGTCTATTAATGGTGATCATCATCAGCCGATAGACGTCCACTGCTGGACATATGGCTCCACCTCCACATCGATTGGTCGTAGTGGGCAGGCAGATGCTCAAAAAACCGATAGCCGATGGAGCAGTCAGGTCCTCGAGTGGGAGCCGCCTGTAGACCTAGTGTCCACCCACAAGGTGGACCTACGAGCTGGTGAGACTCGCTGGAGTCCACTGGATGTGAGGAACGCGAGACTCTATCCTACGACAGACATAGCGTCACAGAATTGGAAACAGTCTACATAGCTAAATAAACATATAGCCCACTATATTCCCACTGCTGGGACATGATTTGCGTCTAAGAGAAAATTTTATTTTACTAACGCGACGCGTCTGTTGCAGGTTGCAGCTCCTAGTGCAACCGACGAACAGTACTGTGCAAACATTAGTAATCCGGTTTGAAGGGCGCTGTGGCTAGTGTAATTAATAAATAAATGTAATAGAATAAACAAAGAAATGTAATAGTTTAAGGGAGTAAATAAAGAAAGACTTTCTCCCTTATGTTTGAGCGCGACGTATGAAAGAAAGTAACAGAATAGAGAAAGAAAAAGAAAGAACGAAGAGAAGAACTAGATAAATAAATTAGAAATGTAAAAATTAGGAATAAAAGCCCAGGCCAAAAATAGTCGAGCGGAACAAGTATTAAAAAAAAAAATTCAACCGGCGAACAGTACTGTGCAAACATTAGTGTTCCGGCTTGAAGGGCGCCGTAGCTAGTGTAATTACTATGGTAAAGACTCAACATCTTACGTCTCGAGCGGCGAGCGTACTCGCTACAGCACCTTTCTAACACTAGTACTTTTACTAGATACAACGCTTTATAAACACTAGCATTTTTACTAGCTACAACGCCCTTAAAACCGGATCAAGGTAATGTTTGCAAACTACTATTTGTCGACTGCAATAGGAGCTGCGGTCCCCACTTAGCCGTCTCCGGCAACGGACACCTACCACTAACCTATTTGAAGGCACGAGGTCAGCCGCCGCGCGACCAGATCCATTTATTAACAATTATTCGCAATGACTGACATTTTAATGTCTGAACAACAGATTATTGAATAATATGATGATGAATTCTGATGATGATTCATTCACAATATAACGCGGCGTAATAATCATTATCAACATTATAACGCAATATCACCGTTACACAATAACAACAACTACGTCGCAAATTTATCTTCTCTTTAATTTAATATAAATATATAAAAGAAATTCATTGAAAATGTCTTATATTACATTCCCACTGCTGGGACTGCAGCTCTCGTTTAACACGTTCAACATAATTTATCCACTCAAATTACATGAAAACAAACATTAATATCAAAAACAAATACGGTCCGATGTTATTTAACGCAAAATGGCGGATCTTTTTTTTTTTTATTGCAAAGGAGTGATTTACATTCTTTTCGGCCGGCTGCTTATAATAAAAAACAAAAAAATAATTTAATTTTTTTATAAAAAAAAATATGTAAATGTAATAGAAATTAATTATTTTTTAATAATTATTATTAGCGGAAGACAGAGGTCCTAATGCTGTAATAAAAGAAAAAGCTGTGTATAATTTAAATGTTGTAATATCAGCGACGATCAACGGGTCCAATGACCTGCATGTACATCGCACACGTCGCGTTCCTACACACACACGCATACACACACTGACGTAACACACGCACACAAACATCACCATCGCAAATAATTACAAGTTCAAACAAATTTCCGCGCTTCAACTTTTCACACTATCGCAAATGAAAGATATGATTATTTTTAGTTGTTACATCAAACGTATGTACGCTTCGGATTTTCGGAACGTCGACCCCATTCGACCGTACGCCTTCGCAAGGTCGTTCTATTTGGAATTAAACAGAATAAATCGAGTACTACCAACATTAAAACATTCAACTGAATTTATAACTTGATCAAATGATTGTAAAATTGCAATTTTTTTTTTTTTTACAACAGCGTTAATCAGAATGATATACACTGCTCCTATATGTGCTCGTCGCTTGGGTTATATGACGTTGAGTCTAGTAACCCCAGTAATTACATTAGCTACAACGCGCTTCAAACCGGATCACAGTAAAATTTGCACAGTACTATTTGGCGGCTGAAATAGCGCTGCGGTGGTACTCATACGATCTCGAATTTACCCATCAATAAAAATCTGATGACTGCCGAAGGATTATCCGTAAGGACACTCTCCCTAAGTTCCTATGTAGTTTGACCTAGCTCTAGTGGTATTACTAAAGAGGCTAGTACTCATGCCAACGTTCATTCGAAAGGACAATACAACATAAAAATCTTCACTGCCTCAACAAAGTAACGGCTATATACTTCATCATTTCAACCAATGGACGTCCCACAGCTGGACATAGGTGTCCTGCAATCTGTTTCACCAAGCATGGTCTTACTGATATCCTCTGTCCACTTAGTGGGGTGTCCGCGTGCAGGTGTGCAATAACCGTAGACCCAAGTTTGATTCCGGGGCCACATAATATAACCAAACTTAGCTGATTACCATGATCAATCTGTCGTCTCAATAATATTTAAGACTGTCAACATACCAGGCCAGAGTTCATGCAATATAACGGAAATAGAGTGTAAGTTTTTTTTTATTACACGAAGCATAGACGAGCAAAACTGTCACTCATAATCAAGTGACACATCTGTGCAGGTGTCGCTAGTTGAGATGATATACCATTTGCGTTCGTCGCCGTAATACATGAGATGTTGCGTTACCTAAGTAATTTCACTAGCTGCAGCATTTTCCAAATCTAATATGTGATCCTGTGGGTAGATGGAGACACTCTTCTGATGATGATAGCACGCTCCGTAGAGCATTGGACCTTTTCATTTGCTGTTATTATTAACCCATAATTATCTACGATTTAACACTAACTGATGATGTAAACTTTTAAAATGTTAGGTATATTGTAATTTTTTTTATCCAACAAAATGTTGAGACTAGCAGGAAGCTCACCTGATGGTAATTTATACGTCTATCAATAACAACGCGGCGCTAGTTATATGATGGTATACACTGCACTACATTCTGCTCGTCCCCTTGATACATAATATGTAAAACCTCATTTCCCCAGTAATTTCATTATCTACAACTCCCTTCAATCCAGTAAACAAATATTTTTGCACACTACTGTTTAGTGGCAGAAATAAGAGTTGTGATAATACCTACCTAGACGGTCTCCGACGAAAGACCTACCACCAGTAAATTAAAAAATTACCACACGAGTTCCGTGTTCTAACGAAAACCTCTAACAAATAAATAAAAAAAAATAGTACAATATATAAACGATATTACTGTTATAAAATTCCTAATAATTGATAAAAAATACATTATTATCATAAATGTTTAATATACGGAAACCTAATACAATATATCAAATCACCAAAGGTTAGGCAAAGAATGCCGTCAAGCATTAGGCCTACTTTTTATATACCTTTGACGAAATTTAATAATAAACGTACGTTTGGCGCGAATCGAATCTGTCAATATGAATTTATTTTGCGCTTTATTTTGAAATACAAAAACTGTTAAAAACGTTGTAAAATATTAAATGGATATATTTATTTGATGGAGTTTACAATTTTTAGCTATCAATTCACAAATTAATAGTTTCATTATGTCAAAGTCGTACGTAAGTCCACAAAACAATTCCATTAAGATCAATATCGTAATTTATAGCTGCGACACTAGGTTTCGGTGCTAATAAAAAACAAATCGTATCGTAATCCGATGGTACGACTGTTTTTTAAGTAAACAAAAGTGAGTCGCTCCTAACCAAACAATGATTCTTAGTGATATCAAACAATCACGTGTTTTTTTTTTTAGGTGTGCGAAAACCATGTTATCTACATGGATAAAATACATATTTTACACATGAAAAAGTTGTGCAATATTTCCATCAGACATAAGAATTAAAAAAGGTTATGAAAGTCAACATTGTGGCGGAGAGCGGACATGAGCAGAACGCATTGCTTAGATTGTGCGTGGTTAACCACATTATTATCAAGAAAAAAAAATAATTAAGGAAACCTTTTACATAATAGGTATATCAATTTATTATCTGTTAATGATTACAAATTAAAAATGAATTCTCTCTCTCTCTTTTAACATGCTTTAAAGAACCTTTGCGCTCACCAGCGAGTGTTATTGGCCCCATATATCTTTATACCTATACCCTTAAACCATGTATACCTTAAACCTATGCTTTTACCCGCAGGAAAGGATAAACCAAACAAAAAGTGGTAAAATTATCTTCATGGAAAAGGTAGTAGATGATGGATACTTATGACAATCGATTGCCCGTTGTGAAGAAATCGAGAACATTCAAAGATGGACACTTTGGTAGTGGCTCCGTACTGTAGGACTGTCTAGGTAGGTATGATCACCTCAATACCTATTCTATCATAATGAAGTAATATTTGAATATTAACATTGATTTTACAAGACTAATACCTAGTGTGATGTAGTATAAATATCTTGAATATCTCATTACTACGGCAGATATCACTAACCATTAGGCGAACACTGTTCATTAGCATTTTTTTATTCAGCAAAGTAATTAGCCGCTACTGGGATACCTTATTGCAAACCAGCTTAGATGATCTGACTAAGATAACTCCATACTGGTTTACAGTATTTTTTTCTTATATGTATAATTTGTTTTAAAAATACAATTCTCACAAGTTTATTACTTCTCATGTAAACTTGTGAAATAGATAATCTAATTATCTCAGTAATATATTTATTACATGTATACAGTCATTTAGGAATATTTCCCTGGCCTTCTATTATTCTATTTTAGATAATCTAACTCTTGAAACAGTTTGTGCAATGTGACCTGAATGCAGTGTTGCCGACTGTCAAATCTAGGTTAAATAAAATATTATAACCTAAGCTTTGTCTTTAAAAATTGTATGAATTATAGATTGATTATTAATGTCGATAAGTGAATGATTTACTTATATGATGTTTTATAAATAAATAAATAGATTATATATAGAAGAAGGAAATTTTTGCTTTTTAAAGGTTCATATTACACAATGAAGTGAAGGTCCTTGTAGCTGCAGGCCGTCTAGGTAAGCACCAATTTCTATTCACTTTGTTAACTAATAGTATGCAAATTTGTTTAGGTTTAAAGGTTGTTGTAGCTAGTGTAATTACTAAGGTAATGAGACTTAATATCTTAGGTCAAAGCGACGGGCACAATATGGTGTTGTGTTAATTATATGTATGCATACATATCACAGACAGATAAATGTGTTATAAGGTTGCATGTAAAAAAAGAAATATTTAAGTAAAATGAAACAGCTATTCACTTTTAACCTATTTACTGCCGATTAAATGAATTCCTATATCAGTCAGTTACTAGCTAAAGTTGTAACAAAGAAATGCTACATTACCAGAACAGACGGTAGTGTGTGAGCATTATACAATTCCCGTATGAATAGTTGTAACTTATCCAATTACGAGGGATTATGAAATGTACTAACATTGCAAATAGTTGTCGGGATACATTCTACCTTAGCTACAATCAGTTAAAAACATTACCCGACGGTGTTAAATAACACTAAGGGTATAAGCGATGAAGTGTGCTTGCATGGAATATTCCATCACTTATATATCAACAGTCAGAATACAGTGAGGATTTATAGCAACCGAACAGCAACATCAAATAATACAATTATAATTGAATTATTCCATTTCACTGGATTCCAATATGATGAGGCTAAGAAGATATCAAGATGTAAGCACCATAAATATGTTTCAGAACCATTCATATATCTCGTTATCAATCAATTACCAAACTCTGGACATAGACTTCCACAAATGCTATTAATCCAGTTGATCGTTCTACATCCGATTATCGGTCCACCTTGTGGAGGTTCTTTTACTATGTCCTTGGCTAGACATAGGCCTTGCTTAAACATCTCCACAGTGAACCGTTTTTCACTGCCTGCCTTTATCAGTTTAAAGAGGTGTATTGCTGGCCGAACCCCACAAGGTGACCTGACTATCAGGTCAAGGTATTTAGTACTTAAAAATATTATTTAATCATTGATAGACCATCACTATGACTTCATGTTATATTTATCATTTCACCTAATACTGATTTCATATATTAAATGATTCGAAATCCAAAGACGAGCATCCTGAAACCCTTTGTTTATATATTATATCGCTTGATGGTAAGAGATATGTGTAGTTACTTAAGGTGATATACACTACATATTGTAGCTATCATATTCAGATATAATATGTTATATGATTTAAGTGATCCGAGTTGGATGGAAGCGAGATGCTAAAGATTGCATTTGGTGGAAGACATTGGAGAAGGCCTATATCCCATAATGGATATACAAAGGCTGATAATGATGATGATTTCAATATCTCCAGCCCATCATACCAACACTAATATTTCTTTAATTATTTGGCAAAGGAAATGACCAATCTAAACTGTCTGGTAAGAGACAACTTTATTTACTTCTCGATGAGAAATATTTGAAGGAAACCTTTCTTATAGGTAGAAGTCAGAATTATGTAAGTCTTTGCCTTCAGTGGTTTCCTAGTCAATGCTTCTGTACAATTTTGGTTACCGCAATCCTCCTTAGCACCACATGAGCTACGACTAGTACATAACCAAACGCATTTTCTACTCCTAGTGGGTTTGCTTATAGATGGATAAGGGCTATTCGAAGTCTACGAAAGCTATAGATTCCTTTTGCATTCTACAACAGGCAGAGCTTACTTTAGACCTATTCTTACTAGCCTGGGACTAGGGCAAATAATCAGCTACCATTAGTACAGCAATCTTGATTTTAAATAGTTTTTGTTCATAAATACCAAGTTATTTATAAAACCGTACTAACAATTATCATTATTATTTCCTGCTTTATATTGAACATAATTTGAGATATGAAGTTCCTTAAAATATGGTAACCTACAATTTATTTTTCTAGAAACTATCTTATTAGAATAATTTAAATACAATTAAAGCTATCATTTTAACAAAGCGCGGTTTACACAAATCCACAACAGATATGTTATCGTGGAACTTATACAGTAACAGACGTTTAACTAGTTTTGTATTGTTCTATACTGTTAGTGCTCAGTTGTAGTTAAAATATTTAATTTTATATTTGATTTAACAAAAAAAAAAAAATCATGAAATTGGCTCAACGAATAAATCTTTGTTCATTAAAATAGTAATTAAAAAAAAAATGGGTTGCCTTTGAAACATGTGTCATTTCTTTATTTTTGTAACATGTTTACATCAGAACGGTGAGGATTGAGGGTTTGCCAATAATTTGCTGCTGGAGACATCGTCAATCAAAATCGTCATCCACATACTGTAGTCATGATTGAAACAAATTAGAACAAAGAACATGACTACACTATCGTATGATAGAAAATGGTAACTACAACATCCGTAGTACAAAGTAAATCTGATAAGAGATAACGTGAAAAAAAAAACTTTTTATTAACGTAATGCGGACGCGCGACAGAAAAAATAACCTTACAGCTGTTTTTTTTTTTTCCTCAACCTTTTCCGCGACAGTAACTTATAGGAAACGCTGATGTGTAGTCAAAATCGCGTGTTACCTTAGACCAATACACGATGCGTTCATATAGCTGTTATTAAAAAAAAAAACAATTGCGCTGTTATATTCAAGGCAGTGGTTACACTCCACTAGCACTACACGCGAAAAGGTGTGAAAGCACTGAAAAACTGTTATGAACACTTATATCTTGTTATCAACGGTTTCGACAATAC
The DNA here is from genome assembly GCA_029286815.1 of Troides helena. Taxonomy (NCBI): domain Eukaryota; kingdom Metazoa; phylum Arthropoda; class Insecta; order Lepidoptera; family Papilionidae; genus Troides; species Troides helena. The sequence continues at coordinate 234,809 of JAGSMV010000043.1, read as the reverse complement.
AGCCGTCACACACAATTCACACGGAACAGGTATTTATTAAAAAAAAAAAGAACCTATTGTTAATGAGTTTATATCGAAGGCACTGTATTTCGCAATAATTTTTATAAAGTAATTTTATAAACAACACTCGTTAGACGGCGTACACACGGATGCCGGTCTGCGACTGACTTCCGATCGAAGTCGAAGTCGTGCGAACAGCGAACACGTCACTGCCAATGACACATGGGCGTGTTACCGCGCCACAGGTATCGGGAACAGGTATCCGCTTGCACGTACGCGTACTTAGCGCCAGAAGGATAAACCTTTTTGTTCTATCTATCGGAACGTTGGGCAAAAGTTTGAACAGTTCACCTGGTGGATGGTGACAGCGTCCAAGACAGTCACAGCTGCTTCGCTAATCTTCCTTTCTAAGAAGTATTTCTTCTTAGTATTTATTCCGTTTTATAACAGAGTCTCCTTTCTCTTACTCCACTTCGCTCTACTTGAGACAGATTTCCTTGTCATCACAACTTATCATATCCTTTGTCACCACACTCAGCCATCGCATCTTCGGTCTACCTCTCCGCCGTTTGCCGGATGTGTTGGAGCTGAATGTTTTATTGTCTATGTATTCATGAGGGGGAAGGGGTTCCGCCCAACATCTTACAGAGCCACCACACAAGTCCACCTCACCAGCACGCGGTGCACCAACCCGCATTGGGACAGTGGAGATCTTTGGAGAGGTCTGTATCAGTGGCGATAATAAACAGAAGGTATCACATATTGAGTGTGCAATCATTACTGAGATCGGTTTGAAGGATGCTGTTCGTATTGTAATCCCACCAACCCGCATTGGGACAGTGGAGCTCTTGGAGAGGTCTGTATCAGTGGCGATAATAAACAGAAGGTATCACATATTGAGTGTGCAATCATTACTGAGATCGGTTTGAAGGATGCTGTTCGTATTGTAGTTCCTCCAACCCGCATTGGGACAGTGGAGACCTTTGGAGAGGTCTGTATCAGTGGCGATAATAAACAGAAGGTATCACATATTGAGTGTGCAATCATTACTGTGATCCGGTTTGAAGGATGCTGTTCGTATTGTAATCCCACCAACCCACATTGGGACAGTGGAGATCTTTGGAAGGTCTGTATCAGTGGCGATAATAAACAGAAGGTATCACATATTGGTGTGCAATCATTACTGTGATCCGGTTTGAAGGATGCTATTCGTATTTTAATTCCACCAACCCGCATTAGGACAGTGGAGCTCTTTGGAGAGGTCTGTATCAGTGGCGATAATAAACAGAAGGTATCACATATTAGTGCAATCATTACTGAGATCGGTTTGAAGGATGCTGTTCGTATTGTAGTTCCTCCAACCCGCATTGGGACAGTGGAGATCTTTGGAAGGTCTGTATCAGTGGCGATAATAAACAGAAGGTATCACATATTAGTGCAATCATTACTGAGATCGGTTTGAAGGATGCTGTTCGTATTGTAGTTCCTCCAACCCGCATTGGGACAGTGGAGCTCTTTGGAGAGGTCTGTATCAGTGGCGATAATAAACAGAAGGTATCACATATTAGTGTGCAATCATTACTGAGATCCGGTTTGAAGGATGCTGTTCGTATTGTAATCCCACCAACCCACATTGGGACAGTGGAGATCTTTGGAAGGTCTGTATCAGTGGCGATAATAAACAGAAGGTATCACATATTAGTGTGCAATCATTACTGAGATCCGGTTTGAAGGATGCTGTTCGTATTGTAGTTCCTCCAACCCGCATTGGGACAGTGGAGCTCTTTGGAGAGGTCTGTATCAGTGGCGATAATAAACAGAAGGTATCACATATTAGTGTGCACCATTACTGAGATCCGGTTTGAAGGATGCTATTTGTATTTTAATTCCACCAACCCGCATTAGGACAGTGGAGCTCTTTGAGAGGTCTGTATCAGTGGCGATAATAAACAGAAGGTATCACATATTGAGTGTGCAATCATTACTGAGATCGGTTTGAAGGATGCTATTCGTATTTTAATTCCACCAACCCGCATTGGGACAGTGGAGATCTTTGGAAGGTCTGTATCAGTGGCGATAATAAACAGAAGGTATCACATATTAGTGCAATCATTACTGAGATCGGTTTGAAGGATGCTATTCGTATTTTAATTCCACCAACCCGCATTGGGACAGTGGAGCTCTTGGAGAGGTCTGTATCAGTGGCGATAATAAACAGAAGGTATCACATATTGAGTGTGCAATCATTACTGTGATCCGGTTTGAAGGATGCTATTCGTATTTTAATTCCACCAACCCGCATTGGGACAGTGGAGATCTTTGGAAGGTCTGTATCAGTGGCGATAATAAACAGAAGGTATCACATATTGGTGTGCAATCATTACTGAGATCGGTTTGAAGGATGCTGTTCGTATTGTAATCACACCAACCCGCATTAGGACAGTGGAGCTCTTTGGAGAGGTCTGTATCAGTGGCGATAATAAACAGAAGGTATCACATATTGAGTGTGCAATCATTACTGAGATCGGTTTGAAGGATGCTGTTCGTATTGTAATCCCACCAACCCGCATTAGGACAGTGGAGCTCTTGGAGAGGTCTGTATCAGTGGCGATAATAAACAGAAGGTATCACATATTGAGTGTGCAATCATTACTGAGATCGGTTTGAAGGATGCTGTTCGTATTGTAATCCCACGAACCCGCATTGGGACAGTGGAGATCTTTGGAAGGTCTGTATCAGTGGCGATAATAAACAGAAGGTATCACATATTGAGTGTGCAATCATTACTGAGATCGGTTTGAAGGATGCTGTTCGTATTGTAGTTCCTCCAACCCGCATTGGGACAGTGGAGATCTTTGGAAGGTCTGTATCAGTGGCGATAATAAACAGAAGGTATCACATATTAGTGCAATCATTACTGAGATCGGTTTGAAGGATGCTGTTCGTATTGTAATTCCACCAACCCGCATTAGGACAGTGGAGCTCTTGGAGAGGTCTGTATCAGTGGCGATAATAAACAGAAGGTATCACATATTAGTGCAATCATTACTGTGATCCGGTTTGAAGGATGCTGTTCGTATTGTAATCACACCAACCCGCATTAGGACAGTGGAGCTCTTTGGAGAGGTCTGTATCAGTGGCGATAATAAACAGAAGGTATCACATATTAGTGCAATCATTACTGTGATCCGGTTTGAAGGATGCTGTTCGTATTGTAGTTCCTCCAACCCGCATTGGGACAGTGGAGATCTTTGGAAGGTCTGTATCAGTGGCGATAATAAACAGAAGGTATCACATATTAATGTGCAATCATTACTGAGATCGGTTTGAAGGATGCTGTTCGTATTGTAATCCCACCAACCCACATTGGGACAGTGGAGCTCTTGGAGAGGTCTGTATCAATGGCGATAATAAACAGAAGGTATCACATATTGAGTGTGCAATCATTACTGAGATCCGGTTTGAAGGATGCTGTTCGTATTGTAATCCCAATGAACCCGCATTGGGACAGTGGAGATCTTTGAGAGGTCTGTATCAGTATGATAATAAACAGAAGGTATCAAGCATATTAGTGTGCAATCATTACTGAGATCCGGTTTGAAGGATGCTGTTCGTATTGTAATCCCACCAACCCACATTGGGACAGTGGAGATCTTTGGAGAGGTCTGTATCAGTATGATAATAAACAGAAGGTATCACATATTAGTGTGCAATCATTACCGAGATCCGGTTTGAAGGATACTGTTCGTATTGTAATCCCAATGAACCCGCATTGGGACAGTGGAGATGTTTGGAGAGGTCTGTATCATGGCGATAATAAACAGAAGGTATCACATATTAGTGTGCAATCATTACCGAGATCCGGTTTGAAGGATGCTGTTCGTATTGTAATCCCAATGAACCCGCATTGGGACAGTGGAGATCTTTGGAGAGGTCTGTATCAGTGGCGATAATAAACAGAAGGTATCACATATTAGTGTGCAATCATTACTGAGATCCAGTTTGAAGGATGCTGTTCGTATTGTAATTCCACCAACCTGCATTGGGACAGTGGAGCTCTTTGGAGAGGTCTGTATCAATGGCGATAATAAACAGAAGGTATCAAGCATATTAGTGTGCAATCATTACTGAATCCGGTTTGAAGGATGCTGTTCGTATTGTAATTCCACCAACCTGCATTGGGACAGTGGAGATCTTTGGAGAGGTCTGTATCGAGTGGCGATAATAAACAGAAGGTATCAAGCATATTAGTGTGCAATCATTACTGAGATCCGGTTTGAAGGATGCTGTTCGTATTGTAATTCCACCAACCCGCATTAGGACAGTGGAGATCTTTGGAGAGGTCTGTATCAATGGCGATAATAAACAGAAGGTATCACATATTAGTGTGCAATCATTACTGAGATCCGGTTTGAAGGATGCTGTTCGTATTGTAATTCCACCAACCCGCATTGGGACAGTGGAGATCTTTGAGAGGTCTGTATCATGGCGATAATAAACAGAAGGTATCACATATTAGTGTGCAATCATTACTGAGAGATCCGGTTTGAAGGATGCTGTTCGTATTGTAATCCCAATGAACCCGCATTGGGACAGTGGAGATCTTGGAGAGGTCTGTATCAATGGCGATAATAAACAGAAGGTATCAAGCATATTAGTGTGCAATCATTACTGAGATCCGGCTTGAAGGATGCTGTTCGTATTGTAATTCCACCAACCCGCATTGGGACAGTGGAGATCTTTGGAGGTCTGTATCAGTGGCGATAATAAACAGAAGGTATCACATATTAGTGTGCAATCATTACTGAGATCCGGCTTGAAGGATGCTGTTCGTATTGTAATTCCACCAACCCGCATTGGGACAGTGGAGATCTTTGGAGGTCTGTATCAGTGGCGAAAATAAACAGAAGGTATCACATATTAGTGTGCAATCATTACTGAGATCCGGTTTGAAGGATGCTGTTCGTATTGTAATCCCACCAACCCGCATTGGGACAGTGGAGATCTTTGGAGGTCTGTATCAGTGGCGATAATAAACAGAAGGTATCACATATTAGTGTGCAATCATTACTGAGATCCGGCTTGAAGGATGCTGTCTGTATTGTAATCCCACCAACCCGCATTGGGACAGTGGAGATCTTTGGAGGTCTGTATCAATGGCGATAATAAACGAAGGTATCACATATTAGTGTGCAATCATTACCGAGATCCGGTTTGAAGGATGCTGTTCGTATTGTAATTCCACCAACCCGCATTGGGACAGTGGAGATCTTGGAGAGGTCTGCATCAGTGGCGATAATAAACGAAGGTATCACATAATAGTGTGCAATCATTACTGAATCCGGTTTGAAGGATACTGTTCGTATTGTAATCCCAATGAACCCGCATTGGGACAGTGAGATCTTTGGAGGTCTGTATCATGGCGATAATAAACAGAAGGTATCAAGCATATTAGTGTGCACCATTACTGAGATCCGTTTGAAGGATGCTGTTCATTGTAATCCCACCAACCCGCATTGGACAGTGGAGATCTTTGGAGAGGTCTGTATCAGTGGCGAAAATAAACAGAAGGTATCAAGCATATTAGTGTGCAATCATTACTGTGATCCGGTTTGAAGGATGCTGTTCGTATTGTAATCCACCAACCCGCATTAGGACAGTGGAGATCTTTGGAGAGGTCTGTATCAGTGGCGATAATAAACAGAAGGTATCACATATTAGTGTGCAATCATTACTGAGATCCGGTTTGAAGGATGCTGTCTGTATTGTAATTCCACCAACCCGCATTGGGACAGTGGAGATCTTTGAGAGGTCTGTATCAGTGGCGATAATAAACAGAAGGTATCACATAATAGTGTGCAATCATTACTGAGATCCGGTTTGAAGGATGCTGTTCGTATTGTAATCCCAATGAACCCGCATTGGGACAGTGGAGATCTTTGGAGAGGTCTGTATCAATGGCGATAATAAACGAAGGTATCACATATTAGTGTGCAATCATTACTGAGATCCGTTTGAAGGATGCTGTTCGTATTGTAATCCCACGAACCCGCATTGGGACAGTGGAGACCTTTGGAGAGGTCTGTATCAGTGGCGATAATAAACAGAAGGTATCACATATTAGTGTGCAATCATTACTGAAATCCGGTTTGAAGGATGCTGTTCGTATTGTAATCCCACCAACCCGCATTGGGACAGTGGAGATCTTTGAGAGGTCTGTATCAATGGCGATAATAAACAGAGGTATCACATATTAGTGTGCAATCATTACTGAGATCCGGTTTGAAGGATGCTGTCTGTATTGTAATCCCAATGAACCCGCATTGGGACAGTGGAGATCTTTGGAGAGGTCTGCATCAGTGGCGATACAAACAGAAGGTATCACATATTAGTGTGCAATCATTACTGAGATCCGGTTTGAAGGATGCTGTTCGTATTGTAATTCCACCAACCCGCATTGGGACAGTGGAGATCTTGGAGAGGTCTGCATCAGTGGCGATACAAACAGAAGGTATCACATATTAGTGCAATCATTACTGAGATCCGGCTTGAAGGATGCTGTTCGTATTGTAATTCCACCAACCCGCATTGGGACAGTGGAGATCTTTGGAGAGGTCTGTATCAATGGCGATAATAAACAGAAGGTATCACATATTAGTGTGCAATCATTACTGGAGATCCGGTTTGAAGGATGCTGTTCGTATTGTATCCCACCAACCCACATTGGGACAGTGGAGATCTTTGGAGAGTCTGTATCAGTGGCGATAATAAACAGAAGGTATCACATTAGTGTGCAATCATTACTGGAGATCCGGTTTGAAGGATGCTGTTCGTATTGTAATCCCACCAACCCGCATTGGGACAGTGGAGATCTTTGGAGAGGTCTGTATCAATGGCGATAATAAACAGAAGGTATCACATATTAGTGAGCAATCATTACTGAGATCCGGTTTGAAGGATGCTGTTCGTATTGTAATTCCACCAACCCGCATTAGGACAGTGGAGATCTTGGAGAGGTCTGTATCAGTGGCGAAAATAAACAGAAGGTATCACATATTAGTGTGCAATCATTACTGAGATCCGGTTTGAAGGATGCTATTCGTATTGTAATTCCACCAACCCGCATTGGGACAGTGGAGATCTTTGGAGAGGTCTGTATCAGTGGCGATAATAAACAGAAGGTATCACATATTAGTGTGCAATCATTACTGAGATCCGTTTGAAGGATGCTGTTCATTGTAATCCCACGAACCCGCATTGGGACAGTGGAGATCTTTGGAGAGGTCTGTATCGGTGGCGATAATAAACAGAAGGTATCACATATTAGTGCAATCATTACTGAGAGATCCGGTTTGAAGGATGCTGTTCGTATTGTAATCCCACGAACCCGCATTGGGACAGTGGAGATCTTTGGAAGGTCTGTATCAGTGGCGATAATAAACGAAGGTATCACATATTAGTGTGTGCAATCATTACTGAGATCGGTTTGAAGGATGTTGTTCGTATTGTAATCCCACGAACCCGCATTGGGACAGTGGAGACCTTTGGAGAGGTCTGTATCGAGTGGCGATAATAAACAGAAGGTATCACATATTAGTGTGCAATCATTACTGAGATCGGTTTGAAGGATGCTGTTCGTATTGTAATCCACCAACCCGCATTGGGACAGTGGAGATCTTTGGAGAAGGTCTGTATCAGTGGCGATAATAAACAGAAGGTATCAAGCATATTAGTGTGCAATCATTACTGAGATCCGGTTTGGAAGGATGCTGTTCGTATTGTAATTCCACCAACCCACATTGGGACAGTGGAGATCTTTGGAGAGAGGTCTGTATCAATGGCGATAATAAACAGAAGGTATCACATATTGAGTGTGCAATCATTACTGAGATCCGGTTTGAAGGATGCTGTTCGTATTGTAATTCCACCAACCCGCATTGGGACAGTGGAGATCTTTGGAAGGTCTGTATCAGTGGCGATAATAAGCAGAAGGTATCACATATTAGTGTGTGCAATCATTACTGAGATCGGTTTGAAGGATGCTGTTCGTATTGTAATCCCACCAACCCGCATTGGGACAGTGGAGATCTTTGGAGGTCTGTATCAATGGCGATAATAAACAGAAGGTATCACATATTAGTGTGCAATCATTACTGAGATCGGTTTGAAGGATGCTGTTCGTATTGTAATCCCACCAACCCATTGGGACAGTGGAATCTTTGGAGAAGGTCTGTATCAGTGGCGAAAATAAACAGAAGGTAATACATATTAGTGTGCAATCATTACTGAGATCCGGTTTGGAAGGATGCTGTTCGTATTGTAATCCCACCAACCCGCATTGGGACAGTGGAGACTTTGGAGAGGTCTGTATCGGTGGCGATAATAAGCAGAAGGTATCACATATTAGTGTGCAATCATTACTGAGATCCGGTTTGAAGGATGCTGTTCGTATTGTAATTCCACCAACCCGCATTAGGACAGTGGAGATCTTTGGAGAGGTCTGTATCAATGGCGATAATAAACAGAAGGTATCACATATTAGTGTGCAATCATTACTGAGATCCGGTTTGAAGGATGCTGTTCGTATTGTAATTCCACCAACCCGCATTGGGACAGTGGAATCTTTGGAGAGGTCTGTATCGGTGGCGATAATAAGCAGAAGGTATCACATATTGGTGTGCAATCATTACTGAGATCCGGTTTTGAAGGATGTTGTTCGTATTGTAATCCCACGAACCCGCATTGGGACAGTGGAATCTTTGGAGAGGTCTGTATCAGTGGCGATAATAAACAGAAGGTATCACATATTAGTGTGCAATCATTACTGAGATCCGGTTTGAAGGATGCTGTGCCTATTGTGATCGACGAACCCGCATTGGGGCAGTGGAGATCTTTGAGAGGTCTGTATCGGTGGCGATAATAAACAGAAGGTATCACATATTAGTGTGCAATCATTACTGAGATCGGTTTGAAGGATGCTGTTCGTATTGTAATTCCACCAACCCGCATTGGGACAGTGGAGATCTTTGGAGAGAGGTCTGTATCGGTGGCGATAATAAACAGAAGGTATCACATATTGGTGTGCAATCATTACTGAGAGATCCGGTTTGAAGGATGTTGTTCGTATTGTAATCCACCAACCCGCATTGGGACAGTGGAGATCTTTGGAGGTCTGTATCAATGGCGATAATAAACAGAAGGTATCACATATTGAGTGTGCAATCATTACTGAGATCCAGTTTGAAGGATGCTATTCGTATTGTAATCCCACCAACCCATTGGGACAGTGGAGACTTTGGAGAGGTCTGCATCAGTGGCGATAATAAGCAGAAGGTATCACATATTAGTGAGCAATCATTACTGAGATCGGTTTGAAGGATGCTGTTCGTATTGTATCCCACCAACCCATTGGGACAGTGGAGACTTTGGAGAGGTCTGTATCAGTGGCGATACAAACAGAAGGTATCACATATTAGTGAGCAATCATTACTGAGATCCGGTTTGAAGGATGCTGTTCGTATTGTAATTCCACCAACCTGCATTGGGACAGTGGAGCTCTTTGGAAGGTCTGTATCAGTGGCGATAATAAACAGATGGTATCACATATTAGTGTGCAATCATTACTGAGATCCGGTTTGAAGGATGCTGTTCGTATTGTAATCCACCAACCCGCATTGGGACAGTGGAGATCTTTGGAGAGAGGTCTGTATCAGTGGCGATAATAAGCAGAAGGTATCACATATTGAGTATTGCAATCATTACTGAGATCCGGTTTGAAGGATGCTGTTCGTATTGTAATTCCACCAACCCGCATTGGGACAGTGGAGATCTTTGGAGGAGTCTGTATCAGTGGCGATAATAAGCAGAAGGTATCACATATTGAGTGTGCAATCATTACTGAGATCCGGTTTGAAGGATGCTGTTCGTATTGTAATTCCACCAACCCGCATTGGGACAGTGGAGACTTTGGAGAGGTCTGTATCAGTGGCGATAATAAGCAGAAGGTATCACATATTAGTGTGCAATCATTACTGAGATCCGGTTTGAAGGATGCTGTTCGTATTGTAATTCCACCAACCCGCATTGGGACAGTGGAGATCTTTGGAGAGAGGTCTGTATCAGTGGCGATAATAAGCAGAAGGTATCACATATTAGTGTGCAATCATTACTGAGATCGGTTTGAAGGATGCTGTTCGTATTGTAATCCCACCAACCCACATTGGGACAGTGAGATCTTTGGAGAAGGTCTGTATCAATGGCGATAATAAACAGAAGGTATCACATATTAGTGTGCAATCATTACTGAGATCGGTTTGAAGGATGCTATTCGTATTGTAATTCCACCAACCCGCATTGGGACAGTGGAGATCTTTGGAGAGGTCTGTATCAGTGGCGATAATAAACAGAAGGTATCACATATTAGTGTGCAATCATTACTGAGAGATCCGGTTTGGAAGGATGCTGTTCGTATTGTAATCCCACCAACCCGCATTGGGACAGTGGAGATCTTTGGAAGGTCTGTATCAGTGGCGATAATAAGCAGAAGGTATCACATATTGAGTGTGCAATCATTACTGTGATCCGGTTTGAAGGATGCTGTTCGTATTGTAATTCCACCAACCCGCATTGGGACAGTGGAGATCTTTGGAGAGGTCTGTATCAATGGCGATAATAAACAGAAGGTATCACATATTAGTGTGCAATCATTACTGAGATCGGTTTGAAGGATGCTGTTCGTATTGTAATTCCACCAACCCGCATTGGGACAGTGGAGATCTTTGGAGAAGGTCTGTATCAGTGGCGATAATAAGCAGAAGGTATCACATATTAGTGTGCAATCATTACTGAAATCCGGTTTGAAGGATGCTATCCGTATTGTAATCCACCAACCCACATTGGGACAGTGGAGATCTTTGGAGAGGTCTGTATCAGTGGCGATAATAAGCAGAAGGTATCACATATTAGTGTGCAATCATTACTGAGATCCGGTTTGAAGGATGCTGTGCCTATTGTGATCCACGAACCCGCATTGGGGCAGTGGAGATCTTTGGAGAGAGGTCTGTATCAGTGGCGATAATAAACAGAAGGTATCACATATTGAGTGTGCAATCATTACTGAGATCCGGTTTGAAGGATGCTGTTCGTATTGTAATTCCACCAACCCGCATTGGGACAGTGGAGATCTTTGGAGAGAGGTCTGTATCAGTGGCGATAATAAACAGAAGGTATCACATATTGGTATTGCAATCATTACTGAGATCCGTTTGAAGGATGCTGTTCGTATTGTAATCCCACCAACCCACATTGGGACAGTGGAGATCTTTGGAGAGGTCTGTATCAGTGGCGATAATAAACAGAAGGTATCACATATTAGTGTGCAATCATTACTGAGATCCGGTTTGAAGGATGCTATTCGTATTGTAATTCCACCAACCCGCATTGGGACAGTGGAGCTCTTTGGAGAGGTCTGTATCAGTGGCGATAATAAACAGAAGGTATCACATATTAGTGTGCAATCATTACTGAGATCCGGTTTGAAGGATGCTGTGCCTATTGTGATCCACGAACCCGCATTGGGACAGTGGAGATCTTTGGAGAGGTCTGTATCAGTGGCGATAATAAGCAGAAGGTATCACATATTAGTGTGTGCAATCATTACTGTGATCCGGTTTGAAGGATGCTATTCGTATTGTAATTCCACCAACCCGCATTGGGACAGTGGAGATCTTTGGAGAGGTCTGTATCAGTGGCGATAATAAACAGAAGGTATCACATATTAGTGTGTGCAATCATTACTGAGATCCGGTTTGAAGGATGCTATTCGTATTGTAATTCCACCAACCCGCATTGGGACAGTGGAGATGTTTGGAGAGGTCTGTATCAGTAGCGATAATAAACAGAAGGTATCACATTGTATGTAAACATTACTATGATCCGGTTTAAAGGATGCTGTGCGTATTGTAATTCCACCAACCTGCATTGGGACAGTGGAGATCTTTGGAGGTCTGTATCAGTGGCGATAATAAACAGAAGGTATCACATTAGTGTGCAATCATTACTGTGATCCGGTTTGAAGGATGCTGTTCGTATTGTAGTTCCTCCAACCCGCATTGGGACAGTGGAGCTCTTTGGAAGGTCTGTATCAGTGGCGATAATAAACGAAGGTATCACATTAGTGTGCAATCATTACTGAGATCGGTTTGAAGGATGCTGTTCGTATTGTAATCCCACGAACCCGCATTGGGACAGTGGAGCTCTTTGGAGAGAGGTCTGTATCAGTGGCGATAATAAACAGAAGGTATCACATATTAGTGTGTGCAATCATTACTGTGATCCGGTTTGAAGGATGCTGTGCCTATTGTGATCCACGAACCCGCATTGGGACAGTGGAGCTCTTTGGAAGGTCTGTATCAGTGGCGATAATAAACAGAAGGTATCACATATTAGTGTGCAATCATTACTGAGATCGGTTTGAAGGATGCTGTGCCTATTGTGATCCACGAACCCGCATTGGGACAGTGGAGATCTTTGGAGAGGTCTGTATCAGTGGCGATAATAAACAGAAGGTATCACATATTAGTGTGCAATCATTACTGAAATCCGGTTTGAAGGATGCTATCCGTATTGTAATCCCACCAACCCACATTGGGACAGTGGAGATCTTTGGAGAGGTCTGTATCAGTGGCGATAATAAACAGAAGGTATCACATATTAGTGTGCAATCATTACTGAGATCCGGTTTGAAGGATGCTATCCGTATTGTAATCCCACCAACCCACATTGGGACAGTGGAGATCTTTGGAGAGGTCTGTATCAGTGGCGATAATAAACAGAAGGTATCACATATTAGTGTGCAATCATTACTGTGATCCGGTTTGAAGGACGCTGTGCCTATTGTGATCCACGAACCCGCATTGGGGCAGTGGAGATCTTTGGAGAGGTCTGTATCAGTGGCGATAATAAACAGAAGGTATCACATATTAGTGTGTGCAATCATTACTGAGATCGGTTTGAAGGATGCTGTGCCTATTGTGATCCACGAACCCGCATTGGGGCAGTGGAGATCTTTGGAGAGGTCTGTATCAGTGGCGATAATAAACAGAAGGTATCACATATTAGTGTGCAATCATTACTGAGATCCGGTTTGAAGGATGCTGTTCGTATTGTAATCCCACCAACCCACATTGGGACAGTGGAGATCTTTGGAGAGGTCTGTATCAGTGGCGATAATAAACAGAAGGTATCACATATTAGTGTGCAATCATTACTGAGATCCGGTTTGAAGGATGCTGTTCGTATTGTAGTTCCTCCAACCCGCATTGGGACAGTGGAGCTCTTTGGAGAGGTCTGTATCAGTGGCGATAATAAACAGAAGGTATCACATATTAGTGTGCAATCATTACTGAAATCCGGTTTGAAGGATGCTATTTGTATTTTAATTCCACCAACCCGCATTAGACAGTGGAGCTCTTTGGAGAGGTCTGTATCAGTGGCGATACAAACAGAAGGTAATACATATTAGTGTGCAATCATTACTGTGATCCGGTTTGAAGGATGCTGTTCGTATTGTAATCCCACGAACCCGCATTGGGACAGTGGAGACCTTTGGAGAGGTCTGTATCAGTGGCGATAATAAACAGAAGGTATCATATTAGTGTGTGCAATCATTACTGAAATCCGGTTTGAAGGATGCTATCCGTATTGTAATCCCACCAACCCGCATTGGGACAGTGGAGCTCTTTGGAGAGGTCTGTATCAGTGGCGATAATAAACAGAAGGTATCACATATTAGTGTGCAATCATTACTGAGATCCGGTTTGAAGGATGCTGTTCGTATTGTAGTTCCTCCAACCCGCATTGGGACAGTGGAGCTCTTTGGAGAGGTCTGTATCAGTGGCGATAATAAACAGAAGGTATCACATATTAGTGTGCAATCATTACTGAGATCCGGTTTGAAGGATGCTATGCCTATTGTAATCCCACCAACCCACATTGGGACAGTGGAGATCTTTGGAGGTCTGTATCATGGCGATAATAAACAGAAGGTATCACATATTGAGTGTGCAATCATTACTGAGATCGGTTTGAAGGATGCTGTTCGTATTGTAGTTCCTCCAACCCGCATTGGGACAGTGGAGCTCTTTGGAGAGGTCTGTATCAGTGGCGATACAAACAGAAGGTATCACATATTAGTGCAATCATTACTGAGATCCGTTTGAAGGATGCTATTCGTATTTTAATTCCACCAACCCGCATTAGGACAGTGGAGCTCTTGAGAGGTCTGTATCAGTGGCGATAATAAACAGAAGGTATCACATATTAGTGCAATCATTACTGAGATCGGTTTGAAGGATGCTATTTGTATTTTAATTCCACCAACCCGCATTAGGACAGTGGAGCTCTTTGGAGGTCTGTATCAGTATGATAATAAACAGAAGGTATCACATTGTATGTAAACATTACTATGATCCGGTTTAAAGGATGCTGTGCGTATTGTAATTCCACCAACCTGCATTGGGACAGTGGAGATCTTTGGAAGGTCTGTATCAGTGGCGATAATAAGCAGAAGGTATCACATATTAGTGCAATCATTACTGTGATCCGGTTTGAAGGATGCTGTTCGTATTGTAATTCCACCAACCCGCATTGGGACGGCGTGGTGGGAAATGACTAAATCCCCCTACAACTATAAAGTGGTGGTCATAGACGAAGACTTACGCCCAGCTGTGGACGTCTGAAAGATCGTGGAGATGATGATTTCTACGTGAAGAGCTTAGATATGCGCACTAATCAATGATTGAGTATACCACCAGTCCCAGTCAGTCCACTTAACTTTCCCACTGTTGGGATTGCAGACATGCAATAAAGTTCAGTTATGGGTGTTTATCTTCGATAGCTGTTCTCCCGTAACGTAGCTTACTATGCCAAGGGCTCCAGTGGGAATGATACCTTTGCCTGTTTGAGACGAATAGTGTACGGACCTGAACAATATATTGTATGTTATACATCAGGGTTTCCTTTCATCACTAATAGTAATATTAAGATATATACACTAGCAGCATAACAGTAGAAGACAAGATTGAAGTTTTTTTTTTTTATACAAACGACGATACGGGCGTGACGTTCACTTGATGATAAGTGACACGCTTGCCGCATAACGTGACACTAGTTAGGATGACATACACAGCACCACGTTGTGCTCATCGCGTTCAGAAATGAGATATTGCGTCTCGTTATCCCCAGTAATTTCACTAATTATAGCGCCCTTCAAACCGGATCACAGTAATGTCCGCACAGTACCGTCTGTCGGCTGCAATAGGCGCTGCGGTAATGACGGTTCCGGCAACAGAGACACTACCACCAGTATTAGCTACAGCATCCTTTAAACCGGATCATAGTAATGTCTGCACAGGACGGTCTCCGGCAACAGAGACACTACCACCAGTATTAGCTACAGCATCCTTTAAACCGGATCATAGTAATGTCTGCACAGTACTGTGTGTCGGCTGCAATAGCCGCTGCGGTAATACTTAGACGGTCTCCGGCAACAGAGACACTACAAGCAGTAATAGCTACAGCGCCCTTCAATCCGGATCACGGTAATGTCCGCACAGTACTCTCTGTCGGCTGCAATAGGAGCTGCGTTGGTACCTAGACGGTCTCCGGCAACAGAGCCACTACCACCAGTTAAAAGGGGATGAATGGAGAAAGAGATGAGTGACGCAATAGACCACCTGGTGAAAGGATATTGAAGTTGAAATCTCTCCCCACCATCTTTCAGAAGACATCACCAAGAATCTGACCTATACAGGCGACCAGATGTTTTGTAACAATATTTTAAAAAAAACTTAATTGTTACAAACTATAAACGCTCAAATATACTCAGTTTGGGCAATTTGTTAAATTAAGTTAAAATACTTAAAAACAAAATAACTCAAAGATTCCATTAAAATACTTCAACTTGTTCAGATGATTTTCTTCCTTGTTACATTCGCCATAGGTTCCATTTTCCCTTTTGTTGCACCGATAAATGAAAATACTAGGAAGTATTTATAAGTAATAGGTATTTAAAATATTTGTGCTATGACGTTTCAGTGTGGATTTTCGAGTCGGTGAACTACTAGTAAGTTTACTAAATTCGAGTATTAGTTAACTGCTATCGGAGCTGTTAAATGTTTAATTAGGCGATATTTTAAATTAGTATTTCCGCCATCTAGCGTAATGTGGCAACACTAAGTAATCGCGGGCATTATTTAACCCAGAAGATGTCGGCGTTGTTTTATTTCCGTCGGCGACACGGACCTCAGGAGTCAAGGTCTCGTGAAGAGCTTCCTACAGGAATGATTAGGTCTTCAGGAGTCAGGGTCATCACCACCATGGCGTCAGTTCCGCGTTGGTGTATTTATGTAAGAAATTGCGCAATGATTTAGCATCATGGCGGCTTAGTCGGAGCTGTTCGTGTAGTATCACAGCGTCAAGGTCACGGCGCGTCGTATTTTCGTGTTTCCACTTCCGGGTCAGCCATCAGCCATCAGCACTTACTACACCTCGAGTAAGATAACGTTTATTTGGAATTGTTCGACTTGAATACTCGCGGACGATGCAGTATCGATGTAGTAATAATACTGGTGTAAGGTAAGGGCTGCCGTAATAGGCGACTAAAACGGTTTATAGTTTTGATAGTGGTGCCCTCATTGTGCTTGCATCAAAGCGAGGGTGCTGAGGAAGGCTGCAGCCATACCTGCTGCGTGCTCCAGGTATGTCTGAAGACACCGGAGCATCCAACAATTTAGTGGGCAGAAGCCCCACATGACCTCGTCTTTCCTCCAGAAGTAGAGTATCTTTTAAGATTTCCATCACGGTAATAAACAGAAGGTATCACATATTAGTGTGCAATCATTACTGAGATCCGGTTTGAAGGATGCTGTTCGTATTGTAATCCCACCAACCCACATTGGGACAGTGGAGATCTTTGGAGAGGTCTGTATCAGTGGCGATAATAAGCAGAAGGTATCACATATTAGTGCAATCATTACTGAGATCGGTTTGAAGGATGCTGTTCGTATTGTAGTTCCTCCAACCCGCATTGGGACAGTGGAGATCTTGGAGAGGTCTGTATCAGTGGCGATAATAAGCAGAAGGTATCACATATTGAGTGTGCAATCATTACTGAGATCGGTTTGAAGGATGCTGTTCGTATTGTAATTCCACCAACCTGCATTGGGACAGTGGAGCTCTTTGGAAGGTCTGTATCAGTGGCGATACAAACAGAAGGTATCAAGCATATTAGTGTGCAATCATTACTGTGATCCGGTTTGAAGGATGCTGTTCGTATTGTAGTTCCTCCAACCCGCATTGGGACAGTGGAGATCTTTGAGAGGTCTGTATCATGGCGATAATAAACAGAAGGTATCACATATTGAGTGTGCAATCATTACTGAGATCCGGTTTGAAGGATGCTGTTCGTATTGTAATCCCACCAACCCACATTGGGACAGTGGAGATCTTTGGAGAGGTCTGTATAAGTGGCGATAATAAACAGAGGTATCACATAATAGTGTGCAATCATTACTGAGATCCGGTTTGAAGGATGCTGTTCGTATTGTAATCCCACCAACCCACATTGGGACAGTGGAGATCTTTGGAAGGTCTGTATCAGTGGCGATAATAAACAGAAGGTATCACATATTAGTGTGCAATCATTACTGAGATCGGTTTGAAGGATGCTGTTCGTATTGTAATCCCACGAACCCGCATTGGGACAGTGGAGATCTTTGGAGAGGTCTGTATCAGTGGCGATACAAACAGAAGGTATCACATATTAGTGTGCAATCATTACTGAGATCGGTTTGAAGGATGCTGTTCGTATTGTAATCCCAATGAACCCGCATTGGGACAGTGGAGACCTTTGGAGAGGTCTGTATCAGTGGCGATAATAAACAGAAGGTATCACATATTGGTGTGCAATCATTACTGAGATCCGGTTTGAAGGATGCTGTTCGTATTGTAATCCCACGAACCCGCATTGGGACAGTGGAGACCTTTGGAGAGGTCTGTATCATGGCGATAATAAACAGAAGGTATCACATATTAGTGTGCAATCATTACTGAAATCCGGTTTGAAGGATGCTATCCGTATTGTAATCCCACCAACCCACATTGGGACAGTGGAGATCTTTGGAGGTCTGTATCGGTGGCGATAATAAACAGAAGGTATCACATATTAGTGTGCAATCATTACTGAGATCCGGTTTGAAGGATGCTGTTCGTATTGTAGTTCCTCCAACCCGCATTGGGACAGTGGAGATCTTTGGAGAGGTCTGTATCAGTGGCGATAATAAACAGAAGGTATCACATATTAGTGTGCAATCATTACTGAGATCCGGTTTGAAGGATGCTGTTCGTATTGTAGTTCCTCCAACCCGCATTGGGACAGTGGAGATCTTTGGAGAGGTCTGTATCAGTGGCGATAATAAACAGAAGGTATCACATATTAGTGTGCAATCATTACTGAAATCCGGTTTGAAGGATGCTATCCGTATTGTAATCCCACGAACCCGCATTGGGACAGTGGAGCTCTTTGGAGAGGTCTGTATCAGTGGCGATAATAAACAGAAGGTATCACATATTAGTGTGCAATCATTACTGAGATCCGGTTTGGAAGGATGCTGTTCGTATTGTAATTCCACCAACCCACATTGGGACAGTGGAGATCTTTGGAGAAGGTCTGTATCAGTGGCGAAAATAAACAGAAGGTATCATATTAGTGTGCAATCATTACTGAGATCGGTTTGAAGGATGCTGTTCGTATTGTAATCCCACCAACCCGCATTGGGACAGTGGAGATCTTTGGAGAGGTCTGTATCGGTGGCGATAATAAACGAAGGTATCACATATTAGTGTGCAATCATTACTGAGATCCGGTTTGAAGGATGCTATTCGTATTTTAATTCCACCAACCGCATTGGGACAGTGGAGATCTTTGGAGAGGTCTGTATCAATGGCGATAATAAACAGAAGGTATCACATATTAGTGTGCAATCATTACTGAGATCGGTTTGAAGGATGCTGTTCGTATTGTAATTCCACCAACCCGCATTGGGACAGTGGAGATCTTTGGAGAGGTCTGTATCGAGTGGCGATAATAAACAGAAGGTATCACATATTAGTGTGCAATCATTACTGAGATCCGGTTTAAAGGATGCTGTGCCTATTGTGATCCACGAACCCGCATTGGGACGGTGGAGATCTTTGGAGAGGTCTGCATCAGTGGCGATAATAAGCAGAAGGTATCACATATTAGTGTACAATCATTACTGAGATCGGTTTGAAGGATACTGTTCGTATTGTAATCCACGAACCCGCATTGGGGCAGTGGAGATCTTTGGAGAGGTCTGTATCGGTGGCGATAATAAACAGAAGGTATCACATATTGAGTGTGCAATCATTACTGAGATCCGGTTTGAAGGATGCTGTTCGTATTGTAATTCCACCAACCCGCATTAGGACAGTGGAGATCTTTGGAGAGGTCTGTATCGAGTGGCGATAATAAACAGAAGGTATCACATATTAGTGTGCAATCATTACTGAGATCCGGTTTGAAGGATGCTGTTCGTATTGTAATCCCACCAACCCGCATTGGGACGGTGGAGATCTTTGGAGAGGTCTGTATCAATGGCGATAATAAGCAGAAGGTATCACATATTAGTGTGCAATCATTACTGAGATCCGGTTTGAAGGATGCTGTTCGTATTGTAATTCCACCAACCCACATTGGGACAGTGGAGATCTTTGGAGGTCTGTATCAGTGGCGATAATAAACAGAAGGTATCACATATTGAGTGTGCAATCATTACTGAGATCGGTTTGAAGGATGCTGTTCGTATTGTAATCCCACCAACCCGCATTGGGACAGTGGAGATCTTTGGAAGGTCTGTATCAATGGCGATAATAAACAGAAGGTATCACATATTAGTGTGCAATCATTACTGAGATCCGGTTTGAAGGATGCTGTTCGTATTGTAGTTCCTCCAACCCGCATTGGGACAGTGGAGATCTTTGGAGAGGTCTGTATCAGTGGCGATAATAAACAGAAGGTATCACATATTAGTGTGCAATCATTACTGAGATCCGGTTTGAAGGATGCTATCCGTATTGTAATCCCACCAACCCACATTGGGACAGTGGAGATCTTTGGAGAGGTCTGTATCAGTGGCGATAATAAACAGAAGGTATCATATTGGTGTGCAATCATTACTGAATCGGTTTGAAGGATGCTGTTCGTATTGTAATTCCACCAACCCGCATTGGGACAGTGGAGATCTTTGGAGAGGTCTGTATCAATGGCGATAATAAACAGAAGGTATCACATATTGGTGTGCAATCATTACTGAGATCGGTTTGAAGGATGCTGTTCGTATTGTAATTCCACCAACCCGCATTGGGACAGTGGAATCTTTGGAGAGGTCTGTATCAGTGGCGATAATAAACAGAAGGTATCACATATTAGTGTGCAATCATTACTGAGATCCGGTTTGAAGGATGCTGTTCGTATTGTAATCCCACCAACCCGCATTGGGACAGTGAGATCTTTGGAGGTCTGTATCAATGGCGATAATAAACAGAAGGTATCACATATTAATGTGCAATCATTACTGAATCCGGTTTGAAGGATGCTGTTCGTATTGTAATTCCACCAACCCGCATTGGGACGGTGGAGATCTTTGGAGAGGTCTGTATCAGTGGCGATAATAAGCAGAAGGTATCACATATTAGTGTGCAATCATTACTGAAATCCGGTTTGAAGGATGCTATCCGTATTGTAATCCCACCAACCCACATTGGGACAGTGGAGATCTTTGGAGAGGTCTGTATCAGTGGCGATAATAAACAGAAGGTATCACATATTAGTGTGCAATCATTACTGAGATCCGGTTTGAAGGATGCTATTCGTATTGTAATTCCACCAACCCGCATTGGGACAGTGGAGATCTTTGGAGAAGGTCTGTATCAATGGCGATAATAAACAGAGGTATCACATATTAGTGTGCAATCATTACTGAGATCCGGTTTGAAGGATGCTGTTCGTATTGTAGTTCCTCCAACCCGCATTGGGACAGTGGAGATCTTTGGAGAGGTCTGTATCAGTGGCGATAATAAACAGAAGGTATCACATATTAATTATTGCAATCATTACTGAGATCCGGTTTAAAGGATGCTGTGCCTATTGTAATCCACCAACCCACATTGGGACAGTGGAGATCTTTGGAAGGTCTGTATCAGTGGCGAAAATAAACAGAAGGTATCACATATTAATGTGCAATCATTACTGTGATCCGGTTTGAAGGATGCTGTGCCTATTGTGATCGACGAACCCGCATTGGGGCAGTGGAGATCTTTGGAGGTCTGTATCAGTGGCGATAATAAACGAAGGTATCACATATTGGTGTGCAATCATTACTGAGATCCGGTTTGAAGGATGCTGTTCGTATTGTAATTCCACCAACCCGCATTGGGACAGTGGAGATCTTTGGAGAGGTCTGTATCGAGTGGCGATAATAAGCAGAAGGTATCACATATTAGTGTGCAATCATTACTGAGATCCGGTTTGAAGGATGCTGTTCGTATTGTAATCCCACCAACCCACATTGGGACAGTGGAGATCTTTGGAGGTCTGTATCAATGGCGATAATAAACAGAAGGTATCACATATTAGTGTGCAATCATTACTGAGAGATCCGGTTTGAAGGATGCTGTTCGTATTGTAATTCCACCAACCCGCATTGGGACAGTGGAATCTTTGGAGAGGTCTGTATCAGTGGCGATAATAAGCAGAAGGTATCACATATTAGTGTGCAATCGTACTGAGATCCGGTTTGAAGGATGCTGTTCGCATTGTAATCCCACCAACCCGCATTGGGACAGTGGAGATCTTTGGAGAGGTCTGTATCAGTGGCGATAATAAACAGAAGGTATCACATATTAGTGTGCAATCGTACTGAGATCCGGTTTGAAGGATGCTGTTCGTATTGTAATTCCACCAACCCACATTGGGACAGTGGAGATCTTTGGAGAGGTCTGTATCAATGGCGATAATAAACGAAGGTATCACATATTGGTGTGCAATCATTACTGAGATCCGGTTTGAAGGATGCTGTTCGTATTGTAATTCCACCAACCGCATTGGGACAGTGAGATCTTTGGAGAAGGTCTGTATCAGTGGCGATAATAAACAGAAGGTATCACATATTAGTGTGCAATCATTACTGAGATCCGGTTTGAAGGATGCTGTGCCTATTGTGATCCACGAACCCGCATTGGGACAGTGGAGATCTTTGGAGAGGTCTGTATCAGTGGCGATAATAAACAGAAGGTATCACATATTAGTGTGCAATCATTACTGTGATCCGGTTTGAAGGACGCTGTGCCTATTGTGATCCACGAACCCGCATTGGGGCAGTGGAGATCTTTGGAGAGGTCTGTATCAGTGGCGATAATAAACAGAAGGTATCACATATTAGTGTGCAATCATTACTGAGATCCGGTTTGAAGGATGCTATTCGTATTGTAATTCCACCAACCCGCATTGGGACAGTGGAGATCTTTGGAGAGGTCTGTATCAGTGGCGATAATAAACAGAGGTATCACATATTAGTGTGCAATCATTACTGAGATCCGGTTTGAAGGATGCTGTTCGTATTGTAATTCCACCAACCGCATTGGGACAGTGGAGATCTTTGGAGGTCTGTATCAATGGCGATAATAAACAGAAGGTATCACATATTAGTGTGCAATCATTACTGAGATCCGGTTTGAAGGATGCTATTTGTATTTTAATTCCACCAACCCGCATTGGGACGGTGGAGATCTTTGGAGAGAGGTCTGTATCAGTGGCGATAATAAACAGAAGGTATCACATATTAGTGTGCAATCATTACTGAGATCGGTTTGAAGGATGCTGTTCGTATTGTAATCCCACCAACCCGCATTGGGACAGTGGAGATCTTTGGAGGTCTGTATCAATGGCGATAATAAACAGAAGGTATCACATATTGGTGTGCAATCATTACTGTGATCCGGTTTGAAGGACGCTGTGCCTATTGTGATCCACGAACCCGCATTGGGACAGTGGAGATCTTTGGAGAGGTCTGTATCAGTGGCGATAATAAACAGAAGGTATCACATATTAGTGTGCAATCATTACTGAGATCCGGTTTGAAGGATGCTGTGCCTATTGTGATCCACGAACCCGCATTGGGACAGTGGAGATCTTTGGAGAGGTCTGTATCAGTGGCGATAATAAACAGAAGGTATCACATATTAGTGTGCAATCATTACTGTGATCCGGTTTGAAGGACGCTGTGCCTATTGTAATCCCACGAACCCGCATTGGGGCAGTGGAGATCTTTGGAGAGGTCTGTATCAGTGGCGATAATAAGCAGAAGGTATCACATATTGGTGTGCAATCATTACTGTGATCCGGTTTGAAGGACGCTGTGCCTATTGTAATCCCACGAACCCGCATTGGGGCAGTGGAGATCTTTGGAGAGGTCTGTATCAGTGGCGATAATAAACAGAAGGTATCACATATTAGTGTGCAATCATTACTGAGATCCGGTTTGAAGGATGCTATTCGTATTGTAATTCCACCAACCTGCATTGGGACAGTGGAGATCTTTGGAGAGGTCTGTATCAGTGGCGATAATAAACAGAAGGTATCACATATTAGTGTGCAATCATTACTGTGATCCGGTTTGAAGGACGCTGTGCCTATTGTGATCCACGAACCCGCATTGGGGCAGTGGGACCTTTGGACGTCTCTTGGCTGATGATGACGAGGCCTCTATGGAAAACACTCGCTACTCAAGTTTTTAGGTAACAATCGTGTCCCACTCGAACATTATCACTTAATAACTCGTGACGGTCCATTATCACTCTTATTTACGTATAACGTAACTTTGCGACGTGTAATAAATGAAACCGCTTATCATTATTTATGTACTTATTATCATTATCTATATATATATATATATTTATGTAATGATTAATGATAAAAGGAAATCTTTAAAACGTTAGTACGGGATACTTATACCCGGTGATCGACGGACGAGGCTCTGGATCCCACCTACCCGCATTGGGACGGCGTGGTGGGAAATGACCCAAATCCCCCCCACAACTATAAAGTGGTGGTCATAGACGAAGACTTACGCCCAGCTGTGGACGTCTGAAAGATCGTGGAGATGATGATTACTACGTGAAGAGCTTAGATATGCGCACTAATCCAAGTTTCAATGATAGGTATACCACCAGTCCCAGTCAGTCCACTTAACTTTCCCACTGTTGGGATTGCAGACATGCAATAAAAAGTTCAGTTATGGGTGTTTATCTTCGATAGCTGTTCTCCATGTATGTCGCTTACTATGGGCTCAGTGGGAATGATACCTTTGCCTGTTTGAGACGAATAATTAATACGGACCTGAACAATATATTGTATGTTATACATCAGGGTTTCCTTTCATCACTAATAGTAATATTAAGATATATACACTAGCAGCATAACAGTAGAAGACAAGATTGAAGTTTTTTTTTTTTTATACAAACGACGATACGGGCGTGACGTTCACTTGATATTAAGTGACACGCTTGCCCATAACGTGACGCTAGTTAGGATGACATACACAGCACCACGTTGTGCTCATCGCGTTCAGAAATGAGATATTGCGTCTCGTTATCCCCAGTAATTTCACTAATTATAGCGCCCTTCAAACCGGATCACAGTAATGTCCGCACAGTACTGTCTGTCGGCTGCAATAGGCGCTGCGGTAATACTTAGACGGTCTCCGGCAACAGAGACACTACCACCAGTATTAGCTACAGCATCCTTTAAACCGGATCATAGTAATGTCTGCACAGGACGGTCTCCGGCAACAGAGCCACTACAAGCAGTAATAGCTACAGCGCCTTTCAAACCGGATCACAGTAATGTCCGCACAGTACTGTCTGTCGGCTGCAATAGGCGCTGCGGTAATACTTAGACGGTCTCCGGCAACAGAGACACTACCACCAGTATTAGCTACAGCATCCTTTAAACCGGATCATAGTAATGTCTGCACAGGACGGTCTCCGGCAACAGAGCCACTACAAGCAGTAATAGCTACAGCGCCTTTCAAACCGGATCACAGTAATGTCCGCACAGTACTGTCTGTCGGCTGCAATAGGCGCTGCGGTAATACTTAGACGGTCTCCGGCAACAGAGACACTACCACCAGTATTAGCTACAGCATCCTTTAAACCGGATCATAGTAATGTCTGCACAGGACGGTCTCCGGCAACAGAGCCACTACAAGCAGTAATAGCTACAGCGCCTTTCAAACCGGATCACAGTAATGTCCGCACAGTACTGTCTGTCGGCTGCAATAGGCGCTGCGGTAATACTTAGACGGTCTCCGGCAGCAGAGACACTACCACCGGTATTAGCTACAGCATCCTTTAAACCGGATCATAGTAATGTCTGCACAGGACGGTCTCCGGCAACAGAGCCACTACAAGCAGTAATAGCTACAGCGCCCTTCAATCCGGATCACGGTAATGTCCGCACAGTACTCTCTGTCGGCTGCAATAGGAGCTGCGTTGGTACCTAGACGGTCTCCGGCAACAGAGACACTACAAGCAGTAATAGCTACAGCGTCCTTTAAACCGGATCATAGTAATGTCTGCAGGACGGTCTCCGGCAACAGAGACACTACAAGCAGTAATAGCTACAGCGCCTTTCAAACCGGATCACAGTAATGTCTGCACAGTACTGTGTGTCGGCTGCAATAGGCGCTGCGGTAATACTTAGACGGTCTCCGGCAACAGAGACACTACCACCAGTATTAGCTACAGCATCCTTTAAACCGGATCATAGTAATGTCTGCAGGACGGTCTCCGGCAACAGAGCCACTACAAGCAGTAATAGCTACAGCACCTTCAAACCGGATCACAGTAATGTCTGCACAGTACTGTGTGTCGGCTGCAATAGGCGCTGCGGTAATACTTAGACGGTCTCCGGCAACAGAGACACTACCACCAGTATTAGCTACAGCATCCTTTAAACCGGATCATAGTAATGTCTGCACAGTACTGTGTGTCGGCTGCAATAGGCGCTGCGGTAATACTTAGACGGTCTCCGGCAACAGAGACACTACCATCAGTTAAAAGGGGATGAATGGAGAAAGAGATGAATGACGCAATAGACCACCTGGTGAAAGGATATTGAAGTTGAAATCTCTCCCCACCATCTTTCAGAAGACATCACCAGAATCTAGAAGGAATGAACCAATGAATCCAATTACACTGACCTGAATGTACTTCCTGTTGACGGCGGCGACGTCTTCCGGATCCGGGCTGAGGCTGCGCATGGTTGGTAGTACGTCGTCCAGCATCATCTTCGGGCTTCCAATCGCGTAGCTTTAAAAGAGAGTCAGCACCTGCGAAGAAGAGTGACAGGGTCAGCATATGATCCTCTAGAAAGATACTCTTGTTCTCTTTCCGACAGAAGATACTTAGTCCCAGCAGTGGGCACATGGAGTCGTCATCTCCTCCTTCATCATCAAAATACTCCATCTTGATTATCTACTATCACAATCTCCAACGAAAGAGATGTTTGAGTAAAGAGGTTCATACTGTGCTGTGTATATCATCCTAACTATTGCCACGTTGCTATTGGTTATATATCACTTAATATCAGGTGAATGTCTGTTCGTCATTAAAAAAAAAATCGCTAAACATTTCGATTTAAAAAAAGAATGACAGAGCATGTAGTATCTCTAGAGGATACCGGAGGTCACTTTATCGTCAGAGGTCTCCGGAGGTCGCGGCTTTTGTTACGAATGTGTAATTTTTTTTTTAATACGCAATTATTAGTATTCATTACGAGATCTATACAGAGGGTATTAAAAAAAAACGACATTATTAAAGAGGTTAACTATTTAGACAGCTCTAATACCTTTTTAAGTGATACTTTTCTTGGGTGGATGTGAATTGTATTGCATGATTAGAGAGAGACAGCTGTATATGTATTAGCCTTTTGGGGGAAAGAGACGGAACGAGTTTCTATACAGTCTCCATATTGCGTGTCTCTCCCGCGCTATAGCCTTACTGCGCACCATACTGTCTGGTCCCCGCTTGTCTCTCTCTCTCTCTCGCTCTAATATAGAGAAGAGAAATAAAGTGACAACGGTCTTCACTTAGGTGAGGAATGGTAGAAGTTGGTATGTAGTATGAGAGATATGAGAGAATGAGAAAAGTAGGAAATAGAAAGTAAGAAAGTGATGGCAAATGGAAAGCACCCTAGAGGCTCTGACTCGCCACATGCAGGGGAACGATTAAATATATATATATGTCCCTCTCTTTCTGTTTACCACCTCCATAGATATATCCATCTCGCTCTCTCACTAATCATCCATATCTCACTTCTACCGCGTGTAAACTAACGTCTCTTATGACATCGATTTTAGTAATACTAATGTTTGATAGGTTTTCCCATCCCTGGGCCCAAGCGTCCAGTATTAAATAGGCCCTGTATCGCCATAATGATAGTTTCACGATCAGGCCTAACAGATCTCGTTACAGTGCGACTAAGAAAAGTATAGTCTTCTCCATTATGTGAATGACAACTTCAACAGTACAAGGTTTCATCAGCCTTGTACTGGTCACAGTTTTGCCACCAGGTCCAAAAAGCATTGTAACATAGGAACAGAAAGAACAGCATAATCAGCGCCACTTGTAACTTACTACACGAGGCAGCGTCTCCGGCTACGTTCAGCTCGGAACAGCTGTACTCAACATCATTTGGTGACTATATGTTAATATGAATATCCTTGACGAGGCGCCCGTCATCAGCAAACACCGCTGAGGCCCAGCGCTGGGCGACATATTTACTTAAGCTATTACCTGCCCAGTGTTGTTTATATAACTTGTATGCTCACACGCTAATCAACTGCGGCGCAGCAGTTAGCGGATACTACACGGAAGAACCGGCTTCGAATCCGTTATAAATTTTCAATCCCACACATTATTCCCACAAGTGGGAATCAATCCCACGTCATCAAAGCGAAGTTAGGTAAGGTAGTACGTTAGTTTTATGTCCAACGGTGGGCGGTGGATGTTATCGTTCAGTGGGAATCGGACCCGTGCCTCTTGCTGTACTGCTAGTTGGATTAAATCTTGCTGATAGGATCATCACAGTCATCAGTCTAATCCCAATGCTGGGCAGACCTAGGTTCCGATCCAGGGTATCTAGATGAGACAGTGATCGCGATGAGATTGTGTACATTAACACGACCATCACATCCGGTTCATGGTACACGGAGAAGTGTTCTGTTGTTCGTTACTCGCAGGTTGGCTGATGGTCGTGATTACTACACACTGATAAGAAGCCGATATTCTTATCGCTTATCAGTCGACGCCGATAAGACACTTCGCTTTCCGCGATGCGATACAACGTGAGCGAAATACGTTTGTAACAAAAAAAAACAAAATGGCGCCGAGGTACCATCCCAGACTAATTGACCTGATGGTATACCTTGATCAGGTAGCAATTTGAAAAACGAACACTAGTGAGGGTTCGTGGTGGTGATGATGAGCAGACCCGTCTAAGCATGTGGTGCTGGTCCGCGGTCAAGTGGACTTCTTTTCCTTAGTTTCCTTTTAGCAACCAGAAAGAAAATGGTTGAGCGGAAGCTGGAGGCGGTTTGAAGGTTAGAGGAGAGTCTACGTCCAGCTGGTAATCATGAGCGGTCACTCTCTTCTCGCACACAGTCCAGCGCTTCGATGGTGATTATGGTATGACCTGGTCTTCCATTGGTCGGAGACTCTCTCTCTCTTTCTCCCCATTTACATCTATCCCCCCCAATGCTCTCTCAGCTCTCCCCTCTCCTACTTCAACATACTGCTTTATCAACGAAGTGAGGAGACGTGCAAGACGCTCACTTGATGTTAAGGGTTTCGCCACATCATCTCACGGGATCCAAGCCAAGCTCACCAGCTCGTGGTGTAACCTGCTGATCAACAGACGAGGCTCTGGATTCCACTTTCATTGGGTCAGCGTGGTGGGTCACAAGTTATGGCTTATGTCCAGCAGTGGAAGTCTATCAGCTGATGATGATGAATCTAGATCGCGAGGACTAAGGTAACCGATATAGTCTAAAAGATTTCTGGAGTGGGTGGAGTACATTGCTTGAAGGACCGATGGGGCAGTAAGGTCCTGATCAGGATACCCCCCATAAGGAGGACCGATGATCTGATGAAGGAAGCTGCTGGATAGGACCCGAAAGGCCTCCCCCTGTGTATAGTAGTGGTCGTCTACTGACTGCTGCTGCTGATGATGATGAATGGAGCTGTAACAGTCGTCATCACGGAGAAGAGGAAAAAAAAAAGTTTACTAGCAGTCACCTTCTAGAACAGTCCGTAAATTTACATGTAGTAAACATTTACTGTAACGTAGCTTGTACTTTATCTAGATGCTAATTAGCGTTACGGTTGCCCTGAAAATATTATCGGTTTTGTAAAAACCGGGGAACCGGTTCTTCAGGTTTTTTTTTTTTTTTTTTTAATTTTGCTTATAACCTATATGTCATAGAAGAAATATGTTTAACATAAATCTAGATATACTCAGGTCATCAGATGAGGATATTGACTTTACTAAACAGATCATAAAGCGATAATTAAAATGGCGGATTAGTTTTTTTTTTTTTTTCTTCATTAAATTAAGCGACGAGTCTAGCGGAACGTTCACCTGATGGTAAGCGATACGGTCATAAAATGGCGCCAGCCAGGAAAGCATGACCTAAGATGCTTTGTTAGATGCTAGCTATAACGCCCTTCAAACCGGATCATTGTAATGTTCGCACAGTAATACTTCACATTGGGAATGGGCATCGAGATGGTACCAAAACTACATTTATACTATCAAATAGGTCGTTTCGAAGGTATAGTCTCATCATCATCAGCCGACGGATGTCCACAGCTGGACATAAATCTTCCCACAAAGCTTAATTAGATAAAAATCTATTAAACAGCCCCTTCATCCCACCAGTGGGACTTTGTATTTAAAAAGTATATACACAAGACAAAATCGTCTCGTAGCTTAATTACATAAAAAAAAAAAAAAACAAAATGGCGCCGAGGTACCATCCCAGACTAATTGACCTGATGGTATACCTTGATCAGGTAGCAATTTGAAAACGAACACTAGTGAGGGTTCGTGGTGGTGATGATGAGCAGACCCGTCTAAGCATGTGGTGCTGGTCCGCGGTCAAGTGGACTTCTTTTCCTTAGTTTCCTTTTAGCAACCAGAAAGAAAATGGTTGAGCGGTAGCTGGAGGCGGTTTGAAGGTTAGAGGAGAGTCTACGTCCAGCTGGTAATCATGAGCGGTCACTCTCTTCTCGCACACAGTCCAGCGCTTCGATGGTGATTATGGTATGACCTGGTCTTCCATTGGTCGGAGACTCTCTCTCTCTTTCTCCCCATTTACATCTATCCCCCCCCAATGCTCTCTCAGCTCTCCCCTCTCCTACTTCAACATACTGCTTTATCAACGAAGTGAGGAGACGTGCAAGACGCTCACTTGATGTTAAGGGTTTCGCCACATCATCTCACGGGATCCAAGCCAAGCTCACCAGCTCGTGGTGTAACCTGCTGATCAACAGACGAGGCTCTGGATTCCACTTTCATTGGGTCAGCGTGGTGGGTCACAAGTTATGGCTTATGTCCAGCAGTGGAAGTCTATCAGCTGATGATGATGAATGGAGCTGTAGCAGTCGTCATCACGGAGAAGAGGAAAAAAAAAAAAACACCTATACCGGACATGCCCAACAATGGGCAAGTGGTGAAAAAAAACATGCGCGAGGTCAAGTCGCTGATGATTTAGAGTAACCTGCACGTGTGTCACAGGTCGTGTACCGATTTCTGGTGGTGGGCCTTTCGCGCCGGATACCGTACGCAGGTACCGCCGCAACCCTCACTACCGACGAACAGCAGTGTTAATATTACCGTGTTCCGGTTTAAAGGATGTACACATCTGAAAACGAGGAGTTCAACGAAGTTTTAACATCCTTTGATACCCTGCTTCTGGGGGGGAGGAGAAGGTTCTATGGGTTTTTTATCCACTAAAACTTGCTTGGTGGTCATCATCATTCCATTGCAAGAGGCACTGGGGTCGCCTAGGAAACGCACTGTTCATCACTTTCATCATGTGCTCACTTAGTCGGCAATGAGGGAGAGGAACGTGAAAACCGTTTTAGTCGCCTTATACGCCAAGCGGGGCTTACCTTAGTCCTATACTTAATAGCCTGAGACTACAAGGTCAGCAATGAAAACATCCTAACCAGCGCTCCATTGTTACGGCACACTACTTATTATTAAATAAACATCCTCTTCGTCTAGTCCTTTTTTTTTTAAATGCCAATTATATAAAAACGCCATTAAAGTAAATAATTTCTGTAGTTGTATGATAAAAAATACCTACACTTGATGTGGATGCGTGGTAATGGCGGTGTCCACGGTGTGTGCTGGGGAGTGGGACAAGTACTTTTTTTATACTAACAAATTGTTTTGACACTAGCAGTACATCACTTAACAATAAGTGATACGCCCGATCATAACAATATGCTAGTTAAGACATATTATATATATTATATACACATGGCTAAAAAATCGGATTCCAAACTAGGATCATTTCGTTTTCTTTTATTGTGATGTTCCGTTTGGATACAGAAAAAAAAAAGAAAAATAAAATCCCAACAGATAACTGCTAGTAACACAAAATTCATAATAAATGATGTTATAGTAAATATTATTATTCTAATAAAATATTTAATTAAAAATTAATAATAAATTTAATAAAATATATATGTATATTATTACACAAATATAAAATATTTGTGCACGGCGAAAATATCGGAATCCAAACCTAAGATCATTTCATTTACTTTTATTGTGATGTTCCATTTGAATACAGAAAAAATAAAACCAAATAGATAATTACCAGTAATATATATTTCATAATAAATTATAATATAATTATGACATAACAGATTAAATATTAATAATAAATTAAATATAATTTATATATATATTATTACAAAGATAGAAAATATTTGTGTATGGCAAAAAAATTGGAATCCAAAGTAAGATCATTTCTTTTTCTTTTAATTGTGGTGCTCTCTGATTGGTTGTTGGCTAGATGTGTCAAACGCGTACAATGGCGGAGTTTTATTAAATTGTGCTCTTCAATCACGAGGTAACATGTTCAGACGACGATGACCTGGTGAAGGTCGAGAAGCAGTTGGTTGCTAGGAGTGCAGGATCGTCGCGAGGCGTAGACTCCTCTGGGGAGCTTCGCCAGCCCCGGAGAGTGGGGTGAGCGGCGGGACCAGCAGGGACCGGTCGCCTGTGGAGGTAGCCACCTTCCAGGCGATCGTGGACACCGATCGGTTCCGCAAGCCGGGGCTGCCTGCTTCGGAGGGCGACGACGGCCGGTCCGGGAAACGGAAGACCGCCAGAGAAATGACCACCGTGGAGCTGGTCAGCGAGGTGGAGGAGCTGCCGGCGACATCTCGCTCGTCTGTAAGACGAGCAAATCTCTGTCCGGCGGCTTCCAGAAGAGGCTGAACCAGGCCGTCCTCTCCATCAGGGAGGCGGTGGTAGCCCTGGCGGCGCGACTCGAGCCGGAGGAGAACCTCCGTCTCCGCTGCGACAATCGTCGCCTGGAGACGGAGGTGGACTACATAAGGCGTGAGCTCCTCGCCTTTAAAAGTCCAACGAGGAGCTCAGCCAGCAGGTGGCGGCACTGCGCACTGGGGCGGGGCCCGTGCCAGTAGAGCTCCGGCTCGTCCTCCTCCTCCTGAGCCGGCGGATTTTGCGGCCCTCATCCAGCGCGGCCGTGGGGCGGGCATCCGAACGGATGCTCGGTGCCGCGGCGCGGATGATCGAGGTCGCTTCGCCGGGCTGGAAGCCCGCCTGCTTCCAGCCCCTATCATCCGTCCGCCTCTGGCGGCGGATAGAAGGAGGGCGCTGGGTGGCAGTTCCGTCTCGCGGGCCCCCGCACCTGCGGACGCTGCCACCTCGGCTACAACCCGGCCGGCGGCGCCCTCGGCGCCCGACAGGCGTCGGCGCCGGCACTACTACCCGTCGGGCGCCGATAAAGGCCTCGACCTCCCGCCCTCAGCCAACAACAACATCCTCGGCTGAGGGAAGGATGGGGTGGAATACGAGCCACTGCCCGGGCCCTCCACGGAGGAGGGCTCGTGGGTGAAGGTGGTCGGCCGGAAGGCGCAGGCGGAGCCGCCAGAAGGCGGCCCCGCCATGAAGGCGGCCCCGCCGAGCGGCCGCAGGGCCCAAGCTTGCGCCGCCAAGACGGCCGCAGTTATTGTCAAGCTGCGGCCCGAGGCGAACAGCCGAGGGACGTCTTACCGGGAGATCATGAGCTCCCTGGTGAAGACGTCCGCCACCGAGACTTGGGCCTCGTGGGCCAAGTGCGGGTGCGGCGCACCATGGCGGGGCCCGCCTGTTCGAGCTGGGTGCCAGCCACGGCCACGACGTCGCGGACCAGCTAGCGGAAAGATGAAAACTTCGCTGGCTGGGGTGGCCGACGTAGTCCGGCCGGTCAAAACCGCGGATCTGCGAGTGACCGAGCTGGACGACTCGGCCGCAAAGAGACGGTCGAGGCTGCGGTCGTCGCGGCAACGGGCTGCCCAGCCGGGCAGGTGAAGGCCCTGTCCGTAAGGGACGGGCCCGGGGGATGGGCACCACCACCGTAACGTGTCCGGTCGCCGCCGCGAAGCTGCTGGCGGAGAAGGGCCGCGTCCTGGTCAGGTGGACCTCGGCCAAGATCGTGGCTCTGGAGCAGCGCCTTGCGCTGCTTCAACTGCATGGCGATCGGGCACACCTCCTCTACGTGCCCATCCCCAAATGTCGGAGGGATCTGTGCTTCCGATGCGGGAAGGTGGGTCATAGGGCCGGCGAGTGCCAGTCGGAGTTCCGATGCTCCGTCTGCGCCGACTCTGGTCGGAAGTCAACCATTTGATGGGGAGAACTTGTCTCCCAGGGTCAGGAAAGGCTGCGGCCGGGACACCTTCCCGCGTCGCGGAGAAGCGGAGTGCGCCTGCAGGTGAGAACATGGTCATCAGGTGGTGATGGCCCACATCTCACTCCTGCAGGCGAATCTCAACCACTCCGCCAGCGCTCAGGACTTGTTCCTGCAGTCGTTGGCAGTGGGGATCGTGGCGTGGCATCAGAGCCGTACAGGATTCCCGCCCAATCATCCTGGGTCGGGGACCTGGACGGCACGGTGGCGGTGCTGGCGAGAGTGGCGCCTGCCCCTCTTCAAGTCACTAGAGAGGGGCACGGCTACGCGGCGGCAGGTTGGGAGGTACGCTGTCATCGGGTGTACTTCTCCCCAACCGATCCCCGGCAGAGTTCGAGGTGTTTCTCGACTCTGTCAGAACCCACCACCAGGCAGGTTGTCACCGAGGAGATCTTGGTCCTCGGCGACTTCAACGCCAAGTCTCGCTCTTGGGGCGGCACCGCCACCAACGCGAGAGGAGAAACAGTTGAGGCATGGGCACTGCTCTCCGGTCTGAGCCTCCTCAACGAGGGAAACGCGCTCACGTGCGTGCGAGGTCGGGGGTCCATCGTGGACCTCTCCTTTGCGTCACCGGCGCTCGCGCGCCGCGTGGCAAATTGGCGGGTGGAAGAGGAGGTGGAGACCTTATCGGATCACCGATATATCAGGTTCGAGGTCTCCCCTCCTCAGGGGCGCGGCACAACATCATAAACCGGTTTCGCTTCCCGTTTCGTTTGGGTCTCGGCAAGTTCGACAAGGAGCTCGCCGAGGAGGCGGCGTTGTTCAAAGATGGAACATGCCCCGAGGCTCAGACGACGTCGGCGTCGACGAGCTGGAAGGTCGCATCCACAGCGCTCTTCAGGAGGTGTGCGATGCGGCCATGCCGAATGCGGCGACGTCCTGCGGACCGCCGCCAGCTGTACTGGTGGTCGGAGGAGCTCTCCGGCCTCCGGCGGCGGCCCAGGCTCGTCGCCGGGCACTGCAGCGTTGTCGGCGTCGGCGCACGCAGGTGACGGGGAGGAGGAGCGGCTGCAGGGTCAGTATGCGGAAGCCCGCAAGACCCTGCGGCTCGCCATAGTCCGGGCGAAGACCCTTGCCTGGGAGGAACTACTGGCAGGGTCGACAGGGATCCATGGGGGCGCCCGTTCAAGACGGCACAGGCTGTGCGACCCTGCCTGAGGCCCTGGACCCGGACTTCCTCCAGGGGTGGTGGACCGGTTGTTCCCGGGGGCTGACGCGTCATTTCAGCCCCGGTTATGTCCCACGCACCCCGCGGCGTCCACAGAGGAGGTCCCTCCCTGACGAGGAGGGCTGGACGGCTGGATCGTCCGAGGCCGACATTGCAGCTCCGGGAGGAGCTGACAGGACCCCCATCGGGAGCCTCTGGGTGGCCGCAGTCTACTGCGCAGAGAGCTCGAAGGACTGTACGACGCCTGCATTCGGCGCGTGCGGTTCCCGAACGCTGGAAGGCAGGCGGCACCTGCTGCGGAAGGGACCGTGACCCCGACTCCCCTTCCGCGTACAGACCGATCGTCCTTCTGGACGAGGGCGGGTAGATCTTCGAAGATCTTGGCCGGCCGTCTCGTTCGGCACCTCGCCGAGGTGGGACCAGGCCTCCATGAGGCCAGTACAGCGGGCTTCGGGCAGGGCGATCACTGGACGCCCTGCTCGACCTGAAGGGCCTCTGTCTGGAGGCCTTCGGTGACAACGAGGTGGTCCTGGGGGTATCCTTAGATATCGAGAACGCCTTCAACAGCCTGCCATTCGCGACGATCAGGGGCGCTGGAGTTTTCCGGCTTCCCCTACATGGTCGGGCTGTTGGGGGCGTACCTCCGGGACAGGACGATCGTCTGGGTTGATGGCAGCGGCGACTTACATCGGCGGCGCGTGGAGAGCGGGGTTCCACAGGGGTCGGTCTTGGGCGCAGCGTGAACCTCGCGTACGACTGGCTGCTGCGGTCACTACCCGGGACGAGGTACTATGCTACGCGGACGACACCCTCGTCTCGGCCCGGGGAGGAGTTACGACAGGGCTGCTCGTCTGGCCGCCACTAGCACGTCGCTGGTGGTGGGCCGGATCGAGCGGCTGGGTCTGAGGGTCTCCGTCACGAGACGGAGGCCCTCCTCTTCCACGGACCCGCAGGGAGTCCACCCGAACACCCGATCATCCCCGTCCGGGGCGAGAGGGTCCCAGTGCGGGGAGCCCTCTCAGAGTATTTGGGGCTCACTCTGGACGGGCGATGGAGCTTCGGAGAGCACTTCGAACGGCTTCTCCCGAAGCTCACCGCCACCGCCGCTGCGCTGGGCAGATTGCTGCCCAATGTCGGGGGCTTGGGTCATTTGTGTCGGCATATACTCTGGCATCCTGCGGGTATGGCACTGTACGGTGCGCCCGTATGGGTGGATAGGTGCGAGACCGCCAGGAACGGGCCCGTGTTGAAGAGGGCCCAACGTATCCTCCGGAAGCTATCGGGCGTACCATCCGCGAGTCAATACTGGACGGCAGGTACGCTTCTCGCGGCCGATGCGCCTTGGCATCTACAGGCGCAGTCGCTCGCGGAAGTGTACCTCTTCCTGCGGGATGCCGGAGAGCGTCGGCCGGACCCGGCCACGGTCCGCCGGATCAGGCGCGTTGCCCATGACGCCCTGATCCGGCGGTGAAACTGGGATTAAGGTAACCCTGCCGCCGGCCGGGACACGGTGGAGGCCATCAGGCCCCACCTGTCCCGGTGGATGAGCCGGCGGTACGGGGCCTTGACGTTCCACCTGGTGCAGGTGCTGACAGGCCATGAATGTTTTCTGGCGAGAGTACCTGCGCAGGTGGCTCAAAGAAGATGACGCAAGAATGCGTCGGTGTGGTGCGCCGATTATTTACGGCGCACCACGCTGGCGGAAGTGCCCGGCATGGGGGCCGCAGCGCCACGCCCTCGTCGCGCAAGTCGGCAGTGACCTCTCGCTGCCGACTGTAATCGATCATATGTTGAGCAGCGAGAGGTCTTGGAGGCGGTGGTCTCCTTCTGCGGCGCAGTGATGCGTCAGAAGGAGGCCGCCGAGCGCACGGGGAGGCCGACGCCGCTGCCGCACCTTGCAGGCGGCGGCGGGCCGGCGGGAGAGCGCGGCGGCAGAACCACGCCGTCCGCTTCCTCCCGCCGTGAGCGACGGGGCCCCTAGCCGGGCACGGTGTGGGGGGCGCTGGGCCATGGGCGTGGCCCTTTGGGCCTTTGTCGTGTTCCCCTGGGGTGCGTCCCCGGGGAGTCTTGATTTTGTCCCCCTCCCTCGTCGAAGTGGGGGAGTCTGGAGGAGGAGGCCGCCGCCCAATTCCTTCACGGGAAGGCGGTGGCCGGGCGTGCCTCCGTCTTGGGCGCGCGCGGTCGTCTGAGGTCGGGGGCCCCAACGTTTCGGTCCCGCGAGGGCTGGTACGGGACGGCAGGTGGGTGCCTTTGCTCCCCGCGGGCATCCACCAGGAGGAGTTTATACGCGGAGGCGCCCGGAGAGTTGCTTGGCTGAAACCCGGGCGTCTCCAGTACGCATGTACGGACAAGCGGTGGTGGTTTTAGTGGGTATGGGGTCACGCACAACATCTCAGTATTTGAGCCCCACATAACAGCGTCTCCCCTGAAAAGGACGCTGGGTATGCGGTAACAGCATTTCCACCACCGATATCAAAAAAAAAAAAAGGAGTGCAATAAAGTTCCCCCCTCCCACTTTGACGAGTCTGGAGGAGGAGGCCGCCGCCCAATTCCTTCACGGGAAGGCGGTGGCCGGGCGTGCCTCCGTCTTGGGCGCGCGCGGTCGTCTGTGGGGTCGGGGGCCCCAACGTGCCGGTCCCGCGAGGGCTGGTACGGGACGGCAGGTGGGTGCCTTTGCTCCCCGCGGGCATCCACCAGGAGGAGGTTTATACGCGGAGGCGCCCGGAGAGTTGCTTGGCTGAAACCCGGGCGTCTCAGTATGCGTATTGCAGGACAAGCGGTGGTGGTTTTAGTGGGTATGGGGTCACGCACAACATCTCAGTATTTGAGCCCCACATAACTTGGCGTCTCCCCTGAAAAGGACGCTGGGTATGCGGTAACAGCATTTCCACCACCGATATCAAAAAAAAAAAAAGGAGTGCAATAAAGTGCAGTGTTTATCATCCTAACTAGAGCCATTTTATCATAGACGGGAGTATCACTTACTGTTAGGTGAATGTCCCGCTCGTCTCGTCCAATATAAATCAACCCAGCTGCGGTGTCGCATTGATGAGACCAGAGGTCCAAAGTCCTCGTTATATTGGTTTTGCTGTTCATATTCATACCGCGTACTAGTCGAATTACTTCAACCTTGGCGCGGCTCCATATTTATACATATAATCAGCGCCGCCATTTTGTATTTCGCGTCTATTTATCTTTTTTTTTTTTGCTGTATGTTTACACTACATCAATATTACATGTGCGAAACAAAAACTTGATTGGTGCTTACTTCTTACGGAATGGCTGAGCGCTCGATTGCGGAGGTCGAGGACCCGGGTTCGATTCCATCAAAACCGTCAGCTTCAGTGGCATTTTCAAACAGGCGATGCTATTTTTTTTTTATTCAATTAAACGACGATACGAGCGCGACTTTCACCTGATTTTAAGTGAGACGTCTGCCTATAACATGGCGCTAGTTAGGAGGGTTACACTGCACCGTATTGCTTTCATCGCTTGAGACGAAAGATGCTGAGTCTCGTAACCCCCGTAATTACAGCGCCCTTCAAACTGGAACACAGTAAGTTGAGCGGCAAATAAGGGCTCGGTGAAATCAGTACCTACGGTAGGACAGTACGAACATTACTATGATCCGGTTTAAACGGTGCTGTAGCTATTACTGGTGGTACTGTCTCTGTTGCCAGAGACCGTCTAGGTACCACCGCAGCGCCTATTGCAGCCGACACACAGTACTGTGCAGACATTACTATGATCCGGTTTGAAGGGCGCTGTAGCTATTACTGCTAGTAGTGTCTCCGTTGCCGCAGACCGTATAGGTACCACCGCAGCGCCTATTGCAGCCGACACACAGTACTGTGCAGACATTACTATGATCCGGTATGAAGGGCGCTGTAGCTATTACTGGTAGAAGTGTCTCTGTTGCCGGAGACCGTCTAGGTACCACCGCAGCGCCTGTTACAGCCGACACACAGTACTGTGCAGACATTACTATGATCCGGTTTGAAGGGCGCTGTAGCTATTACTGCTAGTAGTGTCTCCGTTGCCGCAGACCGTATAGGTACCACCGCAGCGCCTATTGCAGCCGACACACAGTACTGTGCAGACATTACTATGATCCGGTATGAAGGGCGCTGTAGCTAATACTGGGGAACTTAACGACTAATGTCTCAAGGTAACGAGCGCAATGTGGTGCTCAATAATAACCTAAGCATCACGTAATGGGCAAGCGCATCTCTCACTATCAGGTGAACGTCCCGCTCGTCACGTAGCTTAGTATACAAAAAAGCTATTCACTTATATATAATAAAGACCTAACAATGAAAACGCTCCCTTCAAGCTTATTTATATAGATCATCTGTGGACTCCCACCGCTGGACATGAGCCTCCACCAAAGCCCACGACCTTCGCCAGATCCCCAGCTCCGAGCTGCGATGCTAATAAAGATTTACGCTAAAACAACACAACGCACCCGCCATTGTTTTTATCTGATCAATGGCGGTGCGGCCGAAAAGCGCGCGACTATTTCCCTCTAATCCGATAAGATAGGCACAGATAACGCAAACATGGAGCCAGATAAAGATGACTAAAAAAAAAATTTAAAATACGCATCAGGTTTGGAGTGTTATTTTAAATGAATGATAATCTATTTAAATAAAAAAAATATTGTCAAAAGAATTAAAAAAAAAAAACTGATTCCTATCAACGATTTCTTTAAGGTTATGTGATCGGGATACGAACCCGCGTCCCTTTAGTAGATGTGACGGTTGCGTCAGTCGACGAGCTGTCGCGGGTTACGTCGAGTAATACATCGATAAATAGTGTAATGATTCATTTCGAAATAACCGTGGTGAGGTTTAGTAGTGTATATACTTTATTTTTCCTGTTATACGATACAATAGCCGAAGGTAGGCTACACTTACTGACCAGTAGTATTTTTTTATCGTACATTTTTTTTCACTACTACACTCGAAAGTATCATATTAATATATTTAATAAGCAGATTTTTTTATGTTCCCACTGCTGGGTTTGAATTCAATTTCTGATGTTGAAGCTAATTGGGGTTCGAACCCGGCGAGTACATTACCAACTGAACCATCACGACTACATCCGGCTCACACACTTGTACGTGTATTGCGCAATGTGTTGTGCGATACTCCGCGTCGCAATCGAGAGGTTGGCTGAGAACAGTCGTCATCAAAAAAAAACATCGTTAGTCGACTAACATCGTAAACAATCAAATATAGTTGTAAACAGATAGTCGACTGAAGTAGTAAGTAGACAGACGACTAACGTACTTACCACATAGTACATGAGGGTACTAAACAGGTAGTCGATCACCAGTGATCAGATAGTGGACTAGCATAGTAAATAGATAGTCGACTAACATCGTAAACAATCAAATATAGTTGTAAACAGATAGTCGACTGAAGTAGTAAGTAGACAGACGACTAACGTAGTTACCACATAGTACATGAGGGTACTAAACAGGCAGTCGATCACCAGTGATCAGATAGTGGACTAGCATAGTAAATAGATAGTCGACTAACATCGTAAACAATCAAATATAGTTGTAAACAGATAGTCGACTGAAGTAGTAAGTAGACAGACGACTAACGTACTTACCACATAGTACATGAGGGTACTAAACAGGTAGTCGATCACCAGTGATCAGATAGTGGACTAGCATAGTAAATAGATAGTCGACTAACATCGTAAACAATCAAATATAGTTGTAAACAGATAGTCGACTGAAGTAGTAAGTAGACAGACGACTAACGTACTTACCACATAGTACATGAGGGTACTAAACAGGTAGTCGATCACCAGTGATCAGATAGTGGACTAGCATAGTAAATAGATAGTCGACTAACATCGTAAACAATCAAATATAGTTGTAAACAGATAGTCGACTGAAGTAGTAAGTAGACAGACGACTAACGTAGTTACTGGATAGTAGACGAGCATACTAAACAGGTAGTCGATCACCAGTGATCAGATAGTGGACTAGCATAGTAAATAGATAGTCGACTAACATAGTAAACAAATAGTCGACTAAGGTAGTCGATAGTCGAGCGGATAGTAATATATCATACTAAACAAATATCCGACCAAATACAAAACAGATAGTCGATTACAAATCAGATAGTGGATAAACATAGTAAACAAATAGTCGACTAAGTAAACAGATAGTCGACTAATAATAATCTAACATGTGAATTAATTAAGGCTATTGCGTCTACATTAATATTAATATCTTACATTTAATAATTTATCCCATTCGTTGTGGAGATCTTATGGGAAAGTCTATGTCCAGCAGTGGGATTCTATCAGATAATGATATATATATAGATGTGAGAACGAGGTGCTTTATGAAAATATTTTTTTTAAATTACTAGTAATATTTATTAAAAATGACGAGCGTTGTATGATGCAGTGTGTACATCCGAACTTTCTGTGGTGGTGTTGTCAATGTTTACCATCACAGTAGCCTCAATGATCTTATAAGCATCGGACAGTCGCTGGTTCGATTCCAGGGTTTCATCGACGTGTGAGATCCGGCTTGACTGTTGTCCACCACTGTCGGTGACGACTGAGAGCAAACAGTAGTCGACTAACATCGTAAACAATCAAATATAGTTGTAAACAGATAGTCGACCAACATCGTAAACAATCAAATATAGTTGTAAACAGATAGTCGACTAACATCGTAAACAATCAAATATAGTTGTAAACAGATAGTCGACCAACATCGTAAACAATCAAATATAGTTGTAAACAGATAGTCGACTAACATCGTAAACAATCAAATATAGTTGTAAACAGATAGTCGACTAACATCGTAAACAATCAAATATAGTTGTAAACAGATAGTCGACTAATAAGAATCTAACATGTGAATTAATTAAGGCTATTGCGTCTACATTAATATTAATATCTTACATTTAATAATTTATCCCATTCGTTGTGGAGATCTTATGGGAAAGTCTATGTCCAGCAGTGGGATTCTATCAGATAATGATATATATATAGATGTGAGAACGAGGTGCTTTATGAAAATATTTTTTTTAAATTACTAGTAATATTTATTAAAAATGACGAGCGTTGTATGATGCAGTGTGTACATCCGAACTTTCTGTGGTCGTGTTGTCAATGTTTACCATCACAGTAGCCTCAATGATCTTATAAGCATCGGACAGTCGCTGGTTCGATTCCAGGGTTTCATCGACGTGTGAGATCCGGCTTGACAGTTGTCCACCACTGTCGGTGACGACTGAGAGCAAACAGTAGGCGACGAACATGCGGTGCAGTGTACATCATCCCAACTTCAGTTTTAGTCTCTTCGTAGAATTAAAAAAAATACAAATATTAGGCGTGGGACTGTACAGCAGCGCCGCGCCCATCTCGTCACCATTCGTCAATCTATTGAACGTATGACACACAACGCGTTTCACTTCCGCCATCGACAATTTTTTTTTTAAATTACTAGTAATATTTATTAAAATGACGAGCGTTGTATGATGCAGTGTGTACATCCGAACTTTCTGTGGTCGTGTTGTCAATGTTTACCATCACAGTAGCCTCAATGATCTTATAAGCATCGGACAGTCGCTGGTTCGATTCCAGGGTTTCATCGACGTGTGAGATCCGGCTTGACAGTTGTCCACCACTGTCGGTGACGACTGAGAGCAAACAGTAGGCGACGAACATGCGGTGCAGTGTACATCATCCCAACTTCAGTTTTAGTCTCTTCGTAGAATTAAAAAAAAAAATACAAATATTAGGCGTGGGACTGTACAGCAGCGCCGCGCCCATCTCGTCACCATTCGTCAATCTATTGAACGTATGACACACAACGCGTTTCACTTCCGCCATCGACAATTTTTTTTTTAAATTACTAGTAATATTTATTAAAATGACGAGCGTTGTATGATGCAGTGTGTACATCCGAACTTTCTGTGGTCGTGTTGTCAATGTTTACCATCACAGTAGCCTCAATGATCTTATAAGCATCGGACAGTCGCTGGTTCGATTCCAGGGTTTCATCGACGTGTGAGATCCGGCTTGACAGTTGTCCACCACTGTCGGTGACGACTGAGAGCAAACAGTAGGCGAC
This sequence comes from Troides helena, assembly GCA_029286815.1. Classification (NCBI taxonomy): domain Eukaryota; kingdom Metazoa; phylum Arthropoda; class Insecta; order Lepidoptera; family Papilionidae; genus Troides; species Troides helena. The sequence continues at coordinate 191,404 of JAGSMV010000043.1, read as the reverse complement.
GAACATGCGGTGCAGTGTACATCATCCCAACTTCAGTTTTAGTCTCTTCGTAGAATTAAAAAAAAAAATACAAATATTAGGCGTGGGACTGTACAGCAGCGCCGCGCCCATCTCGTCACCATTCGTCAATCTATTGAACGTATGACACACAACGCGTTTCACTTCCGCCATCGACAATTTTTTTTTTAAATTACTAGTAATATTTATTAAAATGACGAGCGTTGTATGATGCAGTGTGTACATCCGAACTTTCTGTGGTCGTGTTGTCAATGTTTACCATCACAGTAGCCTCAATGATCTTATAAGCATCGGACAGTCGCTGGTTCGATTCCAGGGTTTCATCGACGTGTGAGATCCGGCTTGACAGTTGTCCACCACTGTCGGTGACGACTGAGAGCAAACAGTAGGCGACGAACATGCGGTGCAGTGTACATCATCCCAACTTCAGTTTTAGTCTCTTCGTAGAATTAAAAAAAAAATACAAATATTAGGCGTGGGACTGTACAGCAGCGCCGCGCCCATCTCGTCACCATTCGCCAATCTATTGAACGTATCGACACACCGCGTTTCACTTCCGCCATCGACAATTTTTTTTTTAAATTAAACATAGTAATGAGAATGAAAGTGGATAGTTATAAGGGTAGATGAAGACTGAAATATGTGTGGATGGATTGTGTGAAAGATGTGTGTGAGAAGAGTGTGAATTCTGATAGAGGGACATGGAAGAGAAGTACATACTGTGCCGACCCCACTTAGCTGGGAAAAGGGCAGAGGAAGAAGATAGCGACGAGCAAAACGTTCACCTGATTGTAAGTCACGTGTACCCGCGCTACTTAGGACAGACATTTTTTTTTTATTTATTCAACGAAGCGACGACACGAACACGACGTTCACTTGATAGTAAGTGTTACTTATCTATAACAACCTGACGCTAGTTTGCATAGCACACTGCACCACGTCGTATTAATAGCCTTAAGACATAAGATAATTACTCTCGTCACTTATTTATAAAACAAACTACAGCGACGTTCAAACCGGAACGGTAATTTTCACACATTACTGTTTTGCATCAGGAATAGGCGCTGCGGTGGTAGGTACCTGGACGGACTCCAGCAACAGAGCTACCTTCATCATCAGGACATAATACACATCCTCTGCTGGACATCCTCCCAAAAGATTCCCATATAAATGCCTCCTCCATCGATGTGGGAATTTTTGGGAGATCTATCTCCAGCAGTGGATGTCTATCTGCTGCTGATGATGATGGTAGGTCTCTGTTGCTGGAGACCATCTAGGTGCGTATGGACTAATGCGAGTTGGTGGAAGCCAGAGCATCGTTTGTAGCTCACCAGGGTGAGGTGCACAGCATGCTGGAGAACAGCTAGGTGAGGGTTCGTTTCTATCACGTGAACCCTGGTCCACGCTAGAGATCAGCTGCCAGTGACTAGTAAATCCGGAAATTCTACTGTGTATTTCATGCAGATTTTTTTTTCTTTACGAAATTAAAGTTTTTTAATTTCCTCTAAAAACAAAGATTCTATATTTATCATATCGGTCCAGTAAAGGTCTGTGATAAAGTTACTTCGTACACTTTTTAAACTGTGTAAACATCTAACTCGTGCTTTGTGCCGTAGGAAGTTGCATCTCATCCTTCCATTAAGAACTAGGTCGGACGTGAATTTAACAGAAAAAAAAAAAACAACAGATCTCTTTGGATCGGGTGGTATAGAATAGAAAGAAATGAATCATTAAAGTATAGTACAGTTGACAGTGAGTACTATACTACTACTACAGAGTAGTATACTATTACTAGTACTATTAGAGTTTTTTTTTTTTTGTATTACGTGGGGGAAATGGCTAAGTATACCGCGGGGGTAAGGATGGGTTATGTCGGACTTGCACCGACGAAAACCCCACGATGTTCCACTTCATCGCTTGAGGGCAGGGTCACGGGAAAGCTTTCGCATACAACCATGATCCTGCCGGCGCTGGTCGCTTGTGCAACCCCACTTTGGGAAGGAGGGATGAACCCCCCCTTATCAGGGCGCGCTGGTGATGGAGCGCGCCCCTCACCTCAACCTGTATGGTGATCGCGCGGGCGACGAATTCCCCCGAACCCGTCACCACCGACCACCATCACCGATTCCTACATACAATCATTGTAAACATCATCATCATCAGCCGGTCAACGTCCCTTATGGACATGTCTCCACACGATCGGGTAAAATTTCGCTAATAAATTTGGACCATGTCCCACCACGCTGGACCAATGCGTGTCGATAGGTCGACCGTAAACGTATTTCTTTTCAGTACCCACGTACATCTGGTGAACCATCACTCCTGATGATTAACAGCATTTTATTATAATGATTTCATAATGAAAATGGATTTTATTACTTCCCGTGGTAACATTAATTAATGTTCATACCTTCATTTTAACCATGCGTGAAACTAGCCGCTGTGCTGTTCCAAGCTTGTAAGTACGCCGTAACTATTATCGTCCACGCCCACTGCTGGACCTCCATTAATCCTCACGCCGATCGATTCGGCACTGTTCGCATTCAGCGACATCTCATGACAATCATAAGGCTGTCGTCCGCGTTTTCATGGGGCATACCGGCACTATATTGATGGTGGAAAACAACCGTGCTCCTGATGGCGGCAGCTACCTGGGCGCAGACGCCCATATATCACCAGCTCGTTACCAAGTAGAAACCCGTCGATTCTTTATGAAGAATCCAGTATTTTCTTGGAAGAAGCGTTGCCCGGGGTTCCATTCTGTAATCGATGGTTGGTCTACTTTATTATCCCATCAGCTGTCAGTCATTCCATCCTTCAGAGTTTTAGACCTCAGGTCTTCCAAGAACCTGATTCATGACTACATGGGCATAGCCTTCGCTTCGCCTTTTATATCCATCGACATTTAACGTCTTCGTCATTTAGACTACGGTCATCAGGTTTTAATGGGGTTTGTTGCTGGTATGGAGACAGTCAACACAGACAAATTTATGTTCCTGATGTTGGTACACAGTACCTGTTCCTGTAAAGGCCATGATCAATTGAACAGCCTGAAGGCAGAATTAGGCTTCAGCTTTGTCCAGCAAACTATACCTTTAATTGTTAACAATACTATAGAACAGGAGCATGTTATAAAATAGTCGACTATTAAGGGCACAACCTTTATGTCTTTGTAAAGACCTGTCCTGCCTGGACATCTCTTGGCTGTGATGATGATGAAGCACGTTCCTCAATAAGGAAAAGGGTTGGTGGAAAATTAATAAGGAATTCATCAAGAAACCCTCCGGGCAGTATTGAACTGCGCGGAGCAGCTGCAGCTGACGAGGGTGCAGCAGAGCATAATGGACGACCTCTCTTGGGGCGTGAAGCTGCAGTCCTGAGGACTTCTCTCAGCCGGCAGGCGAGGTGGGCATGCAGCTGATGGTCGACGGCCAGCGTCAGGGCAGCATGCCGAAGCCGGCAGAGACAACGAATCAAGCTGAAGCTGTTCGAATGATGCACGAGTCGATAAGCGACAGCAAGAGACCAAAATAAAGAGGGCGGAGACGATAAAGGCTTACTACGAGAACAACACGTCCTTCGAAGTCAGAAGCTTCATCATGGACACGACGGACAGAGCACGTCGATGGTGGACATCTCCGCGATGCTGAAGCGGCTCTTCGCCGAATGGAAACGTCGAGCACATCAACGCTGACCACGGAAGCACATCGCGAACAAGAACATCGAGATCAACCATCTCATCGAGCTGGGGTGAAAACGGTGGTCAGAGGAACCAGACCACGCTGTTCTACAGGCGGTTCCTGAACCTCGGTTTGTAGATCTGTTAACGCGGAACGAGCGCCAAAGGTTAAATAAAAAAATTAATCTATTTCGGTGATCAAAATAATGTACTGCGCCCTGTGATGGTAGGTGTTGACCAGTCGGGAGAACTGGACATTCAGCTGATGGTAAATAATGATGGTTAGGTCTCTGTTGCTGGAGACCATCTAGGTGCGTATGGACTAATGCGAGTTGGTGGAAGCCAGAGCATCGTTTGTAGCTCACCAGGGTGAGGTGCACAGCATGCTGGAGAACAGCTAGGTGAGGGTTCGTTTCTATCACGTGAACCCTGGTCCACGCTAGAGATCAGCTGCCAGTGACTAGTAAATCCGGAAATTCTACTGTGTATTTCATGCAGATTTTTTTTTTCTTTACGAAAAGAAAGTTTTTTTTTTAATTTCCTCTAAAAACAAAGATTCTATATTTATCATATCGGTCCAGTAAAGGTCTGTGATAAAGTTACTTTGTACACTTTTTAAACTGTGTAAACATCCTAACTCGTTCTGCTTCATTATAATGAGTTACACCTCATCCTTCCATTAAGAACTAGGTCGGACGTGAATTTAACAAAAAAAAAAAAACAGATCTCTTTGGATCGAATTAGTATAGAATAGAAAGAAATGAATCATTAAAGTATAGTACAGTTGACAGTGAGTACTATACTACTACTGCAGAGTGGTATACTATTACTAGTACTATTAGAGTTTTTTTTTTTTTGTATTACGTGGGGGAAATGGCTGAGTATACCGCGGGGGTAAGGATGGGTTATGTCGGACTTGCACCGACGAAAACCCCACGATGTTCCACTTCATCGCTTGAGGGCAGGGTCACGGGAAAGCTTTCGCATACAACCATGGTCTTGCCGGCGCTGGCCGCTTGTGCAACCCCACTTTGGGAAGGAGGGATGAACCCCCCCTTATCAGGGCGCGCTGGTGATGGAGCGCGCCCCCTCCTCGGCCTGTGGTAGTCGCGCGGGCGACAGATTCCCCGAACCCGTCACCACCGACCACCATCACCGATTCCTACATACAATCATTGTAAACATCATCATCAGCCGGTCAACGTCCACTGCTGGACATAGGTCTCCCACACGATCGGGTAAAATTTCATATGGGAGGATTTGGACCATGTCCCACCACGCTGGACCAATGCGTGTCGATAGGTCGATCGTAAACGTATTTCTTTTCAGTACCCACGTACATCTGGTGAACCATCACTCCTGATGATTAACAGCATTTTATTATAATGATTTCATAATGAAAAATGGATTTTATTACTTCCCATTAAATTAACAGTAATTAATGTTCATACCTTCATTTTAACCATGCGTGTGAAACTAGCCGCTGTGCTGTTCGCTTGTAAGTACACCATAACTATTATCGTCCACGCCCACTGCTGGACCTCCATTGATCCTCACGCCGATCGGTCCGGCACTGTTCGCATTCAGCGACATCTCATGACAATCATAAGGCTGTCGTCCGCGTTTTCATGGGGCATACTGGCACTATATTGATGGTGGAAAACAACCATACTCCTGATGGTAAGCAGCTACCCTGGACCGCAGACGCCCATATATCACCAGCTCGTTACCAAGTAGAAACCCGTCGATTCTTTTATGAAGAATCCCATTGTGCAGTACCTTGGAAAAACGTTGGCCAAGAGTTCATTCTGTAATCTGATGGTTGGTCTACTTTATTATCCCATCAGCTGTCAGTGATTCCATCCTTCAGAGTTTTAGACCTCAGGTCTTCCAAGAACCTGATTCATGACTACATGGAGCATAGCCTTCGCTTCGCCTTTTATATCCATCGACATTTAACGTCTTCGTCATTTAGACTACGGTCATCAGGTTTTAATGGGGTTTGTTGCTGGTATGGACACAGTCAACACAGACAAATTTATGTTCCTGATGTTGGTACACAGTACCTGTTCTTGTAAAGAGAAGGCCATGATCAATTGAACAGCCTGAAGGCAGAATTAGGCACCAGCTTTGTCCAGCAAAACTATACCTTTAATTGTTAACAATACTATAGAACAGGAGCATGTTATAAAATAGTCGACTATTAAGGGCCCAACCTTTATGCCTTTTTGTAAAAGACCTGTCCTGCCTGGACATCTCTTGGCTGTGATGATGATGAAGCTTTGTTCCTCAATAAGGAAAAGGGTTGGTGGAAAATTAATAAAGAATTCATCGAAACCCTCAGACGTATTGAACTGCGCGGAGCAGCTGCAGCTGACGAGGGTGCAGCAGAGCATAATGGACGACCTCTCTTGGGGCGTGAAGCTGCAGATTCTGAAGGACTTCTCTCAGCCCGGCAGGCGGGTGGGCATGCAGCTGATGGTCGACGGCCGGCGTCAGGGCAGCATGCCCGGCCGGCCCCACTTCCAGGACAACGAGATCAAGCTGAAGCTGTTCCGAATGATGCACGAGTCGATAAGCGACAGCGAGACCAAAATAAAGAGGGCGGAGACGATAAGGAAACACTACGAGAACAACACGTCCTTCGAAGTCGGCTTCATCGTAGCGGACACGACGGACAAGTACACGTCGATGGTGGACATCTCCGCGATGCTGAAGCGGCTCTTCGCCGAATGGAAGCCGATCGAGCACATCAACGCGTACGAGCACATCGCGAACAAGGGCATCGAGATCAACCATCTCATCGAGCTGGTGAAAACGGTGGTCAAGAGGAACCAGACCACGCTGTTCTACAGGCGGTTCCTGAACCTCAGTTTGTAGATCTATTTAACGCGGAACGAGCGCCAAAGGTTAAATAAAAAAAAAAAATAATCTATTTAGGTGATCAAAATAATGTACTGCGCCCTGTGATGGTGGGTGACCAGACGGGAGAACTGGACATTCACCTGATGGTAAATAATGATGGTTAGGTCTCTGTTGCCGGAGACCGTCTAGGTACCACCGCAGTGCCTATTGCCACCGACACAGAGTACTGTCCGGACATTGCTGTGATCCGGTTTGATGGGCGCTGTAGCTGTTACTGGTGGTTCGGTCTCTGTTACCGGAGACTGTCTAAGTACCACCGCAGTGCCTATTGCCACCGACACAGAGTACTGTCCGGACATTGCTGTGATCCGGTTTGATGGGCGCTGTAGCTGTTACTGGTGGTTCGGTCTCTGTTACCGGAGACTGTCTAAGTACCACCGCAGTGCCTATTGCCACCGACACAGAGTACTGTCCGGACATTGCTGTGATCCGGTTTGATGGGCGCTGTAGCTGTTACTGGTGGTTCGGTCTCTGTTACCGGAGACTGTCTAAGTACCACCGCAGTGCCTATTGCAGCCGAAAAACAGTACTGTGTTCACATTACTGTGATCCGGTTTGATAGGCGCTGTAGCTGTTACTGGTGGTTCGGTCTCTGTTACCGGAGACCGTCTAGTTGCTAGCTCAGCGCCTATTGCAGAAGACACATTACTGTGCGAACATTACCGTGATCCGCTTTGAAGGGCGTTGTAGCTGTTACTGGTGGTTAGGTCTGTTACCCGAGACTATCTAAGTAGCACCACAGCGCCTATTACAGCCGAAAAACAGCACCGTAATAAATTCCGGTTTAAATGGCGTTGTAGCTACTAACATGTTATGTCTCAAGGCGCCACATTGTGCAGTGTATCTCATCCTAAGTAGCGCTACTTTGTTGTGCGCAGGAGTATCATGTAGGTGAAGGTCTAGCTGACATCCTTGCTTCTTCAAGCAATATTGCGCCTTGCCCACAGCAACGTTACGTTAGGATGTATACACAGCACCAATCTGTACTCAGACTCGTTACTCAAGTAATTTCTCTAGCTGCAGAGCTCTTCAAACTGGTACACTTTAATTTTTGCACATATTATATATATCGGCTGATGATGAGGATGATACATCTATGATGGTATACTACTACTAGGTGAATAAATAGACTTGATATCTTCTGTCTTAAGGCAAGAAGCGTGTGTAGTGCATACGTCTTAACTAGTGCTACGTTTTTCTCAACAAGGATATCATTTACCATCGGGTGTACGGTCTCCAATTAAAAAAAAAAAAAATCTAATGTGGTTTCCGTGTATTGTGTAATCCAGAATATATTTTTTTCCTATACAGTAGTAAAGAAAAAAAAAAAAAAAAATATTCACAGCGTTAGTACTTGAATTTGAACTTGAATTCAGTGCTTCTTTAAATCTAGAATAACGATGATATGATCGATGATAAAATAAAACATATCATCATCATAATCCCAAAATATTTCCCTCCACAACTGGAAATTAATCTTTAGTAATGTACCCTACAAAACACAACCTCGCTATGTCTAGTGGCGAGAGTAAGAGTTCGTGTATCATCATCATAATCAACCAGCCCGCGGCAGTCTACAGCTGGACACCAGTCTTTAGTAATGTACCCTACAAAACACAACCTCGCTATGTCTAGTGGCGAGAGTAAGAGTTCGTGTATCATCATCATAATCAACCAGCCCGCGGCAGTCTACAGCTGGACACCAGTCTTTAGTAATGTACCCTACAAACCCAACCTTGCTATGTCCAATGGCGAGTAAGAGTTCGTGTATCATCATCATAATCAACCAGCCCGCGGCAGTCTACAGCTGGACACCAGTCTTTAGTAATGTACCCTACAAACCCAACCTTGCTATGTCCAATGGCGAGAGTAAGAGTTCGTGTATCATAATCATTATCAACCAGCCCGCGGCAGTCTACAGCTGGACACGAGTCTTTAGTAATGTACCCTACAAAACGCAACCTTGCTATGTCCAATGGCGAGAGTAAGAGTTCGTGTATCATCATCATTATTAACCAGCTCGCGGCGGATTACAGCTGGACACTAGTCTTTAGTAATATACCCCACAAAACACAGCCTTGCTATTTCCAATGGCGAGAGTAAGAGTTCGTGTATCATCATCATTATTAACCAGCTCGCGGCAGATCGCAGCTGGAGACGAGTCTTTAGTAATGTACCCTACAAAACACAACCTCGCTATGTCTAGTGGCGAGAGTAAGAGTTCGTGTATCATCATCATTATCAACCAGCTGGCGGCGGATTACAGCTGGAGACGAGTCTTTAGTAATGTACCCTACAAAACGCAACCTTGCTATGTCCAATGGCGAGAGTAAGAGTTCGTGTATCATCATTATCAACCAGCTGGCGGCGGATTACAGCTGGAGACGAGTCTTAGTAATGTACCCTACAAAACGCAACCTTGCTATGTCCAATGGCGAGTAAGAGTTCGTGTATCATCATCATAATCAACCAGCCCGCGGCAGTCTGCAGCTGGAGACAAGTCTTTAGTAATGTACCCTACAAAACGCAACCTTGCTATGTCCAATGGCGAGAGTAAGAGTTCGTGTATCATCATCATCATAATCAACCAGCCCGCGGCGGTCTGCAGCTGGAGACGAGTCTTTAGTAATGTACCTACAAAACACAACCTCGCTATGTCTAGTGGCGAGAGTAAGAGTTCGTGTATCATCATCATTATCAACCAGCTGGCGGCGGATTACAGCTGGAGACGAGTCTTTAGTAATGTACCCTACAAAACACAACCTCGCTATGTCTAGTGGCGAGAGTAAGAGTTCGTGTATCATCATTATTAACCAGCTCGCGGCAGATCGCAGCTGGAGACGAGTCTTAGTAATGTACCCTACAAAACGCAACCTTGCTATGTCCAATGGCGAGTAAGAGTTCGTGTGTATCATCATCATTATCAACCAGCTGGCGGCGGATTACAGCTGGAGACGAGTCTTTAGTAATGTACCCTACAAACCCAACCTTGCTATGTCCAATGGCGAGAGTAAGAGTTCGTGTATCATAATCATTATCAACCAGCCCGCGGCAGTCTACAGCTGGACACGAGTCTTTAGTAATGTACCCTACAAAACACAACCTTGCTATTTCCAATGGCGAGAGTAAGAGTTCGTGTATCATCATCATAATCAACCAGCCCGCGGCAGTCTACAGCTGGAGACGAGTCTTTAGTAATGTACCCTACAAAACACAACCTCGCTATGTCTAGTGGCGAGAGTAAGAGTTCGTGTATCATCATCATAATCAACCAGCCCGCGGCAGTCTACAGCTGGACACGAGTCTTTAGTAATGTACCCTACAAAACACAACCTCGCTATATCCAGTGGCGAGAGTAAGAGTTCGTGTATCATCATCATTATTAACCAGCTCGCGGCGGATTACAGCTGGAGACGAGTCTTTAGTAATGTACCCTACAAAACACAACCTCGCTATGTCTAGTGGCGAGAGTAAGAGTTCGTGTATCATCATCATTATCAACCAGCTGGCGGCGGATTACAGCTGGAGACGAGTCTTTAGTAATGTACCCTACAAACCCAACCTTGCTATGTCCAATGGCGAGAGTAAGAGTTCGTGTATCATAATCATTATCAACCAGCCCGCGGCAGTCTACAGCTGGACACGAGTCTTTAGTAATGTACCCTACAAAACACAACCTTGCTATGTCCAATGGCGAGTAAGAGTTCGTGTATCATCATCATTATCAACCAGCTGGCGGCGGATTACAGCTGGAGACGAGTCTTTAGTAATGTACCCTACAAAACAAAACCTCGCTATGTCTAGTGGCGAGAGTAAGAGTTCGTATCATCATCATTATTAACCAGCTCGCGGCAGATCGCAGCTGGAGACGAGTCTTTAGTAATGTACCCTACAAAACGCAACCTTGCTATGTCCAATGGCGAGAGTAAGAGTTCGTGTATCATCATCATTATTAACCAGCTCGCGGCAGATCGCAGCTGGAGACGAGTCTTTAGTAATGTACCCTACAAAACACAACCTCGCTATGTCTAGTGGCGAGAGTAAGAGTTCGTGTATCATCATTATCTATATCAACCCACGGGCGTCCACTGTTGGACATAGGCCTATTCCAAGAAGGATGCGATAATATCCAATAGCTTGGTTGTTAAAATATTTTCAATAGGAAGGTTAAATGCTGTGAGAGTAGAAACATTCTCTTTCTCTTTCACACACACAGTAAAACATCATGTCGTAACAATTTAAAATATATTTAATTCGAGGAGTACTACATCGTCTGATCGTCACTCTCCCGGCCACACGATGCCCTCGATCCAGTCAAGGTAGCTGGAGACCCTGGTGTAGACAGCCGGCTGGCCGGTCTGCGCGCACTTGCCACCGAATGATGTTATGCCCACCACGTAGAAGATGCACTGGTTCTCCTCGGATATAACTTGCAACGGAGAACCGGAGTCGCCCTGGTGGAATGGAGAGTTAGCAGTGACGAAGAAAAGATGCATTAAAGAATTGACTACGATGTTTGTAGAAAGAAAAAAAGGAGGCATGTGCTGATGGTGAGCCGGTTACCATCAGCACATGCGGCTTACTAATGTACCATAGTCCGTACCTGGCAGGTATCCTTCCCACCGCGCAGTTCACCAGCGCACATTTGCGACGGTATGAAGCCGTCCCAGTACCTGTTCTTCTTCAGAATTGTCGAGCAGTACCTGTTGGTGAGGAGTGTCAGGGACACCTTCTGCAGCTCACTCGAGGTCTGCATGGTGTCTGTGATTAATTGTAACATTATATATCTGAACACTAAAAAACCATTTAGTAGTACTATATAAATATTACTATACCGTAGTGTGCAAATAATACTACACAGTAGTGTTCAAACGTGACCGTGTTCCGGATTGAAGGACGGTGTAGCTTACAGCATTATTGTCTTAAGAAACACGTTACATCAATGTGACGAGCACGATGTGATGCAGGGTAAACATCCGAATCAGCACCAGTGTTATAAACAAGCGCATCGCTCCTCATCAGGTCATACCATTCGAAAACGAGTCCCTTTTCTATGCCATAATACCTGATGCCTCTCCAGTAAAAAACCTGCCACCAGCGCACTTAATTTCCACCACCAGAAAACTTATAGTGAATTAGCAGGTGGACGCTTTTTGATGGTAACCCTGCACCCATGCCCATCATGCTGTAAGAGTTGTATACTAGTACAACATAATACTAGTCAACAGTTCCAGATAGTTCTGTTCTTTAGTAACATCCACTGACTTCTATTCAGCAGTACTATAAGCATAGTATTACCAGGGTTGATGACTCCCCAGCCGGTGGCCAGAGCCTTCTTTTTGCCGTCGAAGTCCGGCTTGTTCCACAAGCAGGCTGGTCTCACGTTATCGTTGAACTTCACGTCCTCCTCCAGCTCCAGCAGCGCGATATCGTGGTACCGCTCCGGTGGCTTGTAGTCAGGGTGCTTGTGGATCTTCTTGATTCGCACCTGTTGAAACACAGTCGCTAACATGGGAATCCGTAGGTAAATCGATTATAGAATATTCAAGAATCGATTTTCGATCTTTATATATTATATGCAAATAATAAAAATCGAATCGTTTCGTGTACTCCATCGAGTACAAAATAAACAAAAAAAGTATTAACATCAAACAAATAAATGCTTACAAAAATCGATTCTTGAACATACTACAATCAATTTTCCGTAGACTTTGTGTATATAAATACTAAAAATCGAATATAGAATATTCGATTTTTAGTATTTATATCTCTATAGACGAGAGTACTATTTCAAACCATTTAAAAGTCCTGATCATTTTGTGTACTCCATCCAGTAGAAAATAATCATAAAAAAAGTTTTAATATCATATAAATAAATGCGTACAAAAATCGATTCTAGAACGTACTATAATCGATTTTCCGTAAACTTTGTATATGCAAATAATAAAAATCGAATATTCTAGAAAATACTTTCAAATGAACTCGCGTAATATTGTTTTTTATCTACTTAATAGTAAATATATGTAATTTTTTTTCATTAATTTCACATTACTGGAGTATAGTAAATAATATAATCTGCTGGAGAATATTAAAATGTGGTAGTATAACGAAAAATGGGCTTAATGGAGTGAAACCGTTATGTTGCGAGCACAGCTTTGGTGATTATGTGACATAAATTTTGTTTGGTGTATATATGGCTATGACTCTATTCTATTGGAAGGTGGCGTGAATCCCAGCAGTGGGAACATTATATGGACTCTTTATGTGCGTTGGTATGCCATGTTCTGGTAACCACCACTGATATTTTGGTACTAACCTTGATAGTCTATCGTCCCAAAGAAGTTTTTCATGGTCTTCTATATCAGTGTCGCTTGGACCGGTAGTGGGATTTCAGAAACATTTAAAGTCCCGACCTCTGCTTATTTAACTCTTTTATCGATTTTATATATATATCTATTACACTGTATACCATAACATACATCAACTGGAGTGGCACCGTCCTTCACCGCGGGTCCAGGTTCTGCTCCCCCAGTCGGACGGTGGTCGGCTCCCCGAACCTAGGCCTCTTGATGCAGTGACCAGCGGTCAGCACGAACCGCCTGCTGATCAGGCTCCCGCCGCAGCTGAATGTCAGCCCGTTGCCGCTGAAGTCTGGCCAGCCGACGGCTGCCTGGTGATGGAAAACAAGCGAATGAGTAACACAGAGACAGTGATACATCATTTTGTTTTAGTAGTAGATGCCGTTTAGACAGCGTCATGTTCCGACTTGACTTCTTGGTAAATAATTCTTGTTACCTCAGTAACAGATGGTTGTGGTACGAGTCCATAATACCATACGGTAGCAGCTTCTGTCTTATATACATCAGAATCGATTCCTGTGTGGCTATTACACTTATTCTATTTCCTAGAGTGAGATAAAAAATATAGAAGAAGACACTAAATGATGTCATTAAGATCTTGATAAGAGACGCGCGTTCACATACTTTATCAGCTGGATCCAAAAAAGGTAGAAAGAAACAATTCCTCGATATACCAACGTGACGCAGAAGTTTATTCAGATTATTAAAAGGTCGACACAAAATACAGCAGATCCAATCCAATCCAATCCAATCAGCCGGAAGACGTCCATTGCTGGACGATAATGAAAATGCAGCAGCTGATCATGATAACCAAGATAGAAGGTAAAAGACCCTCTGGTGACGAAAGAAGGCTTGGTTACATTAAGAAGTAGTTGGTCGGTTCCTCTATGAAATTTTTTCATCTACAATTGTTTTCGCAGTAATCGATCAACCTTCATAAATAAAGAGGAAGATCAGGAAGAAGTTAAAGAAGAAAGTAAAAGTAAGTCTTTCTACTCAGCACTAAAAAGAGAGGATGCCTAGGTCTTACTAGAATGCAGTAACTACGAAACGGTTGAACCATTTTCTAACTCACCATGTGCGGGAACTCGCCTTGCAGAGCATTCTCACCGCCCACGATCAGCTCGACGCCGGTGTAGTTGCAGTTGACGTCGCTGATCGTCATCGTCTCCGGCTCCGGCAGCAGGCTGATGAATTCCACCTGTTTCACCACCGACGCGCTGAACTCCTCGCACTCTGCAACAACAGCGAACAGACGCACCTTTAGATTTGTGGTAGAAAGAGAACAGCATGGTTCAGCAGCACAAAAGAAGATGATTCTGGTTGTCTTCGACCAATCATCACCACCACCACCAATCCAATCAAGTTGCTTTGGTACGACCTCCTGACTCCTGTTGTTTTTTAAGGGACTCATAGAGACCCAATTACATGGAGACTAGTCTCCTCACTGTATATTATGCTCTGAATATATCAAAGAGATAGAGAAACGAGAGAAACTCTCTTTCTCCCTTTACCACATCAGTGCTGCATTGATATCTTTCTCCTGATCTAGCGCGGGTCAATTTGAGTCAAATGAAGACCAGGTAATGGCAAGAATATCGTGGTGAAGAGTAGAGAGAGTGACGGAACTCTAACGATGAAGACTACTTGATGATCTTTATTATTCATCATCATCATCATTTTGTTGGAGACAGGTTAGAATGTACACTCTACTGTCGTCAGGCCATAGACTAAGATGTAGCTGCAGAAAGATGACGTCGGTCTTTCTAGTGTGTTCTTGTTCTCTCTCTTTCTTTGGTTCTGGCGCTGCAGCTGGAGTGAGGAGTGATATCATAAGTGCCAAGTTGAGCATAATCAGCATGAACAGCATTATTCTTTTAGCGTTGATTAAAAAGAGAGGAAGATACTCACTTCTCTCGCTCACTCTCTTAACGCCAGTCAGCGCGAGACCAGCCATCTGGGATTCACTGCAAAAGGAACACGAATAGAGCATCAACTTGAATGTGGGCGTGATGGTGAACAGTATAGTAGTGTTTGAAAAAAAAACATTTGATGGTATTTGTTTATTAACGAAGATAGAGGAACCATCGCAGCTCCTGTACTTCACCATCGAATAAAGGTATATAAATATTACTGTGTTCCAGTTTGAAAGGCACTTTACTGCTGCTGCGGTGGCACCTGTGCAGCAGTAAGGAAATTTAAAATCTGCAGTTCATATCGAAATGATAGTTTCGTTTTAAGCTTACACCGGGACAGGTTTCGGGGCGGCGGGCGGTGGTGGAACCCATTTATCCTCCCTGCAGCAGACCAGCACCCTCTTCAAGGAATACTCGCAGAACGTCGGCCTGATCCCATTATTCCTGTAAAACGGAAGCAAGTACATTCACACTACCATCCGGTAATGAAGCTGGAGGAGAAACAAAATTGATGCTGTTGGTTGAAGATGTAGTAATGATGGTCAGGATCCATAGGATCGCGCTACCTGGTGTGAACTCCTGTCTTCTACTGCCTTTGAAGGGAATCAAGAAGACTCCATACAAGGGGGATTAGTTAGAATGCCGTATATTGCGTTCTAAATAGGAAGAAGGAGAAAGAAAGAGAAAAACTGATATACAGGGTTCATATTTTATTCCTTCTCTTTCTCTCTTTCCCACTCTAATGCTGTCTCTTTCTCATACTTCCACGAACACGCGTAGAATGAGACTACCACCATCCAGACGGAGAACCTAGTGAAGAACAAGGGCAGTCGTTACATGTAGATCGATAAGGACAATGTTCAGCAGTAGACCGTTGTGATGATGATCACCGGTCCAAGAACTGATGATGATCATCAAATTGACGCATCAGCCGAATTGGGAAAAATATTCAAGTCTTCAGTAGCTCTTCAACTGATGATCAGGTTTATATCTTTAGACCGTTTATTCAGCTGCCTCCAGCATCGATGTCCCGCATCCTCAGCTGATGATGATGATGATGAATAACTCACACGAAGTCCTTTTCGGCTGATAGACAGTCATAGGAATGCCTGCAGCGGCCCACGAAGTTGCTTTTCTCGTCAAAGCACCTGTCGTTCTCTGAAATCAGGATTGATCATCATCAGCCATCTCCCATCTGGCAGATGCATAATCTAAACTCTAGATCTGATGAATGGCAACCTGGTAAGTCCTCACAAGGTCAACGTCCTCATATAAATGGTAAAAGTGATTGAATCTCTTCAACCTTTGCGACTTGAGGTCCAGAGATCATCTCGCAAGAAGACACCAGGACCCGTAAATCTTGAACCCCGAAACACGATCAAAAATTCCTGGTCTTCCACACGGAACAGGATGCATTTGAAAGGTCAGAACAAATATTACATAACTGAACCATTAAGTTCCTGGATTGGTGAGTACTTGGAACCGGATTCGAACCGGATAATCTGTAAAGAAGAATGTCGACTTTTTTCGATAGTCGACTGATTACGTCGCTCCAAAAACAAACGTTAGTAGTCACGTGATCGTATCACGGAATTGATGGTTGGACCGCAAACAGTGGACTCACCGCGCTGCGCCACCACCACCACCACGCCGATGGCCAACAGGAAGACTGTCAGACCGACGTGCTCCATTCCGGTTCCGGTGTTTACTGCTTATTATTCACCAGCGCGACGCATTCATAACTGTAAGGGAACTGTTTACGTTAGTACTTAACTCCTCTCCATCTCCCTCTCCCTCTCTCTCTCTCTCTCCACCGCCAGCACTCCCGCCCTCTGTCTCTAGTAATCTCACTGACTGCGACTCCCTTCGAACTGGAGGGTAGTAATGTTTGAACAATGCCGTTCGGTTCGTAGCACTTACGCAGACGGCTTCCGGCAACAGAGACCAATAGGAAAAACATTATTGTTATCCGGCTCGAAGGACCTGTAGCCCATGTCCAAGACCAACAAGCTCTATTAGCTATCTTGAAGTCAGGGGTCATCAAGCTACGGGTCATAAATTGACGATCCCTGCTATATATGTCATCAAGGTCAACAAACTCTTGACTGGGCATCTTGAAGGCAGGGGTCGTCAAGCTACGGGTTATAAATTGACGATCCCTGCTATATATGTTATCGAGGTCAACAAACTCTTGACTGGGCATCTTGAAGGCAGGGGTCGTCAAGCTACGGGTCATAAGTTGACGATCACTGCTATATATGTTATCGAGGTCCATAAACACTTTACTGGGCATCTTGAAGGCAGCGGTCATCAAGCTACGGGTCATAAGTTGACGATCACTGCTATATATGTTATCGAGGTCCATAAACACTTTACTGGGCATCTTGAAGGCAGCGGTCATCAAGCTACGGGTCATAAGTTGACGATCACTGCTATATATGTTATCGAGGTCAACAAACTTGACTGGGCATCTTGAAGGCAGGGGTCGTCAAGCTACGGGTCATAAGTTGACGATCACTGCTATACATGTTATCGAGGTCAACAAACTCTTGACTGGGTATCTTGAAGGCAGGGGTCGTCAAGCTACAGGTCATAAGTTGACGTCACTGCTATACATGTTATCGAGGTCAACAAACTCTTGACTGGGCATCTTGAAGGCAGCGGTCGTCAAGCTACGGGTCATAAGTTGACGATCACTGCTATATGTTATCGAGGTCAACAAACTCTTGACTGGGCATCTTGAAGGCAGCGGTCATCAAGCTACGGGTCATAAGTTGACGATCACTGCTATATATAATATGTTATCGAGGTCAACAAACACTTTACTGGGCATCTTGAAGGCAGCGGTCGTCAAGCTACGGGTCATAAGTTGACGATCACTGCTATACATGTTATCGAGGTCAACAAACTTGACTGGGCATCTTGAAGGCAGGGGTCGTCAAGCTACGGGTCATAAGTTGACGATCACTGCTATATATGTTATCGAGGTCCATAAACACTTTACTGGGCATCTTGAAGGCAGCGGTCATCAAGCTACGGGTCATAAGTTGACGATCACTGCTATACATGTTATCGAGGTCAACAAACTTGACTGGGCATCTTGAAGGCAGCGGTCATCAAGCTACGGGTCATAGGTTGACGATCACTGCTATATATAATATGTTATCGAGGTCAACAAACACTTTACTGGGCATCTTGAAGTCAGGGGTCATCAAGCTACGGGTCATAAGTTGACGATCACTGCTATATATGTTATCGAGGTCAACAAACTTGACTGGGCATCTTGAAGGCAGGGGTCGTCAAGCTACGGGTCATAAGTTGACGATCACTGCTATATATGTTATCGAGGTCCATAAACACTTTACTGGGCATCTTGAAGGCAGCGGTCGTCAAGCTACGGGTCATAAGTTGACGATCACTGCTATACATGTTATCGAGGTCAACAAACTTGACTGGGCATCTTGAAGGCAGGGGTCGTCAAGCTACGGGTCATAAGTTGACGTCACTGCTATATATATGTTATCGAGGTCAACAAACACTTTACTGGGCATCTTGAAGGCAGCGGTCATCAAGCTACGGGTCATAAGTTGACGATCACTGCTATATATGTTATCGAGGTCCATAAACACTTTACTGGGCATTTTGAAGTCAGCGGTCGTCAAGCTATTGGTCATTAATTGACGATCACTGCTATATATGTTATCGAGGTCCATAAACACTTTACTGGGCATTTTGAAGTCAGCGGTCGTCAAGCCACAGATGTTAACTTGACGACCCCTGCTGTATACTACAACATGATATTTATTTTATTAACCTCTTCATAGAGTGCTGTTCTAGAAGAGTTTTGTTAGAATTTAGTGCTTTTAAAATTCAGACTTGAATACTTAACATGCAGAGGACCTGACGTTATCAGGCTCAACGGAGCTTGAGTAAAGACAGGAGAGTTAACTGACTATATATGACAGTAAGAATGCGCAGTAAGGATGTTTACTATGCTCGTCAACATGAGATATGACCTCTTTACTGTACCAGCACTGGGGTACAGAGACCTAACATCTGTCTCATACGAGCACATGGTGAAGATGCATCCTGATTGGAGCCATGGTGTTATGGGTAAACGTATCACTTATTATCAAGTGAACGGCTTACTCCTCTTGTTTATTTGCTAGTTAAGATGATGTACACTGCATGTAATTGTTCAGGCAGTAATGTTTGCATACTACTCCTTTGATCGGAAACGTCTCCGGCAAAGAAACCGCCATGCTCCGAGAACAGCTATCGAAGGAAATATTTTTTTTTTATTCTACCAAACTACCGACATAAGACGGTAGAGTCTCGTCACCTAAGTAACATCACTGGCTACAGCACCCTTCAAACCGGATGATTAATATACAGTAATGTTCGCATAGTGCTGTCTGTCGGGAAAGAGATTGCCAGTTATATATGTTCAGTATTGAATCTTTATGAGCGAACTCAACCCCCTTACTACCCCTCTCACCATCCCCAACGTTGATAACGTAAACAATAGACTATAATAAAACAGTTATTTTTGTTGTTTTTTTTTTTTTCCTTAATATTAAAAACAAATCCGCTTGTTGATGACACAGAGTTCGCTTCGAGAGGAATGCTCAACACGAGGACAGTCACGTGATGCGTCCGTCTCGCTCCGCCCGGTGCGAACTGACAGGGACGGCTGCGCTCCCATACAGCCGCCCCTCTCGCACAGTACGCGATCGTCTGCCGTCTCTTTCCCTCCCAACCGGTTACTCATTAAGGACACCGCTGTGTATAATTTCCTTGAATATGTAAACGTATTCGCTTGCATTACGTAGCGGGTTTTTTATTGTGTTTATTAAAAACCAAAAAAAAAAAAAAAATCATCTCCGTTTCCTTCATGGCTTTAAGGATAATGAGGATTTTCGTTTAAGGATAACAAGAATCCTCGTCTCTATTACATGGTCTATAAAGATATATAACGTACTATAAAATTTGATGTATACGGACTGATGTTAGTAAGAAGGGAATAGACAGAGCGTGTAAATAGGTTCATAACACTAGTCCCACTGCTGGGATTGGAAATATCCCACAATGATTAAATCATGACTGTACTCCCACGCCGGTCAAGTGCGAGTTGGGTTAAAGGTAAAGCTGAACGACAGCATACCTTACAACTTGGTGGTAGTTATCTACTGGAGACCGTCTATATACCACAGCGGCTACAACAGTAATATACAGTGTTCCGGTTTGAAGGGCGCTGAACCTAATACAATTGCTAAATTAACGATACTCAACGTCTTTCGGCTCGATAGTTTACTGGCGGTAGGTGCAAAATATTTTTAGCATTTATGTGAAATCATTAGTATTATCCGGTTTGAAGGGCGCTGTAGTTAATGAGGTAAGAGAGTAAACGCTAAATATACAATGCGGGTGTAGAACATCTTAATAAGCCACGGTGTTGTGAGCGGGGGTAACACTTAATATCAGGTGAACGTTTCGATTACGTGTTAAAAAAAAAAAAAAACACATCACCGCTAATCAGTCGTTGGCGCGCGCTTTAATCATCACACCGTCATGCTGAAGAACAGCTCCAGTTTTTTTTTTTTTAATTAAACGACCAGACGAGCTGGACGTTCACGTGATGGTAAGTGATGACGCCCGCCCGTAGCAGTAGCGCCAGTTTGACATACACTGCGCCGCATTGTGCTCATTGAGATACGGTAATTACAGCTACAGCGCCCTTCAAACCGGATTACGGTAATGTCTGCATACTGCTGTTTATCGGCTGCAATAGGCGCTGCGGTGGTACCTAGACGGTATCCGGCAACAGACACTACCACCACAAGTAAGAGATGCAGCGCCCTTCAAACCGGATCACAGTAATGTCCGCACAGTACTGTGTGTCGACTGCAATAGGTTTTGCAGTAGTACCTAGACGGTATCCGGCAACAGACACTACCACCACCGGTAAGAGCTGCAGCGTCCTTCAAACCGGATCACAGTAATGTCCGCACAGTACTGTGTGTCGACTGCAATAGGTTTTGCAGTAGTACCTAGACGGTATCCGGCAACAGACACTACCACCACCGGTAAGAGCTGCAGCGTCCTTCAAAGCGGATCACAGCAATGTTCGCACAGTACTGTGGCGGCTACAATAGGTGCTGCGGTGGTACCTAGACGGTTTCCGGCAACAGAGACTACCACCAGTAATAGCCACAGCGCCCTTCAAACCGGATCACAGCAATGTCCGCACAGTACTGTGTGTCGGCTGCTACAGGCGCTGCGGTAGTACCGAACGGTCTCCGGCAACAGAGACACTACCACCAGTAATAGCCACAGCGCCCTTCAAACCGGATCACAGCAATGTCCGCACAGTACTGTGTGCCGGCTACAACAGGCGCTGCGGGTGGTACCTAGACGGTCCCCGACAACGGAGACACTACCATCAGTGATAGCTATAGGTCCTTCAAACCGGATCACAGCAATGTCCGCACAGTACTGTGGCGGCTACAATAGGTGCTGCGGTGGTACCTAGACGGTATCCGGCAACAGACACTACCACCACCGGTAAGAGCTGCAGCGTCCTTCAAACCGGATCACAGCAATGTCCGCACAGTACTGTGGCGGCTACAATAGGTGCTGCGGTGGTACCTAGACGGTTTCCGGCAACAGAGAATACCACCAGTAATAGCCACAGCGCCCTTCAAACCGGATCACAGCAATGTCCGCACAGTACTGTGTGTCGGCTGCAACAGGCGCTGCGGTAGTACCGAACGGTCTCCGGCAACAGAGACACTACCACCAGTAATAGCCACAGCGCCCTTCAAACCGGATCACAGCAATGTCCGCACAGTACTGTGTGCCGGCTACAACAGGCGCTGCGGGTGGTACCTAGACGGTCCCCGACAACGGAGACACTACCATCAGTGATAGCTATAGGTCCTTCAAACCGGATCACAATAAACTGTTTTCCGGTTCGAAGGGCGCTGAATGTAGCGTAATTACTGAGGGGTAACAGACCCAACTACTCATGTCTTAGCGCAACGTTGTTATGGACGAGCGTATCACTCACCATCAGGTGAAATCGCGCTGGTCTCGAGGATTCGGTAAAAAAAAAAAAAGTTTGATCATCGCGGCGTCACCTTAACTAGAGTGACAGCACTCGAAGACCCGTGACCACCACCAGCTCGCACTTGGCGAGTACGATGAATCCCCTCTTAATAGATAAAGCACCACCACTGCTTTTTATTTATTTTAAATATGTACCAACATCAGACGCTGATGGGGGTAAAATGGTGAAAACCCTCCCCATTCATCCCCACCCCTTAAAATTCCCACCACACAATACATACACGAACACACACCGATGTAGACAAAGTTGACTACTTTGTATGCCCAGTTTAGACCCCAGTCTATGTCCAGCAGTGGGCAACTATCAGCTGATAACGCATTAATAGTAACTACCACATGCATAGCCCACCGCCGCAGAGCGCATTACAGCGGACAAACAGCACTGTGCATTTATACCGTGATCCGGTTTGAAGTGCGCTGCAGCTAGTGAAATTAGTAGGGGTAATACACAACAGTATGCTGCAGTGTATAACATCCTATCGATACTTTGTTACGGACAAGCGCATCACTTACAATCAGGTGAAAGTCCCGCCGCGTCGCCGCGTTGATTAAAAAACAAAGGATCTACATACGACGCATTTAAAACAACATCACCATAGACAATCACGTATGTCCGTCCGCCATTTTGGGGCGCAGGTTAAAAAACTAATATTTAATATATTTATTAGTGACACACGCACTCACCAGTGAGGGTGTCGCGGTGGAGGCGGTCAGGTAGCAACACTTAAGGGGGAGTGATCCGGCGCGTCCGGTGAGCGCCGCACGAGCCGCACTACTGCACGCCGCCGGCCGCCGGCCGCTGCCCCGCCGGGCCGCGTTACACTACATCGCGGAGGCATTTGTACCAGTTTTACTGGATTTTTAACTTCACCGTATTAACATATTACGATTGCTTGCGGAAATGAAACAAAAAAACACATCCACAGAAACAAGATAAAAAACAAAATGGCGGTATGAATTTAGATAGATTTACATAAATATATATCCATCTAATACGTAGTGTTTTCTTTAAGAGACGAGCGGGACGATACGTCTGCACATAACTATATGGCGCTGATTAGGATGGTGTACACTGCACCACGTTGCGATCATCGCCCGAGACTTACGATGTTGTTTGTTACCCCAGTAATTAGACTAACAGCAGCGCCCTTCAAACCGCAACAAAGAAATTTCACAGTACTGTTTGTCGGCTGCAATACGCACTGCTGTGGTAACCTAAACAGTTTCTGGTAATAGAGACCTACCAGTAATGCCCATTGGTCCTTCAAACCGGAACACAGTACTGACTTTCTGATGCAATAGGCGCTGCGGTGGTACTTACTTTTTTTCCTTTACGGGGGAGAAATGCCTTCGCAAATCTATCCTCGCGAGGACAAAGATAGTTTATGTCGGACTTGCACCGACTAAAACCCCACGATGATCAAACTTCGTCGCTTTACGGCGGAACCATGGGAACGCTTGCGAAAACCTCTTCGACGCCGCCAGCGTCGGCTGCACCACACAGCCCGACCTCGGGGGGGAGAACCCCACCTGGACAACGGATCCCCTCCGAACCCGTTATGCAGAAGCCATGGGAGTCAAGAGAGAAAACTCTCTCGACTTCATGCGGCGGATCTGGTCTTGGGTTCCGCCGCCGACTGTTATACGACCACGGAGGATAGGGAAAGCGGAACGCAATACCGACGCTCCTCATCCCCCGTGACTCTTCCTCGGCTGCAGCAGTACAAATCTGCACCGCAGCTCACCGCTACACATGCGAGGTGAGCTCACCTGGAGTGGTCTTCTCTGGGTGGCCCTAACCCTTGAACCGGCCAAGTAGGTTCCTCTTAGCTTCAAGTGAGTGACCAAGCCACGGCTACTGAACCCACCGCCACGACAAGGCACCTGTTCCGGGGGTGGCGGTATCTACCCAGACAGCCCCGGCAACAGAGACCCACCTACCCACTCGTAACAAGTAGTCATACATTTAAAATGAGAGTTATTTATTGATTAATTTAGGTATTTGGAGGAATCAAAGGCCGTAATCTTTTAGGTAGTGTGTTCATAGTCACAAGGCGTGGGTAAATGGGCGAAGAGATATTATACAACAGCACAATATATAATTACACTGTATTAATTAGCCACAATCAGACACGTGTTAATTATCGCTCCAAAGGCCATTTCACCGGATACGTAATGATCTCTCTGATGCGCCCTAAACAGAACTACCGTCAGTGACGCGCGTCACGTTCGGAGCTGCGCACGAGTGCACAGGCGCACCAGCGATTGTATCGCTGTCTCATGCTACGCTCCAAAATAATTATGCACCGTTAAATTAATTTAATTGTCAGTGTGTTTGTATTATGTAATTTTTTTTTCTGAATTTCATTATTGACTACCCACATAATCTTACTCTTCCACTAAGGTTAACTAACAGCAAACCCAATGCGAGTTAGGTTCGCCTACGTCCGAGTAATCAAAAATACTTGATATACAAAAAAAAAAGAGGCTAATGCAGCATCAACGATGGTTGTAAGGTTTTGTGGGTACATATACATATATATCCCGCCTCGTTCCCAGCTCTCTCCATTTGCTACGATCCTTGCGCACCTCTCTCGCTTCCTTCACTTTCATGCACGTTCGTCGGTTGCGAGTACTCTTGACCGGGTCTTTCTTTAGGACATGCTCGATTAGACCGGAATATATCCGCCTAGGTCGACCTGCACCGATCTCTCCAATCATTCTCACCTTGTATAACCTCTTTCGTTAATCTTCTTTCATCTATTCTTTCGACACGGCCGAACCATCTAAGCGTCTTCTCTATCTTTGTCACTACATCTTCAACCACGCCGCACTACTCGCTTATGACACTGTTCTGTCTATTAGCTTCTCTCCAGTTATACTTCTCAGGCTTCTCATCTCCACAGCATTAATCCTACTTTCATGTTTCTTCTGCCATACCCAACATTCACTACCATACATCAGTGTGGGAACCAACACGCCTCTATGCACCGTCAGTCGTGCTCTTTGTGATACGTTCCGGCTATTCACAAAGTCATGAAGTATCCCATTCACGTGATTACCTTTCCCATCTCTCGTTTTGTGGGCAGTTTTCTTTTTTTTAATGACAGCTATTTTATTTATAAAAAACGTGAAGGGTTAAATTTGTAATAATCAAGTGTTCCTCTGTTGTCGGAGACTGTATAATTTAGGTCGCCGACATTGTAGTGTGCAGAGATTACTGTATTTTAGTTTGAAGGGCATTCTAGCCTGTTTTTGTTATCGGTCGGAAATCCTCTAATAAAGATACCCACCCTGCTTGTGGATGGAAGACAAGGTTGTGGTTTTTACCCACATAAACCCCATCGGTGGTCATCTTCAGTGC
Organism: Troides helena; assembly: GCA_029286815.1. NCBI lineage: Eukaryota > Metazoa > Arthropoda > Insecta > Lepidoptera > Papilionidae > Troides > Troides helena. Next base: position 166,015 of record JAGSMV010000043.1, on the reverse strand, counting down.
GATGCGGGATCTCCTACGCATCGCACATCGTACGGGGATGAGGTCTGTAATCCCCTTGTCATCCTTGCTTTGGTAAGACATGAACTAGACTACCTCATACTTGTCGTTCATACTGGGCTCGCTTAGTGGGCAATAAGGACCCCACCTTCTAAGCCCACGAACCTGACATACCGTTTTAGTCATCTTCTACAACAGGCAGGGTTTACCTTAGTCTTATAATAGCACAATACTACAGGGAAATGAAGGGCATTCTAGTCTGTAAAATACTAGGACTTACCACTTCTTGTCTCTAGGTAGTGAGCACGTGTGACGCAGTGTATGTTATCCTAAATAGTTATCATTAGGTAAACTGCAATTGTGCTTGTATGGTTGAATAAAATATATAGGGTTGTCAAATATCTCCCTTCCGCTTTTTGTCTTTTGAATTTCGCGGCTATGTACAAAGCGCTACAGAGCTCGCATCTGGCAATACTATACATAATTTGAAAGGTCTTGACATAACCTACAAAACGACGCTATGCATAATTAGTTTAGATATTGCGTTCAACAGTTATAGACGTGTAAACATTGAGTTCACTAACGCCGAAATTCGCGCTATTTTAAAGTTTTCCTTCGTTAAAGGCAAATCCGCTAGAGAAACGTTCCGTGAGATTAATGGTGTTTTGGGGGATGGTACTCTATCAGTTCGAACCGCGGAGGAATGGTTTCGACGATTCAGAGCCGGTGAAAACGACACCATGGATAAGCCAGCCGGCGGAAGACCTGTGACGACAAATACCGATCAAATCATGGACTACATCGAGTTAGACCGGCATGTTGCATCTCGTGACATCGCCCAGGAGATGGGAGTTAGTCACCAAACCATTTTAAACCATCTGCAGAAGGCTGGATACAAAAAAGCTTGATGTTTGGGTGCCGCATGATTTGACGCATAAAACCTTCTGGACCGAATCAACGCCTGCGATATGCTGCTGAAACGGAACGAACTCGACCAATTCTTGAAGCGGATGGTGACTGGCGACGAAAAATGGATCACATACGACAATATCAAGCGAAAACGGTCGTGGTCGAAGGCCGGTGAATCGTCCCAAACAGTGGCCAAGCCGGGATTGACGGCCAGGAAGGTTTTGCTGTGTGTTTGGTGGGATTGGAAGGGAATCATCCACTATGAGCTGCTCCCATATGGCCAGACGCTTAATTCTATCATCTACTGCGAACAACTGGACCGCTTGAAGCAGGCGATCGACCAGAAGCGTCCAGAATTGGCCAACAGGAAGGGTGTAGTGTTCCACCAGGACAACGCCAGACCACACACTTCGTTGATGACTCGTCAGAAGCTACGGGAGCTCGGATGGGAGGTTTTATCGCATCCACCATATAGCCCGGACATAGCGCCAAGTGATTACCACCTGTTCCTGTCCATGGTGAACGCCCTTGGTGGTGTAAAGTTGAACTCAAGAGGCTTGTGAAAAGTGGTTGTCCGAGTTCTTCGCAAATAAGGAGGGGGGCTTCTACGAGGGAGGTATTATGAAGTTGCCGTCTAGATGGAAACAGATTATCGAACAAAACGGCGCTTATTTGAACTAAATCCGATCACTGTAACACTTTTTATAAAGCATTGAATAAAGAGCAAAACAGCGGAAGGGAGATATTTGACAACATAATATATACATTGTGAAATAATATAGTTAACATCTAAAGGCAATTAACTGTACAGGTGTGTATGATGAACGACTGAGACGATGACGGCGATAGAATATCCATGAAGGTATTTAGTAAATAAAAATAAAACAAAATGGCCAATTAAGTACTCTTTTTATTTGCAACATCCAAAACGCGTTTATTATACAAAATTGTTTCCGGATCCTCGACCGACGCTATATATGCGACGCGCTGAGATCGAACGCCCACCAGTCGTCGCGCGCCGGTCTGCGCGGGCGCACGACCCCGCGCGCCTCTTTCGTCAAACAGGCGAAATTAAATCGGACTTTGCTAACGTGTAAAATTCCTAATCGGTGTATATGCTAATTAAAGTTTAATGCAATATTCGCACGTTATCACGTATCACACAGTATATTACTTAATTTAATATGAACATCGATTTATCAAAGTACCCAACAAAAATTAATAGATTTATATATCCATTCATACATTATATATTTTGTGAAACGAATTTTATATAAAAAAAAAATTACTTTTCAAAATTCATTAGTCTTTTTAAAATGTACCCTTCAAATTATTACAATTATGGGGACGAACACAAACGGACCAACCCTTGGAGTTTGTCGTGAGTTCCTCTCCTAGGGCGCGTCGAGTACTGGCTTTAGTGAAAACCATATATGTATTTACTGCGAGTAGTTTCGTAGTCGAATCGATTACATATCAATATTTTCTCTTACTACCGTCAAGAAATTTACACGTCAGCGAAGTCCCATTTTATACACATATACATGTATAGTTTACAACAATGTCAATAGACGAAAAAAAAAAAATTGTTATACTTTATCTTCACAATTGAGACAGTGAAAGCGTTTTATTTATTTACAGATCAGCGTCAGCGAGCGCGCTGGTTACACATAAATATTGCTTCGTTCGTGGTGTTCGTATAGATTGTAGTGTATAATACACACGCACGCACACACGCACTGGCACGATTCACTTTCGCATAAACCGACACTCGCACACGCTCACATCAGCTATAAACATCTACACGTGTAAAGAGACAACAGGGAATATGCATGCAACACCAAAATATTTAAAAAATAGAAGTTCGGGTTGTCATAGACAATGATCGATGCAGAGCCTTTAGCGTCCGCCATTTTGTCGCCGGTTAGAGTAACGGCAGGGCATAGACAATGGACATCATAAGCTTCGTACCTTGTACTAATAGATATTACACTTATATGGTAATACTTTCACGTTTGGTCTCTACGGAATGAAGGATTAACAAATACACTTGAAACTTATTCGACCATGCACATTCCCCGCCCGCGGAAATGAATCTAACAACAAGCCCTTAAAACTTACCCCTAGTTTCGTAACTTTAACACTTCGTCAGCTATTAATGAGTTAACTTGTTCGCAAATGTAAATTTATACGAAAGTAAACGTGAGGTGGGTAGTTAACAAAAATAATATATAAAATAATCATTACGTCGCAGCTCGTGATAAATTTATCGAATAGAATTAACATTAGACTTGATTTTTTAAAAAAAAAAAACATTTTCACAGATATACTTTGTCAGTTGATAACTCATGAGGTGTTTGAAGCACCTGAACAAATTCTGTGTTGTTTACTTGACAAATAAATTATTTATTTATTAATAGTGAGATTATAAACATTTATATTTGTGTTACTCCTGCTGACTTATGTACTGTTTAATGCGAAAAACAATTTTTTTTTTTTTTGAAAAATCCTATTAAAAAATTGCACATATTCAAAATCATATTGACCATTTAAACAACAAATTCTCACATAAATAAAGGTCCGTATTAGAGTATATACACTATCCAATAAAAGAATAATCGTTCATCACCATTCGATATTGTTGTGTGGTGGATAGATTAATAAAAAATTTCATTATTATTTTTTTTTTTTTTTTTTAATAAATATGCTGTATTTTTTTCACCCTTCACAAATGTACTGTAGTTTATAAATACAGAAATATAACTCGGATTTGACCGGAAGTAAGTAATACTTATACCGGTTATTACCGGTTTCAACATCGGTATATATCTATCATATCCTTAACCTCTTTCGAATGGTAGTGTACAATGAGATAAACAATATACGCATTGGTGTAGGTATGAAGAGATTTCTTATTTAATACTTAAGAATATTAAGTTATTTGTCGTCTATGGCAAGATATAAATGGGGCTTGGAGCAAACCGGGTACCCCCAGTAAATAAATTAATGGAGATTAATCTAAAGAAGTGTGGAAAGTTAAACAATGGAAGAGGAGAATATGTTTCGCAGACGTGAAATGTTCTCAGTCTTGACGCCAACGACGCGACGCAACGCGCGGAACGGGACACGAATAGTGAAATATCGATACTTATATAAGATTATAAGCTACCCCGATTTATAAATAAAACCTAATTTGATAAAAATAGAAAAAAAAAAAAAAAATAAGAACGCGGTCAATACTTAGTAAGTCTTGTACATCGACCGCTTCTGTCTCAGCCCGACTGACATTTGTAAAAAAAAAAAAAAACGATTTGCAGTTTTCGCATATTCCCGCCAATTGGGGGACGCAGCAGTCGAATGTATCCGTCACTTGAGACTATAGAATTTCAAATAAGCTTCTTTATACATTAAATAGTACTTTTCAATGGAGGGGGAGAGGGTTTCACTTTGATACATAATTTTGGATACAGCGATTATATTACATAGAAACGTCACTCGCTGCATAAACAACAAATAATACAGCGGTGTATATACTATAGTCGGCAACAAACGCCCAAAGCCTTAACTTTAGAGAAAAATCCTTAAGATTTAACTATAAAAAAAAAAATTCAGCAACAGCTCACCGCCGCAACGTAAATATTTACATTACAACAACAGTTGCCATATTTGAAGAATAGCGCCGCCGCCGGGGGCGTACACGATAATACTACAACGTTAATTTACACCGAAACTTGAGGCGGTAATCTCGTTTTTTTTTTTTTCTTCTAAATACGATGTCCGAAAGTTTGTACAAAAAGCTTCATCGCGATAAATACCCGTTTGATGCCTCAGCGACGCTTCGGCACGAGCGACTGAAGTCACGAGAGGTGGCTAGTCAAGTCGCGTTTTTAGGCGACTAGGTCGCTTATTAGTCGTAACCCGCTGCGCGCCCCCCGCGCCCTACCTGTCCGACTGACCGGCGCGTTTGTCGCAGTCGTACATGCACTTGCAGTCCTCGTTGATCGAGTCGAGCGACATGAGGCTCTCCTGGGAGGTTCTCAGGCAAGACCTGCATCTGGAGTCCACGGAGGTGCCGCTCTGCGAGTTCGCGTCCTCGGACACCGACTCGAGCGACTTCAAGCTTTCGACAGACGTCAGCTTGTAGGACCTGAACTCGGCGATTTCCTCTTCGGACATGTTCAAAGCGAGCAAGGAGTCCCTCGCCATCCTCCCGAGGCAAGAGGTCTTTTTCTTTTTTTTAACGACTCCCGTGTCGAGTTTCGCGAGTGGGCACGGTTTGTTGAGGCTCTCTGGCAAGGACTTCGGACTGGAGCCGCTCCTGGTGCGGAACTTGACCCTCCGTTCGGGTATATCCCGCGGCTTCGTCGTCTCCGGCACCTTGAAAGCTATCACTTTAGTCTTCGGGCCTTCTTTATCCATCTCCGCCAACCTCCGTGATAAATCTTCTAACGAATTTGATTTCTTGAGCTTCGCTCTCTCGGGTATCACGGGTGAGCTCTTGAGCCCCTTTATCTCTTTAACCATGAACACTTCGGGCACTTCGACCGCCTCATCTATCACCAGTTCGGGGGATAGATCTACCAGTTGGTCTTTGTTTTCGGCGTCGATCGGTGCCTGCGCCAATAATCCTTGCTGTGTTTTCGCGTCTTTCACAGAAGGTTGTGTGTCGGGCTCAAAGTCTTGGTTCTCGTACATGAGATACGACAATGCGTCTCTACCCACGTCCACGCTCTCTAATTCGGGGGCTAAAACAATATTTCTGGCTTGGAAGTTTTGCGGCGCGAGCTCTCTATTTACCACAGCGCCATTTTCGTCTATGACTCTATCGTCATCGATGTACGCCAATTGCACGCAATTGTCCGCGGCCTCGTCGCACATCTCTTCCACCGTGGCAATGGGAGCCAGTTCAGTCTTTACTTCTTGTACTTTGAGTTCCGCCTTCTCGAGCAGTGGTGTAACCTCCCACATAGTGCTAACAGGCTTCCTGTGCTTATCGTATAATTCAAGCGCCATGGCTTTCGTGTTGGTCGCGCTTGAAGTCAAAGTGTTTTCGGGACTGATGTTTTCCTTGATGCCCTGTATTATTTTGCTCGGGAGTTTGTCCACTGATGGACCCGAATCTGGGCTGGGTTGTTTCTCCATAGAGTTTTCGGAGTCGGAGTTTTTCAACACGGCCGCAAAGGAGCGCGGCCGAACAACTTCTGTCTGCTTCGCGTCGTCTAATTTAATATTTAACGCGTTCGGCTCCTTGACCACCACAGCTGGCAGTGGGTCGCGCTGGGTTGCCGCGCTTTGGTTGCTCTCGCCGGCCGTGTTCGATGGTCCGTATACGTTTCTGTTGAGGTCGTTGGGCTGAATGAGATCTGGGTTATCACTCGCTCCCGGCTTATTGCCGTTCGAGCCTGTGCTATTTACACTCTTTACGCTTACACCTAAACATCTTTGTACTAAATTGTCATCGGTGGTTATTTCGGTAACTCTATCATCTATTTGGGCCGCACCGGATGCGGCCTGAGCGGGGAAAGTCTGGAACTCGCTCAGCGTGTTCTCAGTATCGGTCGACGGCGTCTTGCTGTCTAGTTTTTTAGAGAATGATTCGTCCACGAATGAAACTTGAACTCTTTCCGAGAGAGTCGAGTCAGTAGCTTCGGACAGACTGTCCTCGTCTTTTTCGGCCTTCTCAATAGCACTACCCCATGACCAGAAAGAGCTAGTTAGGGACGAATCTTTCCTCGGTGGTGTATTAGATGCCGACTTCTTCTCGTCGTCGCTATGCGACGAGCTGCTCCTCGAGAACAAACTGCTCGGATGCTGGAAGAGGCTTAGGAGCTTTTCTAGATGGGACGGCAGTTTCATTTCGACCTTTTCGGGCTCCGGTCGGGGTATGTGAAAGCTGGATGAAGGAGCCACCCATGAAATCTTTCTCATGCGATCTAAGCCTTTAGTTTTAAGCGCTGGAACATCCAACAAACTGGACGTTCTCTTGGGCGTGGTCAGAGTTTCTTGTACTTGGAAAATGTCGGGTTTTCGGACGCTTTCTTTCAAGCTGGAATTATGCGTTAGTGTTCCTTCATTAGATGATGCATCGTCTTTGTTTTCCGATGGATTCTGCAAGGAGTACTCTATCCCTGAATCAGCGGAAGTGACCATCACTCTCTCGTGTCTTGCCGACTCCAAGGAACTCATGCTGGCTTCCAAACTAGACAGGGAACCGTGAATTTTCTTGCCGCCGAAAATTATCGGCGAGACGCTCTCGTTCGAGCTGACCGACATGTTTAAGAACCCGCTGTTGACCGGCGTAGTTTCACTGGTAGATTCAATACTGCTTTCCGTTGATAATTTTCCTACTTCTCTTCTTCTATCCAGTTCAACATCGGACTCTACTGATTCGTGTATGATAATGGGTCGCGTCATCTGCTGATTCTGATTATCCATCGCATTCAAACTCTCCATGGAACTTCCGGATATCTCTAAAGACGAACTGCTGTCGCAAAATGCGCTACCAGCTAGCTTTTTGTTCATCAATCTAGAAACTTCTAGATCCGGACTATCCAGGCTCGACTCGCTTTTGTTTTTCTTCAAAACAACGTCGCGAACTTTTACAGGTATATCGTTGAATGCATCTAAATTACTGCCGACTCCATAGTCCTCAGTTTGTGTGCAGTCACTCTTGACCCTGACATTTCGTGTCCTAGTCAGGTCTTGTATTATGTTGCCTAGATCCTGTGCGATAACCTCTATGTGCTTGATCGCTTCATCAGCTCTTTCCCCGCTTGTAGATACATCGTCTACTTTAATTTCAATAGATCTATTCACATTTTGGTCTTTATGTACTTTGGCTAGATTTTCTATATTTACACTAGTCTTTACTCTATCGCGTTTAACCGTGAACTCTGCTTCGACGTCCACTGTCTCTATCTCTCCTACACTAGATATAACTAACTTCGTGTCTGTTTTCACGATTTCACCATTCCGAGACTCGTCCTCGGATTTATCTTCAGAAACTGTTTCACTATTATCACTAATGTCTGTTTTATCACTAATGTTAGTGCTTTTATCACTGACCGTTGCAGACACGTCACTACTTTTAGTAATGTTTTCACCTACAACAATGGATTGTACTCTTTCTCTATTATCACTAGTAATTAATTTATCAGTCAAAGTGTCTTTTAACGCATTTAAATCACGTATCACTTTATCATCAACTTTAATTTCGCTTACTTCATCTATAACAGTTTTAACATTATCCTTAGATGTAGGATTTTCATCAACGAATATTCTGACGTCACCAATCTTTTTATCGGCAGAGGGTGCCTCTTTAAAGGTTACCGATATCTCCGTAGTTTCTTTAAGATCGGATGAATCATCCACTTTAGGCGGTTTGTGAGTAGGCACAACATTATAAATAGAATGAATGTTCATTAGATCTTCTGAAACTTTTGGTGTTTCGCCTTGTTCTTTCTCTGTTTTTATCTTGCTTGTTTTTTCATCAATTATATCATTATCTCGTCTGGATAATACATCTTGAATATCCATAATTGCCTCAGGTCTAGATACTTTTATAACTTTATCCAAAGTTTCTATAATTGCAGATTTTTTATCATGCATTATTGAGCTTGGTTCTAGACTAAGTTCACTAGGTGTTTGGTCCACAATCTCTGTATCTTTAACAATTAGAGCATTACTTGTCAGTTTATTGACTATATTATCCATATTTTTAATTTTATTTTCATCCGAAATTGGTTTTATCCAGACTGGTTCAGTACATTTAACTAATACATCCCGACTTTCTCTCACAATCGGTTCAATTGAGATTTTAGTAGGAGTAGGGTTAGCTTTTACTTGTACCTCACAATCAGTTTTGCTTATGGCAGGTTCAGAGCTTATTTTCTTTAGAACTTGAGGCTGTGGGTTTAGAGTTGGTTCTGGACTGGGTGTTGCAGTAGGAGGTTCGGGACTGGGTGAAGCTGTGGAGAGTGGTGACGGGGTAAGCCCCAGGTTATACGTCGAATCGTAATTCCTTGTGACGGAAAATCTAGACGAGTTCCTCCTCGACTGTGTCACTGGGTGTACTTGTATTTGTGGGGGTTCTGCCACCTGAGAACAAGGTTATATACACACACATGAATAATTCAGTTCATGTTCCCCTAGCTGAGATTCAACACTGACAATGAGGGAAAGCAAAAAAATTTTGCATAATCAATTGCACACTAGCCAAATACAGAATGCAAGCTATCGCTTTGTGAACCTATTTCTTTCTTCAGCATGTTTTTCTTCACCAAAAGGTCAAGTTGAGATCATAAGTAATGCAATATTAAAACTTGAGAGCAGGGTCAGTTCATAGTTGGATCGACAAACCCCAATTTCTCAGTGTGGAATTGAGGCATGGTTGATGAAGTGTATTTGCTTAGAATACTCTGGACCCTAATGCTGACAAGCACACTGTTATGGTTGATTTACGAGAGTGGTGGCTGACTGAACAGCCAGACAAATCAGTGTTTCTAAATAAGCTGTTAGCTAACGTGCCAAAGAAGTTTCCCTTATCTCAAAATCATGTCACAAATTCATAAGTTACCTGGATTACTTTGAACCTCGACGGCGCGGGGCAGTAAGTGGGCCTGGTGGGCGTCGACGGACTCGAGCTATCTGATGAGTCGCGATCTGGTGTCACCGTTCCAACCTATAAATAGTAAAATTATGTTTTCTGGCGAACCTAGAAATCCCCTCTTTCCATTGCTAAGCAGTAGTGTAGTTAATAGGATAATGGGACTACATATTGTCACAAGAAGACAAACACTTTGCACTGTTTTTCAATCATCGGTCATCTCATTAAGAAATGTCTTGTTAGATATCAATGTACTAATATAAACCTCTTCTCTTTAAACAAGAACATAGCCATGTTTGCAAGCTGACATTAGGATGCATGAACAGACGGCGCATCTATAAGTGGGGCCACCACTACAGGTGGTCCCACCAACCCTCGCCAATAGGCCAGTGTGGTGGAAAATGGTCCAAATCCCCTCATGTGAATCGCTATTGGATCGATGTGAAAATCTTTGTGGGAGGCCTATGTCCAGTAGTGGACGTCTATCAGCCGGTGATGATGATGATGACCATCACAGGTTCCGAAAAATCCCAGCATACGTTTTTCAAGACAACTGTTCAGTTACCTGAACAACTTTGAACCTCGACGGCGCGGGGCAGTATGTAGGCCTGGTGGGAGTAGACGGACTTGAGCTGTCCGAAGAGTCGCGGTCCGGTGTCACTCTCGTAACCTGAAAATAGTACTTTTTTTTATTAATTTTAAAGATACTGTAAAAAGATAAAATATTTCCATCATTACTCTACTCTCAGTTCATATTAAAAAGAAAAAGTTTGATATAAATTAATGTAAAAGAGAGGAACTGTCCCTGTCAGTTACCAGGATATTGCATTCCCACCCTGAACGGTAAACGTGCTGGATGTTACCATCACGATTGTTCCATAATGAGCAAAAGATGTGAAAAGGTCTTTCTAAATATAGATAAAGAAATTATCTATGGAGTTTTCTAAAACGGTATGCGGGCACTGTCAGCCACACTACCGCTGAAGTCTCATGTCTGACAGTAGTGTTCGCTTACAGAGAATCTAGAGTGCTGGGCGAGTGGTACGGGACTGCCTGCAGGGGACGGCGCAGGGGAGGGCGCCGGTGATCGCAGCCTCACGGTCGAGCGTCGCTCCTCTTCCACACCTTCACTCTACAAGAGAGTAACATAAAGCTCTATCAATGGCACTCGGACATAACATCTTGTGTCTCAAAGGTACGAGCAAGATATGGTGCAGTGTATATCTTAAATAGTGCCAGTAATTTTACTTGTTACAACGCCTTTCCATTCGGATTATACTGTGAACACCAAAATTTGGCGGTAATCGGTGCAGGTCGACCTAGGTGGCTGGGTGGTTCTAAAGAAAGACCGGGTCAAGTGTACTCGCAACCAACGAGCATGCATGAATACGCTCATGAAAGTGGAGGAAGCGAGAGAGGTGTGCCAGGATCGTAGCAAGTGGAGAAAGGTGGTCTTTGCCTACCCCACTGGGAATGAGGCGTTTTATTCTTACCTACCGTAGAACAGATTGTCTATAAATATGAGAGGTCATCACCATGTGATATTGAGGTCAAATGATACCTGGTAATTGATGAAAAAAAAATGCGTCATTCGTTACCCGAAGAGCGTAGCAGGCGGTGTGGCAGGTGAGGCTGATTTTACGGTGCAGTCGGTCAGCGCGCGGCGCGTTGCGTCGGCACGCGGCACGTATCTCCCGGGCGGCGGCTTCCTCGCGCGGTGACACGCACCCTTCCTGCAGGCGGTAAGACGCTTGTTAGATAAGGAGCATTTCTTGCAGGGCAGCTTATACAATAATAATACATACAATATAGCGACTGTTACACAATATGTTTATACAAAGAATACACACGGGAAGATCGTCGAGGTCTATCTGGGTAATGGTGGTGTTGTCCTTCATGGCTTCTAGTATGGCCTGCAGCCCCACGGCGCCAAGTTTGTTCTCTCTCAAATCCAGCCTCTGGAAGAGAATGTTCGCTTAATAATACGTTCAGTTCGGGGCGATTGTTTGCTACCTTTTCCTTCACTACCACGGTAGTCTCCTCCTTTGAACATCTTCCAGAATTTAATAATATGTAATAAAAATTATATACCTGAAGCCTGGTGTTAGTCAGCAGCGCAGCTATAGGCCTCGCGGCATCTGGCCCGAGACGCGCCGCCTGCAGGCCCAGCGAGATGAGTGTGCCGGGGCCACATTCATGCAACGCGCGAACTGCGTCAGCGCCGAGTGCATTGCGCCCCACATTCAGCACGCACAGCGAGCGCGACATTCGCTGCGCATGCGCAAACATAAGACAAATAATTATTACAAACATTAACTTCAAAAAAATTATGAACTTCTGTTTTACTCGTATCATGCAAACAACTAGAAAATTCCCAACAAGCTCTATATGGTTTTGTGTATAAATCATAACTAACAAATTGTAAAACACAGCCACTCACCAACACTTTGGCGAGGTGCATCGCACAGTTCCTCGTGAGCTGGTTGTTCCACAGCACGAGGAATGCCAGCCCCCTGGTTTCGTAACCGCTTACTGTGAACAAGAGAATATTATAATTAACAATTTTAAATCGAGAAGTGTGTAAATATATTGAACCAAATATATATTCTTTCTTATTACCTAATAGAAGTAATGGGATCAATTGGCGAGTGAGAGTTTGATCTCAACTGGCCTTGAGCATCTAAAACATTTTCCTTAACCGTGGGATATTTCACTTCTGGCAACTCAGTTTGCCAGTGCAGTCAATATATGGCCTTGATTGTATCCTTATTAAAGAAGCCGTCGAGTTTCAACAATGGGAACATTAATTGGACTGGTCATATATTTTCTGTTCATTTAGTCCTTTCTCTAGCTGTGGGATGTGTTGGCGAGAAATCGATAGGTTTGTAAATCTATGTCCACTAGTGGGGGTCTGTCAGTTGATGTAGATGTGGTACTGACCTGGGCAGTGGTGCGGCGAGAGCGGCGACGTGGCGGCGGAAGGCGGCGTGTGCGACGATTGCTGTACCAGCGCGTCAGCTATCTGGGCGACACCCGCATCCTACTCCATGTCCCAAACAAATTGTAACATTATTAAACCCTGTTCGCAGCAAAGCGCTACCCTATTGAAAACCACTTAGCACCAAACAACGCAGTTTTTAATACTTCACCCAAAATAGAGATTGATGTAAAATTAAGGTTGTTAAAGATAATTTGTGTCTAGCAGGGCCTTTACCTGATGATAAGTAATACATCATCATCATCAGTCGATAGACATTCACAGCTGGACATAGGCCTCCCCCAAAGATTCTCACATCGATCGGATAGGGATACAAATGTAGGTTTTTGGGTCATATCCCACCACGGTGGCCACTATGGGTTGGTGGGTAAAAAAACCTCGTTTATTGATCAGCATTGCGCACCACGAGCAGATGAGGTTAGCTTGGATTCCGTGAGTTGTTATGTGGGAACTCTTACATGGGGTGTAAGATGCGTCTCGCTCATAAACAGCGTAATGATAGATACTACTTACCCTAAAACATTAAATCACTTGACCCAAATAAATTAACTCTTTTTTTTTCCTTGTAAGTCATACATCTGTCCATAACATGGTGCCAGTTGTGATATATAAGATGCTCAGTTGCTTGAAGCTTTGAGACATGTCCTCTGTAATTTCTCTAGCAACGACACTATTCAAACTGAAACACACTAATGTATACATCTACATACACAGTCTCCAGCAACGGAGATTTATCAGACAAACCTCCTGCTCCTGATGCACCCTGCTAATCAACAGACGAGGCTCTAGCGCCCACCAAGCCGTTATGGGCTAACGCAGTGGAAAATGGCCCAATCGCCCCCTAAATGAACCCCTTTGAACTACAGCCCCTAGTGGCCGGCGGTACTGCAGGCCATGTTGACCGTGAGCGACTATCAGTTTTATGCAAAATGTTCTGTATTAAGGTTTATAAATAAAATATCAACTTCTTTCATATTTATGGGTAACGAGTCGGAAGTAAGAAGGCAAAGATACTGTACGGTGCAAGCATTTCTTGTTCAAGTTCAAAGGGTGCTGTATATCCTAACCAGTGCAACATGTTTATAGTCTATAATCTATGGTCATATGATTGTGTCGTTGCTCAGTGTACCCAGCTAAGGGTAATGTGAACTATTGATACTTGCCTGTATGAGATTGTTGGAGAGGTCGAGCAGCTGCAGGTGCGTGTTGAACCTGAGCAGCGTGGCGAGCTGCGACGCGTCGCTCACGTTCAGCCGGTTGTCGCCCAGCCGTAGCTCACGCACCGAGCTGTTCGACTTCAGAGCAACCACTGCACAAAATTAAAAAAAAAATTACAACGGTACCAGCAGTAGAACTTTTGGAGATCACTTAGATAAGCACCACCGCAACGCCAAATTCCGTCACTAAACAGTAGTGTACAACAATTACTGTAATCCGGGTTGAACGGCGCTGTGATCAAGAAGTTACTGAAGTATTGAGACTAGACATGTAGTGTGTCGTCTCAATGTGATGCTGTGTACATCACCTTAACTAGCATCACATTGTTATGACTCCACGTATCGCTCACCATCATTCTGATCTTCACGTCGTTTGTTTGTATGAAAAAAAAATGTTTATTTTTTATTTTTTGGAATTCTTTGGAAGTATATCGGTGTAGAGTCCCAGTAGTGGGAAGATTGAGAGAGTTATTTATTTATATATATAATAAGGTATTATTTTTTAAAATAAAAGAAGAGAGACCGTAAAGATGACTTTATAATCATGGAAGAAATATGATGATTGCTCATACGGATCAGATAAGAGATACCTGGAAACCAGCGTAGGCAGTGGTTCAACTGGTGAGTTTGCCGTCGGTAACTCACCAAGGCACAGCAGCGGCTCCCCGGAGAGCTGGGCACGCTGGAGACAGAGCGATCTCAGCGGGCAGGTGACCGGCGGCAAGGAACGCGCGAGCACCGTCGCGTGAGACGCCTCCATCGGACCCTCCGACACCTCCAGCTCCGTCAACTCGGCGCTCTGAGAACACAACGCGGTTCGCATTACACCTACCACCACAACAGTACTGTGCACACACTATCCTGTTCCGATTTGAAGTGCGCTGTAGCTAAATCACTGGGGTACAAAGATTAGCATTTAATGTCATATGACAACGAGCTCGACGTGTTGCAGTGTATATCATCCTAACTGGCGCCACGATTTTATGTGCAGGCTGCATCGCAAACCATCAGATAAACGTCGCGTTACTCTCCTTGCTTCTTGGGATGAAAATAAAAAAAAACTTTAATTAAGACGCAAATTCACTCATCACTCTTTTCGGCGTGACAAAAAGATGTCTAACAAGACAGGTTCAGGATGAGGGTAGAAAATATTCTATGTGACCTATACCAACACTGCCTGCCGAGTACAACTTCCTCTCCGTGGTATATGGTCTACGCGCTTTACCGCAGAGGTTTCTGGCTTGGTTCCACGGCTAAACCCTATGAATAGTTTTTTTCAACCCACCTGGCCACACCACTCCCATATAATAAATCCAATGCTACAAAGCTGTCCAACAGATGAGAGTTCAGGGTCAGCACCCATTAGCGACGTTAATTAACACAACGTGAAATTGAGGTCAATTATAAGCTCAGGTTTTTAATATAGGACTCACTACTGGTAGTAGACTTACCATCACAGCTCAACATTCCACCGCCAAACAGTAGTGTGTAATCATTAGTGTATTCCGGTTTGAAGGGCGTTGTACCTAGTGCAATGAGATTTAATATCTTGTTTCAAGGCAAGGAGGAGGTGAAACGCTTACCATCAGGTGAACACGTCTCGCTAATCTCCTGGCTGTCGAATTAAAAAAATATCTGGCAGTTCATGGTGAGACGTTAAGTGTATGTGAGGGTACAGACCTTCTTAATCATCCGCGAGGTCGCCTGCCAGCCCCTGATGCCGTACTGCCGCGGCCCCACTATGCACACTATAGTGGCGCTCTCGTAATATTCTATCATGTCGAACATCGCCTCCTGTGGGGGTAATAAGAATTATCTACCAGTTGAGTGAAACCGTCATAGCCCAGTTCGTACTTCTGTAGCGTTCGCTGGTTCGAATCCTGTCGCATGCGAATGTCTCTTTATTCCGATGATGATGATAATGGATCCCACAGTTTAAGACTTACAATGCAGCTAAATACTTATTATATGATACTTGCACGGGGTGTAAGGGACACAAGTCCCTGGATCAAAGCCACCCTCACCTGCTCGTGGTGCACCCTGCTAATCAACAGACGAGGCTCTGGCTCTCACCAACTCGCATTGGGCCAGCGTGGTCGGAATAGCCCGAATCCCTCCATATGAATCCCAACCCGATCGATATGGGAATCTTTGCGGAGAGACCTATATCCAGCAGTGGACAGTCTATCGGCTGATGATATAACTTCTAGAAGGTTCGGGAGGGTTAACTTTAAGAAAACGTTATATTTATTTTAAAAGGTCTTCTTATCTTATCTCCCGGATAATATCACTGCCGGGCATAGACCTCTTGATTAGAGATTGAAGGGGAATTGGGTCATACCCAACCATGCTGAGCCAGTCCGGATTGGTGGTTGGTTAGAGCCGGTGAGGTTGAGTTGGTCTTCGTAAGATGTTTGACAGGAAACCCCATACACCCCTACCTACCTCTATAAAAGTTATACTAACCCATATTGATATCTAGAAGACAATATTCACAAATTGAAGTCATTGGTGGGTAGGTTTCTGTTGCCGCAAAGTGACAAGACGAACGGGACGCTTACCTGATGATAAATGATAGGCTTGTGCACCAGATTTTGCTCGTCGCCATGGGACAGTAAGATGTGTCTCAATAACCCAGCAATTACACTAGCTACAACGTCCTTCAAACCAGAACAGTTATATTTGCACAGTACTGTTCGGCGGCAGATATAGGCGCTGCGGTAGTACCCACCTAGACGGTCTCCGGCAACAGGGACCTACCACCAGTAATCCATCCTTTTTTTTTTTTTTTTTGATATCGGTGATGGAAATGCTGTTAACGCATACCCAGTGTCCTTTGCAGGGGGGGGGGGGACGCCGGGTTATGTGGGGCTCGGGGCCACTGAGAGTTTTGCGTGACCCCCATACCCACTAAAACCACCACCGCTTGTCCCGCAATACGCATACTGGAGACGCCCGGGTTTCAGCCAAGCAACTCTCCGGGCGCCTCCGCGTATAAAACTCCCCCTGGTGGGTGCCCGCGGGGAGCAAAGGCACCCACCTGCCGTCCCGTACCGGCCCCTCGTCGAAGTGGGAGGGGGACAAAACCAAGACTCCCCGGGGACGCACCCCAGGGGAAACACGACAAAAGGCCCAAAGGGCCACACCTAACGGCCCGAACGCCCCTCACACCGTGCCCGGCTAGGGGCCCATCGCTCACGGCGGGAGGAAGCGGACGGCGTGGTTCTGCCGCCGCGCTCTCCCGCCGGCCCGCCGCCGCCTGCAAGATGCGGCAGCGGCGTCGGCCTCCCTCGTGCGCTCGGCGGCCTCCTTCTGACACATCACTGCGCCGCAGAAGGAGGCCACCGCCTTCCAAGACTTCTCGCTGCTCAACATACGATCGATTACAGTCGGCAGCGAGAGGTCACTGCCGACTTGCGCGACAAGGGCGTGGCGTTGCGGCCCCCATGCCGGGCACTCCGCCAGAGTGTGGTGCGCCGTGTCAATCGGCGCACCACACTCGACGCATTCTTGCGTCATCTCTCTACGAGCCACCTGGTGCAGGTACTTGCCGAAACATCCATGACCTGTCAGCACCTGCACCAAGTGGAACGTCAAGGCCCCGTACCGCCGGCTCATCCACCGGGACAGGTGGGGCCTGATACCAGTAATCCATCCTAATCTAACCAGCATGACATTATCAAAGATATATTCAATACCATCAGGTTTGATGAGTGACCTTCGGGTGATAGATTATTGATGGTTACGTTGTTATTACAATCAACGCAATCCAGATTCCGAATAAACAGTTATTTACAGATGCACCACTCACAGCGCCCTCGTCGTCGATGTCGACGTGGTCGAGCTCGAGCCTCCGGAACTGAACCTTGCGCAGCACCGCCTCCAGCGCGTCCGCCGGCGCGCTGCTGAGCAGCGAGCACTCCGACAGCGTGAGGCAGGGCGCGCGGGCGCCGCCACCGATCGCGCTGTCTGGTAACTCCTGGAAATATACACCAGTGCTTTTAACAGTAATCTACACGGTCTACAATAATTCCCTCCATAGAGCAACCTAATCTTTCTTTTTTTACTTAGTCGCGCGTCTACAACGCGCTATTGTTTGGCGGAAGAAATACAACTGCTGCGACACCAACCTACCCACAGTGTAAAATTTTCTTACCACTGGTGGTAGTGTCCTCTGTTGCCGGAGACGGTCTAGGTACCACTTCAGCGCCTATAACAGCCCATAAACAGCATTGTGCAAATATTACTGTATTCCGGTTTGAAGGGCGCTGTAGCTAATGAAATTACTGAGGTACAGGGACTTATCATCTTATGTTTTAGGCGAGCACAATGTGGTGCTGTATGTATTATACTAACACCATATTGTTATACGCAGGCGTATCACTTACCATCAGGTGGACATCTTGCTCGTGTCGTCGCTTCGTCGGATAAAAAAAAATTACCAAGCTGTGCTTCAGTTTCCTTGGAATCTTCACCATCCATTTCATATCGACGTTGATCAATCAGCCAATGGTGCTTATCAGCTGTCAACACTGCGCACCATCATTGTCACGAATCAGGCTTTTGTTAATCGCACACAATGATCCAAAGCGTCGCACCACGGCACGTTTTTGGTGTTACCAGTATACAATATCCAGGCCATCATTATCTTCGAACATTATCAGCTTCAGTGAAGGTGAAGTTTATGAAGTTGCTTGGAGGCCATCAGTTTGGAGATTAACCACACTATCACCACCTTTCTATTTAGAGGGGGTAAAATCTTTTAAAGATACTCTGCTTGTGGGAGTGAAGTCAGGGTTATGTGAGATTCTCACTCACTAAGACCCTTTCCGTGGTCTGCATCAGTGCATTCGGAGTGGCCCCGGGATCTCTTACAGAACGCACTGATGCCCCTCTACATTTTAAGTTGGCATGTCTCTGAAGAAGGGATAACTCTCCTAGGCAGTATCGAAACCATACCCTCAAGGCCCGCGAAACTCCTACACTCTTTTAGTCGCCTTCTACGGCAGACAGGGCTTACTTTAGCCCTAGTCATACTAACCCGAGACTACAGGTCTGACACTATCACCACCTGCGATTATGTTCCCATACCATAAAAATAGAAATTTTCGGTAGCAGGCTGTATCTATAAATGACCCCGGCCATTAATACACCCCGCTATAGATAGTGCTTGCTACCTCCGTCAAGGACATCATATCTTTTCATAGAGTCTATTTCTTCTGGTCCAGTGGCTCCTTTGGAACGTATTGCTTTCAGAATAATACCCGTCGCCCACTTTTACGATCCATGATCACTTATAATCCGGTGAACATGACTTCTCATATTGTAAAATTAAAAAAAAAAATGGAACCAATTTCTTTTAGAAAACATATCTAATAAAACAAGTCAACGGAACCTTACCAGCAAAAAACCTTTGCTGATAAGGTTCCGTTGATTTTAATGCAAGCTGACATATCAAACTCCTCACCCGTATCTGCTGCAGCACCGAGTCGATGGGGGGCGTGCGATGGCAGCGGCACGCCTCCAGGTACTCCGCGGCGAGCTGCGCCCTCGACGTCGCCGGGACTGTGGACGATGGCATATCAAATGTACTCACGCCGCTTAATACACAATTATTCGTTATATTAAATTTAATACAAAAAAACAAATTACATATTATTATTAGGGTTAATGAGGAATCATCTTCCTTTTTTATTCTAAGCGACGGGGCGAGCAAGACGTTCACCTAATAGCAAGTGATACGAATTCCCATAACCATGTGGCGCTAGTTGGGATGATGTATACTGCACCACATAACGCTCGTAGCTTTGAGACTTATGATATTAAGTATCGATACCTCTTTAGCTACCCTAGCTACAGCACCCTTCAAACCTGAACACAATGTTTGCACGGTACTGTTTGTCGGCTGCAATAGGCGCTCTGGTGGTGCAATAAACGGTCTCCGGCAACAAAGGCCTACCAATAAAAGTTCCTCTTCCTCTAAATATGGAGCTTCCTCTTATATAAAAAAAAATTAATAGGAATAACTTTGTCTTGATTATTAAGTCTTAATATATATATTTAGCTCAAAAATAGTATTCTTATTATGTTGATATTTAATTCTCCTCTTCTTCATCTTCCTCATAACACATCCATATCCACATCCACATTCTCAATTTTTCATCAAAAACAAAAATCTACTTCCTCCCAAATACTTCCTCATCAATCCTAATTTTTATGTCTCATTCACAACCAAAGAGGAAGACCAGAACAAAAAATGTCTTATCGTAATAGGAGAATATATATATATTGTATATACTTTTTTTTTTATATATCATCACGCCTTTTTTCCAGTAGGGGTAGGCGGGGGTAAATAAACACCTAGTTTTCGCCAGATGTGGTCAGATCAGGTCCCATGTAACAGGGGGCGAGCCTGTTGCCACTTTATTGGGACCACCACACGCACACACACAAAGATGATGTCAGTGTGCGGGTTTCCTCGCGATGTTTTCCTTCACCGTTTGTATCTCGCTGTTGTAACTAAAGTTCACGAATGTACACAACTTAAATATTAAGTCATCGGTACATGCCGAGATTCGAACCCGCGACCTTCGGAATGAAAGCCGCACGCTCTAACCATTAGGCCAGCGAGCTACTATATATACATATATACAGGAAAAATAATGTATAAAAAAAAAATTATAGGCCATTTTTTATTCTTGCTTCTGTCTGATATTGTTGTCCACAGCTTTCTTTGACTGTCCTAATTATTATCATCATTTATATATTTATTATTAACTTTATTTATATCCGCCATTTTATTCTTATTCTCTCTGTTTCTCTTAGTCTCTTTGTTTGTTACTTTGCAATTAGATACATAATAAGAACACTAAATAATAAGTGATTCTCAATTTGCGATACCTTGGCCTAAAAACCGTGAGGCTATTGGGGCATGTTTCGTATGCAATCCAGAGTACACATTAAAGTCTAGCACTAAGCGGCATCTAGGTCACTAGGCATGAGATCATACGATCTAGTCATAGGCATCAGCGTATCCGGTCTCGGTAGCTTAGCGTTTGGAGGGTAATATAAAACCATTATCATTGAAATATATGTTTTATAGGTCACGGACGTACAGAGTTCGATTCCGGTCTCACAAGTTCTGTAGATAGATTCGTCATAACATGTGAGAAGTCCCACGATTCCCAACAGTGGGAACAAAAGGTCTATTTTTTTTTTTTGGCACTACCGTCCACAGTCGCATTATCACTTAATATTGCGTGAAAATCGGCGACTTCAATTGTCCTTCGGTGAGGATGTTTGTTATGTTTGGCAGATGTCAAGTAGAGACTGATACGACAATGTAACGACACCGACGCTTGGCAGAAGCCGGATTCGAATCCGCTACCTACGTACTATTGCCGCAATTAAAAAGTCATTAACCCCACGCGCTCTACACAATCAGTTAGTTATGTTTCGACCAAAAAAAAGTGTTGTTTATCGCTGGCAAGGTCGGAAGCTGGGAGAGAGAGAGAGACAGACAGACTCTGTTAACACTACTAATTATAAATACTAAATTAAGGATGACTGCTGCTAATACTTTAGCAGCGACTAACTGCGAGCCTTATGACACGAAGGTACCAGGTTCGAGTCAGGGACCACATGTGGATTTTGGTAGTCCATACGGTCATTTATAAACGCGGCCTCGTTGAATTTAAGTATTAGTCCATTTTCGTTACTAACTGTCTTCCCATCTCTATTTCTCTCTCTCTCTCTCTGCTATTAATATGAAACGTTATTATCGCACTGCACACGTGTGCTGGATGCGTCACAATTAATTCTTAATAAAGCGAAAAAAAAGAGCGCGTTCCCAATGACGCGTTTGATCATTGACAGTAATTACTGACAATCAACAGTTCTCAGTAATCCATCGGAGCGTTTCTATTTAGTTTGTACAGCTATTATCCCGCGACTGCCCTGTTTGATTGGATGCAGTTAAACATTATGTGAGGGATGGGTTAGGTTAGGTTAGGATTCACGAGGCTGGTAGGGTCTGTGACCCCGGGACGAGCTATCCCAGCATAGCGTTAGCGAGGCCGCGGTTGTGTTCCGAACGGAGATCCCGTGACCTCGCCAAACGTCGAAGGTGACCACCGAGGGGGTTTTAGTGGGTAAAAATCTCCAATAACTCTGACTTCCCCCTAAGAGGCAGAGGATCTTGAGAGTATCTTAAGATTCCCCCCCCCCGAAACAAAAAAAAAAAAGGTTAGGTTAGGATCCTGAGAAGGACAATGGCTGGAGGTGGTCTCCGGTGATTGAAGTAATACTCACGAGGCTGGTAGGGTCTGTATAAGCAGACCCCGGGACGGGCTTTTCTTCTTTTTTTTTTCTCTCGTGGTCAAATCCTACATCGGATATTCTTCTGATACCGGGTCAGCAGAGGAGTATCGGGGACGGACTATCCCAGCATAGCGTTAGCGAGGCCGCAGTAGTATTCCGAACGGAGATCTCGTTACCTCGCCAAACGCCGAAGGTGACCACCGCGCGGGTTTTAGTGGGTAAAAATCTCCACATAACTCTGACTTCCCCCCAGAAGGCAGAGTATTTTTTCGAAGACTTCCCCCAGAAACAAAAAAAAGGATAAAACTGGTTAGAGTCAAAGACGGTCAAAATGTGGATTCTCATCGTTTTCAGAGCTTACGGAACATCGAGCAGGACTTGTCACAAGACAATAATCAAGTCAGCGGTGACATCCGTGGGCATCACTTACAAAAGTATAACTATCTGATGGCAACAAATCGGCGTCTATACACAACCATAATTTTTCTGCACAAAATGACATAAGTTCTTTATGAAAAGTGTCACCAGGATAAGCGTTGTAGTGCCTAAGCATGAAAACTGAGTCCACGTTAATATTCTCTATAATAGCCGTAATCTCACCAAGACATTCAGTGATTTCTATCAGATTTTTACTAAACTGTGTGGGCATATACGCTATGACAGGAAGCGAGAAGGCGTCGGTTGCTAGCGTTACCCCTTGCCTTCCAGTTATTTCGCAAGAAGCTGCGGAGAAGAGAAAGTACTTCTATTCTTCCCATCCGAAAGCAGAGACCAACGCGTCAAAGGAGGGTGTAGAGCAACCTCAAACGGTCTGGCGAGCATCAATGCGTACGAGCTGAAAGATTGGGAATGTCCAACCCCACTCACAAGTCGTGACTCTGCTAAGGGTCAATGTCGTTCAGACTGCGAAAGTATACGCAAGCTTTCTGTAGTTTTCACTAAAGCTTTTGAGAAGGCCATCGTGGGGTTTTAGCCAGGTAGAATCTGGCATAACTTTTTGTTGCCGCAACGGAAGAGTATTCAATGCGGGATTTACCCAGGAATGAAAAAAATATAACACTGGTAAGTCCCTGTTGCCGGGGACCTCCTACTTAAGTACCATCGCAGCGCCAGACAGTGGTGTGTAAACTTTACCGTGTTCCGGTTTGAACCGCTCTGTATTTAAGAGTAAAATGTGGTGCAGTTTATATAATTTTAACTACCGCCGCATTGCCACCTGCCGCCCCTGTCCATAAGGACACGGGTATCACTTACTATTAGGTGAACGTCTTCCTCGTCTCTTCGAATAATAATAAAAATATACCTTAACTCAATTTCATCCTGATATTAAGTAACAATGGGGCTGGTGATAGTGAAGTGCGCTTCAGAATACTGCGTGTTTCATATTTAAACAGCGGGAACATGATGGAAGTGATGATAGTATGGTAGTAGACTTCCAGTACATCTTTGCATACCACTAAGGTGGTAAAAGATATATGCCTAGTCTGATAGTAAGCAGTTACTTCGGTTACTAAGCAAGCTATTGATGGTGTACATGGCATCGCCTGATTTTAAACTTTTGATACCCATCATCATTATTATTTCTATAGACATCCACTGCTGGACATTGGTCTCACATAAAGATACCCACATCGATCGAGTAAGGATTGATAGGGGGTTTTGGATTATTTCCCCCCACGCTGGCCCAATGTGGGTTGGTGCAGCCAGAACCTCGTTTGTTGATTAGCAGGGTCGGGTTGCTTGGGTCCCGTGAATTGTTGCGCGGGAGCCCTTACACCTTTACTACTACAATATATGACTACGGAATCAAACTAGGGACCTCTACGTGTTAAAAGTTGACGTAAAATTATATTGAAATTACTCCCGGTAACAGAACTCGGTTCGAGTCAAGGATTACAACCCTGACACATGCGGCGAGACGTGGCCAGCTGGCCGCCGCGCTGTCTGCGCGCGCGCAGCTCGCCGACAAGGGCACGCACACGGACGCAACGTGTGCATACGTAACACACACACACTGACACATGTAGAATTCATTGTCACGCTGTTTACACATTAGTACAGTTTCTAGAAATGCTGGGTGAATCTTCACATTTATTATTAGTTGTCTTGTGTAGCTAAATGAAGAACCAGGGTTGAAAGAAATATTTAGTGGGAGGGTAGAGGGTTTATTTTTTTTTATTGTATGAATTTTTTATACGGCTGATGGTATGGTATGGTCGCCTATAACAACATAGCGCTAGTTAGGGTGTTATACACAGCACATTGAGCCGTCGCCTCGCGGAAGATGTCTCGTTATCGTCCCGTTCGTCTCCTCGCTTCCTTGAATAAAAAAAAATAACGGGGAGAGAGACCTTTGCGCGAATTATACTAGAATTGACAACTCTCCTTTTTGTTGTCGGTTAAAGAAGTCGTCATTGCCAAATTTGACCGCGGCAACATTTCCGCCGTGGTGATGCGTCAATCTTATTTAACGGTGACGTGTGACGGTGTGGCATGCTGGCGCGGGCCGGCTGATGGAGATCAGAGATCATATGAAGTGTTTGCCTTTTTTATCTATAACAAACGTAAGTTCACACGGTTTCAAGTGATAATGCGGCCGCGGAAGTTGAAGTTTGCTATAACTACACCGGCTCTCATATTTTTATAGCTGGAGCGTAGCGGTGTTATGAGGGTAGACTTACAATATATTGCCGCACAGGAATCGATCCTGGGACTAGGATCAGGAATCATCGTTTTATGACTCGATTAATTGTATAGCAATAGCTTGGGAGTCACTGGACTGTGACAGTGCAAGGCCGTGTTTTGTGGGATGCATCACAAGAGCCATGCCCAACAGTGGACGTACATAGGTTGAGACGATAATGACGATGACATCACCTATCCATACTTCAATAGACGTGAGAAACATCAATGGTGATTAGCATAAAAATACAACTGTAACGTGTCAGGTTTATAAATAACACGGCATGACTTGAGTGGGGAGGGGTGTTACTAAGTGATGATGGGTAGGGGGGGTGATGTGGGTGGTAGCCTGTATGTCGCCGCAACCTCTCTATTAGTCGACCGTCACCGTCATCAATGATGATGATGAGTGTAGGAGCTGTGGCTTCATACCACAGCCTGTCACGATCAGCGCCAGCGGTTCGAATGGAAGCTTCTGGTTACCGCCAATCATAACCTATCCATACCCTCGAGGTGAAAAAGTATCTGATATCAGATTTACCCATATTTCAGTGATCAGTTCTATGATGTCAAAGACCGAAGTAGACAGCTGCAACTGTTTCTGCTGCCATACAGTATTTTAATTGTTAATGTTAAGACGGATCTGAGACTCAAGGTCGCGATCAATATGTGGTGCAGTGTATATCATCCTAACTAGCAACATGTTATAGACAAGCGTAACGCCAACCATTTGATGTATATATTGTACAGACATCCAAAGACTTACTACTACTAAGATACTAATGAAAGTAGTCTTCGTGAGGTTACAAAGAAAGGCTCATAATATTTATATATAGTGTAGGTAGGACCAAAGAGGTATAGCTGTACATTCTTAATAAATATAAGAAAGCAATGGAACAACTTGCCGGTGGTGGTGTACACGTATAATTATAAAATGGGTGTATTGAAGGAAAGAATATGTAGGCTGTTGTGGCCTCTGACCTCATTACATACCAGGTAGTATATACTATACATACTATATTTTTTTTAAAGCAAGTGGTGGTCAAAAGAAAGAGATGGAGAATGCGCTGTCAACGGAAATGACTGGAACACCCAACACTGCTAAGTCGGACGTAACCAATGAACCATTGGTGTTACCTATTGTAGGTAGATCGAAAAAGGGCGCGGGTAACTATGGAGGTTGCGGGTACCTTTGCAGGATTTTGTCCAGCAGTGGGTCTCCATCGTCTGATGATGACGATGATTGTGCGACTCATTAATCATAGATGGTAATTATTACTGTTGGATTTTTTTTTAATTATTATACGTTAAAGATAAAAAAAAATGGTATCATCGTGATATCAAATGGTGATGGTATTCGATGGTAAAGCCACTTTGTAACGAGCTATTGCCATCTGTCTCATACTACTTGTGGAGATAAATCCCTGCTAACTGAGGATGTTTACACAAGGACGACTACTTGTTCCTCCGGTGTCATCGGCATAATGTAGGAACCGGAAGCTGGTCACATACAATGCTAAATTCGGATTTATACTACTTCCGCAAACGACATTTGAGCAACTAGACGTAGATGTTATTTATCAGGGCTTGAGGCTATCTGAAGTATTTACATAACAGCGGAAAACAAAAACATCTGCGGGCCAGCTGATAATGCGGTCAGGTCATCATCGAACGGCTGTAACAGTCGACTACTACTTCGGATGTATACACTGCGACACTATGAAAGTTCTCAAGTCTCATTACGACAGCAATTACACTAGCCATACTGAACTACAGCTTTGTAGTCTCAGGATAGTAAGAATATGAGTAAGGTAAGCCTGTCGTAAAAGGCGACTAAAATGGTGAAAGAGTTTTGCGGGCTTTGGGAGTGGGGGCTCTTATCGCACAACAAGCTAACTTGTGTGGAACAGCGATGGTGCGGTTGAGGGTCTGGCTCTTCCTCCGAGAGGTGCTAACACAAAGTGTAGTGAGCCACTGGGGCGTTCTATAAGAGATCCCGGAGCCTACTCAAATGCACTGATGCTGCATACCACCGAGGGGATATCAATGAGTAAAAATCTCACATAACCCTGACTTCCCCACAGAAGCAGGGTATCTTTCGAATATCACCACCTCTCACCAAAAAAAAAAAAAGCTGCACTAAACTATGTCTGCACACTGCGGTTTAATGACAGATACAGGAGCCGCGATGGTACTTAGACGGTCGCCATCAATAGATACCTACCACCAGTACAACAGACCAGATGACGAGCTAGCCAGCTGACCAGCTACATGAAAATTGGACTACCCCTACCGCTTCAGAATGGAACTAGGGAACGTATAAACATTAGTGCTTGTGAAAATATCCTACGTCCGTCGTCAAGACCTCTATATCAATCCCGGAAGACGTCGGAGCTGGTTATCTATACCAGCGCAAGTATACACGAGTGTACTCCGTACTCAAGACACACTTAAGATATATACAATACAATTGCTCATTGTGAACAATTTACACTGTGGATGTCCCACTTCTGGACGTGAGTCCCAAAACTATATCACTGTAGGCGCCATTAGTACACTGGTAACCGATAGCGGAAGCTCATTCCTACATTTTAATTATAAACATCCCACTAATTATTCCCACTGTTGGGACTCGAGACAATTCTTTTTGTTGGATTTCACATGTCAGTTCCCTCAATGTTTTCCCTCAGCGGAAGCTCAAGGTCAGATGGGAATACTACCATACCCCTAGTTAGGATGATATATACTGCACCATGTTACGAACGTTGCGTGAGATATAAAATCTTCAGGTTCGTTACTCTATTAATAACACTAGCTACAACGCCCTTCAAACCGGAATACAGTAACGTTTGTATACTACTGTTTGGCAACTAACCTACCTAGACTCTACGGCGAAAGGGACCTATTACCAATGGTAGGTCTCTGTGGAAGTGGTGGGTATGGTGGTGAGGATTGTGAAAACTGTTGTGGTGGTGGGGGGTGGTGAATTTTGAAGTGGTATATGTGCAGATAGTATGGTGGTGGTGGGGTATGGATATAGGGTAGCAATAACAGAGGAGTTCAGTGGCGGTATGGTTGGGTTTCCACCACCGCATTCCTTCTGGGCTGGTGATGCAATGGTGGTCAGCACGCTGCAGCCTGCGAGCGTATCACGGACTGAACGGTTATACACAATCATACGCGTTTCCGGTCCGCGTGTAACAGAGAACCCCTCCTCTTGGCGGTCGGATAATTATTACATAACACCTGACCGTTTACAGTTGAGTACTAAACATCGTTCACTTAAGACCTATCACTCAAACTACACACACACACACACACAAACAGCGATTACAGTATATTTACACTGCCGATAAGGATGTATGCAACTCTTAAGTGTCAGTTTTAAGACCTAGGTCTAGAACTACAATGACCAATGATCTTGTAATTATACTAATACGGAATTAGGTAAATTGTTCACGTCCCCTGTCCAAGTCTAGTAGTGGACCTCTGGCTGTAACATCATGAAGCCAGTTAGGATGATATACACTGCAACCACATGATACTCTTCGTTACGAGATAGGTTGTCAAGTCTACCCTACTAATTTCATCAGTTGTAGCGCCCTTCAAACAGGAACACAGTAATGTTTGCACATCCTTTTTCTCTCTCCTCTCCTCCTTTCTCCCTCATCATTTCTGGTGGAGTAATCACCAAATGCTTTTCTTTATACACAACAAAAAAAAAACCCTCCCTCATGATGCAGCCTGCTAATCAACAAACGATGCTCTGGCTGCCACCGACCATTGAGGCCCAAATCCCCCATTATGAACCCCTATAAATAACCCCTAGTGCTTGGTGGTACCGGAAGCCTTGCTGACTGTTGAAGGTCGCGGGAAGGCTTTGGAGATCTTCGGGTGAGGATGATGATGATGGTGATGGATTGTATCTTCACTAACATACATCTCCAAACCATGAACCGATCATGTATAAGAAGGAAAGTCCTGTGTCCTACAATGCTTCTCTTTAACCCCAAACAAATGATAAGCGATAATATAACTAGATATTTTTTATATAGCAACCCCCGCCCTAATATATAATATATGTACAATGCGAACAAAACAACATCAGGTCCGCTCACCGAAATATGTTGGGCTAAAAATAGATCCCAGCGATGGGATTTGGTCACCCGGCTCTAAATCCGTGCGGTGTTATGGAATTTCCCCACTTGTACGACTTTCAACAGGGGCTGAGCGTTGTTTGTGTATGTAGACTGGTTGAAAACTTGCGCACGCGCACACACACACACACACCTTTATATATATATACACACAGTGCGAAATTCGTATATCATATATAATATAAGTAGTTTTGCTGGAAACCGTCTAGGTAGACTGCAGCTCCTCCTGACAAGTTCTCGCATTGTCGTGGTGGAGTCGGCCACGGTGAATCGGAGGGAACTCGGGTCGGCCCAAGGTGGCCGCTCCAGGTTAGAGCACCAGTGTTCTACTGTGAGCTCACAAGGATGCGATCAGGCTGCTGGAGTGGTATCGTACTGCCCCCCGCCGACGAGATGGTGTCGCGGAGGGAGTACCCTCTGCGACTAACAACGGGTGGCGGCAGTCCCAACATCGGATCTCCAGCAGAGAGCTGGAAAGTTTTCTCTCTTGGCTCCCATGGCCTCTGGGTGTAGGGTTCGTGGGAATCCGTCGTCCACAGGACTGCAAGAGGCCGAGGATGGGGCCGCTATATGTTCCGGCGTGCCCCTGCGGAGGAGGCAATCGAGGGTTTATCCCTCCCTCCCAAGGTGGTCACGGTTGAATGCGAAAGCGTTCCCGTGACCCAGCCATCAGGCGATGAGGTGGAGCATTGTGGAGGTTTTAGTCGGTGCAAGTCCGACCTAACCTGTCCTTGCCCCCGCGAAGACGGGATGCGCACGCATTTACCCCACGTTAAACAAAAAAAAGGTATTACAGCTCCTATTGCAGCCGACACACATGTGTAGACAATACTGTGATCCGGTTTGAAGGATCAATAGCTATAATGGTAGTGGTCTCTGTTGCCGGAGACTGTCCAACTATCACCGCCAAAAGAAATCGTCTTCTAACAAATATTCATTTCAATACAAATCTATGAATGATCAAAATGGGCGATCGTTTTTTTTTCCAATTAGTCCGACAAAAAACTTCTGTCGGACATGGCTCATATGTAGCGTCGGAAACGAAGTGCGAGCGTGCCAGCCGCTTACGTAAATATAGGTGATAAAGTGTTGAATCATACAATTTGAATACTAGCCAAATCTGATACATCTAGGCGTTAATTGGACATTATATGGTGTTGTGAATTATTATAACGTGAAGAGGAGGAGGAAGGTGGAAAGAGGCATAGGGGTAGCGGGGAGGGTGAGGTAGTGGTGAGGTGATTAGACCACAGGAAGTAAAGCGTCTGACGTCATCATCTATATAAAACCAATATCCGCCTTGTGGTGGTTGGCTCCGCGACTTGATGAACCGCGCTCATCCTATGAGGAACTTCCTCGGCCTGCTGCTTGAAGCTGGTCACCGAAATCGGCCATCGGATACTCCAAATTCCCACTGCTTGACATTTTTTTTTATTTGACGACACGAGGACACGAGCTGGACGTCAGGTTAAATGATACGACTGCCCATAACGTGGCGGTAGGGTGATACACACTGCACCACATTACGCTAGTCATGAGACAAAAGGTGTTAAGCATCGTTATCGCAGTAACTTCACTGGCTACAACACCCTTCAAACCGGATCACTGTAACGTTTGCCATACTAATGATATTAACACGATACATATATATATTAACCGATATCTAAAGACTACTCTCTCCGTTCGTTCGTGGTGATCTCCAAAACGGCTGAACCGATTCCAATGAAACTTCCACTATTATATAGCGGAAGATATAAAGCATCACATAAATAATAAAAAAAAAAAAATACTACTCTATGAAAAATGCTGAACTACTCTATGCAAAAAGATGCTGTGATGAGTCGAATCTCCGGTAACAGATTAGTAACATATTATATATGGTTTATGTTGCGTACGTAAATGAACACCAGAACATCATCATCATCATCCGATAGACGTCCACAGCTGGACATAGGCCTCCCACAAAGATCTCCACATCGAGCCGTCCCGCATTGCCCGCATTCAATGTAATATTAATGACTACTTAATAGTATGATATACAAATGATACACCCCTATGGTGCAGCGGTTAACAGTATGGAAACACGGCCCATGGTTTCGTTCCGGAACTACTAGTGTTGTAATTGTATGGCATCCGAACTAGCTCCACCCACCCCTTTGTTTTAATAGCGAGGAAATCTTCGAAAAACACCCTGCTTCCGGGAAAGGAGAAAACAGGATTATATAGGATTTGTTGCACCCTTTAAAACCCTCTTGTTCAACTTCAGTTGGAAGAGGGCAGCTCATGATGATGATGTGGTCATCCTCGATGCGTTGAGAGCGTCACAGGGAGAGCCGCTATATTGAGTCTCTATACTCCAGTAATTTCATTAGTTACAGAGCCCTTCATACCGGAACGCTGTTATGTTTGCACCCTACTGTTTGTCGGCCACAATATGAGCTGCGGTGGTAATTACCTAAACACGAGACCACTTCGTACTTGTATACCCTGGTCGCTTAGTGGAGAAACCTGGTCACCCCGTCTCCAAAC
Organism: Troides helena; assembly: GCA_029286815.1. NCBI lineage: Eukaryota > Metazoa > Arthropoda > Insecta > Lepidoptera > Papilionidae > Troides > Troides helena. Next base: position 134,602 of record JAGSMV010000043.1, on the reverse strand, counting down.
ACGAACCTGAAGACTCTTACTGTCGCCTTCTACTGCAGACGAGGTTCACCATAGTCTCTTTATCAGCTTAGTAGCTTTTCCCCGCCTTCATTGCTGACCTTAATACCTCCTCAACCACTTCTGGGGTAACTATTTGTAATATCCGTTCTCAATTGACCTTTACTCGGCAAGAGGAATATTCCTACCAAACTTCAAGTATCAAGGGATTATGGTATCAGGGATATCGTGTTAAGTCTCTGTATTGATGGAAATCTCTTATATATATATATATATTATATATGTATGTATATATATATATATATATATTTGTCGGCGCAAGTAACAGTGGAACCGCAAATGGAATAACTGCGGTCGTGAGCAGCACGTCGGTGACGTAATGCATGCCAGTGTATGGTGTGTGCAACGTGTGAGCTCAGCGGTTACTGGTCATATGAGTCCCGGGTTCGAATGTCACGTAACGTGTGAACAAGAGTCGAATTTGGAATTCATTACTACGAAGCGACGAGACGAGCGTGACGTTCACCTGATGCAATGCGCCTGCGCATTGCAAACTGGCGCTAGTTATTATAGTATACACAGCATCACATCGTGCTCGTAGCTATGATACATAAGCTGTTAAGGCTCGTTTACTACAGTAAGTCCACTAGCTACGTCGCCCTTCAAACCGGAACACGGAATGCTTTACACACTGTCGTTTGTCGACTCCAATAGCTGTGGTGAGATACCACCACAGCTATTGGAGTCTAGTAGAGGACCAAGACTGCCTTCAGCAACAGAGATATACCAGTAAAATATAGACTTCTATACATTCTTCATGAAACCTGGTCATTGTTGTATCAAGATTAATTCTAGTAATGTTTACTAGACATAGGTAAACACGAACGGTTGCCAAATCTATAACAGCAGGATAATGTTGCAGTAAACAAACCAATAAATTCATTATTACAAATATATAATTGTCCGATACTTCCACCCATCATATTGATCATCAGGTCACGGTTTGTGGAGTACCTTACAAGAAACCTCTGGAGACTGTCTAGGTTGGTGCCACCACAGTTCTTTTTTAAAAAAATAAATATAATTTTTATTATTTCTATAAGCCACTAACATCAATGATGGCTCTATGATAAACTGGACTGCTATTAATAAAATATTCCTCATTATCTATTATACTTCTACATATCTATGGTGGTCTACCTTGTGCGAGGCATCACAACATTATGACTAAGGTGGACCTACGATTGGGTGATAATTGTGGGAACCGACAGAATGCTAGCAATATGGTAACCAATCAGTGTGGAGATCTTTGGGGTCGGGCTATATCCAGCAGTGGACGTCTGATGATGATATCTATGTTTAACTATCTATTTACATATTCTTTTTGAACACACAATATTTATTTACTCAGGCAAGCTTAACTCTTATAGAGTTCTCTTCCAGCTAAAACCTTAAATTTTTTTTTTTTTTTTTTATATTGTCACGGCTTTTTCCCAGTAGGGGTAGGCAGAGGTGAATTAACCACCCACGTTTCGCCAGATGTGGTCAGATTAGGTCCCATGTAACAGGGGGCGAGCCTGTTGCCACTTTATTGGGACCACCACACACACACACACAAAGATGATATCAGTGTGCGGGTTTCCTCACGATGTTTTCCTTCACCGTTTTTGTATCTCGCTGTTGTAACTAAAGTTCACAAATGTACATAACTTAAATATTAAGTCATTGGTACATGCCGAGGTTTGAACCCGCGACCTTCGGAATGAAAGCCGCACGCTCTAACCATTAGGCCAACGAGCTACTAAAACCTTCAAAAGGAGGACTATAACAGAAACAAAATTTATATGTTCGTCATCATCATTACAACCAATGGACATTCACTACTGGACATGAATCTCTAGTAAAGTGTACCACAAAGCATGGTGTTATATATACACTATTGATATGTACCTATGGCTATCTCCGACAATGGTATAAATATATATGTGTCGAATTATAAATAAGTTGTATACAAGTATTAAATTCATTACGAAGTTTTAAGATGGTGATAGTAGTAGAAGTTGCTTATTAATTAATCAGTTTCAACTTACATATTAATAATTATTTTATTTTGTTCTATGACACAATGAGACAAGACATTCACCTGATCTTGCTCGTAACAATTTGGTGCTAATTAGAATGATATATATATAGTACCATATTGAGCTCATCACTTTGAGACATAGGAGTTCATGTTGAGTGTTATTACCCCAGCGTTTTCACTAGCTACAGCATCCTTTAAACTGGAACATTGTAATGTTTGCACAGTAATATTTGGTCGCAGATGCAGTGGTACCCGCCTAAACAGTCTCTGGCAACAAAGACCTACCACTAGTAATATGTTAATAGTACTACTATTTAGACCCAAGAAATATAAAGGAGAAGACTTCTTATTAAATAGAGAGGTCTAGTATCTCTGAGAAAAGCATCAGGAAGACAATGTAGAAAATGATTCAATGATATAAGACAGTTCTTCATCTTAAAGTGCCTCTTCAACAAATGAAGGTTGGCAATCAGTGTGGTCGAGTCCTGTCTGTCTCTGGTTCAGCAGAACAATTCAGTAGCTCCATAAATGCTCATCTATTTCCTGATTTTCCTCAACTATAATTACACCAAAAACAATGATCTACTAACTGAAGGATCAACTTCTATTTAAACATGGTACAATAGAGTACTGTACAGTAGAGATTGTTAAAGATCATAGCAGTGTTGCGAGTAAGAGTAGGTCATTAGGTTAGTGTGCTTTATCCCTACAGACCATATCACCGCTTAACATGTTAACTACCGAAACACAATACTTAAACATCTTGTACATATATCAGTTATAGTGTGATGAAGAGAAGCATAGACTCCTCTGTCATGTGAATGGTGTTCCTTTAATATGTTTAAGTTTAGAAAAAATAAAGCTATTGATGTAAGCCCTCGGGTTCATGTCAATCAATCCACCTTTGTTTATGTTGAAGGTAAAAAATCATAAAAAATTTCATACATTTTTACCTCAAGCACGATAAACATCTTTGCCGAGTTCTGTCATCACAATTATAGTTCCATAACCAGATGTAAAACCTTTGTACTACATGAATGGAAAGAATAGAAAAATCAGTGCCACTTCAAATGTGTTAACACAAGGTGGGATTGTAGTAGAACTAACTTAATTAAAAATTAATAAACAGTCCAGGTTTCCATATAAAATAAAATATATCTCATACAAACTTAGCAGAGGTAACCTTTTCTCAATCAATTTCCTAATAGTAAGCCTATTGGAAGGAATTTCATGACATCAGGACTTCTTCAAAAAAAGAAGACTATATAATGATTAAGGAGTTCCTTACTCATTGTAAGAGCCAGGGAATTAAGCTCATAAAAATATTGACATAGATACAAAAAAAAAAAAATTACTGATGATCAGATAATAAAGTCTTGATCCATACAAAATGATTTGGACATCCCAACCAGTTCTATATGTTGGGAGCCTATGTCCAGCATTGCACATCTATCAGCTGATGACAGTGATGATTAATGTTCCATAACAAATCTAGTAAATTTTCTAAACAATTTATTGATTGATCAAATAACTAAATAGATTTTATATTCTTTCTAGATGCAGTTTTGTTATTTCTGTTCACTTATATTTTAAATATATAGGTAAATATTTAAGACATGAAATGTTTATATAATGACATTAGCTCCTTTATATAAATAAATAGGATATCAATAGGCACTCATAATCCCATTTAAGGTAATAAGCATATATTTTTAATAAGTCTAATAGGTTTTGTGTACATACACAAACTGACCTGTCTGTGAATAACTCATCAATAAAAAAATATCATTTGGGGTAAACAGTGAGATCATTAACACATGTTCAGTGCATCTGTTGTGTCACAAATTAAATATATTTAATCATACAATTGTCCTTATTATAAACAACTGGACTTTGATTTAAAATTCCAATAGGCAAAGGAAGTCAAGACTATGAAATGTCCAGTGACTACTAGTTACATCAATACAGATTTACGTGTGTGAAAACTTTAGTATATATATATAAAATGGGAGCTTCAGTCCAATTAAAATACTTTGCGATTTTTTTTTAAATTAGGCAAATGAGTTTTAAAGGGCAAATGTTTATATAAAGGGCCGACGAGGGCAAAGCTTCATTCTTTGTTACAATGCTATGGTATTTAGTAGGAGCGGGGATCACTCACCATCATGCCAAGGGTTAGCAGGCTCGAAGTACTTAGTCACCAGTTGTTCTTCTTTAGGGAACGAGACTTTCCTGGCTTTTGTGGTCCTCTGACATTTCCCGTCAACGCTTTTACCATTTTTAATTTTCACAATATCAGATATTTGTTCACTCGTGGTCGGACATGTCGTGTCTTTATCATCGGCAGACATATCTAGCGCGTAAACTACTATCGCACAACACCATTAATGACAACATTTAGTAAATATTATCCCATATATAAAACGCGAATTCACAATTTAATACTAATGTTGACACAAAGCGCGCGCGTTATCATGCATGTCGAGTCCTCAGCACAGCACTACATCAATCGCACCGGCCATTGCAATTTTTTTTCGAGTATCGTTGGGTTTTTTTTTAGTTTTTTTTATTATGGTAAGATTCAAATCAAAACATTCTACAACGTTCATATGCCGTTTACCGCCATATTGGATGAAGAAGACAAAAGGATAAAAGATCACGATTGCCGCTAGAGTTCGCTTTGCGTTCAATTAATAATGTTGACAGAGTGAAAAAATTAAAAATAAATAATTCTTCATAAAATTATTTACCCTTTATTGCCATCTTCAAATCGCATCAGGTATTCTGTTACTAATAAATCACTTTAATCCTATTAATAACTAAAGTGATATACTATCTTTAACAAATGATAGGTGGAGTTATAATTAATATATCATTTTATAATCGATGAAACTATACAATAATTGTTAAAAGATGGCAGTTAACTACATCATTATATTTTAAAGCACTAAGCCATTGTCTCATATATCCTATAGTAACACTATCAGGTAGAATCAGAAATAATCTAGTCTATATTCTTGAAAAAGAATATTATGCGATTTAAAATAATAGAATATATTTCCTGGGAGTCTATTAAGAGGAAAATAAGATATTATTTGGGTACATGTTTGCTAATAATTTTTTGACTTAGCTGTTGTGATACCATTTTTTTTTCTAATCCTCTCACCAAATAGATAACCATCGAATTTACATAATATTAACAATGTGGTGTTAGATAGAATGATATACAGTGCACAATATTGTGTTCATCCTGTTGAGATATAAGAATTAAGGCTCTTTACTACTACACTCTTCGAACTGATACACTATAATGTTTGCCTTCTTTTTGACAACAATTGGGTACTAGGTTTACCATGGGTCGATTTATTTAAATCCAGAAGAATTATGTATTTATTATACTTAAAGTGGAATTCTTTAGGTGCAGTGTCTATTTACAAATCTAAATATTTAACAATCAAATCGGAAATAAAGAGATATGAAATACCTATATAACCTTTTTATCTTTCTTTATCAGAGAGAAATCTTTAAAAAATGCCTTGCTTATGGGGAGAAGACAAATTTATGTGGGACTTCGTGTGGATAAGACCACGTCAGTGGTTATTATTAAGGGCCCCCACTGTCACAGCCCTATGAATTGCGAGAATAAAGTAGTAACAGGCCAGGTATAATACTTAGTAGAACTGATGGACGTGCTATAATGGCCGCCATGCTATTATACTCATAACTACTATACCGTGTCTCTCGGAATTCATCACGAAATCTACGCCTCGCTTTGGACGTCTATCGGTATAGATGATTACGGTAAGGACGCAAAAAGATAAATAAATTACTACAAACGACCAGTGCAGATCATTGTGCTGATTATAATGATGAATAAACAAAATTATAATAACTAAAATTATTTATTAAAACTCAACATCACATAGTATGGTCATTTTCAGAGATTGATTTCACTTACAGCTAGGTTACTTGTATATAAAACGTGCACTAGAGCATTTGTAAAATCTGCCTTCGCGGACACCATGTTAGATTTTTTGGCGGTAATTTTTTTTTGTCAAATATTGAAATATTCTGATTTATTGAAGACAAATTAAAAAAATAACCACTTGTGTTGACTTGTCTCCCAAAATATTAAAAAATATGTTAACATTTATATATAAAAATGGAAGGATTTTCAGAGATGCTATAATGACTATCAACTAGATTAACTCTTAGGAGCGTCGTCTGAATATTGCGCCGGACTTACCTAAAATTACTTGTGATTTTCGTGTATTTACGTGTATCTACAATATGTGATGAATAGTAAAATTAATAATGATTAAATTATCATTTCTCTTAAAGACATGGCATACGTACTACAGGTTTAAATATGTATAATAAATAATTAATGGCGGACATTGGCAAACATAACATTTTTTTTTCTATTGGGACTAGATGTTTATTGTGATTCCCTGTAATTTAAATACACTGTATCAATGAGCTCTTGGACAACTTTTTGAATTATATACTTTTTATCATCTATAAAAGAATTTAACCATTTATACAAATTGATAAAATCACAATATTTCTTTGTGATGTCAAAATAATAGCTATTTAATTAGTTCAAATAGTTTAAACGATTAACAAAGCAAATATAAATTATTTATTCGTCGATTCATAAAATATTAATTAGCATAGTCATAGATATAGAATAAAGATCATTAATACCTTATATTTAAGTAAATTTGCTTGATAACAAATTGCCTTTGCATTATCGGCTTTTGAGTACAAAAAAAAACATCCGCCAAAAAATCCTCCCGCCGCCGCATCATAAACATCTAAATCAGCAACGTTACATCCGATATCACTATGTATACAAATATACATCCTCTTACCTATTTGAAAATTAAAAATAAAAAATTGGCGCCAAACGTCATTTTTGACATGTACGTCAAACTGTACATAGATTATAAATATAAGGGCGCAAACAGACCCGCAACAATCAACAGCACGCGCGGAATAAACTTTACAAATGTATAATAATAATGTTTTTTTTTTTTTTGGTCTGTACGTCATACGTGTAAATAACGTCTTAAATTATATGTTTATTTATTATTTAACTTCATTGCGGCTCCTTCTTTATTTTCAGATCAAGAACGCCATCTGCAATTACATAATAAATAACAATTGTTAGATTTATTATTATAGATACTAGATCGAAGCGAGAGTGGTGTGAGGTGTGCCAGGATCGTAGCAGGTGGAGAGAGGTGGTCTCTGCCTACCCCATTGGGAACGAGGCGTGATGTTATGTAAATCTAGATCAAGCATGACATCTAAAGACTACATTTCAAACCGAAACACAGTAACTTTTGTACACTACTATTTGTGGGTGAAAATGGGAGCTACCACCGCAGCTCTATCTAGACGGTTTCCGGCAACTGAGAGCTACCATCAGTAAATCTTACCATCTCCTCTTTTCCATAACATATTCTTTCAGTAGTATATTACTGAAGAGGAATAGCTATATATACCGTTGGTACTCTCTCTACGTTACGTATAGCCGCGGTTTAGATCCCCACTGAGCTCGAGTTTCCAGTGAAGGAAAACATCAGGAAAGTGAGCTGTTCCAAGAACAGCTTTAATGAACAGATTATCCCCACTAAACCGCACATGATTAGCGTTGACAAACAACCTTAACTATTTTTAGCGTGGAGTCCCAGCAGTGGGCACAATAAGAGACTGTTTATTTATTAATATAAAACCTTTGTAAAACTTACCATCATTATCAGCATATACATAAGTGATTCTACGTGGAGCGGACTGTTTTCTCCCATGACTCTTTCTTCTACCTTCCTTCACCGACAGATTGAGAACTTCGCTCTCATTCCTAACATCGTCCAAATCCCTCATCTTAATACTCTTCTCCGTTATGAATATTGTTTTGGCACATATCTTCTTCTTCTCCTTCTCTTTGTAAATATGATTGACGCTCTGCTGCACCAATTTGTCTATGCGACACTCGAAGATCTTCAGGTCCGTCTCCAGCTCCTGCGCGTATATATCTCTCTCCCTCTCCAACTTCTCTTGGAAGCTCTTTGGGTCTTCTAACCTACTATTAAAGTTAAGGTTTTTGGTCTCTGTGACTCTAGGACTGTTATTGGACGGTTCGGTATGAGATTCTTCTATTATCTCTAACTCCTCTTCAGGTACTATCGATGGATCGGACCTCTCTCTTAAAACCTGCCGTGAAATTTTGACGTGTTACTTGGAACTATATATACACTGGGCCGCTCAGCAGTAGTGAATCACATAACCATATACCATCAAGTGACTGGTGGTGGGTCCCTGTTCCCAGACTATTCTTTTTCTACCGTCAAATAGTACCCTGTTCCAGTTTAAAAGGCGCTGTAACTACTGAAATTACTGGGATAACGAGACTCAACATATAACATCCTAACTAGTACCACGTTGTTACAGGCCAGTGTATCACTTACTATCAGGTGAACGTCCCACTAGTCTCGGCGCTTCTTTGAATAAAAAAAAACCGACGATCAGACCAGAGCTTTATATGAAGTAAAATAACAGTCAACAGTCACATGATTCATTTTCCGAAAAAATCAAAACAACCGTAATAATGGTCATCATCATCCTCATCTGGACTGGTGGCAGTCACATTGTACGACGTATACCTGCACAAGATGACGTCTTAATTTCACACAACGGGCTCTGACGTTGTCCCTTCGCGCGAGTAAGCCGCGCCGCTCCGATAGGGCGTCGTCCCTGCAGGCCCTCACCGCCCTCAGCTCCCTCGCCAGCCTCCTCAGATGTTCCATGCTCCGTCTGCGGCTGTTCTGCGACGCGAGCTGAAGAATTAACAAATACACCTATAATTGTTAGAGACTGCCTAAGTACCATCGCAACGACAAATCAATCTGGCTTGAAAGACCATGTAGCGAACTTACTGAGGTAACGAAACTAATGAAATAAATAGAAATTATCTATCATTCGCCCTATTTCTCTATTTACCACATCCATAGCTACCTTTTTTTTAACGACGAGGCTATGAGATGATTGAGATATTTACCTCATAGTAAGTGATACGCTTGCCCAAAACATCTAGTTGTTGGCTCTAGTACTTGCTGGGCTGCTTCCTCTGGACCTTCGGGTCCCAGAAGCAGGCACTTTATTTGAAATAATGCGTGACCACTTCCGGCAAGTACTGGGAGACCGGGATCCACAGGCCGAATCTAGACCGGGACCTGAAGGCACCGGTAAGCTACAGTAGACTGCCAGACCCGTCTGGTCAGGTTAGCATGAAGTTCTCCTGTCTCGGAGAGCTGTTGGTGCTAATGGAAGCGACAGGGTACGCGGCCAGCGAGTCGCTTCATTGTGTGCCGTACTGAGCGATTCAAGGTCCGCCCTCGCACTTGCAAGATCGGACACCCTTCATCCCTTATCGATGAGATTGAAAGAGAAGTAATAAAACCACGAGCGGAAAGGAAGGAAGTGGGATTATTTTGGGCAAAAGCACACGCAGGGAGAGAGAACAACGAGAGAGCGGATCAGCTGGCCAAGAACGGGGCCCTAAAGAGTAACAGACGAGTAGATTACGAGGAATGCCCTGTATCATTCGTCAAGCGGCAGTTTAGGCACGCTACCCTGGACGAGTGGAACAAGCGCTATATAGAAGGTAATACGGCGTCCTCCACGCGAATGTTTGACCGAAGGTTGACCCATAAAATACTCTAGAAGACCCAGCTGGAGCGATATTTGGTCCAAATGCTCACTGGACACGGGCGATTCTGTGAGTACCTTCACAGGTTTAAATTCGAGGAGAGTCCCTCGTGTATCTGTGACCCAAGCACGGAGCAACCGTGGGACACCTAAGCGAGCCAAGTTAGAGATCGAGTTAGCGGAAAAGGTAGAAGGTAGAACGTTTGCCTCACTGATGAACGTCTAGCTCCCTTATGAGTGAAAACCGCTGCCGTCCTAAGTTTTTACATTTCTGTGAAGAGATATTAAATAGAGCAATAGAAGAAAATAAGACACAATAGAATAGTATAGCAAAAAGATTAAATAAGAATAGAATAGAATTAAAGAAAGAAATGATGCATAGGATGTAGAAGTAAGGATAGATTAAGGACATAATATATACAATAAGGAATGGAAAATAAATAAAAAGTTTGACCCTCAACTAATTTAAAGGAAGGACGAAACAAGGAATTGGGATGGAGCATACACGAGAGAAAGGTATGGAAGATAAATAGTAGAGAAGAGAATGGAAGGAGAGGATGATAGGAAGAAAAATAACAAAAGTAAAAAATAAAGAAATGAGGCCCGAGACCACAAATACTAGAGAGAATGAGCTTTTTTTAAAAAAAAAATCTAATAATGGTCTACACTATACCACGTACACGTCGCCTTAAGACATATGCTGTTCAGTCTCATTACTCTAGAAAGTACACTAGCTGCAGCGCCCTTCAAACCGGAGTAAGGCAAAGTTTGCATACTGCTATTTATCGGCTGATAGAAGCACTGCGGTGCTAATTCCAAGACAGTGACCTATCACCAGTAAAAAGTATGAACTCATACAGCCAGAACACGACGAAGCGGTGACGACGGCTAACATACTATATGGTAGCCAGGGTTCGAAACCCTAATTACGATCGAACTCCGCGCTTTGTCCTGGAATCAAACCTGGGACTTACGTACTCCAATCATCAAGGTTAACCGCTGCATTACAAGGACGGAAAGGGACGGAAATTAAAGATGATTCAATATTAGTAACACCAGCTCTTGACTATGGAGTCTGCAAACTGTAAAGGCTAGTCTACTCGCTATATCTCCCTCTTACTCTAAATATATACAAAAGAGAGAGAGAGAGAAAGAGAGATCCTTCTCTCTAAGAGAGAGATATATATATATATATATATACTGATTGCAGGTCTCCGTTGCCAAAAACCGTCTATGTAGGCGTTACCATAGCGTCTATTTCTGCCGCCCAACATCAGTGTGCAAACATTACTGTGTTCCGGTTTGAAGAGCGCTGTAACTAGTATAATTACCGAGGTAACGAGAATCAACATCTTAGGCAACGAGCCTAATGTGGTGCAGCGTATATCATACCAATTAGCGCCACGTTGCTATGGGCAAACATGTCACTTACCATCAGGTAAACGTCTTGCGTGTCTTCATTTAACAGAATAAAAAAAAAAATTGTAGTGATTTTCTTGAGGAGCTGAGGAACCATCATCAGGAATCTTTAAATAGGAAATTTTATTGGTGGTTGGTAGTTATTGCCGGAGACCGTCAAGGCAAGTACCGCCGCATATCTTATTGCAGCCGAGCACAGTAGTGCGCAAACACTACCACGTTCCGATTTGAAGGGCGCCGTAGCTAGTATGTTACTGGGGTGATGAGACCTAACATTTTATATCTCTACGCGACGAGTACAATGTGGTGCACTGTATAGCATCCTAACTAGAGCCAAATTGTTAACTGCAGGTGGATCCCTTAATCATCATCAACCGATTGACAATCAGGTAAACATCTGTCCGCGCCCTCACTCAATAGACTACAAAAAAAAAAATCAAACTCGATAATTCTCTTCCCATCACGTTCTTACCCCCCCTCTATAGCTTCCGTCTGCCCCGCAACGGCTCTCACCGGCGCGGTGTCGGATTGCAACTGGGTATGCGGTTAACCGAATGCAATCCGACGCCCCGGCTCGCGTCTCACGGTGATACACCCGTCCCCCTCACACCACCACCAAACCCGACCTCCACGCACCTCCCCCACCTTACCACCGTCGGCTACTGTGTGAACTGAACTGTTAGTATAACACATTCCATTATTTTACAACCTTCATCACGAATGAGTCCTTACTGACTCTTCATTATGAATATGAACATTATACAGATTCCTCATCTAATATCTCATATAAAATCCACATCCTCTTTAATACATATAAGAAGAGATTATTGAGATGTTCACCTGATGGTTATTGATAGGGCCTGCTCATAAAAACGTGACACTAGTTATACACAGCAACATATTGTACTCACCGATTGAAGCTTAACATATTAAATCTCATTACACCCCAACACTAGTTATAACATGCTTCAAACCGGAACACAGTAACGGCAGTGGTACCAACCTACACAGTCTCCGACAACAAAGATCTACCACTGCTAATCCTAATCATCACATGGTGTTAAGTAACAACAAAGCTGATGGTGGTGAGGCATTCTAAGGTTCCTTGGTCTCGCACAGTAATACACTACTGTTAGAAGACTGCAATAGGAGCTGCGGTGCTACCCACCTTAACAGTTTTTTTTCCAGCGACAGAGACTTACCAGCAGTCACTGTTAATTGACCCAGCATATAATTTCTAGAAACTCATATCAAAATCTGGCTAAAGGTTTTAAGAGAGAGGTATGTTCCGTCAATATTACCTGAAGATGAGTTAGGCATAATTGAAAGAATCTCATGCCGAGCATTCCAATAACAGTCCTATAGTCACAGAGATCTAAATACCTGATTTTAATAGTAGGTTAGACAACCCAAATAGATTCGCAGAGGAAATGGAGAACAGAGATATATAAACAAATTGGAGACAGATCTGAAGATCTTCAAATGTTGCATAGACAAGTTGGTGAAGCAAGCGTCAATCATATTTTTAAAAAAAGAAGAAAATAATCTGTGCCAAACTACTTTTATAACAAAGACAAGTATTAAGATGAGAGATGTTACACTTACCCCTAACAATGTAATGCTAGTTAGGATGATGTACACAAGCACATATTGTCCTCATTGCCTCGAGGCATGAGATATTGTCTCATAACCATAGTAATTTCACTAGCTAAACCCTTCCAACAAGGACACAGTAATGTATGCACACTACTGTCTATCAGCTGCAATAGGAGCTGTGGTGTTACCTACCTAAACAGTCTCCGTCAACAGAGACGTACCGCTAATGTAAGTTATGGCTACAATCTCTATCATATTGAATTATATCAATATCCTTATTTATTTTATAGTAAAAAATGTATTACCCATAGCATTGGTCCACTACATGAATACTCTAGAAATGCTACAGGTCGTAATGCTTCCGAATGATATAAACATGAAAATTGTAACTACTCTGCAGTGTGTATAAGAAAGATGATAGCTCCAATCCAATCCAATCAAATCCATATGTCATTAGAAATGTTTAATACAACATAATATACTTACTCGATTCTTTATTCTTCGTCTTAAGCCCTTGAGGAAGGCGAGATCATTTTCACTGAGATTCAAAGATTGAACCCTTGCAGAGTATTTACAGGTTGAGAGTCCTGCAACTTCTTCCACTCTCATGTTGATTCCACGAGCTGGTAAAAAGGTTATTAACATATAAATAAAGACTTAATTATATCAAAGTTAAGTCATAATAAATTATATAACATATTTTGTTTTTAATATACTGTTAAAGATTTGAAGGAAGTTGTGGATTAATTTTTAGCCATCTGGTACAGTTTTTTATGGGAAACTAGAAAGCAGATGCACTCAAGGAAAAGTAGTGGCAGTATACACCATGTGGTCCACTCTGCATATGACCATATTCAAGAGAGGCTATAAATGCAGTACTTGTAAAGTATAATAACCATTTAACATCTTAATCACTGTATGCTCATTAGCAATTTTTTAATTATTTTATTAAAAATATACAAAAAACAATATGGTAGTAGTTAAAATGATAAACCCTCCAATACACTATCATTGCTTTAAAACAGAATATCAATTGACATAAATTTTCAAATAAAAAAAAATACTTTAAGTATTCCTCTTTGATAGTAGAAATAAGCCGTAGTAGTATATACCTAGATTGTATTTGACATGAACTAATAAAAATAACAATTCTTTACCAACAAATTTATATCAACAGTGATGGTAATAGTGGGTTCTAAAAATATAAATCTTTAATATGAATCCAACATTTACGTAAAAATTATAACTTTGTGTAGACTTTGTGGATAATCAGCACAAAAATTTTTTTTAATTATTAAATATAAATATTAGTTTTCAATTCATAATTACACTGTCGCACACAGCTGATCGGCTACAAATTAACGCGAGTAATAAATTAAAGTGCACAACATTTTTTTGTTCCCCGTATATTTTTCTTCGGATTGTTACATCATTAAAACAGGTACATTTATTTTACGTACAAATTTAATACATTTTAAAGTCATTAGTGTTCAGAATAATTAAAAGTAAAACAAAACAGGAAACAATTTTGCGTCATATTTCCAATACCTGTTGCACTGCTTCTAAGAATTGAGCTCGAGTTTCAAATACTAAATAATTGTTTATCTACTAACCGTCCAATATCTCCTGATCGAGTTGGTATGAGCCCGAGTGCTTTGCAAACTCATCCATTCTTCATATTTGTAAACGGTTCGAATTGTTTATTATTATACAAAATAACTTCGTGTTGTTTCAATAAAACTCTTATCAAATGGCATAGGTTAGACATTACGCAGCTGTCAGTGTCAATATTGCAGATGATGTTCGGATTCGGAAGTTAACTATTATGACTCACTGGATTATATTTTATTTAAATAAACTTTAAAAATAGGCATCTGCTATGTGAATTCTTTCAAACATATAAGAACTTTAAAATCTACATGTGTTTCTTTCTTAAATAAATAATAAAGATCGTTTAAAAGGTTATAAATATCAGCTACCATCCATATTGAAAATTATGAAACGAATAGTCGTTTTATTAATTTATATTTTTTAAAATTTGTAAAATTTTTTTTATATATTTTAATAGTGAAATAAAAAATAATTTTACAGAAACTAATATTTTTTATACTCTGTGATAAAATGTTCCGCTTTGCTTGTCTCAGGACAGTATGTAAGATTCTGTTCCTGTCTGATAGACGTTAAGAGATACGAAATTTAGATTTTGTTTCTTTGTTTTTGCCGGTGTTTTATTGTTTTCGCAACTTTACACAATTATTTTAGTAAGTTCTAGTTTATAATGAAATTATTACCTTAGATCTTATTTGTATATTGTTGATAAAATTTGCAGTTTTGCTTTAATCTTCTCGATTTTATTTATTTTTACACGTGTATGACATTTTTTGAAATATTAGTTTCGCGTTTTGTTTCTTTGAGAGTAATAAAAGGCCTCAAAAATTTTCAAGGTTCTTATAAAAGATTTTTTTTTAATTTTTAAATAACATGATTTATATCACGTCTTATGACAGAAATATTTTTGGTAACTAGTCTAAAGTATTATACAAATACGTGAACAGAACAAGGAACGACCAATACTCGCAATATTTTAATTTATTTTGTAATAAATTTTCTTATTGTTCATAATCGCGCCTCTTTTACAAGTATTGATCGTCATTATTTTGATTATTATTTTCATTTACGTTTTACAAAGTGCATTAGATAATATTCATAACAAACGTGTCCCCTCCTAAACCTTTTGATTTATTTAAATTCGTATATTTTATATACATTGATTAGTCCTATTATTATTTTATTTTCAAATTAAATTATAGTGTACATGATCTTTCACATCAGATCATTTTTATATTATAAACAACATTATTTAAGCATATATTTATCTGATTGGGTGATTTATATTTATCTAAATATATAATTTATTTCCATTGTACTTTATTCACTTGTAAATTCAGTTAAATGGCAAATTGGAGTTGGAACAATCAAGGTCAAGATTGGGATCCAATGCGAGATGACTACAATGATTCCACATATGAAGCACAATATCCTGATGATAATTCAAGGTGATTTATTTATCTTTTTTTATAGAATTCATATCACTTTTTAAAATTGAGGTCATGAATAACTAATATGTTCATTTAATTTTTCATTTTTATTATATTTTACAGTGGAGGTGTTCAGCTAGATCAGTGCCGCTTATACATAACTAATATTCCTAAAACCCTCAATGAAGAAGGTCTTCGGACAGCATTTGCTAAATATGGCACACTTTTGGAAGTCTTTCTTAGCAGAGATCATCAGAAACGATATGGACTGGTACTATATGAAACACCTGGGTTAGTTATTAATTCTTTTTGTTAAAGCTGTTTCTCTAAAAGTGTTCAATGATTTCTAATAGTATAAAACCAGATTGGTTACTATGTAAAGATTTTTTGTTTCAGAGAAGCAAAACTAGCAATGATGAAATTGAACAGGACCGAACCTCTTAAATTAAACATAGTCATAGCCCATAAGGTCAGTGTTATATGTATACCATTTTAAAAACAGTATTTGGTCTATTTTATTATGAATGGCTCATGTAGCCACTGCTTGCTGAAACTTATAATATATACTACTAATATTAATATTACTATTGGTCGCTGGCTTTTCAGTATATTACTTTAAAAATCTGTTACAAGGCAAGAAATAAACAGCTGTATCGAAAAGGCTTGTAAGTAAAAATATTTTTTTTTTCACAGAAGAAAATACAAAATAAAAGTGGAAAGAAAAATCAGAGCTCTCGAGAAGACAAAGCAAGTGTTGGCAGCAGAGAAAGAATTGTTCAGTGAGTTGTTTTTTTATATATGAATAATAAAACATTGGGTTTTAGTAGCTTATAACTGAACCTATTCCTTAAGAGAGTATTTTAAATATTACTAAATCTCTTCCGCCTTAAATTTAAGATTTATAAACCTTTTCAATTATAATGTAATGAAATTTAAAAAAAAAAATAATATAGTTTTTATTGTTCAAACAATATTCTTGATGTAGATCGGGCTGCAAGCTACAGTGGCTCTTACAGCTCATCTGACTCTGGGTTTGTGGACCCGGATCCACGGCCTGAGGTTTATTGTTCAATTTTATATTCGGGTGGTGTATATCAGGTGTGATTTGCGTGAACCTGGCACTATGTATAAGGAAAAATATTCATTCACATTATTAATGTATTATAAACATCATGGATTCAGATTTTCTAGAATCAGCAGTCGACGACAATAATGATAATACATGATGATGATGAACATCATTGAATACCAATAAGCTTTTATAACAGCATTCTGAAAATTTACAATTAATGAAATGTTATATGCATGAAGTAATGATAAATTGTTTAATATTACTGGTGGTAGATCTCTATTGCCGGAAACCGTCTAGGTAGATACCACCGTTGTCCTATTTCAACCATCAAACAGTAATGTGCAAACATTATTGTGTTCCGGTTTGAAAGGTGCTATAGCTAGTGTAATTACTGGGTTAATGCCACCTAACATGTGTATATCTTTCCAACTAGTGCCGCGTTGGTATGGGCAGGCGTATCGCTTACCACCAGGTGAACGTACCGTTCGTCTCGGCGCTTCCGTAAATTAAAAATAATACAAGAAAAATCGTTTTGCTGTTAGATGAATTAAATTTAATTAATAGCTTTTTCTAATTTCTTTTGGCACAAGTTTAAAAGGTTAAATTTAGTCTATGATTGAATCGAAGTGTTTTTTTTTTGATGGTGATGTTCTCGCCGCAGTTTTATTGACAACTATAGCGGCTTCATCGGACTCAGGGCTCGCGGATCCGGTATCCGCGAGCTAAACGAAATAAATTGATATATACATATATATGTAGATAAAGTAGTATGTATGAGGGGGAGGAGAAAGATAAGAAGATATTGGATGTGGAAAGTTTGAAGAGTTGGATAGTGCTATGAGGGAAGGAAAGGGGTGAAATTATTAAATCATACATTATGTTAAGTATGAATCGAAATGACGCTGAGGCGCCCTGGTACGTTTTTTTTAAATATCCGACTCGTAAACTAGGTTATAAAATAGTAAATGCCAGATGTAAAGTATTTTTATAACTTGTCATACCAAACAGGAAGATTATACTTTTATTCAAAATAAGACAAAGCCCAAAATTAACTGAATAAAAATATATCTTTGGTCTTTTACTTTGTCTATTATCATTGTTAAATTTAACTCGCTTAGGTACATTACGCGCTATTTAAATGGAGAAAATTATATGTATAGTATACAGTATCCAAAAAGATATATATAAATATCAGCATAATTAGTAGTATCGTGTAAAAACAGCATAGACTTATTAAATACGGAGTATTTTTCCTCGGCCTCCAGTACGGGTAGTACAAAGAAAATACTCGGTTTTAAAACCTAGTATCGTAAATACGACGTATCGCTTACGTTACGTTGGAAGTTGAAATTTGAAACTCGTTGCACATCGTTATCGTCGAGAATAATTTTATTATTTTATAAAAGGAGTATTAAATAAAGTGTTACTGTTACAATTATATACAAATAAATAATTAATTTTGTTTGCAATTACGATGCTTTTAAACAAGTACTTTTCATCTTTAGATGTCGAAACGAATGTCGAGTGAGTTATAATTTTGTGATTGAAATATATATTGCATTATTAAGTTCTTATTTGTTTTATATTTATAACTTTAGTTACAGCTGGTGTGATAGAAAATATAGTAAGTAGACTGAAATAACGATATATTTTGTAAACGGTTTTGCTAAATATTTTGATTTCGTTACTTTTCTATACAATGCACCTTGTGAAGTTCGCGGCATTTTTCCTATATATGACTATACATGATTGAAGTAGTTCACCATCATTTAATTTTATTGCTTATCCGTAGTTTATTTCTTAAAACATAGTTTCTTAATGATAAGAAAGCATTTAAATTTGTTAAATTACCTGCACAATGTTTTATTTAATTTACCTACGTTCTGTATTTTTATACCCATTACGTATAAAAAACTAATTTTATAAATATTTGTTTCCTCAACCGTATTCAGTTTCTTAAAGCTCATGGAATTATAGTTGAACATATAAGCATAACATAGACTGTCTTAATATTACAAATTAAACATTCCAATTGAAAAAAGTTAGTATTAAAATAATGAACAAATTACAATGGACTTGATTACTTTTGAAAAAAAAACAACAAAATAGTAATATGTATGTAATGTCTGCCTGGTTCAACATCTTTTATGCTGGAAAATTGATATGACAACAGCATTGACTAGTTTACCATACCATTGCAACTATTAAGGTAATCTGGACTTTAGATGCAGCAGTTCAGAAGGAATTGGTGCACTTTTCAAAGCACTCGAATAGATTCTTGAGCCAGGATCAATTCTCTGACCCTCACTTCACTTTCCTCTAATTTTGCCCTGTAAAATTTGCATCATTAGTTCATATTTCGAGTTTCCCATTTTGTCTTGTAAATATTCTAGCTTTCTTTTGTCTTTATTATATAAAAAACTTCTGTTGTTTTCAGGCCCTTTAACACCGTTGAAGTTTTTTATTTTTTCTTCAGGGCATCCTCAATGTTGTCTTGTACAAAAATTCTAAAATTTTTTTTCTTTTTTGTTTGCATATTTGTATTATATTTCTTATGTTTAATTCTCTTTATTCTGTGATTAATAAGAGGTTTTAATTTCAATGCACAACTGCTGCTATTTCGGCCGCTAAACAGAAGTATGCCAACATTACTTTGAGTTTAAAGGGTGTCATAGTTAGTGTAGTTACTGGAGTAATGAGACAGACAAACACTATATAGTATAGTGAATATCATCCAAACATATGCTATATTGTTATATGTAGGTGTATAATTTATTACCCTTGTTTTTCATTTTGTCATTTTCAAGAAGAACCCTTGTTAATGTTTATGACTTTAGTTGATTCTTGTATTGATGGAAAAATATACTTAACTCAATGCTGTATATTTAACTTCTTGTTTTCTCTTTTATTAGAGCAGGTCAAAAATATATACTACTCTTTGTTAAACTGTTATTTATAAGTAATAATAAATTTCAGAAAACTTAATGATGTTCCGCTGTCTGTCAATGGTGATGGAGACATGGAGGATGTAACTGTTGATGATGAATTGGTGAGCATAATTTTGAAACATAGTTTTAGACACGGTGAAATGTAAATTAATGTATAATCTGATCAAATCGGAGATGTCGTAATGAATGGCCGGGTCGAAAGCACTCGCAACCGACGAGCATGCATGAAGACGCTTATAAAAGTGGAGGAAGCGAGAGAGGTGTGCCAGGATCGTAGCAGGTGGAAAGAGGTGGTCTCTGCCTACCCCACTGGGAACGAGGCGTGATATATATGTATGTTTGTATGTATGAAATGTAAATGTTAAAAGTATACCTTTTTGTTTCCTTATATACACATTTAATACACTAGATTCAAAAACCTTTACTGTATTGGTGACTACATTGAAAATGTTTTTTTTTATTATACTAGGGTCATGCTGACAATATGGATCCAGAGCTACACCTGCAGTTGGTACAACTGAAGATGGAGCACTTGAAGCTGCAGGAGGCACAGCTGGAGTGTAAACAGCGCATGCTGATTCTTAATCGGACTGGAAAAAAATCGGTATGTTATATTTTTATGGCGACAGTCTTATTGGTTGTAGTAGCGAGGCTACAATCAGCATTACCTCTTATATCTATTTGTTTAAATAAGGATACAATCTTGATTGAGGATATCAAACGGGTCTCTAAAAATTGATAAGGATAAATGATATGACTAAACCTAATCTGGTGCAGTCCTTAAGTGCTTGGACATTCCTGGTCTTTTTCCATAGTTTTACATGTGGATTCCGATTGGTGAATATTTTTTCTCAGCCTGCTCATGATTCAGCCATCAAAACATGATCCCTTGGTTCCATTTATCAATATATGAGAGCTGAAGTAAGCACACTTCACTATCCACCACCTCATTGTCACTTAATCATTAACCAAAAAAAAATATGTTGCAGTTGCCTCAGAGCGGGACAAACAGATACATGCTGTCCAATGGAAGGATCCTCATCAGGAATGCGAATGATAGGTGTGTAATGCTGATGATCTCACGAATTTAACACTTGCATAGTTAAAGTACTTTTATGTTTTCTCACACTGGAGTACATGTGTAAAAATGTGTATCTAGTTGTACTTGTGATGACAGCTTAATGGTCTACGATCACATCACTGTCCCTGTTCCCGTTTGAAAGGTGTTATAGCTAATAAAATTACTGGGGTAATGAGGATATAAAATCTTGTGTAATAAGGCTCCCAATTCGTGCTGTGCATATCATCTCTAACATATTGTTGTTATGGGTTACTTACCATCACATACTTTTTTTTTCTTTATTTGTCTAGGCGACGAGTTCGGCTTAACAACGCGACAGCAACATGGATGATATTATACTAAACTGAATCGTACTTGTTGCTTTGACACAACATAAATTGCGTCACTGCAGTAATTTCAATAGTTACAGCGCCTTTAAAACCTGAATACAGTAATGTTTGCATATATGCCTACCAGCGGTGATAGCTTAGTATGGAAGCGCGGGCTCGATTCCCATTGATTTTCCCCCTGACTCCCGGTGATGAGAAGCATTTTGAACTGGCATGATCCAAAAATAACAGCTGCTATGCACATTCAATATCAGGCTATATTTTTGACTATCCTTGTGAAAGTCCAGAGTCCCAACAGTGGGAATATATAGTGGGCTTATGATTTATATTTATTTAAGAATTCTTCTGTTTTGACTTCACACGTCTAAGATTGCGTTTTGTTGGGAATTATTTATGGTAAGTGAGAAAATGTCGTTTTTTTTTTAATTAACTACCCGCTAAGGAGACTGAAGGAACACTAAGGAGGTTCTCCATTCTCGCGTGTCAATTTCTAAAGCTCCTTTTTCATCATCATCTCCACCAAGAGATGTCCATTGTTGGATACAAATCTATAACATGTTGGTATATATCCCAACCTCTATACCCACCATAGCTTGAAAGGTTAATTTTTAAGCCATGTAGTCTGTGAATTTTGTGTGCAAATATTACCGTGTGCGCCGGTTGGAAGGGCACTGTAGCTAATGAAATTTGCAGTATATATAATAGCCCATTACGTCCCCACTGCTGGGGCACACGCCTACCCTCAATATGAGGGCAATTGGGCCATAGTCACCACGCTGGCCCAATGCGGGTTGGTGACTTCACACATGACTTAGAATAAATTCTAAGTCATGTGCGGGTTTCATCACGATGTTTTCCTTCACCGTTTGTATCTCGGTGTTGTAACTAAAGTCCACAAATGTACATAACTTAAATATTAATGTCATTGGTACATGCCGAGATTCGAACCCGCGACCTTCGGAATGAAAGCCGCACGCTCTAACCATTAGGCCAGCGAGCTACTTCAGTGCAATTTGCAGTAATGAGTCTTAATATCTTAAAACGACGTTCACAATGTGCTGCTGTGATACCAACTCATCAGGTACAGGTCTCGCTCGTCTCCGTAAAGTAAAACAAAATATCTTTAAAACTCAAAACAAATAAAGTTATGTCTAATTTATGTCCAAAATAAAAGATTACGATAACACCGACACGCTCACCTAATGTTGAGTGACACTAGTTACGATGATATGCACTGCACTAAATAGTACTCGTGTTTTTTAGACATTAGATGTTATATATTTTTCATGCTAAAATTGCTCTAGTTACAGCGCACTTCAAACCGGAACAAATTAACGTCTACACAATACTGTTTGAAGCTGCGGTGGTACTTACGTAGAAGATCACGAGCAACATAGATATTAATACAGAGTTTCTTTTATATAGGGGGAATGAGGCAGTCGACTTAGAGAGCCTGGGTGTCGGCAGTGGAGATGCGGTAAGTCATCCCTTGAGCTTATAATCTATAACTCCCCACTCTCCCTCCCTCTGTCTTAACACCCCTTTAATGCTATTATATTAGTCTGGCAATATATTTCCAGAATATTTCTTATAGAATGATTACATTTTAACATTGCCGCTGTTATAATATGAATCCATCTTGATCCTTATGAGGATTTTATAACACTTAAAAAAAATACTGCTGTTGTAACGATAAAAAAAAATAGCTTTTTTATTTAACGTTTGCTACATAGCACATCTAGACAGTTTGTTTAATGCATCCATATGTATATATAGATTTACGAGAGTACAAAGCGTAAGAAGTAGTGTATCCATCAGCATCAGCCGGTTGACGTCCACTGCTGGATATAAGCCTCTCACACAGATCTCCGCATCTATCTTGCGCTGCTGTAGTGTATTATGTTTATGTATTTAACAGATACAAACATAACCTTAAACCCGTGCCATTAACTGTTAAATTTCGAAGGAGACAGTCTAAGTAGGTACCACCGCAGCGCCAGACAGTTGTGTGCAAACATTACTGTGTGCATTGAAGGGCGCTGCAGCTGGTGAAATTACTGCGGTGACGACACTTAACTAATGTCAAGGCGACGAGCACGTGGTGCAGTGTATGGTATCCTAACTAGCACCACGTTATTCTGGGCGTGCGTATCACTTGCCGTCAGGTGAGCGTCCCGCTCGTCTCGTCGCTTCATAGAATAACAAAAAAAAGTTAACAACTGGCACAAGGCGACTAGCACTTGGTGCAGTGTACTTCATCCTAACTAGGACCGCCTTGTTCTGGGCGGGCGTATCGCTCACCACCAGGTGAATATTGAGCCGGTTCGTGGAATAAAAAAAACATGGCATGTGTTATAAATAAGTATGGTTTTATCTGTCGAAGTTGTTTGATACAAATTTATAAATAAAGGATATTTCATCCTTTTGTTTAGTGTTTTGACTTTAGGATACTGTCACTTTCAGACGGGTAGTAAAAAAATCCTTTCCATTATTGGGGGACTCGACTCCTACACAAAGACAATTGCGGGTTGTTATGTCCAAGAAAGCTGGCGTTTTTAGAATTAATTGACATCGCGATGTTTCCTTGCCCGGAAGTTGTTTCGAGATCAAATTCATGCTTCCTTCAAATAGACCGCGTATAACTGAGCCATTTCGTCAATAAGCATTTGATTACGATCCACCAACATTTGTGAAGACTTTTTCATGGAATTTCAAAGGTCGTGGGTATAGATAGAATTTTGCGGTATTTTCTCCCCCTAAATCTCCTGCAGTAGTCGTCTCGAGTACATAGGAGAGTTTTTCTAATAGGGTCTTCATTGGCACCGTCACTGTATTACAGATAACCACTTTGCATTGTCCGTCTCTTTCGGGCATGTTTGCTAAGCGATAAGCATCCCTGCCCTCAAAACTCGCGAACACTAAGACTGTTTAGAGTTCTATAAGTGTCATGATTTCCACTAGTCTTTTTCATACCAGCTCGAGTCTTCATTACTGTATACACTTTCTATTAAAAAAATTCAAATTCAATGATTTTATTAACTCTATACAGTAGCATAAAAATATTTAACAGTGCTAATACACCTTCTTGATATTTAAGTGTTACAAATAAAAAACAATATGGCAGAAAATGGTGCAGCATACGAAATCATTTTACAATAAATGATAAACCTCACATCGATCACAAAGTTCACCACTGGTTTCGTAACTCTCTTTATAAACGTAGAAATAGAAAGTAGCAGTTGACAGTCGAACTGATACCGATACCCAGATGCGTTTGTCGGCAGAACTCGAAACGGAATTGCGCCCGCGTCCAATCGTGGGTCAGGTCCAGCTCCGGTGACGAGTGTTCGTCGGCCTCCACTTGCGTGCACTGCGAGGAGAAAAGCCAAGCTAATCTCACGTGGGACGCGCAGGACAAGTCGGACGTGGCCAGCAAACTTACGGAGACGTCGAAGGTCAACAATTCAAATCCGACGTCGAAAACCGTCGACCTGAGCAAAGAGTCGAAAGGCTTGGAATCTGTTAGTAAGAGGTCTGATTTTACGAGCGAAAGGAGAGAAAGTGATAAGGAGAGTGAAGTTCTGTATGATTTTAAGTTTAGCGACTTTTCAAGTAGCATCAACGAGGAGCACGATGAAACCAACCGATTGATACAACTACGGAACTCCGATTATTCGGATATTATCGACGAGAAGTTGAAGGTGATCATTGCTTTGAACGGCTACCCGAAGTCCAAAATGAGGCTGAAACAGATGGAGAACTTTCAGAGATCGCTCTCTGGAATCATTGATATGCAGTTGAAAGCGGGTTTGTTGAAGAAAGTACCGTCCTTCCTCGACTATTACTTGAATAGGGGTGCGATAGTTTGCATCTGTAGAGATTTAGAAACTAGAGATTGGATAGTAAGAGTTTCAGTCGGTCTGGAAGAGAGAATGAAGTGTGAATTGATAATTTTAGGTTCTAAAGTGAAAAGGATATGCCTAGGTGTGCTTAAGATACCTAAATCGTGTTGGCCGGCAACGGCACTAGACGTGTTTAAACTGTTGCAATACTTTAATCCCACTTTGAAAACTGACTTGTGGAAAATTTACTCTCAAAAGATCTCTGAGAACGTTGAATGCACGTCGTTCTTGATCGACAGGGTTTCTGGGGAGATCATACGCGGGCCAACGTTCAAAAACGTCATAGATTACAGTAACATGGAGTTCGAGTTGACTGGTTACACGGAAATATATTACGAGAACTTCTTGACCGAGCTCCGGGATGACTTGAGCAGCGTGGCCTCGAGGGTCAAGTTATTGGAGGAGATCAAATCCGAGGAAATCATAACCACGACCGGCTCGTCTGTTAATATGAAAACAGTGGCCGAGTTGAAAGACGCGAGTGATAAACAATCGGGAACTAGGGAACCCAGCGACGCTGCCGATATTAAGAAAGATCTAGAAAACTCGTTACAAAAAGACATACTTCGGCGACTTAAAGACGTTGAATATATAAATGACAGAAACGAGACGATCGTGTGGTCGGTCAAGACCAACGATACGGTGAATAATCATCAATCAAATCAAGACGAAGACACAACACAAGACGCGTGCGATAATGTCAAAGACAAGGATGAAACGGTATCGTCCATGGCCGAATTGACCGAAATTACCGACTCTTTGGTGGAGAGCAACGAAAATCTTCTAGCTAGAAACAGCACGGTGACGATAGATAGCAACAGAGGTATCGCATACCACCGACGCACCAACTACCTACACGTGGACAGTGAACTGAAGGTCGCTATTACTCTCGACGGATATCCGAACAACAAATTAGAAGGAACACACATCAGGCGACTGAAGCGCCTCTTCAAGGAATATTTACACAAGGACATCAAGAACAGACGCTTCACAAACCTTATAATACCCAAATTTCAAGATGTTTACTTATCGAACGGTGCTGTGATCTACATCTGTGACAGTTTAGAGACTAAAGAATATCTAACTGAGATCTTACCAAAGTTTATAAATTCGACAAGCCTCAAGTTAGTCTTCAAGGACGTGAATAATCTCGTCCGCTTCACAAGGGTCGTTATGCGTTTGCCGAAAGAGCTTGCGCATTTGGAGTCCCGAGAGATCATATCGAAGTTGGTCGAAAAATATCCTAGTCTGAAACCCGACTGCTGGAAGTATTATTCGGATGTCGCCGGTAAACAGAAACGGCAGTTTGGCATTGAACCAGAATCGATTGACATAATCAAGAGTCCTGAATTCGAATTCACATATGAAGGTGAAGCGATTACCTTCAGAATAATAGATAGGAAGCGAAAGGACGTTAGTTTCACCGAAACAGAAACAACATCGGTACTTGATAACGTCGAGACTGAGGCTCTCTGGGAGAAGGTATCCAAAGAAATGTACTGTCCAATAGACACAGATTTATTGAACTCGTCTCTAACCCGGATACGCACAAATCACTACTCCGATTTGGTGGCCGACGATCTGAAATTATACGTGGGTCCTTCGAATTATCCGGAAACTCGAGTAGATGAATCTTTGTTCTTTACTATTAAAAACGGCATGAACAGCATCGTACTAGAATCTGTCAGGAACGACTTGTTAAATACGGTCATACCGAAAATACACGACATGTATCTGTTTGATGGGGTCATATTCATAATATGTAAAGATTTCACTTCTAAGAAATGGATCGAGGATCACATCCCAGCGGTAAATTCTAAGTTGCATCTCAACCTAAAGTCAACGGAGTTTCGAGGCGCAGTCGGCATCGTGAGCATGGTGGTAAAAACCGACAAAGACACAGACGAAGTGATATCAATATTGCAGGAACAGAATCCGAGATTACGTACAAAGTACTGGAGAAAGATAAGTATCGTGCGATCTAAAAGCAAACTGGACGTGGTGTTGCAAATTGATAAACTATCAGCTCAAGTTATATCCAATTATAGTTTTAACAAGTTTATCGGTCCAAACCCTGTGCAGTTCAAACTGGGCCATTTACAATCACTCATAAAACCGAAGAAAAGTTTAGAATATTTAAATCGGAAACGATGCGATTCGAACAGAAGCGAAAGCGATTCCAAAAACGAAGTAGATGCTATTACGGCAGAGGCTAAAATAGAGGCAGCTTATGCCAAAGCCGAGGCAGACGCGTCAAGCTATGACGTCGAATCGGAAATTAAGTCTGTTGGAGACAAAATAGCTGATGATATCATCGCGTACGTCGGCAGACACAGAAGCGTCGCTGATTGGTCAGAGAAACCGAGCGAAAGCTACTGTAAACTTACATTAAAAGTACCCTCGAAAATACTACCAGAGGATAAAGAGGATTTCAACATTATACTGGATCTCTTAGAGGATAAGAACCCCGGGCTGAACACGGAGCTGTGGAAGATCAACTACGATTTTAAATACCCCAGCAAGGGCAGGTTCACGGTGCTGGTGGACAAACAGTCGGCGACTGTTATAAAGAGCAAGAACTTCGACCCCACTTTGGGAGGGGAGAAGTTGAAATTTACTTTTTAAAACTAACGTTCTCTGTGATATCCCAGTTTAGGATGTAAGTTTGTTATCCCACCTGGCGCCTAATTAGTCCCATTTGGTGCACGAAAAATCTCAATCTAGTACAGACCTTTCACATATAAAAATAATGAAACAGACAGTAGAATAAATTATAAAACTTTAGGGTCCAACATTTGGAACATTTGAATAATATATAATTATTTTATATTTTTGTGGCCAAAATATTTAAGTTAATTAACCTTAAACACAGCTAAAAGTATCAGCAAGCAGAATTAACCGGAATACTCAAATATAACAAAGTTATAATGTTGGTAATTGATTATACAAAATTGTAGAAGTTAACCCTTTATTTTTAATTTCATTGGCATAAAATGACCGCATGACCATAAATAATCATAGAGCAAATTACTCTAAAAAACAAATCCTAGAAACTATCGCTGGAGTTTTTTAATAATACTTCTAATTTGTTATAATATTTAAATACAAAAATAATATCTTTTTGCTTTTTCGAAAAAAATAAGCCTTTTTTAGTTCACAGACAAGAGCCTTGTCATTTTTAATAAAATATGCGAAAATCGATTTAAAATCGATTATAGTTATTTCGACATTTTAATTCAAAAGTTGAATCTAGTTATTAGTATTTCCTTTTACTTCTAACAATCTTTGAAAATAGAAAAATGATAATAAATCTGAAATCCATAGATAAGAGACTTTGATTTTAGTGCAAATCAATTCTCTTATTTTTATATTTTTAAAATGATCGTGATACAATTAAGCATGTGGCGATTTTTTTTTTTTTTTTTTGTCTATGGATCAAAAGTATAATAGTTACGGTTGTGCCTTACTCTAGTTGTGAGATCGTGTTGAAGATTGACTGTTGTGATATTCGGTGGTGATATTATGGTAAATTGATTAATGTTACATTCCATTTACAATTTAATCTCATTGTCTAGTGCGAGTTAGTTTTGTGATATTTATCTCGAATAATGTATTTTGGACGATTTCAAAAATCGACAACGATTCAAACGGTAATTCCATTTTTGTTCTTATCAACGGCTACTTTAACGTTTGAATATAAAGTTGCCAGCGTTTATTTGTACGATTAAGTTTTTACATAGGTTTTAGTATAAGTGCTTTCGTGACATGGCAACATTTACTATGTGTTTTGTTTTAGTTTATTTTTAATATTAAACGATTAATTGTTTAGTTTTATTATTGATTATTTGTGATGTGACAATTGTGCTCTCTTGTTTATTGATGTGTAATTTTTTTTTATTATAATAAAATGATTCATTATTTTCTACTTTGCGTTCTGCATTTGATCATATAACTTTTTTATATACCCACGGAGGCCTATGAACTATGCTAGTTTTTTTTTTTTAGAGAGTAGTAGGCAAACTAGCGTATAAGTCACCTGGTGGAAAGCGACCACGGACATCCATGGACAGTCGCAACACCAGAAGGGTCGCGGCTGCGTTATGGACTTTTAAGAAAATAGTACGCTCTTTCCTTGAAGGCTCCCATGTCATATTAGTTCGAAATAGTACTAAAGCAATCAAAAACGCGTTGCTAATCCCAAAAAAATCTTAACATTTTTTTTTTATTCAAATAACCGACGAGACGAGCGGGACGTTTACCTGATGGTAAGTGATAGGCCTCTATCCGTAACGATTTAGCTCTAGTTAGAATGTTATACAATGCACAATGTTATACTCGTCGCGTTGAGATATAAGTTGTCGAGTGTTACCTCAGTCATTTTTACTCGAGCTACAACGCCCTTCAAATCGGAACACATTAATCTTTGCACACTACTGTGTGTCATCGGCTTCAGTAAGAGCTGCGTTGATACTTTGACGGTCTCCGGCAATAGGTGCCTACCACTAATAAACTGTCCTATTTAAAAATTCCTGTGATGCTCCTCCGCTCCTCAAGGAAATCTCCATGAGAAGATTATTCGATAACTTGATGGGAAATTTTAGAACCAAATTCTAGTGTATGGGGATGAACTCCTGATCGGTATCTTGTGCTCTCTAATGTTCACATATGTCTTCTTTACGATAAGCATTATTTTAGCAGGAAAGAGAAGTTGGATATTATCAAAAAAGTCTTAACGTCAGAATAATATAAATATCGATGTGGACATCTGTGATGTAGGCCTATGTCCAGCAGTGGACGTCTATCGGCTGATGATGATGATATATAATATCTGAATAATAATATATATGTTGAAATTTTTTTTTATCCGATATATTTTTCCATATAATGAAAGTAGGGTATATATTAGTATTGAATCATCATCGGCCTTTATTGGATGTACTGCTGAATATTCTTCCAAAAACTTCTGACTTATTAGGCCGTCGCATCATCGGGAGTATGTTTCACATCCCTTTTTTATCAGGGGAAGACAAGGTGATATGGGATTTACATCAACTAAATCCCCCTCGGTGGTCATCCGCAGTACATTGCGGGATGCCCCGGGACTCTTACGGAATGCGTCAGTGCCTCTCGGCGTTACTCTTAAAACACGTCCCAGAGAAGCTGTCAATCCTCCTCGGCACCCCCGTTTAGATACGACAAGCACGAGACCATCACGTGCTTGTCGTGTGGTTGATCCCCACCTTCAAAACCCAAGATCCCGAAAAATCTTTTCGTTAGTCCTATTCTTAATAACCGAAGATTACAGGGCACGACTTTCACACCTCTACTTCCTGGACCTGGTTTCCACTCCAAGGACAACTGCCATTCCAGCTTCCAAAGCTAGAGCTATAGGAAATTTGCTCTTTAATGCCTATCATAGCTCTCTCTATTTCAAGCTGATGACAAATTCGAATGATCAGCCATGACCAGCTGCCATGTCTACCACCGTGTGTCATGTGTTGATACCACTGTTACCTATTGTAATTTTTTTTAATATGTCGCACTATGCTGTGGAATTATTTACTTGTTGTTCCCAGACTGGTCTCCTTTAATATGAAATTGTACTAGAGATATGTGTGAAATATTCCTCGAGAGCTACCGCAACCGCAAATGACTTTCTATGGTTACGGCGTATAAAAGTACCTAATGAAAATGTTCATAAAAGTTATTTAGAAATTAAATGATGAAGGATCTATGAAATTTAAAAAATACATAGTCTATAACTATCTATAGATCATTCCGCGGTCAATATATATATAATATATAAGGTTGTCAAATATCTCCCTTCCGCTTTTTTGCTCTTTATTCAATGCTTTATAAAAAGTGTTACAGTGATCGGATTTAGTTCAAATATGCGCCGTTTTGTTCGATAATCTGTTTCCATCTAGACGGCAACTTCATAATACCTCCCTCGTAGAAGCCTCCCTCCTTATTTGCGAAGAACTCGGACAGCCACTTTTCACAAGCCTCTTTTGAGTTCAACTTTACACCACCAAGGGCGTTCACCATGGACAGGAACAGGTGGTAATCACTTGGCGCTATGTCCGGGCTATATGGTGGATGCGATAAAACCTCCCATCCGAGCTCCCGTAGCTTCTGACGAGTCATCAACGAAGTGTGTGGTCTGGCGTTGTCCTGGTGGAACACTACACCCTTCCTGTTGGCCAATTCTGGGCGCTTCTGGTCGATCGCCTGCTTCAAGCGGTCCACTTGTTCGCAGTAGATGGTAGAATTAAGCGTCTGGCCATATGGGAGCAGCTCATAGTGGATGATTCCCTTCCAATCCCACCAAACACACAGCAAAACCTTCCTGGCCGTCAATCCCGGCTTGGCCACTGTTTGGGACGATTCACCGGCCTTCGACCACGACCGTTTTCGCTTGATATTGTCGTATGTGATCCATTTTTCGTCGCCAGTCACCATCCGCTTCAAGAATGGGTCGAGTTCGTTCCGTTTCAGCAGCAATCGCAGGCGTTGATTCGGTCCAGAAGGTTTTTTTGCGTCAAATCATCACCCAAACATCAAGCTTTTTTTTGTATCCAGCCTTCTGCAGATGGTTTAAAATGGTTTGGTGACTAACTCCCATCTCCTGGGCGATGTCACGAGATGCCACATGCCGGTCTAACTCGATGTAGTCCATGATTTGATCGGTATTTGTCGTCACAGGTCTTCCGCCGGCTGGCTTATCCATGGTGTCGTTTTCACCGGCTCTGAATCGTCGAAACCATTCCTCCGCGGTTCGAACTGATAGAGTACCATCCCCCAAAACACCATTAATCTCGCGGAACTTTTTTTTGCGGATTTGCCTTTAACGAAAGAAAACTTTAAAATAGCGCGAATTTCGGCGTTAGTGAACTCCATGTTTACACGTCTATAACTGTTTAAAGCAATATCCAAACTAATTATGCATAGCGTCGTTTTGTAGGTTATGTCAAGACCTTTCAAATTATGTATAGTATTGCCAGATACAAGCTCTGTAGCGCTTTGTACATAGCCGCGAAATTCAAAAGACAAAAAGGCGGAAGGGAGATATTTGACAACCTAAACCTATAATGTCAACGGAAGAATAAACCACCATATCACTTATATTTTTAAGATCGATAACAGCGTGCACCAAAAGCCGCCAGCGCTGCAGCAGTCAGCGTCGCGAGCCTGCGTAGTGTGCAGCTCTCCATCCACCGCGTTCTGCTCTCTGTGCGGCATCACGCCGTACTGCGGTGCGAGATGCCAGCAGCAAGATTGGACAGAGAGGCACATGAACGTGTGCCAGAACCTCACCTCGTGAGTGATATCGTACTACCGCATCTCTTTTTTCCCTACCACTAAAGAGTAGTGTGACAGATATTACTGTGTTCCGGTTTGAAATGCGTTGTAACTAGTAAAATTATTGGGGTAACGAAACTACATTTTAGGTCTCAAGATGAGCACTATGTGGTGCATTGTATACCATTGTAACTAGTGCCATGTTATGGGCAGGCGATTCATCCATCATACCATCAGGTGAACGTCTCGCTCGTCTTGTCACTTTGTTGATAAAAAAGGAAAGCCTCTAAAAAAACATCTGTTTCTATTATTATATAATTAAAGGTTAATGGTAAAGCTACATAGCATACCTATTCCCCTCATTATTTTTTTGTGTTGAAGAGAAATTATTGAAAGATGGCTTCTTGGTGGAAGTCAGAGTTATGTAAGATTTTTCGAACTCTCTATTAAAACTATAGGTCTCCTTTAGTGCATTAGGAGAAGTCTCGAGATCTTCCATGGAATGGACCGGTGCCTCTCTGCACTTCGGCTTAGCATGTGTAATGGATTGGCCAAACCCTCCTTTGCACCATCACTAAGCTACTGCAGGAATGGAACCTTATTGACGGTTAAGGACCCTCCAATACACCATTTTATATTTGTATAACTATTTATTTGCCTTCATGGTTGTATAACAACCATGAAGGCAAATAAATGGTTATTATGCAAATAATGCAATATATAAAACAAGTTATGTTTCATTTTTGCAGAGTGCAACCAGTAACTCCATTGAGACGCTCCTTTTCACTCGCCACACCAAATAAAAGCAGTAAACAAAATTTGGAGGATGTTGAAGACATATGTGAGGTATTGAATTATAATTTCACTACAAATCGATTTACTGATGGTAGGACCATTGCCTGACACTTTCTAGTTACAAAAGTACCGAATCTAATTCAAGGACCTAGCTAGCGATAATGCTATAAGACTAATACCAAATAAAGAGGACAGGAGCTTTTAAACTATGTAAATGTTATATTTACTGATATTTGCTTCCAGGCATTCACCAAGCCAACAAGCTTGAGAACTGTGCAGCAAAACAATCATTTCAATCAAAGCTCTAGCCTGAACAGCAGTCTCTTCAACAATAAGCCTGTTGAGAACAAAGTGCAAAATGTTCAAACTCAAAACGGAAGACATCAAGAAAATAGACCTAAGGACAACAGATCTCAAAACAATCGACATCAATACAATGGCACTCGAGATGATAGGCAGCAGATTAACAGAAACCAAAAGAACAGGCCCACAGAGAACAGAGCTGTAAAGAAACCTCAGAAGGAGAGTGAGATAGCGGGAGAAGAGTGGTGCATAGGTGAAAGTGAGTTTCTTTGCAAATATTATTAAAACTAAATCTAGAAATGTTATGTACATTAGCTTTGAAATAGATTAAATATATTTTGATATTTGCATTAAACAGATAAATATATGATGTTGTGATAGTTCAATTTCTAAAGAAATTATATCCGTTATACATGTAATGCATGCAAGTTCAGTCTCCACTGAGCTTGAGCTTAAAGTGAATATCGACTTGCACATGGCCGGAGTGGTGGATGGAAACAGCCTGAACTCCCTCCTTATGTGGGAAGATCTTGGAGTTTCAGCAGTGAGACTACATTATGATACTGTTCAATGTTTTTAACTTATATAGATAACTAGCAGAAGTTGGTTCGAGTTCTGGTCCACCCTTATAAAAGGCGATTAAGAAATTAATTATATAAATAAGTAAATAATAAATTAATTATATCATTAAATTAATGAATAAATTCTAGAGAAATTTTATTACATCTGCAATGAAGAAACCATGTTTAAAATATTTTGTCCATGTTCTCACTTAGTACTGCTCAAAAATACATATACTTCTGCGTCATGTGAATCGCCTAACGTCATTAAACGTTAAAGGGTTTAATAAACCCCGTACCTTCCCAAAGACAATTTCGCGACCAGATCTACTAACACCCTGTCTACTGCAGGAATGTGAAGAATAGAAAAATCAGTGCTGTTTCAAATTTCTTGACCAGTAAACTTTTGAAGAGTACTAGACATCTAAAGGTTCTAAGTCCAACAGTGGACTTCTAGTTGCGAATACTGATGTAAAAGACATTTATGTTAATTTTTCAGAATCTCCGTCTAATGAAAAGAAAACAAAGCAAACACCTTCTTCTACCAAAATGTCTCAGAAGCATGCAGCGAAGACAATGCCAGATAAGAATGCTTCAAAGCAACCGCCTATTGAAGCAACCAAAGCGGAGCTGCCAAGTGTGTCAATGGAAAAAAGGAATTTATTAAAGCCGGCAATACTAGATGTCGTTACACCTATTAGAAAAATTGTGCCACAGAAGTAAGTGGTCTCTATAAATTTGCTTTCTAGTGGTACAGGTGGTGTAGAAGGTATAGGTAGGGACCATGGCATCACATATTTTAACCGTCTTACAGTAGGGTGTTCAGGTTTGAACGGTTGTCGTTTATGAAATTATTGGGGTGATGAGACTTAACATCTTGTCTTAACGACAAGTACAATATGCTGCGGTGTATAGAATCCTAGCTAGCGCTACATTGTTGTCTGCGTGTTACTCTCCATGAGTTAAACGTGTTTCTCCTCTTATCGTTTAGGTGTGTAAAAAAAATAATTATTCTCTTATGTACGAGCAGATGTTTGGTGGAGGTGTTGTCTCCGGGCGACGTGGTCATGTTGTCTGCGGACAGCTTAGCGTCTGAATGCAAGTGCAGTGACAATCGCGGGTTCGTCTGCCTGTCGTTGCACGAGCGCCATCAGGACGAGTACATGGCGCTCTGCGAGGAGTATGCAGCGGCGTGTGAGGCGGACAACACTAAATATACGTTCGTTGAACTATAATAGTTTGGTAAGGAGATGGAGGAAAGAGGGAGCACGGGCTAACGCTTGGCATCAGTTTTACATGGTGGATGTTACGATAGTGTCCAAGTGAACCCCAATGAAACTTCCGGGTAGAAGCCGGATGTACAGATTTACTTCACAAATAATTAAATTATAATATCACCAATTATTAGCGTTGTGTGTGGCGATCAGGGGTTGAAGCAGAACTAAAGTTTCTCAAGCTC
The DNA here is from genome assembly GCA_029286815.1 of Troides helena. Classification (NCBI taxonomy): domain Eukaryota; kingdom Metazoa; phylum Arthropoda; class Insecta; order Lepidoptera; family Papilionidae; genus Troides; species Troides helena. The sequence goes on along the minus strand of JAGSMV010000043.1, from coordinate 99,005 downwards.
AAAATTAATGATGTGATGACAAGAAGCGAGCTGGTTCAGCCTCGTGATTTATAGGGTCTGATTATAACAGATCGAAATCTTATTTTCTTACGGCTTCCCACACAATTATTGGTTAGAACAACCAACCATGGTATAATGAAAAATGGTGGTAGATAGACAATGGACAATAGTTTCTGGTAGTATTTAGTACTTTTGCGTTTCTGTCTCATTATACATTATAATTAATAATATGAATCTTTTCAGACCAGTACCTGGTGCTTCGTTCTCATTCTTAAACCCTGCGGATAAGGCGTGGTACCGCGCGAAGTGTCTCACCACCAAGCTAGCGGCTCTCATAGACAGCAGTAAGGTTGTCACTATATCGCCAGCAGACAGCGTGAGACCGTTACCGGACCAGTTCTCCTCCACACCGGAGTTCTCATGCCTGCTAAGACTAGAGGGAGTTCAGGTGTTAATTTAATTACTTTAGGAGGAACTATACAGTGCTTTCTTTCATGACAATAGCTGGTGACATTACTAGAGCAATGAATATCTTTTATACAAAGCTATGAGCACATGATGCAGTGTAAATATCCTTACTAGGTGGGTCAATAGCTTTTGACTATTTGGAAGAGTCCCATGAACTCCTTAGATTATGGTTAAGTAAACATCTAGTTCTAATTTTTTTTTATTGATATTCAAACCCTGGAATTGCTTACAAGGTTGGCCTCGCCGCTGAGGCAGTTAAAAGACAGTAGAAATTAAGGTGCTTTACAATTTATATTTCAGATTGGCGATAGTCTGAAATGTACCCTCAAGACTAAGATTCCGGGTGGATACACGGCGCTTATTGAGAACACGGACACCGGACATACCATCGGCGAGGGGGAGATCGTGAGGTGGCTGCCCGACGTGGAATATCCGGCAACGATGTCTTCGCCCTCTGCCGGTGAGGCGCTTGTATTTATTTACTACCGTCAAGACGAACTAGTTCTTCACTTGATAACATAACAACGTGGCGCCAGTTAAGGTGATAGATATTGCATCATTGCTTGTCCCTGTCACCTTAAGCTATAAGTTAATTTCCTTAGCCAGAGGGTACTTCAAACCTGTTTGCACACTACCTCACCGGCTATGCGATGGTTACGCTATATGGCCCTAGATTAGCAAGATGACACAATCTAATACACGAATAACGAGACTAGCTTTAATAATGTACTCATTGTTGGAATTCAGGGCTTTCAAGAGGATTCAAGATTAATGTCTAATTTGTTGAGAAAGTAAATATTTTTGGGAAATGTTCATTTTCTCTCATTGTTTTCCTTCAGGTCATAATAATAATAATAAATAAACTTTATTTCGGCCTCTGGGACCATAGTGTTAGTAACAAGGTATTAATTATGCTTATTGACTAAGTTAGTAACAAAGCAGTATTTTTTTTATTTCACTACTAATTGTGCAGTAGAGATACACCTCCGCATAGTGGTTCAAAAGAGGAGAGTCATACCGCTCACCAATCATTTTTAAAATTCGATTGGGACTATCCTGGACCCTACAGAGCATCGAGGCAGTCTTTTTCGCAGAATAGCAGAGAAATCATTTGTGTGTGCTTGGGCGAACATTCCTGATGCGCTGCAGTGCCGGGGCACGCCCATAAAAATTCTATAGCCATTGTTATATTGGATGCGTAGAGCATTAACAGCCCGCTGTGTATACCTGGTCCACAGGCTGCATGTATAAAAGACTTGGCAGAAGGCTGAATAATGTAACCTTAACTGCATCACTACACCGCGCGAACCTGCGAAAAATCATGTTACAGCGAACTGTCAACGCTCTACGCTCCCTCTCGCGGTCTGCTTTATCTTTAAGATCATCAGCAACATAATGTCCAAGATATTTAAAAACAAATACTCGCTTGAGTGCACATCCATTTAGTGTAATGGCCGGCATTAATTCAGGACATTTGCCTTCCGCCTTAAACACCATAACCTCGCTCTTCTTAACATTGTATATTAAACCATGCAGCAGCGCATAATGCTCACAGCACTTAAGCAGCTCTCTCAGTGCTCGCACCGAAGGACTCAACAGAACCATATCGCCAGCGTAACTAATGTTATTAACACTTACATCGTCGATGCGACAATCAATTGGTTTGCTGCTGAGCTCAACGATCAGGTCGTTAACATATACATTGAACAACATAGGGGAAGTTATGCCACCCTGTCTAACCTCACAATTTAGCCCATAGGGTTTTGAGAGCTCATCGGCCCATCTCACATTATTCATCTGGTTATAGTACCAATATTGAATAATACGCAGTAATTCCCCTGGAACTTTCCTCTCCCGTAACTTGTTCCACAAAACCTCATAAGAAACGAGGTCAAAAGCTCGGGATATATCAAGGAAGCAAGCGTAGACGGGTGTCCGGCGCTGGGTGTAATACTGCACTGTGTGTTTTAAGCTAAGAATGGCTGTTTCAGTGGATAGCCCATTCCTGAAACCAAATTGTGCATCATGAATTACGAACAGTCGTTCTAGATGGATATTCAATAGGCTATCAAAAATTGTAGCTAATGAGATGGGACGATAATTGCTCCTATCTGCTACATCTCCTGTTTTATTCTTCACAATCGGTATAATAATGGTTTTCATGAGATCACCAGGAATATACGAATGACACATAGAGAGAGTAGAACATAGCCAATACTCGAGATATATGAGGGCCAGTATAACGAAGGTGCTCAACACTGATACCGTCATGACCCGGAGACTTACCTTTAGTCATTTTATTTATTACAGAAGAGACTTCTTCAGCTGTAAAACGAATAAGGTCAAAGTCACAACAATTCCCATCTTCGAGCACCCTCGGCACTAATCATTGAGGCGGCTGCACATTGAAATAATCCACAAACATATTAGCAATATTTTTGGGACAATCCGCACCCCCAACGCTCCCGGGCAGACCAGGCTTAATACGAAGTTTGTTTCTGGCTTTCCAAAACTTTTTTTCCAAAGTCCTTTGCCATATGACGTGACGCTATAATATCAAGTTGTATTGTATCTTGATGCTTCTGACACCATTTAAGTTTATTCTTAAATATTTTGCGGGTCAAGCACATTTCATCATACATAATACCAGATTCAGGTTTATTATGAGACAACCAGACCTGATACTTAAACTTGGCCGTCGCGTGAGCATCTCTAACATGCTTATTCCAACCTAATATCTGAGCTTTATGTTTTCTGGATCGTTGCACCTTGTAGCATTGTGTGGCGGCCTCTGACAATATAGTTACAATGCGCCTGTACATAGCGTCTAATACATACTTATGCGCGACGTTATCACAATGAGCTTTACTACATATTTCAAGTTCTTGGGGAAGTTCTATCGCTTCCAATCCGCTATTACACATATTATTAAATTCGATTATTTGATCCTGGTCTCTATTTTCCCAAATTATATGGTTACAAGGTGTATCGACATTTTTTACTTTCGGTCTAATAATGTATAGTTTTTACATTCAATAACTAAATGCAAATGATCCGACCAGAACACATCTTGAATTATACCTATGTCAGTAATCGTATGCCAAGCCGATTCCGTGACTACACAGTGATCAAGCTATCGTCTACAACCATAAGCTTCACTTGACATACATATATGTGTCAGAATCTGATCCTAACATTTTAATATCCGCGCAGATCCATCTTTGTTCAGAACAGAAGTCGAGTAGTTCATCAATAAATGATTCACCAGGGTGGCTATTGAAGTCACCCAGGAAAAAGACAGTCTCTACAGTTTCACTTTCTATTATCGCGCTCATTTCACCTAAGCAATCAGTGAATTCAGACAGATTTTCACTTGAGTCAGTCAGCATATATGCCGACTGACTCGCACACTGAACACAATAATCGACCTATCTTCAAGAGAACAGCCACCAATCTTGCATTAACACAGTTGATCACCTCAACCTCCTTGAATACTCTCTTGCGCCACAGGATTGCAACACCTCCAAAAGGGCGTCCTCTGAGTATATCAGTTGAAAGCTCTATGGATGATCTTCCCGTGTATTCAAAATCCACGTGTATATTTCCTAGATACGGTAAATCAAAGAGTAATAGCCACGTTTCTTGCAAAGCAATTATGTCCGCCGATTCGCATAGTTTTCTTACTTCTTCAACAGATCGCTTCACTGATTTGCAATTAAAACTGATGTTTTTTAATGGTTTTATTGTTTTACGCATAATCGAATCCATAATTTTACTTGGTTGCTCCAGAAGTTTTGCCATATTTTGCCTTATAATTATCACGTACAATACGCCTGAAGGTTATTCCATTCGGCCAGAAATGATTGCCAAGAAATAAATCTAATTTGGTTTTCGAGACGTAAAACTTGAAGGAGTTATAATTTTTTTCAGTCGATCTATTAATTTTATATAACTCAACGTCTTCGTTAGATTTATTCTTAATATACGCCTTAATATCAGTCTGACTGGTCTCCTTACATACATTTGAAATAAATAATGGTAATTTTATCAATGCTGCCTTAAATTTGCTGTCGGTGCCTATCTCCGCCTTGCCCATATTTCTCATGCATGCATGCATAATGCATACTTGTACTTACAGACCAGACTAACATCTTATAAGAGGCGGTGAGGGCATATTGTTATTGTAACTTATTATATGCCTTTATCGACTACGAAAGGTCCAGCGATTCCGGAGGTGTGCCGCCCAGACTTGGTGGACGGCAGCAGAGTGTTACTAGGGGAAACGGTACAAGTGGAGCGAATGATGGTGCGGCGCGCGGACGCTGCCTCACAACGCCGATACGACTCTGTGCTGCACGCGGTGGTGCTATACGGCAGAGAGGGTTAGTGGGAAATTATTATTACTTTATTTCATAATCTACTTATACCTCGTTATTTTTAAGAGAGACACGCAAAAACGAAACTTAAGATTTTATCTCTCACAAGGCGACGATGAAACCGAGTTTTCAGTTCAACAAAAGCATGGTTTTCTGTTTGCGTTCCCATCACCTATATGTTTCCGATCCACTATATGTTTTGGTGGGAGCCTTAAAGACATTTTGTTTTTGGTGATACAACACTATGTTGGACCCTCTAAAATCCGCAGTAGTTACAACCCTTTATCTTTAGGTCTCTGGAACGTGATGTTGATGACTATCATTGAGACATATACATATTAACATTAAGCTATAATTTTCAGCAAGCCCATTAAAGGTGCCTCCGCACAGGGGCCAGCTTGTCATCGCTAAGTACATCGATGGCCTTCACTATAGAGCATTATGCAAACGCACCAATGTGAAGCAAAACAAATATCTCATTGAGTACATTGAATTGGGTATGTTTTATTATTTATATCTTAAGATGAAACTTGAACAAAATATTCAATGAAAAGAATGAATGCACAAAAAATAATTATATTAATTGATAGTAATGGTTTTAACTACTTAACTACATACCATCATCTAGGCATAATAGCATCATTGACTTCTTTCTGCTATAATATTTACTCTGCTGACTGTACTCAAACTTGCTTAGAATCAGAGTATATTACTGTATCATGATTTGCCATCTATACCTATACAAAAATCTTTTCGTACTTTAGACTCGGTGATGTTTTGACATACATAGGTAATACTGATATATCGACTATGGAGAACTTGTACCCCTGCCCCTCCGAATTTGACCTGAACTCTCAACCTACCGAGGCGGCTGTAGTGGCGCTACGAGTCGACGTGCCAGTCGTGACCACCGCGGCTGTGGAGTTTCTGGAGAATCTGAAGGAAACCTCTGTTGAGTTGATACTGGTGAGCTTCATGTGCTCTATTATATGCCCTTCTGCAGCTCGATTATCAAATATATGTAGTCTGTCGGAACTTAAACATGTTTAAGTTTATCAGGTTCCACTTAGATACTTGGTTCTGGTTAGATTACTTTCAAATCTGGTTAAATTCATTTGATAGAAGGTTCTCTTTGAGCCCACCTGCCCACAACTATCATATTGCAAATTTGTCGCCATAACGGCAATTCTGCGTTCTCGCTATCATAACGAGGAAATGAGTATTCTAGATGTGAATTGTTCAACAGCTCCAATGTCACTTAACATCAAGTTACATGGAAGTCTAGTGTTTGCTATGAAATAAAAAATTCTATGAAACTCTTCTTTCACAGACGATTTGCAGCGGCGCAAAGACCGCACCTAGTGGCACGGAAGCAATACTAACTGTGGCTGACACGAACGTCTGCGTTAACAAAAGATTGGAACAGCTGTGTATGCCAGAGTGGAAGAAGATGGAGCAGGAAGGAGTCGATGTTGTCGGTGAGTTATAATCTTGTATGGGCGAGATAATGTGAGTAAAGTACATGTTGCATTCTCGAAGGTGATTCTATATTTTTATTTCATAAATCCTAGTCACTAGTAGGACTAATAGGTGTGGGGACTTTTGAGGGTGGCCTGTGTCCAGCAGTGGACGTCCATTGACTTATCATGTTGATGGAGAATATTAGACGGTTAAAAATAAGTTTGTGTATAATATATTCACGATAGAGACTCTCATTGTCTCGTCATCCATTAATTCATTCATGGCAATTCATGGATGGAAAGAATCCTAGGGTAGCTATGCCTTTACCCGGGATCCTTTAGACTCGTAGCTTTCAAATAAATTCAAATTGAGTATAAATTCTACATTTAACTATTATCAAGACTTGATGAGAGATTTGGTGTTAGTGAGAAAATTTTAGCATTTTTTTTGGTACTGGCAATATGTTAACTCAAAGAAATATACACTAAGGTCCACTTACCAAATTCTTATCATCATCATTATCAGCCGACACACATCCTCTGCTGGGCATAGGATAGGCCCTCAAGGATCGAGGGATGTGAAATTCTTATAGTTTCTCATTAATTTTCAGAAGCTGTCACGCTTATGTATAGTGATTTGGAGCATATGGAGCTGCCGTCAGACGGCTGCGAGATCGACGTGCTAGACGTCAGCTCGCTAGAGGGCGGACTAGTGTCTGGTTGTGTCAAGGGCGAGCCTCTGGCAAAGAAGATTCTTGAGGAACTGCCCAAACAGGTTGGCACATGCTCATATTACATGGAGATGCAGAATATTTTACTGTTTATTTTTTGTATACTATCATACATAAAGAAACTCGACCTGCTGAATGGAGACTGTTGCGGGAGACCTTGTGCTGTAACTAAAGAAATTATTGGAGTAGCGGGGCTTCACATCTTGTACAGTAACAGTGTATATCATTCTACCTAGCACCAAGTTGTTATGAGCTGATGTAAAGCTGCTCTAGATAAATAAACTGCTAATCTAATGTCTCCATAGGTGGAATGACTGGCTCGACTCTTAAGTAAAGAGTCAAGAGCATTCCTCCATTATGCCGGTCAACTGCGAGTTGGTAACATGTTTTCTAAAGCTGTTCTCAGATCATATCGGTTTCCACAACCTGCCTTGCGAAATAAATTTTCCAGATGGAGGCATACTGCAACAGCGACATTGGACGGGAGCCTTACCTGCCCAAGTTCGAGGAACTGTGCGTGGCGCAGTGCCCGCCTTGTGAGTTTATAAGGCTAATTCGTATAACAAAGAAAACAGGAGTCTTCTTAATGACAAGTCGAACAAAATATTCACCTGATGATATATGATACGCCTCACCATGACAGTATGGCGCAAATTATGATGATATACACTGTACCATATTGTGCTCATTACCTTGAGACAGATGTTATGTTACCCCAGTATTTCACTAGCTCAACGCCTTTTAAACCGGAACACAGCACGTTCGCACATCGGCGTTTGGGTATAGAAACAGTAGGTGTCACTTTGACGGTTTTCGACGATAAAAACTTACCATCTGGTTTCCCGTTGTCTTCTGCTCCAACCATTTTTGAGTTTTCTGGTCTCCAAGGCCAATGTTCAGTTCTAACCCATTACCAGCAAAGCGAACGTTATTTTGCTAACCTGGCCACCACCAATTACTTATTGTAAATCTGCTACCATAACAGCATGGCAATGTTCTGGCTCTCAACATATGGGAGCTGGAGTAGTTTTGAGGGAACAGGTTTCACCATAAACCTTTCTTCCTCATCAATTACCATTACCGTGTTTATAGACCCACAGTGGTTCCGGGCGGTAATGTGCGAGCAGGAGAAGGGTGCGGGCGGGCAGTTGGCGCGCATCTGTTACGTGGACTACGGTAACGTGGAGGTCGTTGATGTCGGGGTGCTGCGCAAGATGATGCCGGAGTTTGTCAGAGGAATGCCGGCTTTGGCGGCGCACCTTGACATACGAGGTGACTTTTTTCTATCTAAGCTCGATGTAATTCAACAAGCTTCAGAATGATGGAGATCTTTAGAAGGAGAATGGTCACTTTTATTTAAACACGATTTCAATTTGACATGGTGTTATTAGGTTGCAGGTTGTGAAGAGAGTTCACTCAGAATATTTTGCAGCGTTCTTCAAATCGGACCACAATAATATTACACATTGGCGATAGATATAAGCGCTGCCTAACCACACCTACCTAAACAGTCTCCATATCCTGATATCTTTGTCGAAGACGCACTTTGTAAGCATCTGGGAGTAGTCGAGATGTGGAAACGTGGATTATATTATATAGCCTTGTGCTTGACTACGATCCCACCTGATGGTAAGTGGAGATGTAATCAAGGTGATAAAGCGCATTAGTCTAGAAGAAGCCTATTAACTGTTTTTTTTTTGAAGACTCTCACGTCATAGCTGGAAAGAAACACCGACGCCGGCAGACAGTTCTGTGGCGGAATTAAATGTGTTAAAGTTCTCTTAACAGATTTCCCCAACGAGCCTACCAAAGATATGTTGGTGCGTGCGATGGAGCATATGAAGATAAACGACGAGGGCCGGGGCTTCCTCGCGGTGACGCGCTGCGAGAAGGTAGAGAGGGGCATGTACCTGGTGGATGCTCCCGCTCTTATCGCCGCCATGTTGGGATAGTTGCTGTGAAGTATAGATTACAGGTTGTCAAAATGTTCTCCACCACCCACAATGGTATAATTTGATAAAAAAAAATTAAATTGACACTACTTACACCCATTCTATAATATTTGTGAGGTTGTAAAAAAGATCTAATGTTAGTTCATGTGACATAGTTTTTTTTTTTTAATCTTTAGGATAATCTGTTCTCTATGATAAATCTATAGATAGCGCGCGAGTTGAATGCAGAGCTTAGGAATGCGGTAGTGCTGTGACCTAATTATAATTATTGATGACCACAATGAGTAATGAATGTCGATAAATTTAAACAATGTTATAAGTTTAATTTTATTTTTTACATTAGGTTAACATGATGAAAAAAAAAACAATATAATTATTACTGCGACATGGCCACGACTCCTGATGAATTCATCGATTTTAAACGATTTTTCTATTGGTTTATGTAACTGAACCAAGTGGAAGAGCACATCTTTTCTCATCTTGATTGAAGCTTTCAGATTATTCTTTGTTAGCCATTCTAACATTATAGGTTTGGTGCTGGACTTTGTTGGGACTTTATTTTCTTGCACACTGTGATACGGCGCGTTGTCCATCACAACAACGCTGTTTTGCGGTAGATTAGGGATTAACATACCAGTGGCCCACTTTTCAAAATTAACACTGTTCATCTGTCCGTGATAATCACCTGAGGTAGTACCAGCTTTAAAAAGTAGTTTTGCCCCCATTTAAAAACCCTTCTCTTGATCCCGCGTGAACAAGAATAAGCCTGTTTGTGGTGCTTGTGTCTGTCAACGCGGCGTCGATCATTTCGTTTCGCCAACATTTTTTTAAAGTGAGGTTATTATCTATCCATGTTTCATCTAGAAAAAAAAAATTTCGATCGTCTTGCTTGTATTGACGAATTTTCCGCAAATAATTTGACCGTGCATATACAACAGCAGGCCTTTCCACCAGAATTCTGCGTTTATTATGACATTTAAGCCATTTATATCCCATGTCTCTTAACAATTTTCTTAAACTGGTCACTCCCCATGGAAACTCGATTTTTTCACGAATAGCTACGAGGAGTTTAATGCAGGTCGGAACTATTTTTTTAGTTATACAAAATTCTTCAATGGTTCTGTGTATAACACTTCGATCAAAATCATCGACATATAAATTTTTCTTTTTAATACATGGTCTTTTCTTTTTAGAAGGAGAACAAAAGGCCCTTTCTCAGACTCATTTTGAATTGCAGCCAATGTTCTTTGCAAAGTCCAGTATAACGGCTTGCTCGGTCGAAAGCATTATTCAAATTAAATGTCAAATTTTTGTTCTGTCTTTCTTCAACACACATGTCTAAAACATTTTTCGCCATTTCTGGTGCTTGGCGATGAATAAAGGCTCGTTTATTTGTAACGGAACTTGATGGACTCGGATCAGTCATTATTAAAATAAAAAAAATAACACGGGAACTTCAGTATTAACACAATAACACGGCAAACGTACGATAGTTGACAAGGATGGCACAGCACTACACTGCAGGCGCGTGAGGTGGGGCGTGCGGATAGCGGGCGGAGATGCTCCCGCTCTTTACCTCAGACCCCGACTGCATTCAACTCGCGCGCTATCAGTACACCCATTCTATTTGTGAGGTTGTAAAATAGATCTAATGTTAGTTCATGTGACAGTTTTTTTTTTTTATCTTTATAATAATCTGTTCTCTATGATAAATCTGTGTATATTCCGTTGGTGCATATTGAACACATTTCTCAAAACTAATCTTAAGAAACGATTTATGCAAATAATTGGTTTACTGATTCATAGACATATTTTTGTAATCATTTAAGTATTCTATGGGATGAGTCAAAAACCTTCTTTGACTGTGGATCAAAATCAAAGAATAATAAATGTTAACGTTATAATTTATTGAAGCTGTGACAACGTCGCCATTCTATCGTGTTGTGGGAAATCTTCGTAAAGATACCCGATATCCAGGCAGACCAGAGTTAATAACTTATCTGTCGTTAGTTTGGTGAATATTATTAACGTTTATTATCCAGTGTAAGAAGACATTGCGAGGCAGCGTCATGTTTCATGTTCTAAGAACAGCATGGTTTATAAATGGCATTGTGTCTGAAATAAAAAGCTCTCGGGTCCCAGGAGTGGGAGGACTTTCCCGGGTCCATTGTTGCTCCCTTCGATGTTCGATCTCCTAATACTAAAATCAGATAAAAAATCCTCCGATTGTACTGACATGCCAACGAGGATTTCATATCCGTCTTGTTTACTACCCTTCCCTCCCTCTATTTTTTTTCTTGTAATATCTTATTGATGAATATAATTTAAGATTAAGTCGTTTTTGATATAATGACGACGAGGGATGTTATTTTTTTTGTAAGCGGGTTCTCTTTGACAGGGTGGTTAGTACAATAATTTTACCGTAGAACGGTAGTGTGAAAATATATTTTTTTTTACTTAACACGTTCACGCCGACGCGTACCACCGGTGGCGCGCGTTCGATTATGCAATTAGGCTTTAATAATTTTATGTGCATACATAAAAACCGTTTATTTTGAATAAAAATTATAATTAATATGTTATTAACATAACTTTTGCCGGATAACAGACACATGAAAATTCTGTATTATAAATGTAACTTCGTTAAATTAACGTAATAATTCAATATTATTCTATTTGTAAGTTATTTATTTATTTTTTGTGTAAATTGTTAAAGCATTTCAAACAAAGCGCCGGCTGACACTCGCATTGACCACAAAACGTCTTCACTCTTGTTGCTTAGTGGCATAATATCTGCTCTTCGTTTTGGACAAACTTTTGTAGCATTTCTTGCAGCGTTTACGGAAGTCTCTTGAAGACCCCTCATGTTTTATTTATTTATTCAAATTTTTACAAACGTTTATGTGCTGGTATATGACAGTCTATTGCTTCATTGGCTAGAAGGCGATCAATGATAACTTCCCTAAATTTTAGTATGTTCATATTTGTAGTCCCTCCATCTTTTGTGAATATACCACGCATTCGAGAGGGAAGTTCCGCATGTTAATTGTATAATTACTTTGTACTGCCATTTAATTGTTTTTAGTAAACAACTGTAATACGCCGATAGATGATCTGATAAATCATCGCTTTTAACCATATTGTAATCGAACACGGCATCGGGCTTTACTTTGCCATTTGTTCCTTGGAACAATTTACACTGGTGATTTTTTGAAGTAGTCCACATGCAAACCGGTCTTTTGTTAGTTCATTTCAGAAATTTTACACCGCAACCGATATTATCAAAACTGATGTTTTCATCATATCTTTGTTTCTGTTTTGCCTGCGGTGGTAGAATTTTTTTGTTTATTTTTACAGTACCTCAAACAAATACTGTTCTCTAAAAGGTTTTCAACCAAAGGGACACTGGTATAATAATTATCAATAAATAGTGTGCGGCCCTCAAACAATAAGCCATTTAACACTCGCATTAACCACGTCATGAGTATGTGATTTTTCAATCACCGTTCGATTTCTCATGTTAACATAATTTGTATATTTTCACGCCGTACTTATGTCGCTTGCCTGGGATATATTGACGGAAACCAAAACGTCCTCTCCATGGAATCATACTTTCATGATGATATTTTGACGAGGTCTAATAGAGCTCCTAAAGGTATCCACAAATGCTTCAACAATGTCACGAATTTCGTTCAGCCGATCTTCATCTCTAGCAATGGTATTGTTAAGGATTGATAAAAAACGGTCACGTTTCATTAAATTTTTATGCGTGGGTTTGCATACATCTTCCTCGTAGACCAATACAACCTAATATCTGATAATTACATTACACCCATAATCAGCAATATACCAATGTAAGTATTCAATTCATATTTTGAAACAGGCTGCCAGGCCTGTTGGTGCATTATACTGGTAGACGATAAACTATTTATGCATTGTGCAGCATATTCATATGTTTTTTCGACTATCTTCTCTACTATGTAATCTATGAAGTATAATTTGTATAACGTAAAAGTAACCGCAGTATTGAACACATTACAAGAGACCTACATCCAGCTGTCGACCTCCATCGGTTGAAATGACGATGAGGAACATCAATGACAAATGATTCTATAGCAACTGTATATATAATACCAATGGAAAATATTTGTAAATACTAATTAGAAATTTAATGATGTAGGATTTGTGATATTCAAAAAATAAATATCCTGTAACCATCTACAGATCATTCCGCGTCGAATGCTCGTGTTGCCGTGACGATACGTTCACTAGTTTTCACGTGATTGGAGAAGAAACGAAACCCACTTTCGTTATATATATATATATATATATAAAGATTATTGTTAAAGTAATATATATTACCCAGACATTTCAACTGTTGAAAGTAACATTTACGTTCTGTCTTTTTTAAGTAAACCTAGAGATGAAGTCTATTCAATTTGAGCTGTTCTCAACCGGATATTGTGTCGATTCTGTCAGTCATCAGAGCATTGATATTTCTCTCTAGCTTCTTACAATTCTCGTGGCTACGTAAACCAGAGGTTTCTGCTTCGATTCACGAACATGTGGAGTTGGTGGCGGAGATGGCTAAGTACTACCCGCATGAATCTACTCCAGATTCGGTGCCATCAAAGCATGATTTTTTTTTTATTTAATAACTTTATTGGTAGCTTAAATTAGACTACAACAGGCGGGAGTTTATCTCATGACTATAAAGCTAATAGTTTATTATTTATGGGTGCTCATACCCAATGATCTCTAGGCGTTGGCTTAGTAACATGGAGTGGAGATCATTTGCACCTTACTAGCTACCGTCGACATGTTAATCAGATGTCACAGCAGCAATGCTGTAGTTCAGCAACTAACATCCGGAGTAGTCAAGACAAGCAGTTCACCGTACACACTTCCATTGGCATTTACACTTAAATGAAATCTAGGTCAAGTATTAGCTAAAAAAATCCCTGTTTTACTGTTCTGTATTCAGTGCTTTCTCTGTAACCATTTCCCAGACGATTTGATGAGAAATGGATTTTCCTGTAAGACTAGACCTCGGTTTGAATCGTTTAAGATATTTCTTTCTCGCAGTAACACAGAGGTCCATAATTATATTAGAGGGCCACTGTCCAGTTCTGATGTCAGATTTCTCTGGGCTGAAGCAGCTCTTCGACTTGATGATATATGACTTCAATGTATGACTAGGCTGTGATATATTGAAAACAATGTGAAATTTTACATTGGGTCATACAAGAGGTGGAAATCTATAAGATATCCAGTGTTCTTCGGGATGATGTTAGGATTATCTAAATTTCAACCTTATTAGGTTCCTCGCTCTGATTTCCTGAAGGTATAAGAGATCCCCCTGGTATTTCTTGTGGAATGAACTTATGCTTTCAGTTATTTGGCTAAGTATATCCTAAGGATGGTCAGAACCTTTGCTGGTTGCCCTCGCTGAGCTACAGCAAACATTAAACCAATTTCCAACCTCCTAGGGCCTTTTAGTCGCCTTTTACGGCAGTGACTACCTCAGTCTTTTCCTACTAGTTTAAGATTGCAAGGATGATGAAGCTGCCCGAGGTTGAGCTCTGACCGTATGTGATGGCCAATATTCATTCAAGATTGAGAAATTTAAATATCATTTATTCAATTCAGACTTACTAGATATTTTTAGTTGTTATATAGCTACACTTGGGTCCATGGCTCCATTGTAGCCGAGGGTCCGGAGACTTGGCAATTCCACATTGGGTTGTTATATTGTACGGGTAGAGTTTTGTCTCTCCTTTAATAACTCAATGCCGTTTTCATACCATCTCTTTATACTTTACTGAAAGTGATGGCTGATTTTCAAGATATTCCATTACCCATCCCAGCTGTGGGATTATTGTTATGATAGGGTGAGATATATATTACTTTGTTCAAAAGGAGTTTTCATATTTTTTGATCTTACTGCATTATAACAAATCTTCTTTTCCATGTTTTTTTTATGGTTCTTCGTTTAGGGCTATCAATCCCTTTTACTCATAACTATAATAATATGGAAATTATTTGTATAAAAGGATACTAATAGCACTGACAGAGGTGTCGTTAATGCATCAACATATTATTTAATGTCTCGTGCTGACTTGGGCTGTTTCACTTTACACAAAATTTTCTCTTCTCACTTTCTATGTCCATCTTAAGTAAGATTTGAAAACTGCTTAATACTGTCAGCTATATTATTATCTGATGACTCTTGGAGAATGATACTACGTTGCTGAATTCTTGCAATTTACAAGTATCCAGCTTATAATTGGAGCATAAGTATGAGTATTCATATGTATTATTATACTTGACTGCATCAGTTCAAATGTTCAGAACTGATGTGTTAGATGCTGTCACCTGTTAACTGAAGCTCCGGAGACGGTGTCATTATCATGACTATTCATGTCCAACAGCCTCCATGTGGCTCAGTGATCATAAGCCTCCGGTCTGATATCGGGGCTAACATATAGTATTTTGTCGGTGCTGGGGAATGCTAATTACCATCTTCATACATCTGCAGCATCACTATTTTTTATCAACATATAAGGATCAAAGTATTCTGAAGGGATCGCTTCCACCATCTCCAGTGAACTACATGTAGTAACTACTTTCATTACCATTTAATTACCAGTAATTAAATGTGACAATTCTAATAAATTTATGTCAAATTTTCTATACTCAAATATATGTACTATGTTTGGATTATATTAGTTTACTTTTTCTTTTGACTGGTGATGCTGGAAGTGGAGCATCAACCACACAGACCTAGTGTAAACGTTCTAGATTTAGTTTCCATTGTTTCCTTTTAATTATACATGATTATAAATAATGTCGTTTTATTTTTACATAACCATCAGAATTGAAACAGTTGGCTGGTGTCAGTGGTTCCCTGATGATGATGTGGGAATAATTAAGAGAGGAGTGAAGTGGGAGTGTAAGGGACCCCGGACAACAACTCATGGAATCTAAGCCTACACCCTGCTAATCTACAAACGAGGCTCTGTTTCCCACTAACCCGAGTTAGGCCAACCTGGATAAAAATGGCCCAAATCCCCTCTTTGTACCCTTACAAACGACGGGCTCCTGATGCCCGGCGGCACCGGTCTATATTGAAGGTTGCATAACGCTCGCTGGACGCGGGCATCGCAGGGCTGATCGATGTGGAGATATTTAGTGGAGGCCTATGTCCAGCAGTGGACGTCTATAGTGTGATGAACAGCCTTCTAGACTAATGCTCTTTATAATCAATGACTAAGTCCGATGTAACGAGCCGAACGTTCAACTGATGGTAAGTGATACGCCTGCCGGTAACGCGGTGGTAGTTAAGGTGGTATATATAGCACCACATTGCGCTCGCCGCTTTAAAACATGATGCAAGTCTCGTTCCCGTTTGAAAGGCGCAGCAGCTAGTATAATTACTGGGGTTTCGACACCAATGGCTCAAGACGCCGAGTGCAACGTGGTGCAGTGTATAAAATCCTTCCTAGCGCCTCTTAAGGGGCGGACGTATCACTTACTCTCAGGTGAAAGTCCGTCTCGTCTCGTTGCTTTATGAAACAAAATAACACTGCTGAGCTGTGATGGTACCTAGAACAAAAAAAACTTCGGGTTCTTCCTCTACTAAGGCCACTTGACCCGGCGAACCCAAAGACTTGTCGCCTTACGATAGAGAGCAGTATCCTTAGTCTAGCAGTACTGAAAGGGCTGATGTCAGAGGACATATTAATTGCAGATAGACAGTTTATAATAACCTTAAATTGAAATAAAAAGAAACTTTAATGTTACCATCACACAATACAAGAATTTGGTTGCCAAACTATCTTCGCGGTCGTCTTATCTTTATCCTGCCGGTGTACTTTTCGTCGTTAAACCTCTCGTACGTCAGATCGGGCGACACCGGCCGTTTCAAGTACCGAAACGCCTCAATCAACTCCTTCTCCAACATCAGTTTCTCTTCTTCCGAACACTTGGAGAACGCAGTGAGGGTAGTGTCAATCCACGCCTCGTAATAGGGCTGCGTTTCGCTCGTTAAACAGGACGGCTCCCATTTGACCACCTCGGTTGGCGGGAATTCGTTGATGTTGTACTTGTCTGGTGAGGATGAGTAGTTCTTCTTCCGGCGGACGAGCAACTTGCTGTTCGGTAGTCTCGTCCGGCTGCATACGGCTTTATTCTTGAAGTTCGGCAGCGAGGGCTTGACTTTCATTAACTTCTTTGTGGCGCCGTTTGTTTTCCCGCTTTGGTCCTTGAACGATACCGTCTTCGCGACTTTCATGGTGCTGGTCTTCGATGTTTCAGATTTCAGGATCGGTTTCGTTTTCTCCGATAGATCATCGTCCATCATCTGGGTGGCCGAGTCTTCTGCTGGTAGATAAGGAATTGTTATCACCTCTTTGATTTTATTTCTCTTCTGATCGCCATCTTTTATTTTCACTTTACTCGTGGGATCTGAAACTAAATTGTATATAGTTATTTTAAGTTCATATGATATTAAATAAAATGGTTAAGCGTGCTGGTGCAGAATAATCTCGCTGCAATTTATCTTGGCAGTCGGAACGCAGTAAGAATGTTATAGCGGCTGTAGAGAGTGGTAGCTAGTTAATAAAATCTTGCCGACAACTAAACTCTCGAAATATGGCTTCATAATGTATCCTGCAGTAATATATATAAAGTTAAACCATTATCATCATCAGCGGATAGATGTCCACTGTTTGAAATATGCCACTCTCAAAGATCTTCACATCACGCGGACCCGCGTTGCCCGCATCTAGCTGCTTCCTGCGACTCACACCAGATCGTCGGTCTACCTTGTGGATAGTCTCGCACTGCGTACTGGTAGACATAGGTCTACCAGTACGCAGGCACTACTCGAGGACGTTATTGCCCCATCGGCCGTCGATCCTTCGGGCAATGTGCTCTACCCACTGCCACTTAAATCTAGCAATCTTTTGAGCTGCTTCCCGCGACGCTCACCAGATCGTCGGTCCACCTTGTGGGGCCTCCTAAGACTACGTCTACCGTTAAGTAAAATACATCTTTTAAATTTCTCGCAAAAACTTACCATTTTTTCCACAAATCTTTTGAGTGTGGTTTTCCTTCTCAGGCGTTCCCGTTTCCTCGGCCATCTTCCGATCGGTTTGTTTACAATTTATCGGAGGTTTCGATTTAGCGTCTTCAACGGGTAAATTTTTATTATTTGAACTAGCTTTGGGTACTTCGTTTGACTTCCTCGTTGGTGCACCGCTCCTGTTTACACTATTTACACAATTTGAAACTATTTTAACTGGTTTTATACCAGCTTCTACTGATCTATTAATTTTAGTTCCGACATATTTTAATTGAAAATCTTCATTTCTCGGATTTTTAGAATCTCCTCGATCAAGCAAAACCTTTTGACCCTTACTGAGAATATTGAGGCGTGTTATATTTAATTTCATAAGTCTTTCTTTTATCTTACGGTTATTTTCTTCTCTATCTCTTACTTGTTTGTCTTCGTACTTTTTATCCGCTTGCTCTAACGGTTTACTGGTTTTCTTGTTCATTCCTACTTTATAATTTTGAACGACTTTCACTGGAAATTTAATGTAATAACACAATGATGACAGAAGAAAAAAAATATAAATGTGTCTTCGAGATTATGTTTGTATGAAGGTTTCAATGTTTTATATTTATTAAAAAAAAACATCATATCATAGATTATCATATCATTCCTAGACTTTCATATCATATCATTGCTAGACTTTCATAATAATAATGTTAAAGTATTATCACCATTATCGTGTCATCTAAAGTCGATGGTAGATGGTCAATATATCCTCCTGCTCCAAACACCTACATCGAAAATCCTGCTCAATCATAATATTAACGAACCTATCATTTGATGATGGTGATCCGCTACCGAAAATGATTATTAATACTTTTTTTCGTTACCTTCAATCAGTTTTAATGACAATAAAAAAATGTCATGCATTAACGTCAAAATCTTTAACGCCGAAGCAGAAATGAAAAAAAATCTTTACAACACCAAAATGTAAATTCCTCTGTAAAACAATAATGGAAACAAGACCAAAAGGCAACGCCACAAACCCAAAGGGATCGCGGAAATTTATGAACAAGTCCGATAATTTCATCAATTCTAATAAAAAGAGTAAAGCAAAAAGAAATATACTAAAAACTCGTGGACTGTACGTCGTGAGAAATCCAGCGGAGCTGAATGTTAACGGTGAGTGGTATATTTGTTTGGAATGGAAGCGGCAGAACATTGTCATGTTAAAATGCTACATCTCGGACGGGATTTTCTCCTGTCGGTGAGAAGAAGAAACCCACCCCATTACAATGTGATGTTGATTAAGATGTTTACACATCCTGATACACTCATGTCTTTAGGACACACGTCACGCAACACTAGTAATTTCAATAGCTACAGCGCCCTTCAAATTGAAACACATTCCTATGATGAGAACGTCTAAATAAGTACCACCGCGTCGCCTGTCACAGCCGTCAGACATTACTGTGTTTCGGTTCGAAATCCGCTGTAGCTAGTGTAATTACTGTGACAAAGCGACTCAACATATTGTCTTAAAGCGGCGAGCGTAATGTGGGGCATTGTATATTATCTTAACTAGCGTTACCTTATAATCAGGCATATCATTTATGACCAGTTGAACGTCTTACTGGACCAAAGTGCAAAGGCTCGAAAGTGTTTGCCAGAATGTTTGCAGTTGGGCAGAGCCTCCTGACGATACTGAAGACAGAGGATAGTAGAACTGTCTTAGCACGACCGGAGCTTCTGGCCGAAATCAGCAATTTCTACGGACAGCTTTGTGACTAGACGAGCGCGAACGATTAGACATGTTTACGATGTTAACGATCAGGCAAACGACTCAAGAGCCAAGTTAACCCGACACTACCGAAGCCATCTCGGTCGTCAGCTTGAACAAGATTAGCATAGCGACAAGCAGCTGAAGAACAACAAAGCGCATGGTAATGATGGAGTTACGGCAGAGCTTCTGAAGGCAGGAAGGCAACCAGTGCTGATGGCCCTACAGAGACTATTTAACTTCATCATATTCGAGAGGAAAACGCCAAAATCATGGCGCGGTGGTAAGGAGAGGCTTTTCTTATGTCTATCTTGGCAATTGTCTTATGTTGCTATTGCTTATTGCTTATGCTCTTGAGCCACGTTTATAAGCTGTTTTCGAGAGTCATGACAAATCGTCTTGCAACGCAAGCTAGACGATTTCCAGCCTCCCGATCAAACAGAATTCCGAAAAGGGTTTAGTACCATAGATCACATATATATGCTGCGGTAAGTTGTATAACTTTGTTATACAACTTTTGTATAAAAGACTGAAGAATATAATTTTCCACTATGCTTAGCGTTCGTGGACTATGAAAAAGCTTTCGATTCTGTCGAAACACAGGCTGTGCTGCAGTCGCTCCAGCGGTGCCAAATAGACCATCGTTACGTCGAAGTTTTGCGGTCACTGTCCATCGCTCGAAACCTGTCCAGTTGCAGCGAGGTGTCACACAGCGCGATATTCTATCGTCAAAGCTGTTCACAGCGGCAGGAAGACGTCTTCAAGCTTTTGGACTGGAGAGAACATGGCATCAACATAAACGGCGAGTACATAACTCATCTTCGATTCGCTGATGACATCTTGGTGATCGTTGAGAGTACGGAAGGCCTTGGCAAAATGCTCGATGACCTCTGTAAAGCATCCCGACGCATGGGTCTTAAAATGAATATGAAGAAGATAAAGATTATGTCTAATGCCTATTGTACCCATGCCAATAGTGATCGAGGGCTCTACACTTGAAGTTGTCGACGAATACATTTTACCCCAGGTAAAACAGTAAAGCTAGGTAAGTCTAACTTCCAGAAAGAAGTCAATAGACGAATCCGACTCAGGTGTACAGCGTTCGGAAAGTTACGCAGCATCTTTCCGTCTGAGATACCGCAATGTTTCAAGACAAAAGTCTTCAACTCGTGCGTATTGCCAGTTTTGACATACGCATTTGAGACATGACTATCTGTCATATAAAAAGGCTGAAAGTTACCCAAAGGGCAATGGAGAGAGCTATGCTCGATGTTTCTCTGCGTGATCAAATCAGAAATGTGAAGATCCGCCGAAAAAATAGGGTCGCCGACGTAGCTCAAAAGATTGCTAGATTTAAGTGGCAGTGGGTAGAGCACATTGCCCGAGGGATTGACGGCCGATGGGGCAATAAGGTCTTCGAGTAGCGCCTGCGTGCTGGTAGACGTAGTAGTGGGAGGCTACTCACAAGGTGGACCGACGATCTGGTGAGAAATGCGAGCCACGAAAGACCGTTCGACGTAGAGAACTTCGGAGGAGGGCTATGTCCAGCAGTGGACGTCTATCGGCTGATGATGATGGACTTGTTTTAGATCTTCTACGTATTTTTTTTAAACACATTAAAATAAATATGTTTATTCTCCTACAGATCATTACGATGATGAGAAGACAAAAAAGAGAATGTCATCGCAAAAACTGAGTCAACGGAAATTCTCATCATCCCTCGTAACCAATTCCTTCGTCGGAAACCGGAAGTTCATCACGCACGAAGTGATCAAAACTAGAAAGATTAATCGACTGCGCCCCATCACTGATGGGAAGCAGCGACCGACTTCAGAAAATAGTTCAGCAGCTCAAAATGAAATTTCCAAAAAGGACAGAATCGTATCAAAGAATAAAAGAAATAATATTGACGATGGTATAGTATATGTGATGCCGTCCAGGGGCAACAACAACCGAAGTTTGACGATCACAGACTCGTCAATGAGTAAACGTGATTCGTTCGTAAGCAGGCGAGATTCCTTGGTAAGGAAACGGGATTCGTTGATAAGGAAACGGGATTCCCTGGTGAGTAAACGAGACAGGAAAGATTCTGCTAGCAGTCTGAATAACGACGAGTCTTTACTCAGCGAGAGCTTCTGCGCGGGTATCGATAGGATCGCTGCAGAAGTCTTAGAAGGATGGATAAGGAGGAAAGAGAAGAAGGATTCGGATGTAAATACGCATATCACTAATGATCAGGTTGAAGATGGTCTATACGATCTGTGCGTTGATCTAGTTGAGACCTCGCTGAACGAAACGGATTCCAAAGTTTATCACGAAGGGCCAACGACATCGAAGCGCACCGAAAAACAAAGAAAGCAAGCAGTTTCTAAAAAAACTACTTTCGAACGATTAGCTCATGTGGATGCCGATGTTACGGACCACGATTACAAAGTATTAGACAAATTCTACATTAGCGAAAGCAAACACACTTTAAAACCTAATCTCAAAGTTAAAAAGGCTAAAGTTCTAGGAAACAGAAGTCTAAAGTCTGGCTACCTGGCACTCCGGAAGTTACGTCGACAATCAAAACGAAAGTCTGATAGTCCAACCAACAAGAAGGTGAGAAAGAACGTTAAAAAGAACTTCTTAGATACAATCAAGCGTGAGTTGCACACCGGATACCAGCTTTATAAGGAACCCCGAAATATGTTCGAAGCACTTAAAGCTCTGGCCATCACGAAGAAGAGAACCACAAAGCATATTACTTTTGACGGCGTCGCCGAGAGCAGGTTTGATAGGAACATAGACGATGAGCATTGTGAATTTAAATCACCAAAACTCCTTCAGAGGTTTACGAACAGGAAGAATAGGTTTACAGAGAGGAACAGATCCATGGATGCGCGGCTTCGTTCTAGACAATTGATTAAAGAAAATAGCTACCCGAAACAGGATTTTGGGATTGTACCAACTCTACAAGTACAAAATTTTTACCGAACACCCGATAAGAGAGTCCATATTATTACAACTTAGTAGAACAATAAATTTTTTTTCATACTTATCTATGAATGGTCAAAAAAAAATTATTTTTAATTATAACACTCTTGTTAATCGACAAATAAATTCTTTATAAAATCATAATTTTTTTTTTCGTCAACAACAGGCTAAAGGCTCGTCCTATTATACTACACAGCATCACAGCGATGCTGTTTTTTTTTTATTGACGTATGTAACAAAATGCTGACGGAACGCACACCACGGAACCAAGGATCGGTAACGGGATAGTGTCGGACTCCAACCGACTAAAAAGCTTCACGCGGTATTCCAATCATATCCGGCAATATGCACGAGGGTCGCGGGATAACATGTTGCAGTTCTTCAGCAACCTCACATCGATGCTGTTACGCCAGCATAGTTATGACGGTGATAGATAACCAGGCAGGCTCGAAATAAAATATATCTTATTTGTTTGTATCTTTCATCAAAAAAATACACTTATTATATACATCCTAATTCATTTTAATCTTTTTTCACAGAATCACCTAATTTTCTATAATCTAATATTAAATGTAGAAAGGATTCATATTTTATGGGATCACAAAGCGAGTCCATCCATTGTAAAGATTATTTGCTCAACCTTCATGTCCAGTTACCTTTACCGTGTCCCTGTTGCCGGCGACCGTATTGGTACGACCGCAGGTCCTTTTTCTTCCGCCAAATAGTGCCGTGCAATCATTACTGCGTTTAGTGTAGTAGTAGTATTCGTATTGAAGAGTAAACAGTACATCTGTTACTAGTGACTGGGTTTAAAACAAAACGACAATTTTTAAGCAAAACTGTAATTGTAATACAAGGGAAAATTTCATGACAATTACAGTGCAGTATATTTAATTATCTAATACATAATTGAATTATTGCCTTGGTGCTTAAATCATATATAATACGTGAAGAAGTCCAACGCCCTTTCCGGAAAAGTTATATATCGTTTAAAATATACAAAAATGGCTGGATATCATTAAGACCTTTATTGCATTCGAACATTAGAGAAAAATCTTAATTATTTTTAAAAAGTATAAAAACCGTGTTCAATTTTTACAACCATAGTAAATTTACATATGACGGATATGAAACCTTTGCCGTTTAGTTTGACATGAAACAATTCTTGGCGGGATGGGACGATGATAAATTATTTAAAAGTTGTTAATACTGTTCGCGAAGATGTTTTTGGAAGCTTTAAACCAGCAGTAATAATTAATTGATGAGGTTTGTTATCACTTGTCTTTTATACGTTTTAACACTTAGTGTTATATCATTGTATCGGTTCTTAAAAAGTTATTATATTAGGATTATTTAGTAATGGTAGTTACACTTTGTGCTGTCTTAGCCACTGGTTATTTTATAAGCAAGGGATTTGGTTAAGAGCTTATAATCCACTGCCTATACCATGTCTTTAGCAGAATTCTTTCGGAAGCACAAAGAAAAGGACTTTATTTAACTATGAAGTTCCTAAAAAAAAAGTCCTATATTATACAAAATAAATACATAACAGATTAACTGTTAAAAACAGTAGAAAGTTAATTATAGTCGACATTAAACTAATCCATACAGAAATTTAAATACAAATGTTAATATGTGTTTTTCTCATATCGGAGCCTGACATGGCTTCTATTTTTATTACAGAAATCTATATAAAAATAATAATTATAATAACATTTATCTGCATGGATATAACCATAACAGTTAACATATGTTTTATTAAACGATGTTATTACAAAGGTGAATTACAAAATAAAATTGATTATTCCAATCCAATCCAATCAGCCGGAAGACATCCACGTCCAATTGATTATTAATTACCTATAATCGTGAAAAAAAAAATTGCTAGTGATTTCACTTTTACCTTTGAATATATCTTTAATAAAATTAAACAATAAATTAAGAAGCTTATAAACAAATATCACAAAAAACATTTTCAGGCTTGGCCTTATAACAAATAACCTTTGTTTCATCTTCAAATATTTATATGGATCTTAAAAATTTTCTTCTCTATACACTTTAAAAAGGTTAAGTGGTGGATAATACCTTGTGGAAATATGTCTTACTTTTTGGTAACATAGTTTGTTTTTTAATTTATTATATATGCAAAAATTATTTAAAATTAATAAAATAAACAACTTTAAATCCATCCTTATTTGTACGAGGAGCCGAAAATGTTTACGTAAACTATTAATGTTTTATATGGTCTTGTTTTATTTTCAACTAAATAATTACATAATAGATACTTGTAATGTTTGTCATTACCAATAATATTACATTTTGATATAATGTCCATAGATATACAATAACTTATTAATTTCTTCATTACAATTACTTCTAAGAATTTAAATCATTTAGTATTCTTATCTGCAATCCACAGATTATAGTATTAAAATAAAAAAAAAAATATTTTAGCTTATATCAAAATTTAGCATACTCGATTTAAATAAAGAGCCTATTCAATGTACCCACAGTTCGAGCTCAGGGTGTTTTCTCTCAAAGCGATTGTCATTGTCATTTAGTTTATTTAAGCTTCAAATAAATTGTTTAAAAAACTCGATCAAAACAAGATTTAATCCGGTACTGAACGAGGCTAGCCCGGTCAATAAATGGCTGTGACTCTCATTTTTGAGAAAAGTGTCAGTATCTTAGCATTGGGAACATTAAAAGAGCTGCTTATTATAACTTTATCATCTTTTGTATAGGACTAGTATTTGGATTAATTATAACTAAAAAATTAATATTTTAATGCAAGTTTTTTCTACCGTTCATAATAGATTAAGTTAAATTTGTATTTTCTTATTTGCAACCCAAAGCGAAGCTAGGCAAGTTTCTGGCAAATTTACATTACAGTGGTAGCTCATTGCTAGTGACTCCTTTTTCCATACAAAGTTCGTAACATATTGCCGAGGAAATAAGAACCTCCATGTTAGAAACTAAATACACACATGTTTGCACGGCACCACATGTATCTCTTTACAGACAGCATAGCACAACTTACCGAGTGAAAAGTATATTGAAGTATTTTATAGAAGAATATGTAATTGAACATACTTTCCTTATGAAACCTAGTGTCTAATACTAAAATATTTAGATGGGGTCTTGAGTTCCAATATTAGTAATAGAAATTCGGATGTTTACGATGATTATGATGATGAATCAATATACACATGAATATTATCCAAAAGTTGTTCCCCATTTTGATATACCTTTCAATTGTCTTTTAAATACAATCCTCAATCCTTAATGCTTTTGCCTTTTGTATTTCCTGATAAGGCAACATTGCAGCTGATGCAGTCCTCTTAAAGTTGTGAGTGAATTTTAAAACGGCTATCTTCTTCGGCATGGCAACCATGACAATATGTCCATCTTCAGTCTCAGATACATCTATCTGGATAATTGGACACATAGAGAGAACGGGACAGTCGTAGCGCTCCATAAAATTATACTGTCTCACAGGTTCCGAATTATACAAATCAAATTCACCACCAGAGAACGGTGCATAATAGATCCGAAGCACACCCCAGTTTGAACCGACAAACACCACCTCACCGTAAATACGGATAGTGATGACATCACGCAATGGACCTTCGGGTATTGTATGGTTGAGCACATACATCCACTGATTATAGATCCTCCAATCAAGAGTCTCTAGTAAATTATATTTAAATAATTGATGTAGTAAATTTGAGTCAGGACCCAATGCACATGTGAAAACTACTTCCATGTCATGAATTGTATAAATGTTGCGTTGAAATGTAAGAATGTGAAGTTTGTTAAAACTGTATCCAAGTGCCATTATACCATCATCTGAGTGTTTTATTAATTCACTGGATAAGTCTTCAAGTCTGCACAAATGTACCTCGTCATTGAGTGTTACATAATACACTTCATTATCTATTAAGATGAACGTTTTCACATTATCAAATGTGACATTCGTTTCGAAACGAGGGTTCTGGACTATTTTCCGTACTATAAAGAGTTGCAGATGGTAGCTTAAGATCACAATTGTATCTTCATTCTCCGTGTAGCGCAGGTAATCTCCTGTGATGTTCCCGCGCTTTGACCTCTCAAATGTTTCTATATCGTAGTACACGATTGCGCACCTTTTGTGTACCCCAATGACACCGTCGCGAAGTACTTTAAAATTGGATATTTCCTCATTCACACTGGAAGCCGATGCAAATTCGTCTAACTCTTCGCGGGCGTACTCTAACTTTGACCAGAGGGTTAAAGATTTGTAAATATTGAACCATAACAGACCCGGCTTAGATTTCTTACGAGCTGTTTTATAAACGCTGGAATAATCATTTCTGCAGTGCCCTAGCCACAGAGCGTCGCTTCTAGTTAATCCGTCGATTATTTGTTTCAATCTAATGGATACTTGGCGACATTTCACTAAGTCCTTAGCTGATAGATAGGTAAATATATATAACAAAATCTCAGTAGGCAAAACGGAGAGATAGCTGATGTCTAGTGTCATTTCTTTAAATTTGTAAGTTGTCACTCAATATATTAATTAATCAGTTATACATGGTGAGTCTATTCGTGAGATTTTATTTCCAATTGGCTAAAAACATAATAAATATATTATTAGTCCTGTTATTAAGATTTGACTAGTGACATGATTTTAGTGTTGTGATGTTTCACATAGATAAATTATTACAGTGCCATCACAGATTATTTTATAGACAGTATGTATACGTGTTTCTTTTGTTGGAGGGATGGGCAAACTATAGTTTATAAAATATTGCAAGATACCTGAGACGTTAGATACTTCATTTTAAAGACGGCTACAATAAATTTCTTGTAGAAAAAGTTCAAGTTTTTAAATATTAATAGGACGATTGTATATAAATCTAGAACATGTTATTAAAGAGATACTAATAAAACTAAAGTTAATTTAAATTATTTATTTTATTTTATTCTTTTTTTGCTAGCTTACTTCGTGGACGATTTTCGCAGACTGGTAGGGATGTAAATCGACTGATAAGAAATATCGATAAAATAAATGTATAAAAATTTCATTATTGTAAAATGTATAAATGATTAAATATAATAATGTTTTCACAATAGGTTCGTAATATTTTAGTTTGGCAATACTTACTGCTTTCCCATGCAGCGAACAAGCGGGCGTCATCTTTGAGTCAGTACGAGAGCTACACAATGCCTAGTATACGCTATCGCTACGTGATTAACGTTGTTTTGTAGCTATTGCTGTTACTTTCTTAAGTTTTGTTGTTATCTATTCTTATTTGTTTTCGGCTTTGCTTAAAAAAAGCGATAAAAGAAAGAATTTAATGGAGCGAACAGACATTGCTTTGTTCCGAAGTGACTTTTTGCGCAAAATCAAAGATATTACAGACTGGAATAAAGTGGTTTTTCTTGATGAAACATGGCTAAAGGCAAACCACACTGTTTCATGATCATGGACAGACGATAAAGCGCAGTTTACCACCAAGATGTCCCAAGGCAAAGGGCGAAGATTAATATTTGCTCATGCGAGGACATCGTCTTGTTTTGTGCCTAATTGTTTACTGGCATTTAAATCTGTAAAAACAACAGAGTGAAGAAATTATTTTACAAAATTTAAGGAGTGTCTTCTTCTTCTTCTCTTTCAGGTTGTCACGGGAAGGATCGAAAGTAAAAACTACCATGTTGAATGTTCCGTCATATTCCCATGTTCATCCACATTCAGTACTTTTCACGTCATTAGCAATTCAAGAAAACTATTTTTCATTATATATTATATACATATATCTCGTTTATATTATTCTCTCTTTCACCTGATACACCTGCCTAAAAAAATTAATGCTAATTAGGATGATATACACAGCACCGCATTGTGGTCATATCCTTGACATATAAATTGTTGTGTCTCGTTACTTTACTATTTTCGCCAACTATAACGTACTTCAAGCCGCAACACAGTAATGTTTGCACAATACTTTTTGGCGACAGATATAGACACTGCGGTGGTACCTATAAACTAGACTGTCTTATGCAACTTAGAACCACCATTAAAATGCTCGCTCTTAAACAGTTCGAACTCCCTCTTTATCAAGTAGTAAAGAGTGGCATTACTCGGTAATGATATTAATCCCATTAGGAATTATATACAGAGTAAACTACTTGCTGCAGAAGGCGATCGGCGGTGCAGTGTATGCGTATTAGGTCTCGCTTCTGTGGGCTTATGAATAAGCCACAAACTCCAAAATATATTTTAGACAAAATTGCAAAGGAAATGGGCCACACCGTCATCCGTTTACCACAATATCATTGTCATTATAGTGCAATATAATTTATCTGGGTTCAAGTCAAAGGTTCATATAATCTAAAACAATATATAAAAGGTTACAAAGAATATATATTTGTAGATTTTTGTGTGATAGGAGGTCTTTTTTTCTTGGTTACGTTGCCAGACATAATGTAGAACTGCCTTTTACAGCAAACAAAATGTTGACATTACTACATGAAACTTGTGTACACGTAAAGGCTGATGATTGGAAAGAGGTAGTTGAGAGGACAAAAAATGTGATTCGAAAAGTTTGGGAGCGCGATCTTTAGTTTGACAGTATATGCGATCAAGAATTAATTATTAATCTAAATAACTACTCCAGTAGTGAATTTGAATTTAATTTTGACGTTGATCTCGGCAGTACACCTTTCAACAATTAAATTTTTAAGTACCTTCCAATCCATCTTTCATTGTCGTTCGTCCTTTGTTCAATGTCGATAAAAGGTATTTTTCAAATAAATTCATTTTGATATAAATATCGATAAAATACAAAAGACGTCTCATGTCTATTATAATGAATTCTGACAAACGTCTCAGGTATCAAGCAATATTCTATGAATTTTAGCAACAGTTCACCCTGGCAGAAAATGATTACTGATGTTCATGGACATTCGCAAAAGCCGAAGGGGCGTAGCCGCTGTGGACTTTTGAGGGAATAATAGCTAATTTCTGGAAAGCCCTCATATCCCATTGGTTCTATTTCTAAATTTAATAAAAGTTAAATAAAATTTAAATCTACTTGTGACACATAAACATTATATTAATTTTTATTAGTAAATTCATTTTGTAAATCATTATACGAATACTACTAAAAAATCTTACGATTGATTTTTATATTTAAGGATTCAAAAGATTTTTTGTAGTTTAGATAATTATAAATCTAAATAATGAAAATAAGTTTTCTTGGTTCTCTAATCACGTGAAAACTATTAACGTGTCAACATAGGAACATGACCATTCGACGTGAAATGATTTCTAGATGGTTATAGGCTATTTATTATTGAATGTCATAGGTACTTCATCATTTTATGTCTAATTTAAATCTGGATACATATTAAATAATCATGCTACATAATTCTTTTGATCTGATGATAAAGTATCGATATCAAAAATAATATATCGTAATAGTTGTAGTCTAATGTATTTTCCGATTTATGTTCACCTCACTAGTTTGTTAACGGAAAAATGGTTTTGACTTTTAATTATACGGTATATGTTAAAAAGTGTGTGAATTATTTACGAAATGTCGGGTTTTATGCTATTAAAGGATATAAGCAATAGTTTTATTGAAGATTTACGACAAATTTCTACCGAATTATGTTCAGCGAGAGTCTGCGACAGTTTCGAAGATACTGATTTGAAGAAAGTACGCGAGTTAATTTTGTATACATCGAAATTAAGATTATTACGGGCAAAGCCAATAGCTTGTAAGTGTTATTAACTTTATTGATACATAATTACAATTAAAACCAAATTAAAGGTAAATGGCATGATCGTATAATATTAGATGTTAAGTTTAAACCGAAACTTGGAAGTGTTTAAAATATTTTAGATATTTAAAATACAAACATTTAAATGAATTAATTTACGTTGCAAAAACTTTTACTCTTAAATGTTTTCTTGTAAGCAAACATTCAAAGGAATTGTTTTCTTAAACACTAGCAATTTCTTTAATAATTTAAATTACAATCATTGTAATGAGTACACACATGTAATAAGTTTTAATTATCAAATATTTACTACCCAAGTCAGCACAAAACACCAACTGATATGAAGAACTGACTGAACAAACAACTCGTGTGGGTATGACTTATATTACTTATATCATAATATTTTCATTGCATTTGTGTGAGCATATTTATTTGAAATTGACTCCACAATGTCAGTTACCTTCCTCTAATTTCTATAGAAGATGCAAATCTTCTATAGAAATTAGTAAATTAATAGAAAATTGTTGTACCAATTAAAACCTAATAAGTTATAATAAGCATAATTTTTATTAACTTTTAACTTCTTTCAGCTACAACACAGATTACAGAAGAGGACAAAACCAATGTTTTAAGGAATTATGAGGAGACTGCTGTGTGGTCTATAATAGAGCAGCAAACCGTCAAATCAGTGATGCAGACACATGCTGTGAAGAGTCTACTAACAGCACCAAATGTAAACTTGGATCCGCAAATGATAGCAAGAAAACAGTAAGTTAGACCTTAAATAATAATAAATTGGATTACAAACTATGAACACCTTTAGGTAGGTGCATCAGGTTGCTGGAAGTCTGTTGCTGGAGACAGTCTAGATACAAACTGGCCAAGCATTACTCAGTATGAAGGGAGCTGTAGGTAGTGTAATTACTGGGGCATACATACATATATATCACACCTCTTTCCCAGTGGAGTAGGCAGAGACCACCTCTCTCCACTTGCTATGATCCTGGCACACCTCTTTCGCTTCCTCCACTTTCATAAGTGTCTTTATGCATGCTCGTCGGTTGCGAGTGCTTTTGACCCGGTCTTTCTTTTGGAAAGAAAGAAATTCCCTTTTAATGGGGCAATGAACAATAATTTAATCTGTTGGTGTTTTACAAAATACATTTCAGAGAGAGTGTATGAATTATGTACATACATATATCCTACTAATTATCTTGTAAAAGTTGTAAAATTAACTGATTGAAGTGGGTAGTATGAATATACTTATGACATTATCTGTCAGCCATTTGTACTATAAAGTATATTGTGGCTACCTAACATTTTAATAGAAACAATGTTGTTGTATTGAACATAAAAGTAGTAACACGTGAGAGATTAAAAAAATTAGGATAAAGCTATAAAATAACTTGAATTTAAACTGCAATGTGAATATTGGGATAGTTACATGGATCATTGAAGTTTTGTTTTGAAGCATATGGTATTATTTCTGTGTTAAAAGAGTAAATATCTTTGTTCTTTGCACGGTACCCACAATTTTCAAAAATTACTAGTTAATTACACCTTTAAGAGCCAGTGATGTTACTTTTTGTGAAGTGGAAACTGTCTTTCTGCACACTATAACCCCAATAAAAAGTAAATATAATCTCAATGACTTACAAATAGTACGAGAGAAATCAAATACATCTGTACCTCATTGAGGAAATAAGGAAAATAAAGCTATAACTTCTCAGATTTTGAGTGCATGCTTTGAGATAGATTAGCATGTGGAATAAGTGATGAAAGTGCAATTTGAATTGTTAAAAAGAAAAAATTGCATTGTCAAAGATATAGTAGATATCATGATATCATCAGAAAATGCAGAAAAAGATCTACATATAATCAGAAAAGATTCATCTCAATTGGTGAATAGTGTGAATTCTTCATGGACCTCACGTATTTGCTGAGACCTTTGCCTTTAACTGTTAATGTAATTTTTTGTTTTTTTTTTAGTTTTATATTTAATATATCTGCACTATTGTGGCAATCCTCAGACATGATGAATATGATTTGAGGAGGAGGATAGTATTGTATATATGGTGTGAATAAACATATTGTAATATTTATTGTGGCTCGGTTTTATGTCAACTGGTTTATAAATATGCATTGGCCCAAGCCTGGATGTACAAGGAGGGATTAACTAGATAGTTAGTTAACTTACACAGTAGCTGGTAACGTAAGAATGGTATTATTGTGTGTTTAATATAGAAGTTATGGATTCCAGAAGGGTCTGGTTGTTGCATGGCTTTATTTGTAAAAGTTTCCTCACTATTCGAGATATATTTAAAATACCTGCAGTTTGTAACATTCTATATGCATTCTTTGGTAGGTTAAGAGACTTGTTTGAATCGTGTAGTTATATAGGTATAACACTCGTTTTGGAAATGGCAATTTGAACTATTACTTCTCTGAGTTCAGTGTACTTTGAGAATCTTTCAGCTATTGTTGATTACAGATTGTGTGTTTGCAATACATATATCAATTAGATATTAGGTTTGTCTATTAATGTGATGTCTCATCTTTTATAGTGGATTGTTTGGTCAATAAGAATTGCTCGATTGCAGTATACCTTTTATATTTCAGCAACATCTCTAAAATAATATAAATTTGCTAATAATATGTCAATATTCATGCAGTTAAAGAGCGCCACTGTAGTCAAATAAAAGCAGCATTGTACCACAATGTTGTGCGATGCTGATAATATTTCATCAATCTGATCTTTGATTCTAGTTGTTGTATTATGGAACTTTCAAAAATCTGATTGTTGTTGAAAGTATCATATTTGTGTTTTCTATATATTTCTGCATTTGTATATTGACATGAATTGGTCTTAAGTGATTTTCGCTCTTTATTCTAAAAGAAATCTTCAACATTATATCGCTATGATTGTTGAAGATATCTATTGTATTAATGTTGCGTGATTACAAGATTGTTTATCGACTAGGTACAGAAATAGTAAATGCTGATGCATTAAACTATAGGCATCAGCCAATTCCTTATGAATCGGATGACCTAGTAAGAGAAATCATGTTAATAGCTGCAAAACCAAAAGAATGTCATTGCGATTCTGATATGATTGCAGTTGAGACAAGAAAAGACAAAATGTTAACACAAGTAGTATATTATGTACTATGGGATTGGCCGTCAGGAGTGAGAGACTTGAACTTATGCATTTATTGTTTTTAATGTGATAAATTATCACTACAAAATGGTTGTTTGCTTCTCGCTTATCAAGTTATAATACCCACATCACAGCGTACAATAGCCTACAAGCCCTACATTCTACTCACAGAGGCATTGTAGAAAATAAAGCATTAGCTAGAAGTTATGTATGGTGGCCACATTTAAATAAAAAACATTGAAACAGTGGTCAATGATTGTATCAATTGTCTTGAGAATAGACATATGGTTCTAAAGTTATACATAAATGGGATTTCACCTACTCTTCATTGACTAAGGATACATTTAGATTTTGCAGGAGCACTGGAAAACAAAGTTTTTTTAATAGTTTTTTTATGCTTATTCCCATTGGCGTATAATTACATTAGTAAACTATTTCTTCAACAACAGTAATTAAAAAATTTACACTGCTCATGGTTAATGTGAAACTTGATATCAGACAATGGTCAATGTTAGCATATACATTAGCAGAAGTAAACGAATTTTTAACTACTAATAAAATTACACATGTTTCCTCAGCATCTTATAATCCTGCTACTAACGGCGTCGCAGAAGCCATGGTTCTGACAGTTAACGATAAGCTACATAAAATTAATGAAGTAGAGTACCCTGGGATGTAAAAGTGCCCTGTTATTGGGTTTATGGGTAACACACTGTTCCATCCAAATAACTTGCAGAATAAGAAAACTGAAAAAGAAGTCATGGACGATAGTTTAATAATGATTCGCGAAATACAGAAGGGTGAATAAGTCATATTCAGGAATGATAGTAGCGGCTCCAAATGGTTACCCGAACAAATAGTATACAAAAGTGGTTCAGTAAACTACAAAGTTAAAACTAATGATTGTGCTGTGGTAAATCATCACATTGATCAAATAGTAAATTTCACTAAAAACAGATCTGATATATCTTAAACAGGATGATAATGTAATAACTGAGGAAGAAGAAAGTAAGGAAGGTAATGAGGAAAACATTGAGCCAGAAGAGGAAAAGAGAATAGAAAAATAATATTCGAAAGGAAATAACACAGAAATGGATGATATTATTGAGATACCTATTTCTGAAATGCTAAGGATACCTGAGTCTGAAAAGAGCTCAGATGGAGGAAAAATAAAATATAGAAGACATAGCGTAATACATTACATGTTTTAATATTGTTTTAAATTATTATATTATTTCTTAACAGAGAGTTATGTTATGTATATGTATATTTTATTGAAACAACATTGTCGTCTATGTGGAGATCTTTGGTGGAGGCCTATGTCCAGCAGTCTATCGGCTAATGATGATGATGATTAATGTTGATACATTGAAAATAACAAATTATATTATTTAATTTCGCCATCGCCGTTTTACCATCGGACGTGTAAAAAGAATGCTGACATTCATTCCTTTGTTATCGATATTCCGTTAGGACGAGGGATTTCGTCTCGTCCTTCATAATGCGAATAGCGATGGATTGGAAAGTCTGCGGGTGTCAATGTTTCCATCCAGCTATGACGTGGGGTCTTCAAGAGAAGAGTGAATAGGCTTCTAGACTAATGCGCTTTATACTTATATTACATTTTCGCTTACCATCTCAGGCCGGATCGTAATCAAGCAAGGTTGTACAGTGTTAAAATAAGAACGCTTAATATATTATGTCTCTAGAGGAAGAACATTAAGGTGTAGTGTATATCATCTTAACTAGCGCCACACTGTTTTGGCAAGGCTTAACACTTATCATCGGAAAATCGTTTTAAGTCTTCTATCGTTACATAGTCCTTTCAATCGAAACACAGTAATGTTTGCATACTACTGTACGTCCGCTACAATAGGAGCTGCAGTGGTACCTACCTAAACGGTCTCCTGCGACAGAGACCTACCACCCGTATACTATTGTTGATTTCCATTTATTTATTTTTTTCTGATATAGTTGATAAATTTGAATTATTATTTTTGCAGAGATATCAAAGAGGTTTTAATTAAGTATGGACAGTTGGAGACGCAACTTCGTCACATCAAATCAGTGTTGAAGGAGAAACAGAACGACCACATGGTGATACAAGCGCAGTGGGACAGCCAGCTTGGCCTGATGAGGGAGATTAAGGCATCTGCAGACAGCACTGAGGAAGTTGATACGAATGGACCATTTTATCAGTATGTATTTTTGATATTGCTAAACATTTTAACAAGGACATTTATTTGATATACAAATGTCCTATATATATATATAAAAGGCGCTAGTTCATATGTTGACACAACACTGCATTGGTTGTCACTTTGAAGCACTTAGGGGTAGCAGATCTTTGCCTGAGGTCTAGTTTAATAATGCGTCATAAAACAGCAGTGTGCGATCGTGAAAAACGGCTGCTATAGGTGCTGTGGTGGGTGGTACTTAGACAGTCTTTGGCAACGTAGATCTGCCACCAATAATGACATCATTACTATGTTTTATCAGTGCGAAAGCTATCATTTCGGAGAAGACGCTTCATCATCCGCTAAGTGATACCTTAAGATCTTGTGAAATAGTTCATTAGCTCAAGAAAGATTCTTTCACTATCCATCAGGAAACTGCGCGTGTTAGTGGATAAAATAGAACTGATGCGCTGGATGCTGTCGAAGCTGGTCACATCGAGGACTGGCAGCTACGATTGGCTGGCGGACCCCCACGGGAGGTACGCCGCGTTGAAACTGTCCCGGGAAGTAAACACTATTGAGAATTTTGTAGTGGGAAATTCGTCATCATCGTGAATCAGATGCCCAGGAGTGAGAAATTGATACGTTAATATTATCTTGGTAGCACCTTCATTGTAATACAGTAGGCAATGGTTAGTGTTTAATCCAAGAATGTAATGATTATCACATCTATTAATCGGGTAAAGCTCTCAATTATATACACAAAGGATTTTATTGTCCTTTTCTTTTGTTATTTTACCGATTAATTTTGTATAAACTTCTCTTTTCTTGAAAATACTATCTTGTAGTTATTACAGTAAAATTAAAAAAAAATAGCTTTCTCTTTAACATAGACATTCGCGAAAGTAAGTGTTTGGTGTTTAGTAAACAAGGCACTATCGTCTAGGTAAAATGTTTACACAATACGATATCGAACATGAATAGTTAAGAATTGCAGTTTATCGACAAGGTACTCGCATTGTTGGTTTCTTATTACGTCGAAGACAAGACTTGCGAGGTGTAGTTTTCTGCCTTTAGGGTCGTTCCCTCATGTCTGAGGATCGTGGTCCGTGCTAGGGTTTCTGTCTGGAGCATACGATTACTGTCCAGCGCATCTCTCGCGACTGTAAAATTAAGATGACGACCGAATTTTTGACATGATCGATCGGTGACCGATCTGATAGTTGTCTACGCGATTTCATGTTTAGAACACCTGATGCATTCAAATAAGGAGAGAGGTGACTTCGCGGTGGAATCGAATAGCAGAACATACAACAGGCGTTTTGTACTCTTCGAGTAATTTATTGAGTTTTAGATAGCAAGCGAGGATCAAAACCAATTTCACCATAATTTAATCTGGAATGTACTAGCGATTCACACAGCTTTCACCGCGTTTTTTCATTAATGATGTTAATTCCGTACAAAACCTTCAGTCTGTACATACAGCTCAATACAAAGCCTACACATAAGTGTCAAAGCGCAAATGACTGTCAAAAGTAATACTCAGGTTTCTAGCCTTTCTATTGAGAAGGGCCCTAGGGAACCTAGATTAGAACTCTGACCATGTATTTGCACTACCAAGTTAAGTTCCATGATCTTAGTGACTTGGTTTCTTGTACCGAGCACCATGTACTTGCACTTGTTTGGATTGAGAACCAGAGCGTTTTTACATGACCAGTAATGATATGATAATATTAATTTAGTACACCTTTCACAAACAATATACATCAATCTTTATATATATATCATCATCACCACCATTAGGTGCCTTCTCCAAACTGAAGTTATATGTATATACAGAAGATATACAGAGATTTATTGACTTATAGGTACAGTGGTAGTCCATATCGTGTAAACCGTAGTACCTGCCCGCGAGTGTAGCTTCGCGCTCTGAGCTCACATTAGTAGAACTAGCAGTTTGTTCGCGAAACTTTAAATCGTGTACTGCTACAAGGTCATGTCCGAAATTAGATACCTTATTGATTTCGGACTTATTGAGCTTTGACCCTGGGCCAGAGATAACAGCCATAATCCCACCTATGGTTGCGCGGGCTCGCTCAATCACCTCCTGGCTCGATTAAGACGTCACCCGTAGATCTTCAGACTCATCGCTGATCAGGGTAATGGTGCCAGCAGCTGCTGCTGCAGCATCGGCGCTCTTGTTAAGAATGCTGGATATCAGAACAATTTGGTGCGTACCGGTCCTTGAGCGCTCCATCCTGGCATGCTGTGGAGATAACTGGATCTCTTCAGGTGATATCATAGGTCGATTTTTCTCAATAACACCAATGGCAGCGGGTGGCTGGGCAGTGGCGGCAGAGGTCCCGCAACGACGCTCGAACCTGGCAGAGTTCTGATTAGGGTTTTTAGGGGAATCAACCTCTTACCCTCTGACATTGTCACTTAGCCAAGATAAACACGCGAGTACGTCACGCAGCTGCTTCACACGGCTCCATTATGCGGCCGCGCCACTGCAACGTGCAGGCTGGCAGGAGCCACCGACGTCTACAGCGCGGCTTTTGTGTTATCCAACGTCTTGATACCGACGGCGCCGTCTACAGGATACACGACCACAGAAGGACCCCGCGAAGTTGATCTCTTGCGAAATTCCGCGTATGTCGATGGCTTGGTCGTTGCCGTCGCCGCCGTCTTCTCCGTCCTCTCCCTTGACTTCGAGCTCACCTCGTGCTCGCATCGCGTCGGTCTCCGCTCTCTTCGCACGGAGTTTCTCCGCCAGCGCCGCCTCCGTTGACGCACGACGTGCGGCATCGGTCGTTTGAATCTGGCGCTGGTTCGCCTCCGCCATCAACCCCAAGTGCGCGATAATCTCGATGACGCTACTGAGCTTGGTGTTGATGGTCGCTAAATCGGATTTATTAAGCCGCTACCAGGGCCCCCCGGCGACCGATATAATCCTAGCCGCCGCGTTAGCCCGCGCCAATAGCTTCCTCGAGGACAGGGCTTCAAAGCCGCTGTCCTCGCCTTCCGGCTCATCGTCGTTCGAGGTCAACGCACGTGGGGTGTGATAGTCCTCACCCGCGCTTGGCCCGACGGTGGCGTTCGCAGCAGCGACGAACGCGGTATAAACCCCGCTGGGGGGGGGGTCGCTGGGCTGGTCGCCGGGCGAGGGGGAAAACCCCTCCCTCATTGGAGTCTATCGTCCACTGGCGCTATTCTAGATATCCAAAACTGGCAAATGCACGTCACATGGGTCAGCTTCGCGGCCGCGCCGCGTTCACGGTCGACGCAAGGTGCGCGCTCAACTTAATATGGCAACAATCGACGCCATTTTGTTAACACAAAACAAGTTTAAAAAACTTATTACACCAAATAAGATATTAAAATCTACGACGGTAAACAGCAAACACGTACTGAACAAAATTCGGGTAAAATGAAAAGAAATTCCACTTTGAATATTATTTTCGTGCGGACAACCAACCCTATGGTTGCGTTGATTTGCGACTGGTGTCTTCTCGCTCTAACACGCTCCGTATCTCGTACCATCGGTGCGCGAAATCTCTCAGCCATCTCAAGTTCACCCGCGAACTCACCAAGTCCGGGTAGTAAACCGGACCTACGCTTGACCGCTGCATCATGTGTATAGGTACATTCATTAAATCTTGCTCCTCTATCTTCTCGTTTAACTTAGTGACGATGAGTTGAACCGTGTGTAATAAATTTTCTCCACTCTGTTCGGGAAAAATTGATATTTCAAAATCATTAAAGAATATGTCCTGGTCTCGATCATTTAACTCTTGTTTCAAGTTTTTAATCTCCTGTTCTAACTCACACTTGTACTCTTACTTACTCTTTGTTCTGTGTTTCTATATAGCCTATTCTCGTTTCAAGATCGTCCAAACGGTCACGGCATGATTTTAGAGTTTCTTTCAACTGCGTAACATCTGCGCAAAGCTATTGAAACTGACCACACAACGATCTCGTCTCAGTACGTAGTTCGTCTTTAAATAGCCGTAGTCTTGCGGCGACATTCAAAGGTACTTTCAGGGTATCATTTTGTGCTGTGATATTCCCCGGAATTGTGTCCAACAACTCATCCCAACTAGGGCTCTTATTTTCAAAAACATCGCTTCCACTCAGCGGTGTATCAACGATGTCATCTCTTTTATTAAAATTTCTTTTACACTCCGGACAGCGCCAGCCAGCTGTCAAACGGCCTTTGGTGGTAAGGACGCGCATGCTCGGTGATAATGAGAGTTGCATCTCCCACAAACGGCCGCTTCTGCTTGCGCCGAGAACTTGACAACCTCCGCATCTAACTGTCGGCATACTGAAACTAAGGAGAACACTCCCAAATTTCTACAAGTAAGAAGGTTGCTACTTTGATTCAAAGTATATCTCCGATGTTTAGTATTAAATAAATACAAAAATTTTCCGAAATAACGCAGTTGAGGTGTTTTAAACGAAACGTATGTGTATAGGGAGAACTTCTCACCACCTCCCATGGCCCCTCCAACTATCCGGTTATATGGGCCGAATCGTCGGGGTATAAGACCCCTACAAGTTGTTATTTCTCTCGAAGGCACCAGAGATATCAAGAAGTATCAATTGTATATACTTCAACGAGCTCCGCCGCACGACGTCCAACATGGTGCCGTGCGCCGATATCGTGGACCTACCCCGAGAGAATCCATGCTGGGAGTCCGATAGTCCACCGGTGATCTCCGGTGGTCTCCAGGTTTGCGGACTCAGCTAGGGATCGGAAAAATTCCAGCTGCGCAGCCTTCATATTCCACCTGTACTCCGCTCTGGCTCCGTGGTAGTCCTTGCGCAAACATTCCTTTGCTAGCCCACCCCTCTTACGAAAGTCCTGCCATTTTTTCCTCAATCTCATATTCATCTTGCTAAGGTACTCAAGCTTTCTGTTCCACCATTCATAACCAGCGTTCTTCTTGTAGTCCTTCTTTTTACCGAGAGAATCAGTAGCTGTTCGTACTATTATCTTAGTAAATTGTTTACCTACATCGGATACCGGCTTGCTCCATTTCATTCGTCCTATTCGCTCCTGGATCACAGCACTCGTTTCCCCTTGAGCTGATCTAGGACCAGCCCCAGGTTTTCGAGGTGCAAGTCGATGTCGTGAGAAAACTTAAAGTACGCAGACACAAGGTAAATACCACCTTGGGAGTCGTATATGTGGCACACGGTGCAGTATGCTGTTGACATGTGGTGCAACAGTGCGCAGGGTATATCTCTATTGGCGATGTATATCGCCGCGCGCGCGTCCGCGCTCGATTGCAGAAGGTTTCTCCCGACTTCTTCCCGGGCTTCGGAGTAATGTTCTTGTACAAGAACGATGTCCAAGCCCAGGTCTGCTGCCACCAGGGGTAACTCCAAAGTGGCTAGCCGCGCCCCCGCCAGGTTAATCTGTCCGACAGTGAGATTATTTAGCACAGCCATTAGTAAGCCGTAACTTCGGTAATTCGCTGCTCCGCATACAGCCTCGCAGGGTTGT
This sequence comes from Troides helena, assembly GCA_029286815.1. Taxonomy (NCBI): domain Eukaryota; kingdom Metazoa; phylum Arthropoda; class Insecta; order Lepidoptera; family Papilionidae; genus Troides; species Troides helena. The sequence goes on along the minus strand of JAGSMV010000043.1, from coordinate 57,591 downwards.
CGCGGGCTCCGGTATCATGGCCCACTGCATTGCGACCGAAGCGGACACACGTCGCGCATTTGCTGCTCGTCGCCTTGCAGTCTACCTTTTTGTGCCCAACGGCACCACATTTGTGGCACACCTGCTTCTCCGCCCGGCACGCCTTTGCCTGATGGCCGTATATGCAGCAGCGATGGCACATTATGGCCCGAGTGAAGTCCTCAACATAGGACACCTCCCATCCTATGTAAAGACGCCCCTTCTCCAATAGCGCGCTACGGAGGGCCGGCGAACACGACAGCACGAGTGTCGTTCTCGGGCCGCCCAATCCGCCTTTCTTGAACGCCAATCTGCTCTGCTCCTTGAGTCGCTGAAGGGTCCACTCCTTGCTGTCGCGGAAGTTCTGGTCATGGATAGCGACCAGGACCTCTTCAAAGGGGACCTTATTGTCCACATTTCTGAGCGCGACCAGGGGAGCTCTTCCCTTGACTTCCTGCGCACACAATGTTTTCGGCAACGCCGCCCTCAGCTTCTCAATATCGGAAGCAGTTCGGGTCTGCACCACTATGCCTGCATTGCCGACCCTCCTCACTTTGTCGACCTGGATTTGCAGGCTGGCAGGAGCCACCGACGTCTTCAGAGCGGCTTTAGTGTCATCCGAGGTCTTAATGCCGTCCGCACCCTCTACAGGGTACAGGACGACAGCAGGAACCCGCGAAGCTCTCCTGAGAGATTCCGCGTACGTTGACGGTTTCGCAGGTGCTGCCGCTTTCTCCGTCCTCAGCCTCTCGGCCTCGAGCTCATTCCGCGCCCGCTCCGCGTCGGCCTCCGCTCTCTTCGCACGGCGTTTCTCCGCCAGCGCCGCATCCGCCGCCGCACGAGTGTGCGGCATCAGTCGTCTGTATTTGACGCTGATTGGCCTCCGCCATCAATCCCAAGTGCGCGACAATCTCCATGACGCTACTGAGCTTGGAGTTTATGGTCGCTAAATCGGCTTTATTAAGCCGCGACGCGGGCCCCCCGGCGACCGAGGATATAATCCTAGCCGCCGCGTTAGCCCGCGCCAATAGCTTCCTAGAAGACAGGGCGTCAAAGCCGCTGTCCTCGCCTTCCGGCTCATCGTCGCTCGATGTCAGCGCACGTGGGGTGTGATAGTCTTCACCCGATGCTTCACCACCGGGCGACAACAGCCTAGACCCTGGTCGGGGTCGAGGCTGTCTCCGCTTCGGGTCTACGCTCGCGGTCGTCTCATCCGGAGATAAGACGCGCTTGGCCGGCGCAAAGACAGCAGCTGGGCTGGCCTCTGAGGCCGAGGCAGCACCAGTGGGCGACAGCTGCGACATAACGGCTGCCACCGCCTGAGTGACGGCAGCCGCAAACGCACTTGTCTCCTTACCGGGCGGCGGGGGGGGAGGAGTACCAAGGGGCGGCCGCTCCCCCCTCAAACCACCGCCGCCTCGCGCTCGGTCCGACGGCGGCGTTCGCAGCAGCGACGAACGCGGCTTAAACGCCGCCGGAGGGGTCGACGGGCGAGGGGGGAAATCCCCCCCGTCATCGGAGTCCATCGCCCGCTGGGGCTACTTAGGATATAAGCGAAACTCACGTAACAAGAATCAGCGCACACGGCAACAGCACGGGACGGCAACGTCGCACGCGACAATTGACACTGCTTCGTTAGCAACAAGTTTTAACACTTATTTAATAATAAAATCTTCGACGGTAGTATGCAAACACGTACTTATTCACAGTCACGAACAAAATTCAGGTAGACTAAAATAATTCTACCCGAAAAATAATTCGTGCGGAGCGAACACTGAGACGTGCGTACGCCACGGCGACCGCACGACGAGTAGATAGGGACAACTACCCACCACCTCCCATGGCCCCTCCAACCATCCGGTTATATGGGCCGAATCGTCGGGGTATAAGACCCCTACAAGTTGTTTTTTCTCTCTTTTCCGGTTGTCCCTTGCGACCTCTCCCCTTTCTGGGGCGCGCAAACGTCACATACACAGCTCGTCGACGCTCCACCGTCGCAGTACCAACTCTATGGTTGCGTTGATTTGCGACTGGTGTTTTCACGCTCTAACGCGCTCCGTGTCTCGTACCAACGATGCGCGAAATCTCTCAGCCGTCTGAAGTTCACCCGCGAACCAACCAAGTCCGGATAGTAAACCGGACCTACGCTTGACCGCTGCATCCCATCCATCATCTCGCGCCTCGCCTCCTCATACAGCGGGCATTCCCACAGTACGTGGTGCACGTCCTCCACCTCGGCCGGGGTGCAATAGCACGCGCTATCCTCGCACAGATTCATCGCACACAGACGTTTGCGAAAGCAACCGTGCCCGGTCAACAGTTGCGAGACTTGATAGTCGGGTTCGACCCAAGTTGCCTCGAGCCGCCCCCTCACGCACGGGAAAAATCGATAAAGCTCCCTACCCTTCTCCGACTTCTCCCACCGGTCCTGCCAGGCGTCGAGCATCTCCTCCGTCACCCTGGCCTTCGCCGTACGTCGCTCCTCTCTAGTCGCGGACTCGCGAGCGGTACCCAATCTCCCCGAGCGGATGACCTCGAGGTCGGCCGGCAGCACTCCGGCCAGGACCGGAAGCGCAGCGGAGCTCGTGGAACGATATGCCTTAGTCAGAAGGACCAAGGCAGGTCTCTGGGTGCGCAGTAACGCGCTCCGCACCACGTGCAAGGACGCTCGCTCATGCCAACATGACGCGGCATACGTAATCGTAGCCACAAAGGTACCATGGTAAAGCACGTTCAGCGCTTTGTACCTTACACCCCACGTGGATGCCGATATCCGCGACACTTTGCCGAAGCACTTCGCCGCTCGATCCCCGATCGACGACGCATGCCGCGCGAACGATAGACTCTGGTCCACCACCACCCCCAACAACGTGGCTGACGCAACGGCCATGACTGTTTCGCCACCAAGTCGTATAGTAGGTGGGCGCATGAACTTGCCCTTCACTGTGATCGTGGCAGATTTCGCGGGGGAAAAAACCAGCCGGTTTCGCTCACCCCAATCGCACACGAGCTTCAGAACCACCGAAGCTGCGACCTCTATACCCGCTCTGGACTGTGCCTCAACAATCGCCGTCACGTCATCGGCGTACGCCACGAGTCGAGATCCGTCTGGTAATGGTAAGCGGAGCAGGTCATCCATGAGGACATTCCACAGCGAGGGCCCCAGCACAGAACCTTGCGGGCAACCCATCGTTGCCTCCTTCCACAGCGTCTTGCCCCCCACGACCATGCCCACCCGTCTACGGAGGAAGTAATCCGCCAGCATCCGATAGATGTTAGGCGGGCAGCCCCCTCGCTTCGACTTGAGCATGATCATAGGCCACCAAGCGTTGTCGAAGGCGCCAGAGATATCTAACAGTATAAGCTGCACGTACTTCGACGAGCTCCGCCGCACGACGTCCAAAATGGTCCCGAGCGCCGTAATCGTGGACCTACCCCGAGAGAATCCATGCTGGGAGTCCGATAGTCCACCGGTGATCACCGGTGCACATCGCAGCATAACCCGCTCGAGGATCTTACCGAGAACGGGAAGCAACGTAATGGGTCGATACGCTTTCGGATCGGTGAGCGCGCGGTCGTTGCCCTTCGGCAGAACCACGAGCTTACCGTCCTTCCACACATCTGGAAAACACCCCTGCTCAACACACTTGGCGTAGACGTGAGTGAACTCAGCCGAAGCCGCCAGCCACACGTGCTTGACGATACGAGCCGTGAGCCCATCGAGTCCCGGAGCCGTGTTAGGCAACGCCTTGACTATGTCTCGCATCGTGTCGACCGTCGGAGGCTGAGCATCCCTTCCCGTGGGTGTGCACGCGGCCATTAACCGCACTTGCCGATGGTACGCCGTATCCCGTGACGTATCGTCATCAGGGCAGAGGGCGCACATCAGGCTGTGCATGGCCTCGTCCACGGAAGCAGCGAATCCCTGTGCAAACCTGGTACCGTTGATGACGTTGGGAGGCGGTCTCACCCGCCCACTGGCAACTCGGTACGCCTGCCCCCAGGGGTCCAGGTTTGCGGACTCAGCTAGGGATCGGAAAAATTCCAGCTGCGCAGCCTCCATATTCCACCTGTACTCCGCTCTGGCCCCGTGGTAACTCTTGCGCGCACATTCCTCTGCTAGCCCACCCCTCTTACGAGAGTCCTGCCATTTTTTCCTCAATCTCATATTCATCTTCCTAAGGTACTCAAGCTTTCCGTTCCACCATTCATAACCAGCGTTCTTCTTGTAGTCCTTCTTTTTACCGAGACAATCAGTAGCTGTTTGTACTATTATCTTAGTAAATTGTCTTCCTACATCGGATGCTGGCTTGCTCCATTTCATTCGTCCCATTCGCTCCTGGATCACAGCCTCAAACCGTTCCCAGTTAACGTTTCTGTCCCGAAAGCGCAGTTGCTCTCCGGACCGATCCCGGTTCGTCGTCGGACAGCTAGCCACCGTAACCGTGATAAGCCGGTGATCGCTATCAATTTTGTTCTCGTGCACTCTCCATCCTGTCACCGGAACACCTCTGGTGGTCATGGTGAGGTCGATGTTGGACGTCCCGTTTGCCGTCGAGAACGTAGCCGGCTGGTCTGGCTCATTCAACAGAACCAGGTCGCGGGCCAGGATAAATGCCTCCATGGATTCTCGACGGTGCGTGACGTCCGGTCCCCGCCCCGTGTACTGCCTGCTCTCGCAGTACCACATCGGAGAGTGCGCGTTGGAGTCGACCCCTACTAGCACTCGTTTCCCCTTGAGCTGATCTAGGACCAGCCCCAGGTTTTCGAGGTGCAAGTCGATGTCGTGAGAAAACTTAAAGTACGCGGACACGAGGTAAATACCACCCTGGGAGTCGTCAATGTGGCACACGGTGCAGTATGCTGTCGACATGTGGTGCAACAGTGCGCAGGGTATATCTCCATTGGCGATGTATATCGCCGCGCGCGCGTCCGCGCACGATTGCAGAAGTTTTCTCCCGACTTCTTCCCGGGCTTCGGAGTAATGTTCTTGTACAAGAACGATGTCCAAGCCCAGGTCTGCTGCCACCAGGGGTAACTCCAAGGTGGCTAGCCGCGCCCCCGCCAGGTTAATCTGACCGACCGTGAGATTGCTTAGCGCAGCCATTAGTAAGCCGTAACTTCGGCCATTCGCTGCTCCGCATACACCCTCGCAGGGCAGTCACGGGCTCCGGTATCATGACCCACTGCATTGCGACCGAAGCGGACACACGTCGCGCATTTACTGCTCGTCGCCTTGCAGTCCTCCTTTTTGTGCCCAACGGCACCACACTTGTGGCACGCCTCCTTCTCCGCCCGGCACGCCTTTGCCTGATGGCCGTATGTGCAGCAGCGATGGCACATTATGGCCCGAGTGAAGTCCTCAACATAGGACACCTCCCATCCTATGTAAAGACGCCCCTTCTCCAATAGCGCACTACGCAGGGCCGGCGAACACGACAGCACGAGTGTCGTTCTCGGGCCACCCAATCCGCCCTTCTTGAACGCCAACCTGCTCTGCTCCTTGAGTCGCTGAAGGGTCCACTCCTTACTGTCGCGGAAGTTCTGGTCATGGATAGCGACCAGTACCTCTTCGAAGGGGACCTTATTGTCCACGTTTCTAAGCGCGACCAGGGGAGCTCTTCCCTTGACCTCCTGCGCACGCAATGTTTTGGGCAACGCCGCCTTCAACTTCTCAATGTCGGAAGCAGTTCGGGTCTGCACCACTATGCCTGCGTTGCCGACCCTCCTCACTTTGTCGACCTGGATTTGTAGGCTGGCAGGAGCCACCGACGTCTTCAGTGCGGCTTTGGTGTCGTCCGAAGTCTTGATGCCGTCCGCACCCTCTACAGGGTACAGGACGACAGCAGGACCCCGCGAAGCTCTCCTGAGAGATTCCGCGTACGATAGTGGTTTTGCAGGTGCCGCCGCCGCCGCCACCGCAGCCGCCGCTGAAGCTGCCGCCTTCTCCGTCCTTATCCTCTCGGCCTCGAGCTCACCCCGCACCCGCTCCGCGTCGGCCTCCGCTCTCTTCGCCCGGCGTTTCTCCGCGAGCGCCGCATCTGCCGCCGCACGACGTGCGGCATCAGACGTCTGTATTTGACGCTGATTGGCCTCCGCCATCAATCCCAGGTGCGCGACAATCTCCATGACGCTACTGAGCTTGGAATTAATTGTCGCTAAGTCGGCTTTATTAAGCCGCGACGCGGGCCCCCCGGCGACCGAGGATATAATCCTAGCCGCCGCGTTAGCCCGCGCCAATAGCTTTCTCGAAGACAGGGCGTCAAAGCCGCTGTCCTCGCCTTCCGGCTCATCGTCGCTCGATGTCAGCGCACGTGGGGTGTGATAGTCTTCACCCGATGCTTCACCACCGGGCGACAACAGCCTAGACCCTGGTCGGGGTCGAGGCTGTCTCCGCTTCGGGTCTACGCTCGCGGTCGTCTCATCCGGAGATAAGACGCGCTTGGCCCGACGGCGGCGTTCGCAGCAGCGACGAACGCGGCTTAAACGCCGCCGGAGGGGTCGACGGGCGAGGGGGGAAATCCCCCCCGTCATCGGAGTCCATCGCTCACCGGGGCTACCTCGGATATTACGCTACTTACGTAAAACTGCAGCGCACACAGCAACAGCACGGGACGGCAACGTCGCACGCGACAATCGACACTGCTTCGTTAGCAACAAGCGTTAACACTTATTTAAAAATAAAATCTTCGACGGTAGTATGCAAACACGTACTTATTCACAGTCACGAACAAAATTCAGGTAGACTAAAATAATTCTACCCGAAAAATAATTCGTGCGGAGCGAACACTGAGACGTGCGTACGCCACGGCGACCGCACGACGAGTAGATAGGGACAACTACCCACCACCTCCCATGGCCCCTCCAACCATCCGGTTATATGGGCCGAATCGTCGGGGTATAAGACCCCTACAAGTTGTTTTTTCTCTCTTTTCCGGTTGTCCCTTGCGACCTCTCCCCTTTCTGGGGCGCGCAAACGTTACAGACACAGCTCGTCGACGCTCACCGTCGCAGTACCAACTCTATGGTTGCGTTGATTTGCGACTGGTGTCTTCACGCTCTAACGCGCTCCGTGTCTCGTACCAACTATGCGCGAAATCTCTCAGCCGTCTGAAGTTCACCCGCGAACCAACCAAGTCCGGATAGTAAACCGGACCCACGCTCGACCGCTGCATCCCATCCATCATCTCGCGCCTTGCCTCCTCATACAGCGGGCATTCCCACAGTACGTGGTGCACGTCCTCCACCTCGGCCGGGGTGCAATAGCACGCGCTATCCTCGCACAGATTCATCGCACACAGACGTTTGCGAAAGCAACCGTGCCCGGTCAACAGTTGCGAGACTTGATAGTCGGGTTCGACCCAAGTTGCCTCGAGCCGCCCCCTCACGCACGGGAAAAATCGATATAGCTCCCTACCCTTCTCCGACTTCTCCCAACGGTCCTGCCAGGTGTCGAGCATCTCCTCCGTCACCCTGGCCTTCGCCGTACGTCGCTCCTCTCTAGTCGCGGACTCGCGAGCGGTACCCAATCTCCCCGAGCGAATGACCTCGATGTCGGCCGGCAGCACTCCGGCGAGAACCGGAAGCAGCGCAGCGGAGCTCGTAGAACGATATGCCTTAGTCAGAAGGACCAAGGCAGGTCTCTGGGTGCGCAGTAACGCGCTCCGCACCACGTGCAAGGACGCTCGCTCATGCCAACATGGCGCAGCATACGTCATCGTAGCCACAAAGGTACCATGGTAAAGCACATTCAGCGCCTTGTACCTTACACCCCACGTCGATGCCGATATCCGCGACACTTTGCCGAAGCACTTCGCCGCTCGATCCCCGATCGATGACGCATGCCACTCGAACGATAGACTCTGGTCCACCACCACCCCCAACAACATGGCTGACGCAACGGCCATGACTGTTTCGCCACCAAGTCGTATAGTAGGTGGGCGCATGAACTTGCCCTTAACTGTGATCGTGGCAGATTTCGCGGGGGAAAAGACCAACCGGTTACGCACACCCCAATCGCACACGAGCTTCAGAACCACCGAAGCTGCGACCTCTATACCCGCTCTGGACTGTGCCTCAACAATCGCCGTCACGTCATCGGCGTACGCCACGAGTTGAGACCAAGAGTGATGTTCTTGCCGCAGTTTTATTGACAACTATATCGGCTTCATCGGACTCGGGGCTCGCGGATCCGGTATCCGCTAGCTAAAAACCTCTCTCATTTGTGAAGACTGTCTCCTTTTATACCATTTCTGGAGGGACGGGGGGAAGCGCGAAAAGAAACATCCCTTTTATTTATTTTTGTTGAAGTAGTTAGTTTATTTTAAATAAAAGATAGAAATATGAACATTACAGTTTTATTTTAGAAGCACATTTTTTTACGCATTGCAAAGACGACACAAGGGAAGAGGACATCGCGGGGATCTTGCCAAATTAGAACTAGATGGCGCCACTTGTACCATTTGAGCGTTAATAAGATTATAAAATTTACCTTATTACAACACGACTCCTTAAATTTACAATCTTAACATAAACAATATTTTAAAGTAATTATCTAAACTCTAACTAAACTAAAATTAATTCCATCCTGTTTAAAGTACTTCAGTTATTGCCTCTGACATTGCAACATACTCTGCAAAAGTCGAACATTTAGTTACTGTATTTTGTTAATGTGTTATCCAAAATATTAAGTTTCCAAACAATCTTATAATAAAACCTGATGTAGATTTCATATCTACATTATCCCCTGCATGGTTAGAATCTACCATACAATCTAAAATATCAGCATCTGCATTATCAGAATATGTTAACTTTAGATCCTTAGTTTTATACAGATATTTTAACACTCTCATTGCATATTTGTAATGTGTTCGGTTATAACAACTTTGATATCTACTCAAATAATTCACACTGTATGCTACATCTGGCCTTGTGCCCGTACTAATATACAATAATTCACCTATTAAATTTCTGTACTTAATACTTTCTTCTACCTTACTAGCTTGCTCTAATTTTAAATTTGTTTCCATAGGAGTATCATATAGCTTAGTATTTTAGAAATCATATTTTGCAGCCAAAGATTCAATATATTTTGTTTGACTTAATGTCATCACATTTTTATCATCATTATACTCAATGTCTATGCCAATATAGCTTTTAATTTTTCCTAAATCATTCATTGCAAATCTTTTCATTAAACTTGTTTTTACCTCTTTTATTTTATTTTTTTATTTACAACATATTAAAAAATCACCAACAAATGTTAATATATATATATTGGATCTTTGCTTGCTCTATTAATATACAAACAGTAATCATAGTTACTTCTAACAAAATACAGTTTTTATAAATTGATCAAAACAATCATACCAGACTCTAGGGCTTTCTTTGAGGCTATAGAGAGCCTTTTGCAATTTGTAAACTTTATTGTCTCCTATTTCATAACCTTCTGGTTGATTTACATAAACTTCTGACTTTACATAACCATTCAAAAACGCTGTTTCAACATCCATTTGCTCTACAAATAAATTATTTTTACTACTGTATGACAATAAAATTTTCAAAGTTTGCATTTTTCCTACAGGTGAGTAAGCATTTTCATTAAAATCTTTTTGTTGAAACCCTCTCACAACTAATCTAGCTTTATATTCATTATTGCTTTTCTTTTTATCTTTTGGCTTTTCTAAAATTTGCCAAGTATTATTTTTATTTAAACTATTTATTTCAGAATCCATGGCTATATGCCATTGCTTACAGTCATTGGAGTTCAACGCCTCCTTGAATGAATTTGGTACATTTGCATCAATATTGTTTACATAAATGAAATGTGAAACCGGATTACCATATCTAATAACTGGCTTTCTCTTTCGTTTTGGCAATACTACTACATCCTTGTCTTTATTATCATTTAAATTATCAATATTTACCGGATCTGTTAAGGGTTTATTTTAAATATTCTCATCTACATCTACAAAATTTTCATCATTCTCATAATCAGTTTTAACTAATTCTTCTGAAGTTTGTTTAATTTCTAAAACTTTATCATTCTGTTCATCTAATTTTTCTAAGCAAATCAGTTCAGTATATTCTTCAATTACTTGTACGTGCCTAGCATTAATTATCCTATTATTTACTAGAACTCTATAACTATTTTGATTATAACCTACTAAAATCCCTAGTTGTGCTTTATCATCCCATTTACACTTCAGGAACTCAAAAAACTCAACACAAAAACTCTACTTCCATAAATTTTTCAATGCTCTACATTTGGTTTTACTACAAAAAATATCTCATAAGGAGTTTTTTTTTCAACTGTATTTGCAATACTACGATTCTTTATATAAGCTGCTGTTTTTATTACTTCAGGCCAGTACCTCCTATGTATTTTAGCTTCTCTAATTAAACACCTACCTATATCCATAACAGAACTATTATATCTCTCCGCTACTCCATTTATGTATCCATGAACGTAGGGTGGACATGGTAATAACTCTATACCCTTTTGCCTTATGAAATTATAAATATCCTTATTCAAATATTCTTTACCATTATCACACTGGATTTTCTTAATACTTTTGTTGAATTTATTTTCAACTAAATTTACAAATTCTATAAAACAACTTCGAACATCAGCTTTACTTTTAATACAAAATATCCTTGTACATTTACTATAGTCATCAATAAATGTGAGAAAGTATTTTTCACCACCATAACCAGTTGTATTATGTGGACCGTTTAAATCAGTATGAATTAATTCAAAAATTTCAGAAGATTTTGTTCTATTATTTTCAAAAGGTATATTTCTCATTTTACTTTGAATACGGTTTGAACATTTCATTTCTGTACTTTCTATCTTATCAGATAAACCATTTACTAACTTATTATTGATTAACTTATTTAAATACTGAAAATTTACATGACCGAGAGCCCTATGCCATTTTTCTTTCTGAGTTAATTTTACTGAATTTACATACATATCATTTTTTAAAACAAAACTTTTTATACAATACAAATTGTTTATTTTATCAGCAACGACAATTAATTCCCTGTTTTCATTATAAATTTTAGCATTTTCATTTTTAGCTACTATTGTGCAACTGCAAATAAACATTTTTTAAATCGACATATTTTTTATTATAATAGTTCTAAAAATAAATTATAATAGTACCTACTTTGGTAGCTTTTAACATTTTACCATCTGACAGTTTTACATTAATAGGATTTTTTAAATCTATGAAATTATAAAAGTATGTATCATTATTAATTATGTGATCAGTACACCCACTATCTAAAAGCCAATTAATTACATTACTATTATGATTACATTTTACCTTTTCAGTACATCCTAATACCTGATTTACTTCCGGTTTACATATAATACTTCAGCTGTCCATGACTCGGAGGTATAATAACTTGAAAATTCACCTTTGGGATGATGGGTAGATGATTGACCTAGACCTCTGCCTCGGCTGCGACCTTTGTAGAATCCATCTCTGTTGAAACCTCTCTGTTGTCCTCGCTGACACCGACTTAACAATTGGTAACTTCCTCGAAAGCTGTTTTGTCCTTGATTATTTCTCTGACCGTGCCAAGTCCTTCTTGAGATAGGCAGTGTTCCCACAGATAAAACATTGTGCTTTTGTGGTGCTGTTTGTAAATTTACTCACTTTATTTTTCTAGTCATTGCACATAGTCATATTTTTCTCCTTTATTTTAGAATGTACATAGTCCACAGTCCTTTGTTCTTTTGGTATCACGTCCAGGAAATCTCCTATGTAACTATAACTTGGTGGTAAGGCTTTGAGCAAGTATCTTAACTTTTCAGGTTCATTAATTATACCTCCGGCTGTTTTAAATTCATGTATGGATTTTTCAAAATCAACAAAGAATTCCTCTACTGTGTCGTAGTTACTTAACTTTATCGCTTCCACTTTTCCTTGACATATAATTTGGAGAGATGTTGATCGTGTAAGGTACATTTTGTCGAACTTTTGTAACATGTCAAAAGCTGTCTTGCATTCAGTGATGTATTCTAGTTGTTTATCCGAGGTAGTACTCATAATAATAATCCTTGCTTTCAAATCCATCTTTTTCCATTCCGTTTCTGCATTTTCATATTTCACCGGCATCGTGCCAATGGCGTGCTCATTGCATTCCTTGTATTCCAACAAAGTAACCAACCTTAATTTCCAACTTGAATAGTTTGCCCCACCAAAAATAGGTATCATTATGTCTTCTATCTTTGCTTGTCTTGCCATTTTTATGTATATAACTTCTTGTTCTTGTAAATAGACACGTTTACAAAACCAACTTTTTGCTTTGTAACTACATAACCTCAATCGGTTTTTTATATCTTATTTGCACTTTGTATTTATTCTCTTTTCACACGACTTTTTCTTAAAAAAACAACGTAACCACGGACTGCTACCATGTTGAAGTGGTTAGTTTATTTTGAATAAAAGTTAGAAATATTAACATTACAGTTTTATTTTAGAAGCACATTTTATTACGCATTGTAAAGACAACGACACAAGGGAAGAGAGCATCGCGGGAATCTTCCCAGATTAGAACTAGATGGCGCCACTTGCCTTATTACAACAATTCTATTGGCGATTAAAGCTTCGAGTGGCTTCTGCGATTCGGCTATAATTACTAACGTGGACATGATGGTGATGAAGTGAAATAGTTATATGAAAAAAAATTATTCCAGCGTTGTGGTTTAGTGTTGGTGATGGTAGTTTAACACATTATTTATCTAGCAACGTCCATATACATTTATTTAATTTAAAAATGTGAGGGACGATAAATACGTCTGTTCTTATTAACGTCCTACCCCCATCACATTCACCATTCAAACGTCATTTCTACCGATACAGTGCAGTCTACATACTTGTGGTAATGACAGATTTAGTGATGCTCCCAATACACTGTTATTGAAATGTCTAACCAACATATTGTGACAATAAATGAGACAAAAAATAATTATAAGTAGTTTTATTTAGTCATCTGTTGTACCGGTACATGGCGCTGTCGCAAACTGTGCCCGCGATCAAATTGTTCACATACCCTCTGAAAAGAAAATAGCCAGAATTATAAAAAAAATTAGGCTTAGCCATATCAGCTGTATATATGTTATGGAAGCAGCGATAGCTCTATTTGAAGTTGCGCGTTACGCCTAGCTATACACTGCTGTACTTCCAGTGAAAAACACATTCACCACTAGACGTGCGACATCCGTCTGTGTCATTTGGCTATCATGGAAGGTAAATTGGTATCCACTTTTGACATAAAGCTGTAAGTTTCAGTGGTGGAAATAAGAAAAATCTTTAATGAAACAGTTTTCCAATCTCTGGCTTTAGGCTTCGCGACGACTACGTCCCGGTTAACCTGCTTCAAACAACACTGTCGCGTTGGACTGCTATACCAATTGCTGATGTTGGTGATGGTCAGATAGAGTGACCACCTTTGCGATAGAGATCTCCTGCTATCATACGTATGTGTTATAGACCACCGATGATCTTTTGAGTTTCGTTCAGCTCTGAAGTCTCCAGGACAATTACCGGATGACGTCAACTAAAGCGGAAGCAAACTGCCACTTCGTTTATAATCTTCTAGTAGATCCAATCATCATCTCGCAGTAGTCCACTACTGGACATAGGCTTCTCCCAATGAGTATTGTTCACTGAGGGTCTCATTGCGGTACCTGTAGACGTAGAAGTTGTATTCGTTGGTGTCCAGCACTGAGTATCCGAACCTCGGTAGCGTGTTCGCCATAACCCACACCTCGTCATCAGTAACGTGTAGATCTGAAAAGGTATACAAGCATCTCCACATTTTTACTGCCAAACAATGATGTGCAAACATAACAGTGAATTACTTTAAATGATACTGTAACTAGAGAAATAAATGGCGTAACGAGAATTAACATATTGTATCTCAGGCGACGAGCACAATGCGATGCAGTATATATTATCCTAACTAGCGACACGTTGTTATTGGCAGACGTATCACTTACCAACAGGTGATAGTTCCGCTCTTATCGTCCCTAAATTGATAAATAAAAACAAGAAAATAAAAACTAACTTCAATTACCTGATGGATAACTCATCCTCTGACTGTCCCGGGCCAGTATCTCCACGTTGCCCGGCGCCAGCATTTGCCCGGAGTTCCAACAGGAGATGGAGTCCCTGCCGACCTCCGCAAAGAACACCACGCGGGAGCCGCCGTGGTAACCGTGCATCGTGGATTGGCTACCTTCGCCACGGTTACCAACTTTCTACAATGTTTGATGTTGGTAAAGTTTATTGATTGTAAGTCTGCTGCTGGAGATCGTATAGGTAGGTACCACCGCGTCACCTGTTTCTTCCGCCAAGAAGTAGTGTGCAAACATTACTGTGTTCCGGTTTAAATAGCTCTGTAGGTAGTGAAATGACTAGGGTAATGATATTTAACGTTTAATGTCTCAAGGCGACGAGAGCAATGTGGTGCAGTATACAACATCCTAACTATGACAAGGGTCGAATTAAACAATTTTCTCCTTTTTGTCGGTTAAAAATTGACGAATCCTTACCGAGAATTTAGTCCAGAAGTCGCCATCGCTGCTCGCGGTTTTGTTCTTCAGCACACAAGTGGACACGGAAAACTCTTCGAAACTGGACAGGGGGTGGAAGTACGCGGCGCGGCAACCTGCCGTATCCGGCTCCGTCATGGTCAAGCTGAATATGCCGTCACTCCATTGGAAGGATTCGCCTATAACAAGGGTACACGTTAAAGATATTATGCTAAAGCACAGGCATACATTTTACAACGTACCCGCGATGCGGTAATTGCCAGCTGTGGGAGAGAGATAGAAATAGTTGTGAGTGAGTCGCCAGCTGTCTCCGTCCCGCAAGGAGAACACGATCAGTCCGAAGGTTGTGAGATCCGGTACGTAAGCGTATGCGTCTGCGCAATTGCCTGTGATGTCTACAGTAATTGATGCGAGACCTGGAACGATAAGATTAAGTCCCTTAATTTTTACAATACTTGTTAAAAAAAGGTTGCCCGAAGATACAGAAAATGACTTTTTTTAATTAATTAAGTGACGCTTGCTCAAAACATTGTGGCGCTAGTTAAGATGATATACTCTACACCACATTGCACATGTCGCCCCTAGACATAAGATTTAAAGTGTCGTTACCCCAGTAATATACACGAGCTACAGCGCCCTTTTAGCCGGAACACTGTAATGTTACACACTACTGTTTGTTGCTGCGATGGTATCTACCGGTACCCGGGAACAGTGACCTACCATCAGTACAATTAAATTAACTTAAAAAATAGACTTACAATTGTCTAGAATCTTCTATGAAACTTTTTTTTTATTAGACTTGACAAGTAAATTTTTGCTTCACATTAAAATTTGATTTAACTTGTAACCATAATCTGTACTTATGCTCCAAATTACGATTTATTAAACTCTTGTTATGTTGTGTAAATCAATAATGTTCTCAGTGAGACGATCTCAGGAAGCAATTGTATTTATTTGCATGAATTTTCGCTTGTTATTTTGGGGTTTATTGTTTCTGTTTGTCTCCAATAAAGAAAATAAAAAGAGTAAGAAAAAGAAATAAGATATAACTAAAAAGTGTTGCCAACTCTTTCTCTCTCACCAGTTGGCGTGTTCGCGGCTGGTATATCCGACTTCTTGAACTGATACTTCAGTATTTGCTGATCGGAATTCAGATCGTAGACCACGATGGCCGGCGCCTGAACCTGCTGAGGAGCATCTGAGGAAAGTTATACATTTTACACAAAATTAGAATAATTATATCATATTTCTACTTGCTGGTAAATTTGAGATGCTGGTGACTGTCCTGGTAGATAACCATCACACTGCATATTTCTTCCGTGAAAAAAAAATTACTGAAGTGAAGATACACTGTAAACATCCTAACTAGCATCGTAGTGTTATTACTTAAAACCAGGTATTCGTATTGTTGCAATAATTATATTATCACTACAACAATAACTAAATTGGAATGTTTATACGATCATCATCACCAACTGAAGATGTCCACTGTTAGACCTAGCTATTCCCACGCTTATGTTTAAGCGAAGAACATGAAAAGAAATTTGATATTTTTGTATTTATTAAGCAACTAGTCAATCAATATACCTGGAATTTCTAGTAGACCTGTGTCGACCATCCAGAGTCTACCACATTTATCGGCGCGGGTTCTATACACGGAGATCAGCTCCCTGGACTGCCTCAGGTTAGGGTACGGTCGCAGTGGTGGGGACAGATTGTTTGAATCCGCTTTAACATCTATGTAGTTTAGCGTCGATGGTATCCCTGGTGGAAGAACGGTATTACGAGCTTCTGAGCAACTAACATTAATAACTTCACCAGCCCCATATTGTTATTTGTATAATATTAGGCGAAAGCCGTGCTAGTGTTGTCGCAAAAAAAAATTTCAGAAGCTATAAAAATCTATAAAATAGTTTCATTCATTTTCATAAAAATGAATATATATTTGTTTGTGTCTGTATTTGTGTTCTGATGGCGTAACAACAAAGTTAAAAATAGAGGAATAAAAGAAGGATATAAAACATAAAGACAAGATAAATGATCCCACTGTTGGAACTCAGGGCAGACCATCAAAAAGAAAGTGTCTAAACCAACAGTTAACATACATAAATGTTATGGAATAAAATCACCATCATCATCAGCCGATAGACGTCCACAGCTGGACATAAGTCTCCCCCAAAGATCTCGACATCGATCGGACCCGTATTGTTCGCATCCAGTGGGTTCCCACAATACTTACCACGTTCGTCGGTCCACCTTGTGGACTAATACAACGCCTATCGGTACCCTAGTGCCACTCGAAGAGCTTACTGCCCCACCGGCCGTCGGTCCTTTGAGCAATGTGCCCTACCCAATGCCACTTAATTCTAACAATCTTTTGAGCTATGTCGGTGACCTTAGTTTTGCGGATCCCGACATTTCTGATTCCATTGCGCAGAGAAACTCCGAGCATAGCCCTCTTCATTGTCCTTTGGGTGATCTGGGCCTTTTTATAAGACCGATAGTAAGGGGCCACGTCTAGGTTCCACATGTCAATAACGCACATGTCAAACAATACGCACGAGTTGAAGATTTTTGTCTTCAGACACTGCGTTATCTGAGACGATAAGATGTTGCGTAGTCTCCCGATTTTGATTCATCCATTAACCTCTTTCTGGAATTGGACTTATCTAGCTGGACTGTTTGTCCCACATAAACGTATTCGTCGACAACTTCCAGTGTAGGGCCCTCGACATTTATTGATGTGGGTACCATTTAGTCCGGCCATAAATTCTGTTACCAATGATAATGCATTTTTTTTATGAAGTAATGTAATATTATTAAAATTAATACCTACATATTTATTGCTCTAAGCAAAAAATAAAAAAAAAAATTCTATTCGAAATGGTCACTTTTGGCTTTTATACAGCCCTTTAATCTGGACACATCTCGAATCTATGGATTTACGTACTGTTTCCAAGGGGAATTTCCACTACCGCCACTACTTGCTACAAACATTTTTAAGAGACTCAAAGTCGCCGTGTCGTTTAGAGCAAGCCACGTCCTCTAAAACTGACCATAATTTGAAATCTAAAGAGTTGAGGTTTCTGCTAGATGAGGGACAGTCTTCAGCTTTTATAAAGTCCGGAACGTTGGTTTCAAGTGAAGTTTGGGTAATTCGTCTCTTGGGATCAGGTAAAGAGTCCTGCTAAAAATTCTACGGTATATTTTACTATGCTACATCCATCTTTAATTGTTAAGATTAATTTAGGGCATGTCCTGTATATTGACGTTAAGCACCGAGCTTCAGGTCTTGTTTTATAATACGCGCCAGAGTCCTAGCGGGAATCTTAATTTCTCCCAATAAGATTTTTTGCTTCTTAATGGGGTTTCGACGAATTCTGACTTTAATAGCATTAACAGCCTTTGTAGTTCTAACAGTATCTATCTGGTATTCGACACACGACGGAGGAAGTGTTGTATCTGTTGATAGTACGATATGCGAACTTACGGCTGATACCAAGCTTTTGAGGTGCCTGGAATATGACTGACCGGACCGGCTCCATATCCACTATGTGCAAGGCGATCACTGCAATTCTTTTTTCTTTAACACCCCATTCCATATCGTAATTTGATAATGAACATAAAAAAATATGTGAAATGGCGCAAAATCGAAAGAAGTTTTTAAAATAATATACGCGTCCCAAATTCAAAATAAAAAGTTCAAAAAAAGAAAAGATTTTATGTTACAGTATTTATGGCCAGACTAGTTATATAGGCATTAGCTATAATCTTTGTATTCCCCATGTTCATTTTAAGATCCACGCGTCGAGACGCTCTACAGCGGTTATCGAAAATTTTACCAAGTTCTTTCATGGCCTCAGCCATGACCACGATGTCATCAGCGAATCGAACGGGGGTCGTGTACTCGCCGTTTACGTTGATGCCAATTCCTCTCCAGTCCAAAAGCTTGAAGACGTCTCCTAGCGCTGCTTTGAATAGCTTTGACGATAGAATATCGCACTGTCTGATATCTCACTGCAACTGGATAGGTTCTGAGTGATTGTCTTGGAGGAGGTTCACATAATAGCGTTTCGATACAGAAACCACAAAACTTCGACGTAACTCTGGTCTATTTAGCACCGCGGGAGCGACTGTAGCACAGCTCATGCTTCGACGGAATCGAAGGCTTTTTCATAGTCCACGAATGCTAAGCATAGTGGCAAGTTATACCCTTCGGTCTTCTGTATAACTTGCCGCAGTGATTGTATATGGTCTATGGCACTAAAGCATTTTCGGAATCCTGCTTGATCGGGGGGTAGGAAATTGTCTAGCATGCATCCGAGACGATTCATCATGGCTTTCGAAAACTGCTTATAAACGTGGATCAGGAACCTGATGAGTCTATAGTAGTTCAACCGGGGTCTGTCACCCTAGTTGAAGAAAAGCCTCACCACACCCTCGCGTCATGATTTTAACGTTTTCTTCTCGAGTATGGTTGAGTTTAATATTCTCTGAAAAGCCATCAGCTCTGGTCGTGCTCCTGCCTTCAGAAGCTGTGCCGTAACTCCATCATCACTCGACGCCTTGTTGTTCTTGAGATGTTTGAACGCCATGTTAATATCGTTCAAGCTGACATCTGGGATATCTTCGGTATAGTGTCAGGTTATTTTAGCCCTTGGGTCATTTGCCTGATCATTAACAGGCACTCGTCTAGTTACATAAAGCTCTCCGTGGAAGTCCTCGATCTCGGTCAGGAGCTCCGGTCATGTTGAAACAGCTCTACCTTCGTCTGTCTTTAGCTTCGCCAGCGAAGCAGTGTCCAATATTTTGGCAAACACTTTGGAGCCTTTATGGCTCTCGATCGCCTCTTAAACACGTTCAGTATTAAATCGGCGTATGTCACGTGTCAAAGACTTAAATGTCTGCTTGTTGAACTGCCTATAAAGGGAAGCATCTTCAGATGACTGCACAACAGGCCCACGCATCTCATCCATAAGCTTAGCGGTCTGATCTGAGATCTTTTTGGCTCTACAAGTACGCTTGAGTTTGAAAACTTTCGACCCAACCTTAAAGACAGTTTCTACGAACTTGTTCTTATACATGTCCACAGTGCAGTCCTCCGGACAATCGAAGTGTTTTTGAAATTGGAGCTGAAAATGTTTGGAATTTTCGATCTGGGCGGTTTCTGCAAGGCGCGTAGACCGCATCAGTCGTATTAAACGAATTGATCACTGAGACTTCATTGAATAGACGAGTCTTTGTCGACGTGATGAAGTCAATCTCGTTCTTCGACTTACCGTCGGGGCTCATCCAGGTCTATATCCGATACTGCCGCTCCCTGAAGAAGGAATTTGTCAGAGAGAGTTTCTCTCTGTCCATGTAATCGGCTAGAATTTGGCGGCGAGAATTCCCCCATCCAAATCCAAATTGCCCCACTTTCATCTCGTCACTACATCGTTTGGTCAGTCTTGCGTTGAAGTTACTTATGACAACGGTGTAATGGGTCCTAGAAGCACGGCCTAAGAAAAATCCTTATATATTACTATTAGCATCCCATGAGGTGTGTGTGGAGATTGAAGCATTACCTGTATAACCTCAAGCGAATACCGTTTTGAGATTCTGAGTATTAGATATGCTACTCTGTTCGATACACTCCCGATCTGTATACGTTGTTCAAGAGACCTGTGTACAATGAACTCGACATCATCCTGGGATTGTTCTTCGCCCTCCCGGAAATGGAACAGGTAGTCAGATCCGAGGGTCATTGTATCTTCACCCTCTCTACATACTTCAGATAGTCCAACAAAACTCCAGCGAATCCCGCTCAAATCTTCCTCTTGTTCCAGCAACTTCTCTTTGGTTTTCAGTGTGCATGCGTTATATGTTGCCAGGGCTAAGGTCATATGACGGGAAAACGTCGCCGCCCAGGGATTCTTAGTACCTCTTGTTTTGGCGCTTTGCCAATGTCGTCTCAGTCACCAAGGCTTCCACTATTGGCACTAGAGGCCGCTGTTTGTAGAGATTAATTTGAGGGTATTGAGGGGATTTGGGCCATTTCATACTACGCTGGTCCAA
This sequence comes from Troides helena, assembly GCA_029286815.1. Classification (NCBI taxonomy): domain Eukaryota; kingdom Metazoa; phylum Arthropoda; class Insecta; order Lepidoptera; family Papilionidae; genus Troides; species Troides helena. Next base: position 36,947 of record JAGSMV010000043.1, on the reverse strand, counting down.
TGCGGGATGGTGAGCGCCCGAGCCTCGTCTGTTGATTAGCAAGGTGCACCACGGAGAGGAGAAGTTGGCTTGGGCCTCGTGAGTTGTAGTGTGCGATCTCTTACACCCAAATAAATTGAAATAAAATGCAATAAATAAATTGTAAAAAACATTGTAAATAATAAACAGTAAAGTCTACTTGTGAAATGGTGAAAATTATATCACACTTTATAATTTTAGTTCCACAGCCGCATGCTATATGGCGCTGAGGAAAATTAGAAGTCGCTATAGAGATTGTTAAAAACTTGTTAAATGTCAACCATAATTATTAGGAAAAATAAATTCAAAGTATATCAACAGCAGTGTGTGATTATTTAGTGCAGACGGAAAGAGTAAAGGCCTTTAATCAACTACACTGGTCAAGTGTCGCCATGTTTTGTTCCCTTCAAGAACTTGAAAATCACTAAGGATCGACACCCACACCTCTTCGAAACGACTTGGAACCTGAGCTATCAAGGCTTCCGCAAATAACCAATCAACCATTAGCCTGTTCTCGTACCATATCGTCGCCGTGGTACTGTGATGAATATCCTTTCCCCTACCAGCTCGACACCCATCGGTACATTGTTGTACTGTATGAAGAATCTTCCTTCTTCATCTGCAATTATTGAACGCATTAATATATAATAAACTAAAGTGTATATTGGTAGTTGGGAACCCCTCACCCTCTTACCCTAAGATCTGAAGAGGAGGAGGGAGAGCAGCTCGATGCGGGCAGTACCAGCAGATTATTTGTCTTTACACAAAATTGGTCGGATTCCGGCTGGATTAATATGATATATGTTTACGGCATGGTTCGACACGTTACTTTCCGTACCCTTGTTGTTTTTTTTTATAAAATTATTACTGACCAACCATTTTAAATACGAAATCATCATCGTCCATTGTTATACTAGAACTTCCGGTAAATACTTCCATACCGCGCTACTCTTATCCAATTGGCTTCTCGCCACCTTCACCAGATCCTCGGTTCATCTATTCATCGAATGTTTATAACTGTAGCCAGATCCCTCGTCTGAACGGATGACAAACTTAGAGTGTATGTTTTTACTCTTAACTGAACTAAGTATATTCTTTCTCTTTCTTTTTCATTCTTTAACTTACCTGCAGGTCTCACTGGTGAACCATCGCCGCCGTTACTGTTTTTGTTCGACGGTCGCTCTGATGAACGAAAAAAGAAACGTTTACTAAACAATTATATAGTGATTTGCGATCGACAAAAACATGTCCCAAAAAAAACAATTGATTATATTTTACAAAAAGAGTTTTTACTAATCAACAGTAAATTTACTTAACTAACGATAAAGGTGAGGTCCTCAATTCTGAGAGTAATTCTTTTGTATATCCACGAGTTTATTCGAACTTTCACCTGATAGTAAGTGATACGCCCGAGCATAACAACCTGGCATTAAGATGATTTGCACTCCGCCACACGTTGTCGCAATACCCCAGTAATTACACATTACTAGCTACAGCGCCTTTCAAACCGGAACACAATAATCATTTTATAATACTGTTTTCCGGCAGAAATAGGCGCCGCGGTGGTACCCACCTAGATGCTCTCCAGCAACAGGTGCCTATCACCGATAATGTAGCAGTATTTTGTATACCTTGGTTCCAAGGTTTGCCATCCTCTTGTTGGTTGTCACGGAATACAACACCGGACCCTCGTTTGCTTCTGGAACCGGATACGTCGTCAACGAACCGATCCTGGAGGACTGTGGACATAATTTGAGACAAAGGTCCTGCATTATGAGCCGGAAGAACACTTGATAGTATTTTCCCAGTTTTTTCCTACTTATTTAATTATGTAGCTCCACATTGTCGGGAGCTGGGCATGGTCTTCCTTCAAACTACGCTACCAGTTGTTTTCCTGCAACCTTTACCCGTTAGTCCACGTTGTGGAGGATCATCTAGCGCTGCTGGTAGGCGGAAGCCCGAAAAAGATATTTATACATGACTACATCGTCTACTACATCTTGATACTCGGTTAATTCGATTAGCTACAGCGCCTTTAAAAATAGATTTTTTTTTTATTTACATACTAAGGTATACATCCCATCATCATCAGCCAATAGACGTTCACTGCTGGACATAGGCCAATCCCAAAGTAATGCTAATTAGGATGATATGCACAGCGCCATATTGCGCTCGTCGCTTGATATTGAGTCTCGATACCCCAGTAATAACACTAACTACGACGCCCTTAAAACCGGAACGTAGTAATGGTTGCACATTAATGTTTGTCGGCTGCAATAGGCGCAACGCAAGCTCCTTTTTTTTGTTATTAAAGATATCCTGGTTCAGAGGAGAAGACATGGTTATGAGGTATTTTTACCCACTAAAAACCATTCGGTGGTCATCCTCGGTGCGTTGCGGGAGGCCCCAGGACCTCATATAGAATGCACTGGTACCTCCAGGCATCACGCCTAAAGCACTTCCTAGGGAGGGCTGTAGTTCTCCTCGGCACTCTCGCTTTGGTACGACAAGCACTACACTACTACTACTTCGTACTTCCTTTCACCTCGCGCTTGCGTGGTGGATAAAGAGGCCCGAAGATAAGTACCTACTTAGACGGTCTCCATCAACAGGGACCTACTCCTTCTGCTTGTGCCTCACCAATAGAGGAGGTTGGCAGTCAGCTCGGCGAACTTCTCCCGATGCTGTGCGAAGTGATATATACTAATTCGTACCTGCTACTCATGACTAAGCAGTCGTCACGACTAACCGGAAACGTCTACGACGACTTGTTATTAGTTCCGCGATGATGCGCGTCGTGACCCGGTCGACCTTCGCGGCGCTAGACTGACCGATTCAAGGGAACTAAGTAACAACAATATGCGAGATGCTTTATATTAATACACTTAAAAAAGACTATATAAACACTAGCTGTTGTTCGCTTTAATAGACCTAATACGAAACGGCAAATGATTTTCTATAGCAACCGTTACCATAGCAACGACATAAATAACACAAATTAAAAATGTCTATACAAGTCATTTAGAAATAAAACGATGAAGGATGTATTAATTAAAAATAATAAACATCCTGTAACCATCGTTCCGCGTCAAATGTTCGTATTATCGTGACGATGCGTTCACTCGTTTTCATGTGATTGGCGAACAAACAAAATCTATTTTTAATATATAAATAATAGTTAAAATTTCTTGATGAACATTTGTTTTAAATCCGGCTCATCAAAAAAAAACCGTATCATCAAATTAATCACAATACCATGATGATGCACGAGTATCATAAAAAATACCAGAGCATTACCATTTTTACCATTATTGCAACTTAAAACATTGTGTTTACTGGTGGTAGTGTCTGTTGCCAGAGACCGTGTAGGTACCGCCGCAGCGCCTGTTGCAGCCGGCACACAGTACTGTGCGGACGTTACTGTGATCCGGTTTGAAGGGAGTTGTACCTATCACTGGCGGCAGTGTCTCTGTTGCCAGAGACCGTCTAGGTACCGCCGCAGGGCCTGTTGCAGCCGACACACAGTACTGTGCGGACATTGTTGTGATCCGGTTTGGAGGGAATTGTACCTATCACTGGCGGCAGTGTCTCTGTTGCCAGAGACCGTCTAGTTACCGCCGCAACGCCTGTTGCAGCCGACACACAGTACTGTGCGGACATTGTTGTGATCCGGTTTGGAGGGAATTGTACCTATCACTGGCGGCAGTGTCTCTGTTGCCAGAGACCGTCTAGTTACCGCCGCAACGCCTGTTGCAGCCGACACACAGTACTGTGCGGACATTGTTGTGATCCGGTTTGGAGGGAATTGTACCTATCACTGGCGGCAGTGTCTCTGTTGCCAGAGACCGTCTAGGTACCGCCGCAGGGCCTGTTGCAGCCGACACACAGTACTGTGCGGACATTGTTGTGATCCGGTTTGGAGGGAATTGTACCTATCACTGGCGGCAGTGTCTCTGTTGCCAGAGACCGTCTAGGTACCGCCGCAGGGCCTGTTGCAGCCGACACACAGTACTGTGCGGACATTGTTGTGATCCGGTTTGGGGAATTGTACCTATCACTGGCGGCAGTGTCTCTGTTGCCAGAGACCGCTCCAGGTACCGCCGCAGGGCCTGTTGCAGCCGACACAGTACCGTGCGACATTGTTGTGATCCGGTTTGAGGAATTGTACCTATCACAGGCGGCAGTGTCTCTGTTGCCAGAGACCGTCTAGGTACCGCCGCAGGGCCTGTTGCAGCCGACACAGTACTGTGCGGACATTGTTGTGATCCGGTTTGGGGAATTGCACCTATCACTGGCGGCAGTGTCTCTGTTGCCAGAGACCGTCTAGGTACCGCCGCAGGGCCTGCTGCAGCCGACATACAGTACCGTGCGGACATTGCTGTGATCCGGTTTGGGGAATTGTACCCATCACTGGCGGCAGTGTCTCTGCTGCCAGAGACCGCTCCAGGTACCGCCGCAGGGCCTGCTGCAGCCGACACACAGTACTGTGCGGACATTGTTGTGATCCGGTTTGGAGGAATTGTACCCATCACTGGCGGCAGTGTCTCTGTTGCCAGAGACCGCCCAGGTACCGCCGCAGGGCCTGTTGCAGCCGACACAGTACTGTGCGGACATTGTTGTGATCCGGTTTGGAGGGAATTGTACCTATCACTGGCGGCAGTGTCTCTGTTGCCAGAGACCGTCTAGTTACCGCCGCAACGCCTGTTGCAGCCGACACACAGTACTGTGCGGACATTGTTGTGATCCGGTTTGAGGAATTGTACCTATCACTGGCGGCAGTGTCTCTGCTGCCAGAGACCGCCCAGGTACCGCCGCAGGGCCTGTTGCAACCGACACACAGTACTGTGCGGACATTGTTGTGATCGGTTTGGAGGAATTGTACCTATCACTGGCGGCAGTGTCTCTGCTGCCAGAGACCGTTCAGGTACCGCCGCAGGGCCTGTTGCAGCCGACATACAGTACCGTGCGGACATTGTTGTGATCCGGTTTGGAGGAATTGTACCTATCACTGAGGCAGTGTCTCTGCTGCCAGAGACCGTTCAGGTACCGCCGCAGGCCTGTTGCAGCCGACACACAGTACCGTGCGGACATTGTTGTGATCCGGTTTGAGGGAATTGCACCTATCACTGGCGGCAGTGTCTCTGCTGCCAGAGACCGTCTAGGTACCGCCGCAGGGCCTGTTGCAACCGACACACAGTACTGTGCGGACATTGTTGTGATCCGGTTTGGGGAATTGTACCTATCACTGAGTGGCAGTGTCTCTGTTGCCAGAGACTGTCTAGGTACCGCCGCAGGGCCTGTTGCAGCCGACATACAGTACTGTGCGGACATTGTTGTGATCCGGTTTGGAGGGAATTGTACCTATCACAGGCGGCAGTGTCTCTGTTGCCAGAGACCGTCTAGGTACCGCCGCAGGGCCTGTTGCAGCCGACACACAGTACTGTGCGGACATTGTTGTGATCCGGTTTGGAGGGAATTGTACCTATCACTGGCGGCAGTGTCTCTGTTGCCAGAGACCGTCTAGTTACCGCCGCAACGCCTGTTGCAGCCGACACACAGTACTGTGCGGACATTGTTGTGATCCGGTTTGGGGAATTGTACCCATCACTGGCGGCAGTGTCTCTGCTGCCAGAGACCGCCCAGGTACCGCCGCAGGGCCTGTTGCAGCCGACACACAGTACTGTGCGGACATTGTTGTGATCCGGTTTGGGGAATTGTACCTATCACTGGCGGCAGTGTCTCTGCTGCCAGAGACCGCCCAGGTACCGCCGCAGGCCTGTTGCAGCCGACATACAGTACTGTGCGGACATTGCCAGATCCGGTTTGGGGAATTGTACCTTATCACTGGCGGCAGTGTTCTGTTGCCAGAGACTGCTCCAGGTACCGCCGCAGGGCCTGTTGCAGCCGACACAGTACCGTGCGGACATTGCTGTGATCCGGTTTGGGGAATTGTACCTATCACTGGCGGCAGTGTCTCTGCTGCCAGAGACCGCTCCAGGTACCGCCGCAGGGCCTGTTGCAGCCGACATACAGTACCGTGCGGACATTGTTGTGATCCGGTTTGGGGAATTGTACCTATCACTGGCGGCAGTGTCTCTGTTGCCAGAGACTGCTCCAGGTACCGCCGCAGGGCCTGCTGCAGCCGACACACACAGTACCGTGCGGACATTGTTGTGATCCGGTTTGAGGAATTGTACCTATCACTGGCGGCGGCAGTGTCTCTGTTGCCAGAGACCGCCCAGGTACCGCCGCAGGGCCTGTTGCAGCCGACACACAGTACTGTGCGGACATTGTTGTGATCGGTTTGGAGGAATTGTACCTATCACTGGCGGCAGTGTTCTGTTGCCAGAGACCGCTCCAGGTACCGCCGCAGGGCCTGTTGCAGCCGACACACACAGTACTGTGCGGACATTGCTGTGATCCGGTTTGGAGGAATTGTACCCATCACTGGCGGCAGTGTCTCTGTTGCCAGAGACCGTCTAGAGTACCGCCGCAGGGCCTGTTGCAGCCGACACACAGTACTGTGCGGACATTGTTTTGATCCGGTTTGGGGAATTGTACCCATCACTGGCGGCAGTGTCTCTGTTGCCAGAGACTGTCTAGGTACCGCCGCAGGCCTGTTGCAGCCGACATACAGTACCGTGCGGACATTGCTGTGATCCGGTTTGAGGAATTGTACCTATCACAGGCGGCAGTGTCTCTGCTGCCAGAGACCGTCTTAGGTACCGCCGCGGGGCCTGTTGCAGCCGACACACAGTACTGTGCGGACATTGCTGTGATCCGGTTTGAGGGAATTGTACCTATCACTGGCGGCAGTGTCTCTGTTGCCAGAGACCGTCTAGGTACCGCCGCAGGGCCTGCTGCAGCCGACACACACAGTACTGTGCGACATTGCTGTGATCCGGTTTGGAGGGAATTGTACCTTATCACTGGCGGCGGTGTCTCTGTTGCCAGAGACCGTCTAGGTACCGCCGCAGGCCTGTTGCAGCCGACACACAGTACTGTGCGGACATTGTTGTGATCCGGTTTGGAGGGAATTGTACCTAATACTGGCGGCAGTGTTCTGTTGCCAGAGACCGTCTAGTTACCGCCGCAACGCCTGTTGCAGCCGACACACAGTACCGTGCGGACATTGTTGTGATCCGGTTTGGAGGAATTGTACCCATCACTGGCGGCAGTGTCTCTGCTGCCAGAGACCGTTCAGGTACCGCCGCAGGGCCTGTTGCAGCCGACACAGTACTGTGCGACATTGCTGTGATCCGGTTTGGGGAATTGTACCTATCACTGGCGGCAGTGTCTCTGTTGCCAGAGACTGTTCAGGTACCGCCGCAGGGCCTGTTGCAGCCGACACAGTACTGTGCGACATTGTTGTGATCCGGTTTGAGGAATTGTACCTATCACTGGCGGCAGTGTCTCTGCTGCCAGAGACTGTTCAGGTACCGCCGCAGAGCCTGTTGCAGCCGACACACACAGTACTGTGCGGACATTGTTGTGATCCGGTTTGGAGGTGTACCTATCACTGGCGGCAGTGTCTGTTGCCAGAGACCGTCTAGGTACCGCCGCAGGCCTGCTGCAGCCGACACAGTACTGTGCGGACATTGCTGTGATCCGGTTTGGGGAATTGTACCATCACTGGCGGCAGTGTCTGTTGCCAGAGACCGTCTAGTTACCGCCGCAACGCCTGTTGCAGCCGACACACAGCACTGTGCGGACATTGTTGTGATCCGGTTTGGAGGGAATTGTACCTATCACTGGCGGCAGTGTCTCTGTTGCCAGAGACCGTCTAGGTACCGCCGCAGGGCCTGTTGCAGCCGACACACAGTACTGTGCGGACATTGTTGTGATCCGGTTTGGGGGGAATTGTACCTATCACTGGCGGCAGTGTCTCTGTTGCCAGAGACTGTCTAGGTACCGCCGCAGGGCCTGTTGCAGCCGACATACAGTACTGTGCGGACATTGTTGTGATCCGGTTTGGAGGGAATTGTACCTATCACAGGCGGCAGTGTCTCTGTTGCCAGAGACCGTCTAGGTACCGCCGCAGGGCCCGTTGCAGCCGACACACGGTACTGTGCGGACATTGTTGTGATCCGGTTTGGGGAATTGTACCTATCACTGGCGGCAGTGTCTCTGTTGCCAGAGACCGTCTAGGTACCGCCGCGGGGCCTGTTGCAGCCGACACACAGTACTGTGCGGACATTGTGATCCGGTTTGGGGAATTGCACCTATCACTGGCGGCAGTGTCTGTTGCCAGAGACCGTCTAGAGTACCGCCGCAGGGCCTGTTGCAGCCGACATACAGTACTGTGCGGACATTGTGATCCGGTTTGGGGAATTGTACCATCACTGGCGGCAGTGTCTCGGTTGCCAGAGACCGTTCAGGTACCGCCGCAGGGCCTGTTGCAGCCGACATACAGTACTGTGCGGACATTGCTGTGATCCGGTTTGGAGGTGTACCTATCACAGGCGGCAGTGTCTCGGTTGCCAGAGACCGTCTAGTTACCGCCGCAACGCCTGTTGCAGCCGACACACGGTACTGTGCGGACATTGTTGTGATCCGGTTTGGAGAATTGTACCTATCACTGGCGGCGGTGTCTCTGTTGCCAGAGACCGTCTAGTTACCGCCGCAACGCCTGTTGCAGCCGACACACAGTACTGTGCGGACATTGTTGTGATCGGTTTGGAGGGTGTACCTATCACTGGCGGCAGTGTCTGTTGCCAGAGACCGTCTAGAGTACCGCCGCAGGGCCTGTTGCAGCCGACACACAGCACTGTGCGGACATTGTTTTGATCCGGTTTGGGGAATTGTACCTTATCACTGGCGGCAGTGTCTCTGTTGCCAGAGACTGCTCCAGGTACCGCCGCAGGGCCTGCTGCAGCCGACATACAGTACTGTGCGACATTGTTGTGATCCGGTTTGGAGGAATTGTACCTATCACAGGCGGCAGTGTCTCTGCTGCCAGAGACCGCCCAGGTACCGCCGCAGGGCCTGTTGCAGCCGACACACAGTACCGTGCGGACATTGTTGTGATCCGGTTTGGAGGAATTGTACCTAATACTGGCGGCAGTGTTCTGTTGCCAGAGACCGTCTAGTTACCGCCGCAACGCCTGTTGCAGCCGACACACAGTACCGTGCGGACATTGTTGTGATCCGGTTTGGAGGAATTGTACCCATCACTGGCGGCAGTGTCTCTGCTGCCAGAGACCGTTCAGGTACCGCCGCAGGGCCTGTTGCAGCCGACACAGTACTGTGCGACATTGCTGTGATCCGGTTTGGGGAATTGTACCTATCACTGAGTGGCAGTGTCTCTGTTGCCAGAGACTGTTCAGGTACCGCCGCAGGGCCTGTTGCAGCCGACACAGTACTGTGCGACATTGTTGTGATCCGGTTTGAGGAATTGTACCCATCACTGGCGGCAGTGTCTCTGTTGCCAGAGACCGCCCAGGTACCGCCGCAGGGCCTGTTGCAGCCGACACACAGCACTGTGCGGACATTGTTGTGATCCGGTTTGGGGAATTGTACCCATCACTGGCGGCAGTGTTCTGTTGCCAGAGACCGTCTAGGTACCGCCGCAGGGCCTGTTGCAGCCGACACACAGTACCGTGCGGACATTGCCAGATCCGGTTTGGGGAATTGTACCTATCACTGGCGGCGGCAGTGTCTCTGTTGCCAGAGACTGTCTAGGTACCGCCGCAGGGCCTGTTGCAGCCGACATACAGTACTGTGCGGACATTGTTGTGATCCGGTTTGGAGGAATTGTACCTTATCACTGGCGGCAGTGCCCTGCTGCCAGAGACCGCTCCAGGTACCGCCGCAGGGCCTGTTGCAGCCGACACACAGTACTGTGCGGACATTGTTGTGATCCGGTTTGAGGAATTGTACCTATCACTGAGTGGCAGTGTCTCTGTTGCCAGAGACCGTCTAGTTACCGCCGCAACGCCTGTTGCAGCCGACACACAGTACCGTGCGGACATTGTTGTGATCCGGTTTGGAGGAATTGTACCTATCACTGGCGGCAGTGTCTCTGTTGCCAGAGACCGTCTAGGTACCGCCGCAGGGCCTGTTGCAGCCGACACACAGTACCGTGCGACATTGTTGTGATCCGGTTTGGGGAATTGTACCTATCACTGAGTGGCAGTGTCTCTGTTGCCAGAGACTGTCTAGGTACCGCCGCAGGCCTGTTGCAGCCGACATACAGTACTGTGCGGACATTGTTGTGATCCGGTTTGAGGAATTGTACCTATCACAGGCGGCAGTGTCTCGGTTGCCAGAGACCGCTCCAGGTACCGCCGCAGGGCCTGTTGCAGCCGACACACACAGTACTGTGCGGACATTGTTGCGATCCGGTTTGGGGAATTGCACCTATCACTGGCGGCAGTGTCTCTGTTGCCAGAGACCGCTCCAGGTACCGCCGCAGGGCCTGCTGCAGCCGACACACAGTACCGTGCGGACATTGTTGATCCGGTTTGGGGGAATTGTACCTATCACAGGCGGCAGTGTCTCTGTTGCCAGAGACCGTTCAGGTACCGCCGCAGGGCCTGCTGCAGCCGACACACACAGTACTGTGCGGACATTGTTGTGATCCGGTTTGAGGGAATTGTACCTTATCACTGGCGGCAGTGTTCTGTTGCCAGAGACCGCCCAGGTACCGCCGCAGGGCCTGTTGCAGCCGACACACACAGTACTGTGCGGACATTGCTGTGATCCGGTTTGGGGGGAATTGTACCTATCACTGGCGGCAGTGTCTCTGCTGCCAGAGACCGTCTAGTTACCGCCGCAACGCCTGTTGCAGCCGACACACAGTACTGTGCGGACATTGTTGCGATCCGGTTTGGAGGGAATTGTACCTATCACTGGCGGCAGTGTCTGTTGCCAGAGACTGTCTAGGTACCGCCGCAGGCCTGCTGCAGCCGACACAGTACCGTGCGGACATTGCTGTGATCCGGTTTGGAGGGTGTACCTATCACTGGCGGCAGTGTCTGTTGCCAGAGACCGTCTAGGTACCGCCGCAGGCCTGCTGCAGCCGACACACAGTACTGTGCGGACATTGCTGTGATCCGGTTTGGGGGAATTGTACCCATCACTGGCGGCAGTGTCTGTTGCCAGAGACTGTTCAGGTACCGCCGCAGGCCTGCTGCAGCCGACACAGTACTGTGCGACATTGTTGTGATCCGGTTTGGAGGTGTACCTATCACTGGCGGCAGTGTTCTGCTGCCAGAGACTGTTCAGGTACCGCCGCAGGCCTGTTGCAGCCGACACAGTACTGTGCGGACATTGCTGTGATCCGGTTTGAGGAATTGTACCTATCACAGGCGGCAGTGTCTCTGTTGCCAGAGACTGTCTAGGTACCGCCGCAGGGCCTGTTGCAGCCGACACACAGTACTGTGCGACATTGTTGTGATCCGATTTGGGGAATTGTACCTATCACTGGCGGCAGTGTCTCTGTTGCCAGAGACCGTTCAGGTACCGCCGCAGGGCCTGTTGCAGCCGACACACAGTACTGTGCGGACATTGTTGTGATCCGGTTTGGGGAATTGTACCTATCACTGGCGGCAGTGTTCTGTTGCCAGAGACCGTCTAGGTACCGCCGCAGGCCTGTTGCAGCCGACACACAGTACTGTGCGGACATTGTTTTGATCCGGTTTGGGGAATTGTACCCATCACTGGCGGCAGTGTCTCTGTTGCCAGAGACCGCCCAGGTACCGCCGCAGGGCCTGCTGCAGCCGACATACAGTACCGTGCGGACATTGTTGTGATCCGGTTTGGAGGAATTGTACCTATCACTGGCGGCAGTGTCTCTGCTGCCAGAGACCGCCCAGGTACCGCCGCAGAGCCTGTTGCAGCCGACACACGGTACTGTGCGGACATTGTTGTGATCCGGTTTGGGGAATTGTACCTATCACTGGCGGCAGTGTCTCTGTTGCCAGAGACTGTCTAGGTACCGCCGCAGCGCCTGTTGCAGCCGACATACAGTACTGTGCGGACATTGCTGTGATCCGGTTTGGAGGAATTGTACCTATCACTGGCGGCAGTGTCTCTGCTGCCAGAGACCGTTCAGGTACCGCCGCAGGGCCTGTTGCAGCCGACACACAGTACCGTGCGGACATTGTTGTGATCCGGTTTGGAGGGAATTGTACCTATCACTGGCGGCAGTGTCTCTGTTGCCAGAGACCGTCTAGGTACCGCCGCAGGGCCTGTTGCAGCCGACACACAGTACTGTGCGGACATTGTTGTGATCCGGTTTGGAGGGAATCATCGCTCATCGCCTGCAATACCATCCTAACTAGCATCGCGTTGTTTGCAGCTTTGTCTCATAAATTAATTGAAAAAAAAAGTTTACCTGTCGTCAAGATTTAAGGGTTTGTACGTAAAAAATTATTTTGTTTTTTTTTTAATAGCAAAAAAAAATTAGCCCATCACTAGTGATCAGAAATTTATCTATCATCAATTTTAAATGGCGCTCCGAAAATGAGACTGAACGGTGAAGGGCCTTTGCCCAGAATACTCCCGCTGTAAACTGATGGCTGTAAGAACAGCCATGCTATCTGGTGATGGTAACTACGCCACGGAAGCAATTAAATTACCTTACCCAAGTTACCGTCCAGGTTATAGATCAGCTGTTTCCATGCGAACACTTCCTGAAAATTGCCCACGTCGCGCCTCTGCGTCACCACGCCGCCATGGAACAGGAAAATTACCAGAAATACCAACACCGGCGTTTTTGTTATCGCCATATTGAAATCTGAAAAAAAAAAAATTAAAGCACTATGTAATTATTTATAAATGGCGTTGCATACAAATTATTTGTTACTAGCGGCGAAACGTTGAATTATGATTATCATGTTGCCCAGCGTTGGACAGTGGGAAGACCGGGGGGAATATAATATGCATCACACTATTTTTTTTTTTATTAACTAAGCGGCAAAGCGACCGAGACGTTCGCCTGATGGTTAGCGAAATCCTTGCCTATAATATGGCGCTATTAAACACGCTATTATTTTATACATTGCACCACATTTTGCTCGTCACCTTGAGTCATAACATGTCTCGTTACCTCAGTAATTTGACTAGCTAAAGCGCCTTTCAAACCGGAACACGGTAATGTTTACACAGTAGTGTTTGTCGGCTGCGATGGACACAATATGAAACCCTTCCAGTGCTCATCTAAATTGGACTTATTTATCTCAACTGGAGCCACTTCCACTGGAGCGCAGTGCAGCTATGTACCTTTTAATTCAATAGTGGGTGACCAGCATAGCATAGTAATGCTAACGTTTCTGTGTTCCGGTTTGAAGGGCGCTTTAGCTGGTTAAATTACTGAAGTAACGAGACATGTTATGACTCAAGGTGACGAGCAAAATGTGGTGCAATGTATCTACCTAGCGCAACATTGTTATGGGCAAGCGTTTCACTCACTATCAGGTGAATGTCCATCTCGCATCGTTGCATCGTTTAGAAAAAAAAAAAAAAAAAGAAAATATAAAAAAAAATAACAGAATGGTTACCTTAACTTATATTGGTTTACCTTGCAGCTTGAAGTTGAAGTAATGTAAATAATTAATGAATAGAAACTTTTTGTTGTTCACCGCAGACTCAGGATCCTGTTCATCAATGTCGGTCTGGCGTGATGCAGCCTTCACTTGAATTTGTTTGATTGTCGTATCTTTAACAGCTTATGTACTAGGAGTAAATGCTTTAGTGATGGACGTACTTATCGATAGAATGAAAAAAAAAAACTTGTGGTAGGAGGAGCTCTGTTTTCGGAGAGTGTTGGTGGCACCGCAGTGTAAATCTCCTGTCGAGCTGTAGTGTGCAAATATTATTGTGTTCTGGTTTGAATGGCGTTGCAGCTAGTGAAATGACCAGTCATCTTGTTACCCCAGGATAACGAGACTAAACATCCTGTTTTTTTTTTATTCCATTAAGGCAAGAGACGGGCGGGACGTTCACTTGTAAGTGATACGCCCGCCCATAACAATGGCGTTAGTATGGCGCTTGTCGTTATGAGGCATAAAATGTAGTCTTATTACCACAGGAATACATTAACTGCAGCGCCATTCAAACCGGAACCCGGTAATGTTAGCACAGTACTGTTTGAAAAACGTTCAAATAATTTTTACGACGGTATTTGGAATTATGTAATTACAGATATCTATGGACTATCATGATAAAAACAACTAAACAGCGTTCATCACATTCCCACCGCTGGGACTTGAGGTCATCGCTCTCAGGCAGAGAACCAAATGTTGGCAGTGTCACATGTCTTCGTAAACTGTTGTTCTTGGAATATATTAGAAAATGGTGCGGATTCGAACCTCACTGTGAATTTCAGTGAGGTTCGAATCCGCACCATTTTCTTTATAGTCTCGATATAAACACCGAGTACATCACTAGATGCGATGTGATCATCCGACATCCGGTTAGAGGTACGTCTTAGTTGATAGATGTACATAGATTTTAGATATGTTTAATAAGTTATAATATTAACTTGATAACATCCCGATAGCTCAGCTTGTGAAGCAGCCGTACGCGGTTTACGTTTCGAGGAGCTGCCGGTTTGATTCCCACTGAACTTCAGCTTTTGACGAAGGTAATCACAGTGAGAACACCGGATAACTCTCCACTATGTCCGTGTGAGATAGGTATCGAGTCCCAGTAGTGGGGTTCACAGGTCGTAGGTCTCTTGCCGGTTATCGGGGTGGGTATCATTGCAGTGCCTATTTCTGCCACCAAACAGTATTGTGTAAACATTACTGTGTTCCGGTTTTAAAGGCGTTGTAATTTGTGTAATTACTGAGGCATCGATACTCAACTGCTAATTTTCAGGCGATGAGTATATGTGGTGCAGTGTGTACCATCACAAATATTGCCACGTTTTCATAGTCAGACGTATCACTTACCATCAGGCGAACGAGGAGGCTGTTTACATACAATTTAAATGATGCAGCTTATGACAGCACAATGAAATAGGACAACGGCTTTCATGGTCACGTCCACGTATAGACCAAGAAGTAAATCTACGACAAGGTACAATGCAGTGTTCAGAGATATGCATGTATATGTATAAGAGAGAGAAGGACAAGTGATGAGAGCGAAAAGAGAAAAAAGGATAGAAAGAGAATACAATACATTTTTTTATACTTGGTTGCTTTTAATTATAACTAGTCTGGCTATAAATACTGTTACATAAAAACTTTTCTTTTTTTCTACTTTCTAATTATTTTGAATTTGTAACTCGTATATTATCTAAAAAACTTGCGATTTTGTGCCATTTCACATATTTTTTCGTGTTCATTATCAAATTACAATGAAATAATCAAATAAATTAAAATAATCGCCTTGCACAAAGTGGGTCACACGCCAGACATCTCAAAAGCTTGCTATCGGCCGTATGTTCGTATATCGCACTATCAACAGATACAAAAACACTTGCTCTATCGTTTGTCGAAGAACAGAAAAGATCGGGGCGGCCGCGTGCTGTTAGAATTACACAATTCGTCGAAACCCCATTAGGAAGCAAAAAATCTTATCACGAGAAATGATGATGATGAAATTATTCCCGCTAGATCTCTGTCGCGTATTATAAAACAAGTCCTGAAGCTCGGTGCTGATCGAAGACGTAGGAGAGTTAAAAAATCACCTTCAGATTTTGACAGAACACATCACTCAATGCCACCAACGCCTCGATGACTAGGAGAAAACGTTAGCACAATCAGAATCTAAAATGTAGTCGCTCGAAAAGTGTACATCCGAGATTCCTCACCTCGAGTCTACCATTTTAGAACTCAACCAACAGATTAATAAGCTCTCTCAGAATTACCTAAAAAACGAAGTTGAACTCATAGAAATAAATGAAAGTACCAAGGAGAATCCGATACATATTGTTTTGACAACAGTCCTTAAAATTGGGATCAAACTTGGTGTAACCGATTTAAACTCTGCAATGCGGGTGGAACCGTATCAAAGCGTTAATAAGAAGCCAGAGCATTTCAGTACAGCGAAACAACCGCGCCCTTTAGTTGTGAGGTTTTTAAGCCGGCACAAGAGAGATGAGTTCCATCGTGTATGGAAAACTAGGCACAAATTAAATAGCAAGGATCTTGACATAGTTGGTCCCGAAAGAAGAATTTACATTAACGAATGGCTAACAAAGGACAACCGGCAGTTATTTCGAGCTTCAAAACACGCATCAAATGACGCTGGATATAAATATTGCTGGATTAGAAATGGCATTATACATATTCGTAAAGAAGAAGGAAGTCCTGCGATTGCGATTCATAACTCTTCGGATTTGCTGCACCACTGTCCATCTTCCGCGGAATTTAAATTGCACGCAAAGAGTCCAAATTAAAAAGAAACCTTTTGTAATTTTTATAATTTTAGTCGGTATTTCGTATTTTATTAAAACAATTATTTATTGCAAAACGATTAAAAAAATTGATATTTCTTAAAAGCAAGCAAAGAAGCTTAAAATATAATTATAGCAGTTGTCAAAAATTTTGGGTCAAACATACACCATCAACACTTAAAATACATCTTGCCGTACACAAATATACCTTCGCTAGCCAATAAAATTGTTACTAACTTACACAATAACAATTACACCATAATCACTCATGATAACTCTCTTGCACTCAATACATATAGTACAATTTACATGGTACTAGATTTAATCGAAATGTCACTATATAACAAAAATGGAGTTACGTAATATTGCCGACGACATAGATCAAATCTTAGGTGTAGACTGTTGCAGTTTCGTCTCAATAGAACAGTGCAAGAGTGCGGTCGGTAATCACGGTTCAAAACACCTTAAAAGTATTAACTTTTAATATACGTAGCTATAGAAGTAATTTCGATGAGTTTTTAGTTGCTCTAAAGCGACTGGATTGGGATGTTGATGTTATAATATTAACAGAATGTTGGTTATTTGACGGTTTAATTATAGAACCGTTAAATGGATACACAGTGCATCAATCTTCATCGCAAATAAATAAAAACGGTGGCATTATAGCTTATATCAAAAACTCGTGGAAGAGCAATATTGCGACTCAAACATGTTCACTTTATGAAGCAGACAGCCTTACCATAAATCTAAAAGAAGAAATTTTGATTTTAGGAATTTACCGATCACCATCCTTTCTCCACACAGACACGTTCCTTAATTCTCTCGACAGTACATTAAATAACATTGATCCAAAATGGACGGTCATTGTGGCTGGGGACATAAACATAAATATCAACAACCTCATAGACTCCCAGGTAACGACTTATTTGTCTTTGATGGCATCTTATGGATTCCTTTCCGTGATATCGGAACCTACGAGAAGTACATCCATTTTTTTTTTTTTTTTCATGTCGGCTCATCCACCGGGACAGGTGGGGCCTGATGGCCTCCACGGTGTCCCGGCCGGCGGACGAGATGTGCATCCTGTCTTGACCATATCTTTGTTAAAACAACTAGTAAACCATTCGGATTCGTTTGCAAAACGAATATTACTGACCATGACTTGGCCTTAGCTTATGTTCCGTTAAAAGTAAAACGAAACCCAATGAAAATGAAACAAGAACTATAGTAGACTGGGTTGCAGTGACCAAATTGATTAAAAACTCGGACTGGAAAGATATTCTCCGGGAGACAAATGTAGATGTCGCTTCACATAACTTTAGTACAAAGATTACAGACTATATCAATAAAAGCACAAAAGTGAATAAAATAAGTAGGAGTAAAAACATTTTAAAATCCTGGGTCACACCTGGTATTCTAAGATGTATGAAACATCGGGACAAGCTGCATCAAATCCAAAAAGCCGACCCAGAGAATGAATTAAAGCATCAAATTTACATCTGATACAGAAATTATTTTCAATGATTGCTTCGAAATTTAAAACTGGAATACTATAGAAAGGAAATTATTGATAAAAAAAATAACCCACGAAAATTATGGCACAAGTTGAAAGAGCTATACGCCAACAGTACGTCAGTAAATCGGAATATTAACCTAATTAGAGACACGGCTGACCCATTGGCCTCTTTAAATCTGTGCAATATGCATTTTGCTTCGGTAGGCGAGACTTACGCAGAGCAAATTATAAGAAAGATGGGGGTAAGTCAGGAATTAATTGACAAAGGTTATAAATGTGCCAAATCAAACCCTAACACTTTCATTATGAGCCCCACAAACGAGACTGATTTAAGGCAAGTAATTCTTAGCCTCAAAATTGATAGCTCTCCGGGTATGGTCCGTATCACAGTTTCTCTGCTTAGAAACACCCTTTCCAGCATTCTTTCTCCCCTTTTACACATTATTAACCTAAGCATAACAACTGGATTTTTTCCGGAAATATGGAAGACGGCATCAATTACCCCAATATATATTATAAAAATAGTTTCGATAACAACCCAGAAAATTATAGACCGATTGCTTTGCTTTGCGTGATATCAAAAATTCTAGAAAAAGTTGTAAATCTGCAACTGATTCGATTTTAGGAAAAATACCACATCATATCAAGAGCTTAGTTTTCGCCGTGGGAGGTCAACCGAAGATGCAGTGTCGTTTCTGGTAAATCGGGTTGCAGAATACATAAACAAAGGTGAGCACTGCTTGGGTGTCTTTCTTGACCTATCTAGAGTCTTTGACACTGTCTCAACTGGCATACTCTTAAAAAAACTAAAGGCCGCGGGCATAAGAAGTATTGCACCCCAGTGGTTTGAAACTTATCTAACGCACAAAAAACAGTGTATAAAAATAAGTAATTATACCAGCGCCGAGATAGAAGTAAATTGCGGGATTCCACAGGGGAGTATACTTGGACCTACGCTATTTAACTTATATGTAAACGACATAGTAGATCAAAAGCTCCCTAACGCAGATATAGTAGCCGCTGATGACACTGCTATTGTTTTCCATGAATCAACATGGGACCAATTATTCATCACTGCAGAACAAAGTATGTATAAAATAGCCAGGGCATTAAATAACGACATTCTGACATTGAACGTCCAAAAACAGCCTATTTAGCTTTCTCTAAATCAATCAAATCAGCTCCGCCAGTCGATGCCACTCTAAAAATACATAACTGTTCATCTGTTGACATACCCTATCACGACTGCAGCTGTAGTGAAATTGCGTGTGTAAAATAAATAAAATAACTCGGCGTGATCTTAGATGAAAACCTTACGTTTAGCAGCCATGTCTTAAATTTATCTTCTCGAGTGCGTAGTCTTATTTACACAATTAGGAGGATACGAGACACTGCGCCTCTGGACACCATGCAAATTGTTTACTTCGCCCTATGTCAGTCGATAATCCAATACTGCATTGGTGTCTGGGGTTGTTCTGGAAAAACGGTATTTATAATTCTAGAAAAATCTCAGTGTGCTTTGATCAAGGTGGCGCTCAACAAACCGAGCAGGTACTCAACAGACGCTTTATACAAGGATTTCAGTCTTAAGAGTGCGCTAGTTATACATCCTAAAAGCTACGCTAAAAGTACATAAGACAATTAAAATCCGACAAGATTACAAAGATTTAACAGGTAAACGTATATTTCGATTACCCATGCAAATGACCAAATCGGAATTATACAAAAGGAGCCCACTGTATGCACAAAACCAAGTGTACAACAAAGTTCAAAGAGAAATTGATATAAAAGACAGATCCCTGTACACCTGCAAGAAAACACTACAGACTCATTTAAGCAAACAGAATTACGAGGAAACCGAACCAGCTTGTCAGATAAAGTCTATAGCAACACAAGGTGTAATACATCCAAACACATACACACACGCGCACACACTCACGCGCACACGCACACACGCACACCACACCACACACAAAACACACCCCAAATACTGACCCAATTTAATTTAGGTATTGATAATATATAACAAGATTAACATGATGACAGCTGGTCCTTTTTATGTATATAATCACCATTTAATTGTTGATCAATTATAACCATTGTGATTATTTACTCTGCCTTGCGAAAACCGATTTTTGTTTAGTTTTCAATTGTATACTTATAAAAGTCCCCTATAAATAGTTGTGAACTTGCGATTCAGGGTCTTGAGATACAAGCTGTTCAAGACCCGTGGTTTCTCAGTGTATATGTAAATGTAAATACTGCTAATAAATCATTATTATTATTATTATTTACCCTAGGTAAATATATTCGTCAACATCTTCCAGTGTAGAGCCTGCAATCATAACTGGCGTGGGTAAAATATGGGCGTTTGACATAGTGTTTGTCTTCTCCATATTGATATTAAGACCCACGCGTTGAAATGCTTTACATAGGTCATCTAGCATTTTGCCAAGGTCTTCCAGGGTTTCAGACATTTCTACGATATCAACGACGAATCGAAGGTGAGACATGTACTCGCCGTTTATATTGATGCCAAGTCCTTCCCAGTTCAAAAGTTTGAACGTTCTTGCCTGACATCTCCCTGCAGCTGGATGGGTTTCGAGAAATGGTCTTGGAGACGGACTGTCATGGTGGCGTTTTCGTACAACGACTGCAACACTTGAATGTATCGAAAGTCTATTTGGCACCTCTGGAGTGACTGAAACACTGTCCAAGTCTCGACTGAGTGTGAGTGGCTTTTTCATAGTCCACAAACGCTAAGCATAGAGGCAAGTTGTACTCGTTTGTCTTCTGTATGACTTGTCGCAGCGTATGTATGTGGTTTATGGTGCTGAAACCTTTTCTGAATCCGGCCTGTTCGGTAGGCTGGAAGTCGTCAAGGCTATGTCCGAAACGATTCGTTATAACTCTTGAAAACAGCTTACATATTATATGTGGCTCAGAACTGTGATGGGTCGGTATTTCTTCAACTGGGTCCTATCACCCTTTATGAAGAAGAGTTTCACTATACCCTTGCGCCACGCTTTTTACGTTTTGCCCTCGAGTATGACAGAGTTAAATAACTTCTAAAGGACCATCAGCATTGGTCGCCCGCCTGCTTTCAGAACTTCAGCCGTAACTCCATCATCACCCGGCGCCTTATTGTCCTTCAGCTGTTTTAGAGCCATACTAATCTCCTACAGGATGACGTCCGGGATATCTTCGATATAGTGTCGAAATAATTTAGCTCTTGGATCAGTGGCCTGATTGTTGACAAGTGCTTGTGATGTCGTGTAAAGTTGTCCGTAGAAGTATTCTACTAACCCCAGTCTTCAGCTTAGTCACCATGCTCTGCCCAACAGCAGAAACTCGAGCGAAAACTTTGAAGCCTTGGTTACGCTCAATTGCCTCTTTAACACTATTTACATTAAATCGGCGCAGGTCGCGAGTCAGTGACTTAAAGATTCGCTTATTGAGCCGCCGATAGCAAGAAGCGTCTTCCGAAGACTGCAGGACCATCCCACGTCGTTTTTCCATGAGCTCGAGGGTCGGTTCAGAGCTTTTTTTACCTCTTTTGGTTCGGCTAGGCTTAAAGAAGCTTAACCCCGCCGATCGGACAGTTTCCACGAAATTGTCATTATAAGTGTTCACGTCAGTGCAGCTCTCTAGGCATACGAAACGACTTTGTAATTCCTGTTGATAGTCCTCAGGGTTTTGGATCTTGGCGGTATCTGGGCGGAGCCTGGACTTTATCAGTCGATATCTCTCGAACTCTACTTTTAGATTTAATGTGCCTCTTACCATTCGGTGATCACTTCCTGTGTTGAATGAGTTGATCACTGAGACATCATTAAATATTCGAGTTTTTGTCGACAGGATAAAGTCGATCTCATTTTTTGTGGTACCGTCCGGATTCTTCCAGGTCTATTTCCGATGCTACTGTTTCCTGAAGAAGGATTTCATCATTTACAGACCTTCCTTCACCAAAGTGCCCCACTTTCAACTCCTCACCGCAACGTCTGCCTCGCCTTGCATTGAAATCTTCTATGACAATGGTGTAATGAGTACTAGAAAAATGCATTGCCCGAGAAACGTTCTCATACTTTACTTTCAGTTCCTCATCGCGTTGCGTCGAAGTTGGCGCGTATACCTGTATAACCTTCAGATGACACCGTTTGGTGATTCTGAGTATAAGGTACGCTACTCTATTCAATACACTCCCTATCTGTACAACATTGTTCACGAGAGACCTTTGTATGATGAATCCGACACCGCTCTGGGACAGTTGTTCGCTTTCCTGGGAATAGAGCAGATTTCCGGATCTAAAAGTCATAGTATCCTCACCCTCTTTTCGAATCTCAGACAATACCACTACGCTCCAGTGAATCTTGCTCAATTCTTCTTCCAGTTCCAGCAGCTTTTCCTCGGTCCGCAGTGTGCGTGCGTTATACATTACCAGGGCCAAGGTCGTTTGACGGGAAATCTTCGCCACCCGGGAATTGTTCACACCCTTGGTACCGGTGCCTCGCCGATTTCCGTCTTGATCGGCACGACCACCGGTTCCGCTGGGCACTTGAGGCCGTCATTTGTTGGAGTTCATTGAAGGGAATTGTGACATAAATCACGCTGGCTCAGTGCGGGTTGGTGGGTGGTCAGAACCTCGTCTGTTATTCAGCAGCGTGCACTGCGTGCTGGTGAGGTTGACTTGGGTTCCGTAAGATGTTGAAAAACTAGCGGGGTACAGGGCGATCCGATGCGGCAGGGCGGTGCGGTTCGCGACCTACCCGCCGCACCGCCGCAACTCCCCCGCCAAGCGGCCTCCGCGTTGGCACGACCCGCGTTGTAATTATTTAATGTATTATGATAACTTTTTAATGTTTTTTTTTTTATTTTTGTTTTATTTAATTGCACAGAAGTGGTCAAGTGTCAATTAAAATGTTTTCTTTCTTTCTTTATTTCTATACAATGAAAATAAATAAACATAAAAACAAAGAAAAAATTTCATTTGTTTAATAACAGTTAAAAACATACAATTGATGAAAATTTATGCATAGACAAAACAGCTCATCCAGTGATTTATTTACGCATACACAGACTAAATACGTCACAAATATTTTTTAACTAAATGGCAAAACGATTTGAATGGGTAGAAGCGAAGTCTTTAGTCGGACGATCTAATAAATTTACTTCACATTCTCTCGCAAACGGTGCCGCGGATCAAATCTCTCACGTTGAACCTGTAAAGGAACAGGCAGACATTAAAAAGAAATCGCCGATTTTCTTGTTTGGTTGCATTCCGGTTCGAAGTGTGCCTAAGCTAATAACGTTACTATATGTACCAGAACTTAACATTTTATGTTCCACCGCGACTAATTATTGTGTTGTAGTGTGTACCACTTACCATCATAAACATAAAGAAAACCCGTAACGTTATAAGCTAGGCTATATATTGTATATAACTTTACACTAGATACTTTTTTATTATTGAATTGGGCGGCAAAACGAGCAGGCCGTTCAACTGATGATAAGTCACATACATGCTCGTATGAACGTGGCGCTAGTTACTCTGATATATACTGCACCACATTGCACTCGCAACTGGAGTCTGCTACTCCAGTACACTAGCTACAGCACCCTTCAAAGCAAAATACAGTAATGTTTATACAATACTCTTTAACGGGTGCTGTAGGAGCTGCACTAGTACCCACATGGATGGTCTCAGGCAACAGAGACCTACCACCAGTACTTACCAAACGTCGTAATACAAAACTTGGTCGTTAAGTCTTGGCTTTGTGTAAGGAGAGTCCCAGGTTCCAGCAGAGGAAATAAAAGTGGGTTAGTGTATGAAAATGTTTTGGAATATGTTGTTGTTATTATTATTTCACCTTTATCTACCTGTGCACGAAATAGTTGTATTCGTCTGTATCGAACTTCGAGTAGATGAACTTGGGGATCTGGTTTACCAGCACCCACACATCCTCACCGACTACTTTTAAATCTGTAACATACATAAATATATATTTATTTAAATATAAATACACCTTTTTAGGAGTAAATCTTCTTTTAAGGCGTTGAATTAAATTTTATATATATATACTGCACCAGATTGAGCTCGTTACCTTCACTCATAAAATGTTGAGTATCGTTACCCCAGTAATTTCACTAGCTACAACGCCCTTTAAACCGGAACAGAGTAATGTCCACACATTACTGTTTGTCGGTAGAAATAAGAACTGCGGGGGTACCTACCTAAACGGTCTCTGACAACAGATACGTACCACAAATGAAATATTAGTTATTAGGTTGACATTCACTATATTATATATTATACCGGAAATATAAGCGAGCTTGACCGAGTCCTGTGCGACAATCGCAACGTTACCGGGCGCCATTACCGTGTCGACATTCCAACACAAAATGGCGTCGCGGGCGACGTTCCCGTACAGTAACGTCTTGGTAGCGGCGTGGTAGTCGTGCGAGCCGCTTTGTGAGTTTGCGCCGCGTTCGCCGAGGTACTGCAACAATGGGGCCAACAGGCAAACGTGGGCAGTGAGCAAAAGTATACAAGAGAAACGTGAGCATCAGCCAAAACTTAATGGCATATACCAATAAGCGTTAGCTGCAACTAAGGGAGAGAAGGCCTTTGTGTTATTAATTATTCTTTTAACCGACGACAAATATTTGCTTCTGGAACGCAGCATATTATTTGATTGTTTTCTCAAAAATGGTACATCACTTGGCTAAAGTGGTGGATTGGTTGTGCCGTATCGGTAATCACATGAAACAAATAAACAGATGAAATCAAACTTACAGTATTATGGCCTAAGAACTTTTTGGCATCCTTGAGGTACTCTGTGTAAATACTAAACTCCTGAGTGGAGACCAGCGGGTGGTAGAATGCTTTTCTCCTGCCGTCGGTGTCGGGGTCCGACAGCGCTATACTGAACAGCCCATCGTTCCAGTTTATCAGATACCCTGGATGGAGAAGATGATAAATGTTACACAATATAACGCCCGAGACGATGATTTACTCTGCAACGCATATTGCAAGAAATATACCGGCAGCCGTGAAGTTCATAGCGCTGTTGTCGTGAACGAAGCTCCGGTGGTGTAGCCGCCAGCTGTTTCTAGCTCTCAGCGAGAAGACCACCATACCTTCGGTAGCCAAGTCGTTTATGTACGCATACGCATCATCACATGCATCTACGCTCACATCAACTACTATTGATGTAAGACCTGGAACAACACATGACTAATCATATTTTATTTAACAGAGAATGAATCAACGATAAAATTACATGAATAAAGAATCAGATAAATGAGTTCATGAATAAATAACGTAACCAACTAAGAAGTGAATGAATTATATATATAACCAATGTGCTCGAAACAATGAGTGATTGACAGAGTAAACGATTTGATGACCGTTTGGGTTGAATGAGTGGATAAACTTTTATCAGTACGATAGATTGAACGAACATATATGTAACTTACCTGCCGACGACCTCTCGTTCACCAAATCGGTGGCCTTTAATTCGTACTTTAGGAGCTGTTGATCGGTTTTTAGGTCGTACACGATGATGGCCGGTGGCTGAATCTGTTTCCTTGCCCCTGGAAGTTAGTATGGTGGTTTTTTAATAATTATTAAAATATTCTCATCCGCTAAACTTTTTGAATTTGGAGTTGATTCCGAATGCTACAAGATCGGTATATTCCCATTTAGATACTGTCTCTAATTTGTGATTCAATTTCTCAACCAAAGTCAGTCTTTCGACCTGTACTTAATCCCGAATTGTCTGTGGATTTTTCTGGTATCTCTTGACAACGTACTCAAAGATACTAGGGACCAAAAGGTTATTGACATGTAGCAGAACAAGAGATGCAGAAAGAACGGACCCCTGAGGAACTCCAGCATTAGTCATCATTGGGTCAAATGAGTACACTTCAACGACCACACGAAAAAACCATTTACTTAAAAAGTTCTCAATCCGATTAACGAAGCCAGGAAATAAGCCGTACGGTGGAAAATTTTTAATCAGGCACACTTGCCATACCCTGTCAAAGATATAGGGGGACAGCTATTGTTTCATCTTTTTTCTACAGGACCCCGGCCCATAGAATAGGTCAAGAGTATACCGATGTCGTTGAAATCTGTACGGTTGAGAATGTCGGTGTGTTTTAGATGTGCCACGACCTTTTGTTGATTATACACTCCATAATTTAGTATTGTTTAACTGTAACAATTGGATCTTTAAATTATGATATAACGCAAAATTATTTCGTGTCTTCCTTTGACTCTAAAATCCACGATCTTCTAATAATTGGCGCAACTCAGGAGTGTCTGTCACGAATATCAGTAAGCATCAAGTGACGGTACATGAACCAATGTCGTAAGGGATTTAAACTTTTGTATCTACGAATGCTCGATTACGACACAACATATCGTCGTGGATAGAGAAAGAGAATACGTTAACGAATATTAAGACTACTGTTAAAACTCGGCAATAAATACTCTCATAATTGCGTCAGAACTCAGCCAAGCAAACGGTGAAATTAGTGATGAATAAGAGCAGTCAAACAAGAGTGACACATGATCAGCTATGACGTGCTCAACAACCCGGTGAATACGTGGCAGTATCGGTGGAAAACGAGCTATCAACTAGAGAAACGGATACCAATAAACTTCGATCATTAACCTCACGATAATGTAAAACAAAGATTAATCTTTCATTATAACACTGATGACATCCTCACACTCATTCCAAAAAGATAGTGCGAAATCTTGCGAGAGGACATAGTCTTTTTAATACGGGTGCAAAACTGGCTCAAGGGACTACTAACATCATTTTTGTCTTTAAATGTTGTTAGTTTTATACATTTATTTACCAAATTGTTTAGTTATTAAAATCTAAAAGAAATCTATAAGAACCTTCGAGAGATCTTCGAAATATTCTTTGATAAATACAGACTCCAGCACACAAGACAGGTGTGTGTTTGTGTAGTAAGTAGTAACATGGGTTATATAAATAACCAATTTCCTTTTTACTGAATAATTCCAGAAAACTAACGGTACGCCACTCGAGACTCTAAGGCCGACAACAACACGGCACTTACATCTTAGATTATTTCTTTGAGAACATCTCGACAAAATGAGTTCAACCGTTTCGGTTATCAAACGAAATAAATAGAAATTCGGATATTATTTGAAACATTATAATTATGCACCGATCATGTACAACTTGTTATCTTATCTAATTTAGCTTTACCTACGACTTCCAGATGACCAGTGTCCACCATCCATAGTCTGCCGCAGACGTCGATCCTGGGACGGTACACAGAAACAAAGCCTTTGCTTCGGTCCACGTCGGGGTAAGGTTTCAATGTTGGCGAGGAATCACCTGATAGCTTCACGTAGTTAACAGTCGAAGGTATGCCTGAAAAAATTAAAATTCTTATAAGTAATACTTGGGAAAGAGGAGATAGGCGATTTTTGAAATATCCTGATTATCATATGTGTTGTCGGTTAGATGCTACTGACTAAATGCTCTAACTTGTATTTGCTGCTTCATGAGGAATAAAGACTTCCTGCTTCATCAGGACATGGTTTAGCGAGTCCTAGACGTCAATCAGTTTTCTTCTTCAACCTCATTTCGTTAAGTCGGAATGAAGTTCCTCCATTACCCGGCATCCGCGAACCAAGACACTTTTGCGTTCAAAGATAAGCAGGTATTAACGTTATTGTCAATAACCTAGGATTACACGACTGTCTTATAATAATTTATCCAAATAAACTTTCACCTGATGATAAAACTACACATCGTTAAGTCCCCTTACCCTGGGGATTTTACAAGCTGCATCACCATTTAAAACTTGAAAACAGTAATGTTTGGCGGTAGTAATAAAAGCTGCGATGGTACTACACGGTACTATACACCAACGACCTACCACTAATATACCATTTTCAATTGCAGGTATTTAGTATAAGCTTGTATAAAAACTGCAATACCATATCTTCTTCTAGGCACAGTGATGAAGATCCGGTCTCCGTCCACATCCAGGCCGATTGGTACGTTGTTGTACTCTATGAAGAACTTATCGGCGTCCGTGGGATTGTTCCGCTTAGTGTCGGCTGCCGCCTCATAATCTGAATCAGCGTTGTCTGAAACAACAACAAACGAACGCTATAGCCCTATGCTTCATACGTTCACCTTTCTAATAGAAGTGTTTTGTATTAATCGGTTTTGTGTGTGTGCGTTTTGTTTTGGAGATTACCATGAACAAACAAATAGCAAGACAAAAACCAAGATCAATTTGAAACGAGCAAGACTAAGACCGAATAAACAAGACGAAAACCAAAACCAGGACAGATCTATTATATGAGACCAAGACTAAATGGACAAAACTAAATGAAAAAATTAAAATTCCGTTGGGATAATGAGTTAAAGTATTATATTTATCACAACTTGATCGTATGCTTTTCTTCTGGAAACAAAATATTTAATGTATTACAAGACTGAATATGCAAGAACAAGACCACGATTGTCCAAGTATTGGTCTTGTTCTTGCTTTGTTCATAACCGAATATTAAATATCACTTATTCTTATATGCCGTATTAATTTTAAACATTTTTTTTTTGCCGGAGATCATTAACACCAACTAGCAAACAATTCATTTATTACAATAAATATTAATATACACAATGATACTTACAAACAATCCCGTTGAAGTCGTAACTGATCTGCTTCCATTTTAAGGTTTCACTTGGCACATTATTATCGTACACTAACGTGTTACCGGTAACCAAGTTTAAAAACAAGCAAATTAAATAATGTATTAAGTACTCCATACTTACTTAACTATGTTAACTTCATTATGAATATAAAGTTTGTGTAGTTTTAATTGTGATAACCAGTTTTGCTATCAGTGTTGCTAGTTATAAGTTTAAAACTATGTTTTTTTTTAATCTATTAAAATGCAACGTTCATTCATCGTATATTTATATTATTTATCAATATTAAATTATTAATTAAAACTTGTAACAGGAGTTTTGAAATAACTCAACAGATGGCGTCACCGCAAATAATACAATAGATCGCGCTATCGTTTACATAACGCAAATCCATATAAGGATCGTCAATATGGACTTAGTATACAATTGTATCCATTAATTGAATCTCCATAGTACTAAGACTCAGGCCAGTACGACATTACGAAGCATACAACTGTATCCATTAACTGAACCTCTATTGCTCTTCGTAATACTGAGACTCAATGTAGCAGCCCACCACGAAATATACAATTATAAACATCAACTGGATCTCTCTGCATTTTTGTATAACCAAGAACGAATACTATTGCTCAAAGAAACAGTGCCTTACTCCGTTTACCCTAGGGGCAGTCAGAGTGGCGCCCAGGGTGGGGCTACGACTACTCATCTCACCTCATAGGCTGTTACGAACTGTTTAATTAGCGATTTCAAACTTCATACCACGGCAGAGTATAATTATTTTTTTAAGTAATCAAAATAACAATTGGTAAATCAATGTTCGTATATTTACACGATATTTGTGCCAAAACAACTAAAATTTTACTATTGTCTATCCTTTAGGCCCAGATAATATACATATGCATTTTATATTGTAAAAGTAGTTTTTATACAACTAAAATGAACAAAATACATTATTTTCTGGAAAAAATAATTAACTAACTATATATTTATTATGTAACATAAATATTTTTGTTATAAATAGAGTATAACGCATACTTGTCAATTATTTATTATAATATTCTAATCTACACTTTATTAAGTGTGGTAGATAAGTGAACGTTCTGCTCGCCGCGTTGGTTAATTAAATAAAAAAAAAGTTTAGTTTCAATATTGTAGGCGTGGAAGGGTAAAGAATTGATAGCATTAATGAAATAAATCTGAGCCGTTTTTATTATAGGGAGGGTGGACAAACGAGCGAACAGTTGGTACAAAATTGATCACTGACGCCAATGGACAGTCGCAACAACAGAGGGGTCGCGGCTGCGTTATGGACTTTTATATTTCCTCGATTATTAGTAAATATTTGGAGTCTGGCAACATTAATAAAGTTTTCGACGAGAATAATTATCGGCCCAGGGTCAGAGAAGAGGTCATTATTGATTACATTTACACACTTGGGTTTTTTTATAACATTACTAGCTATCAAAAAATATCTGAAAAAGAAATACCAGTATACTGTATTAAATTGTTCTGCAAAAAATATGTTCTGGTTTGGATTTCTATATATTTATTTTATTGCTAGCGATTGACTACGATACCACCTGATGGTAAGCGGTTATGTAGTCTTTGGTGGTAAAGAACACTAGTACAGAAGTAACCTATTCACTCTTCTTTTAATTTCTCAAAATGTATTCTTCTTCGCGTATACATGACGCCGGCTTGCAATACATTGGTACGGATAGGTCGTCGAAGCGCGTATTTCTGTCAATAACAGTACTGCGTTCCGATTTGTACAGCGTTGTAGCTAGTGTAATTACCAGAGTAACAATAATGAAGAGCGGGTGTAATACTTGGAAACAGGTGTACGGGCGTCCCGTCTGGTTGGTCGATCGTAAAATTAAACGGAAAAATTATATACATATGTATATAATATAATATATCTTCGTTTAACGTTGCCATATCAACATTAATTTCTGTTATTGGTATCAAATATGAGATGTGCCAACATTATTAATTTAAAACAAAGATATGATTATGTACAGTTTTTTTTTTTATACAACGAAAGACGAGACGAGCGGTACGTTCACGTGATAAGCGATACGCTGGCTCGTAACAACGTGGCGCTTGTTAGGATGATATACATACATATAGAATCATACAATATAGCAAGCCGTCCTGTACGTGACTCTCACGGACGTATGCGTGCTCGCTATACATAGTTTTTATTATCTATATCTGTCTTTTGACAGATAATTAAGATTGTTTCCAGTGGCTTTCCGTTTTAAGAGTGAGTTGCGTACGCCCGCGTCATATTATAATTATTGTTTTATATCGTAAATTTTTTGCGTAACAAGACTAGAATTTGACATTTGATATTAGTGACTAACCCATAGTTTTATTAAATAATACCCTGAGTCATACCCCTCACTATATCTGGCGCCCAACGTGGGGCCCGAACCCATGACCCTGAGATTATGAGTCTCATGCTCTACCAACTGAGCTAGCCGGGCCTCACGTTGAGCACCAGATATAGTTGATTGTGGGGGATTTTATCGCTCTGCCTAATGACAAATAAGCAGGTGAGATACCTGTGGTGCGACATTTAGCGTTATTAAGAGCGAACCGAATCACTGGTAGCATGTTTGGCCAGGAAGTGTGATCACCTTCCACGAGTTGTGCTAATAAAGTCTTAAGATATCTGTTTTTACCTTCGGCGGGGTTTACTTCTGGGTGATAGAGAGGAATAAGGTTTTGCTTTATCCCCAGGATGGACATGCATTGACGCATGACTGCCGAAATAAATTGTACGCCATTATCAGAAACTAGTCGGCGTGGAAGACCAAACCTCATAGCGCATGTGCCTATATTCAATTATCGCAGTGATATCACAAGTACCCCTTTGCGCACCAAAAAGATATCCATAGGATCACTTTGCGTGCCGCGACGTAATTTCATTTTGAAAAAAGTTGCTTCGAATAGTCACGAGTGATACACTGATAGGTTTCTCTTTTTAAGTGCAGTGCAGTAGTGGAAAAATTGTGAAAATCGCTCAAGTGGACAAAAAGTTAGGTCACTTTGACTGCCAACGCCACCGAAACAAGATCGGCGACCCCCATCTTTTTTGGTGGATTTGAGTGCCTTCTGGTGTTCTTCGCGGTCCCACGAAAATTCAGATTTTTCGGGGGGGGGGGTGCAGAAATATTAGGGGTTGAATAAATATCACGTGGCACGTGGTATTTTTTCTGGACGTCGAAACCGATCGCCACTAAAACCAATCGGAAGAGGACAACGAGACGAGCCAGTTGACACCTCGTGGGCAGTGATTCGACTCCTGAGAGAAGAACTACAGGGGGTTGAAAAACGTAAACAACTCCCAATCTCGGAGCTCGATTGCTCGAATTGGACCGGATCGACAACCCCCCAGTTTTTTAGGCTCAACGGACGGAGATACCCCACAAGAGGGGGCTTAGTTCATAAAATTACCTCAAAATAATTTATTAACCGGAAGACGTCGCGCGGGGCCAAAAAGCACCCTTAGGGGGCGAAGGATAACCGCAGGTGGATCAGCAAAATTTAGCAATATTAGGCAAGTCCCCCTTTTGGCAAATCCAATAAAAAGGTTAAATATTTTTGGCTCATATTTGGCAAATAAAATAAAATAACATAACATACATACAGTTTGAAAATTTAAAATTAAAAAATATCAAAATTAAATAAAAATGTCAATCAAAATTCTACCCGATGGAGAAATCTACCCGCTGTCCACCTGTGTTTGTCCGAAGGCGTTAGCCCTGCCCCAGGGGCAGTTACACCAAAAATAAGAGTAGTCACGGACCGCAAATAGTTGCGGTTATCGTGGTTTTCCCATACCGGCTGCATTCGGATCGGCTGCTGCAACACCTGATATCCCCAGTGTAATGAATAGTTTTAAGAATACGGTGGAGCAAAATTCGAGGGGAAAATAGCAGCTGACCCGACTCGGCTGGTACTTTGGCCCCGGCGCGCGTCGGTCATCGAGCGCGGCAGAGTTCCTTATTGGAATATTCCGATCGAGTTCCTTCTATTGGGTTTGCAGAGTAGACCCTCTAGTGAAACTCCGCTTTTTGGTGCGTTCCTATTGTGTCTGCGGTGTGGACCCTCTAGTGGGATACTTCGGCCGGAGTATTCCGATAGGAACTTTTCGCGACGTGCTACCCATTTTAGGTGGGGAGCACGTTTAGGTTAGGGGGGCCTATTGCCATAATTATAAGAATTATTGTTGCTTTTGCAATTAAATTTAAGTTATAATAAATTGACATCGGCCCTATTGCTCTAGAATTAAGTTTTACTGCCATATTGCGCTAGTTTTAAGTCGTGCCCTATTGCACTAGAAATTAAGTTTTAGTTAGGTGACGAGTTCCCCGTTGCGTCCCTCCCCTCTCGACATGATCCGCACTCCCCCGAGGAAGTTGGATGCGGGCGACGTGACCCTGCCTAGCGAGGCAGAAGATACGATGCGGAGGAGTACGTCGCCTACAGCGGACGCCCCTAGAGGGGGCAGCATCCGTAGAAGTGTAGGGGAGTGGGAGAAAGTCGAGGGAAGGAGGAAGACCTCTCCCCGATTAGCCCCCCCCGCAACTAAGCCTAAGGCATGCGCCTTGCAGGACCAGGGACCAAAGCCGGTACAGGAGCGGTCAACGGCGGGGGCGGGCGCCGCGGGCCCCTCAAAGAAGGGTAAATAGGCGCCCGTCGACCGCGTGGTGGAGGCGCGAGCCTGCCTGACGAAAGCCAAGCTCCACCTAGCAGGCTCGCGCAACCTTCAGTCGAGACACTGTACCAGCTGGTCATGGAAGCCGTGGCGGACAGGAGACGAGTGAAGTCCCCTGTCCCGGAACCCTTGAGGCCTGGAGGTCGCCAAAAGGACCCCGCCGCCCCCCTCGCTGGACCAGGAGAAAGCCGACCTCCTCCTCAAGAGGTTGGAAGACCATGGGCGGCTCCTTGAGAGCAGCAGTCAGGAGATTGCCAAACTCAAGGAGTCGCTCAAGTCGCAGTCGGGTATCCAGCAGCGAGGCACGTATACGGCGGTGGCAGCGGTAGCGGCTGCCCCGGCAAAAAGGCCCCCACCGGGGAGTGAGGTGGTGCACTCGATTACGGTCTCGTCGGAGGTGGCTGCGACCGGGGACCAGGTATTGGGAAAGATCCGGGAGACCTTCAATGCGAAGGAGGAGGGTCTCCGGATCGACAGGGTCAGACGAATAAGGGACGGGATGATAATCATAGGGTGTGGCACGGAGAGTGAGCTGGAGAAGGTGCGCGAGCGGTTGACCAAGGCAGGTAAGGGCCTGAAGATGGAAGAGGTGTAGAGCCGCGACCCGTTGGTCATGCTAAGGGATGTCATGGCCTATAATAAGGACACGGATATTATAAAGGCCCTTAAGTCCCAGAACGCCCATCTGTTGGGCGGCATCCCTGAGCGTGACCTGCGTGCCGAAGTTCGCTTCAGGCGGAGGGCGCGGAACGCACTGATGACCAATGTGGTCTTGCGCGTGTCGCCGAAATTATGGAGCCGCCTCACAGCAGCGGGAGTGATGCACGTGGACCTCCAGCGGGTCCGGGTGGAGGATCAGTCCCCGCTGGTTCAGTGCACTCGCTGCTTGGGCTACGGTCAAAGCCGCCATTGTAATGTTCGACGATACCATCGATATCACCCAATGTCCCGACCTCACGTCTGGAAACATTTCCGTCGCCAGACTGAGAACCGGGGCTTGGGAGATAGGGGTAGTTTCCGTCTACCTGGAGCCAAACAAGCCCATCGAACCATACCTGGACCGGATCGGCTCGGTCGTGGGAAGGTCTGGGACTGCCAACGTGGTATTGGGCGGTGACGTCAACGCCCATAACACCTGGTGGGGCAGCCAGTCCGGAGACCAGCGAGGCACTGTTGTTGCAGCCGTGCTCGACCAACTGGAGTTGCATGTGCTGAACCGGGGGTTTGAGCTTACGTTTGACATCTATAGGGGCGGAAAGCGGTATTCCAGTTTCGTCGATATTACTGCTTGCTCGACCTCTCAGCTCGATCGAATGGGAGGTTGGCGAGTCGCGGACGGAGTATCTTCGTCGGACCACAGGGCGATCCTGTTCGAGTTGAATCTCGTAAGGTCCGTCGGTACGGACATCAGGTGTTCAACACGGAAGTACACTACCCACAGAGCAGACTTGGACGAGTTCAAACGAACCTTCGCCTAGCTGCTCTCAGACCGCTGTCACCGATAAGAGGGCGTTGGACAGCATCGTCAGGCGGTACGTGGAAACCGTGGGGGACACCTGCGATTCGGTCCTGCCGAAGGCCTTCGGGAGGAAAAGGACAGAATTGCTCTGGTGGTCCGAACAGCTCTCTCTCCTCAAGGCGGACGACTTGAGGAAGAAGAGACGGATCCCGAACGCGCGGCCGGCCCGTAAGGAGATGGTTTTGCGCGAGTATTTCGACGCGAAGGAAGCTTACCGCCTTGAGGTGAAGCGTGCTCAGACTTCTAGCTGGAAGCGGTTCTGCAAGCAGCAGGAGCGCGAGACCATGTGGGACGGTATCTATCGCATGATGCGTCGCACGGAGGTTAGCCGTGAAGACGTCTCCCTCGTCCAGGGAGGGAAGGTGCTGGACGCAGCGGGATCGGCCAGGTTGCTTGCGGAGTACCTCGGCGAGGAGTGCCTCGGCGTTCGTGTAAAATTCTTACTCTAAAATAAAATTAACATTGGCTTGAGGGGGTTCGTGTATCATAAATTATTTGTTAATGACATTCATGTATTAATTGGCGTATATTGCTAGGTATTGTAAAGTAATTAAATAATATCAATTACGTGGAGTCCAACGTGAGCAACTAATTTAGTTCACTTTGTACTGAGGCGAATAACAATAAATTACAATAAGCTCATCTTTTAAGAACAAGTTTAATATTATATTTAAACAATACTTGACACCGATTCTCATAAAATTAATTCAAAAAACAACTTTCTTGCACATATATATTTGGCTGTATAGTCTCTACACGTTTGCTTCACATTAAAAAAAAAAAAAATACAAATTTTTATATTACATCATGTTGACCATGCTGTCAAAATGAGCGCCAAATATATTTGTTGTTTAAATAGTAGGAGTACGATTGTGTGCCCATAGCAACAACTGTCCCAACTACTAGCAGTAGTAAAGGGAAAACGAAAATTTTCGATTATTAACATTAATTGCGAATTGCCAAACTTGATCCAACGGGATGGTTTGATTTGATCATTATATTTCTATCTATTAGTTGAGAAAATTTAACCTGTTACGATTTATTGAACCTGTTACGTATGATTGTCGTAAGTAACATATCAAAGTAATTTTAGGAAATCGTATACATAAGAGACCTATATTAAAACAAATATTGGTTCATAACTCTTTCAAAACGAAGTGCTGCTTGTCGGTCGCATTGCAACAATTTGCAACTAATTAATCCATATAAACTGATTGGAATTTAATAGGCTTGCCCAGTTGACATACCTTCGATGTTAACTTATAAAACGGAACGGACAAAGTTTCAGACTAAGCTATTTACCGCCTGACGATGCATGGCTCACATGTTCCCGGCTTCAGGTACGCCGGGTGACATTGCGGACATTTCTCGTTCTCGCCGAAGCTGGCTCTGCCCGGCCTCGAGATCCTCACGCGGAAGGAGGTCTCCGCCTCCTCGTCATCGTAGCCTGGATGCTGCTTATCCAGAGGGAACACGTAGTCTGATACGAAGTACGAGCTGATGTTGTACTCGGTGTTCTGCGGAGTGGGCGTGGCGAGAGTGGTGGTACTCCGCGTGACGTCACTGAACGGTCGCCTCCCTGGAACTGTTCTTTTTCGCGGCGGCCCCGTCGAGTTGGTGGCGTTCCTATCCTTCGGCGGTTCCAAATCGAAGGCCGGCACTGCCCACTTCCACTGGTAATAAATTGGAGGACCCATCGTCGTAGATGGTATTTCGGAATGTTCGGTCTTCGGAGGCAGGAGATATATACGCACTTAAACAGCGAGAGAGAGAGAGTACTAAAAGCCCGTCTCGGTCACAACTTATCGCCCGCTGCTCTGGATGTTACGAATTGTAGTTAGGAATTTTCAGTGAAAATTTGTACGCCAATTAAAATCTAATTAACCCGGCACGGGGGGGGCGCCGAATACGGCACTTTGAACCGAATCAGTAATGAGCATTTTTTTTTTATAAACAATCTTATATTTAAACTTTTGTTTTTATTATAAATTTTTATCGCATTTCGAAGCGGTAGAAAGCGAATATTGCGGTAGAAAAAAAAAAAAAAAAAAAAAAAAAAAAAAATATTTACACACTCATATGTATGTACATACATTTACAAGAAATAGCAA